>LR738709.1:426812374-427055351 GCA_902687465.1 Secale cereale
GGTGGCCCGTCCGGTGGGTCCCACCAGTCAGGGGGGAAACAGTTTTTCGCCAAATACGATGGCCCGTCCGGTGGGTCCCTGCTGTCAGGTGGAGGAATAATTATTTTCCGCATAATAAGGAAGTACTTCCTTGCAGCTGCCGTGGACCCAGCTGTCGGCCTCTTCACGTACAGTACTCTTCCGATGGAAGTCGTTCCTTGACCACGCTGACCACACTGTGCCGAGAGCACCAGGGCGGTGGACGACGGCGAGGCCTAGGAAGGGGGCGACGCAGAGCCGGGGAAGACGCAAAAGTGGAAGCCCGTGGAGAGAGGAGTAAGAGGGTTCACTGGTTCGGCTGCGGTGTGAGGCTGCCGTCGCCGCAGGGCCTGGCCAGCGATGGGAATAGTAGGGGGCGGTGAGGCCTCCGCTGCATCGCAGCCGGCCATGGGAGGCAGGAGCACGAGGCACGACCAGCGTTGGTTTGGGGGATGGAGCAAGAAGACCAGAGGTTGAAGAAGCACTACGGTCATTGGATGGACATCGTACGGTCAATGGAGCTAGAATCATGCATATTGACTAAGTTGACAAAGCCCTCCGTCCCCATCAACTTAGTAGGCCCACAAGTCAGCCTCCCACTATACTGGGTCCCAGCTAGGAGGGGAGATTCATTTTTGTGCGTAATAAGGAGGTACTTCCGGTGGGTCCGAGCTGACAGCGGGGGGAACTTTTTTTTCGCGAAATACGGTGGCCCGTCCGGTGGGTCCCAGCAGTCAGGGGGAAAATGTTTTTTTGCCAAATACGGTGGCCCGTCCGGTGGGTCCCCGCTGTCAGGTGGAAGTATAATTATTTTCTGCGTAATAAGGAGGCACTTCCTTGCAGCTGCCGTGGACCCAACTGTCAGCCTCTCCACGTACAGTACTCTTCCGATGGAAGTCGGTCGTTGACCAGATTGACCACGCCGTGCCGAGAGCACCAGGGCGATGGACGACGGCGAGGCCTGGGAGTACGATGGGGTGGTGAGGCCTACGCGGCAGCACAGCCGGCCGCAGGGAGGAGAGAGCAGGAAGTCCTGCCGGCGCTTGTTTGAGTGGCTGGAGCAGGAAGAGCAGAGATTGAAGAAGCACGACGTCCGTTGGATGGACATCCAATGGTAACTGCTTGTGCGTCAACCTTTTTTTAGGAAAGCCTCAAATCTCTGGAAAACATCATACAGCCCATCTGCCATTATTCCTAATAATTTACAACCCATTTGCTAATTCTTAAGGTTTTTTTTGGAGCCCATATTCTTTTTGTTAGCATTACAGCCCATATTGTGGCCACGGTTAAAAAATTATACGAAATATTGCATATTTTGGTGCGGTCCGAACTGTTTTTAATCCCGAAATTTCGAGTCACATTCAAACAGATTTTAAAAATAAATATATATCAATATAAAATCCAACAAATTGTCCACGCATAAAAATCAATGCAATTTAAAATCTCGAAATGAAAAAAAGAAATTTGAAACTAATTGCCGGTTTGATGTGTTTTAAAAATGTATGGCCCATTTCTCATTACTGATAGGCCATTTTCTCGGCCAGCCGAATGAAAGCTCTCCTCGTCTTGAAAGATTTGCAGCCCAATAGGCCTGACAAAGCGACTTACTTGGCAAATCACAAATAAACTAGGCTGTGGCCGTGGACCCAACTGTCAGCCTCTCTACGTACAGTACTCTTCCGATGGAAGTCGGTCATTGACCACATTGACTATGCTGCGCCGAGAGCACCAAGGCGGTGGACGATGGTGAGGCCTAGGAAGGGCACGACATGGAGCCGGGGAAGACGGGACAGTGGATGCCCACACGGAGAGGAGTACGAGGGTTCACTGGTTCGGCTGCGGTGTGAGGCTGCCTTCGCCGCAGGGCCTGGCTAGCGGTGGGAGTAGTAGGGGCGATGAGGCCTCAACGGCAGCGTAACCGGCCACTGGAGGCAGGAGCAGGCGGTCTCGCCGGCGCTGGTTTGGGTGGTTGGTGCAAGAAGAGCAGCGATTGAAGAAGCATCAGGACCGTTCGATTCAAATCCAACGGTTACTGCTGTTAGAATTGTTTGTTGACTAAGTTGACAAGCCATGCGTACGCGTCAACTTAGTAGGCCCACACGCCAGCCTCCCAATCGGTGCACACCATATGTCAGTGGGAGGAATCATTTTTTTCGCGTAATAAGGAGGCAGTTGATTGCGTGCGGCCAGGACAGCGGAGGGAGTAGGGTGGGCTGGGGAAGCCGGCGCGGCATCACAGTGGGCCACAAGAGGAGGGAGCATGCATTCCCGTCGGCGCTAGTTTAGGCGACTAGAGGAGGAAGATCAGAGATTGAAGAAGCACGTCGGTCGTTGGATGGATATCCAACAGTCACTGCTGGTAGAATCGTGTGTTGACTCACAAAGCCTTACGTAAGGAAGTCAGCCTCGAAATATGTGGCGTGTATAGCCCATTTGCTATTATTTTTATATTTTTTACTCATTTTCTAATTCATATGGAATTTATTGCAGCCTGTTTTCCATTTTTAGAATTGCTGCCCATTTTCTGGTCAGTGCCAGGGTTAAAAAAATAACTAAATATGTGGGAAATTTTGAAAATTCCCAATTTTTTGCTGGGGAACAAAATATTCTTAATCCAAAAACTAAAAATAAATTAAAAATAAATTAGTACTATGTCATGTTAAATCCAATGAAATGCGTATAAGATATCAGTGAAGAACAAAAACAAAAAAAGAAAATAATATCCCATTTGCTATATTTTTTTGGAATTTTCAACCCCTTTTGATATTAATTTTAACAGACACTGACCATACTCTTTGGCCAGGCCAGAATGCATCCCTCCTCGTCTTGAAAGATTTGCAGCCCAGTAAGTCAGAGAAAACAAATAGGCCTAGCTTGGGTATTCTTCAAAAAGAAATACTGGGCTTCCTATTTTCCCAAAGAAAAAACTGCTGGGTTGGTCATGTTGTTAGACGGGCCACAGAGACCGCACAACCCGGTTTATTGCTTGCTCCTCCGAATTAATTATTTATGTTTAGGGGACCATGAGCATGTACCTGGGCAGGATTCATGTGAGAGCCTCCCTTCCAGTTAATTATGGGCTTCTCTATTGGGCCTCCATCAGTGGGCTGCATGTTATGAACAAGTGGAAAATGTGTTTCGTACGAAAAATAGTATGCGCTACGTACGGTACGGGGCACTAATGGATCGAACCATGCAACGACTTCCAAAACATTGTGCTTTTCGTTCTAACAACACATTTATTCAGCCAATAAACGAAATAAACTACTGATTGTACATTGAAAACAGTAGTGGCAACAACCAGGGCTGGGGGTGCAACAGAAGCAGTAAGCAGGCCAGAAGAGTGAAGACGCAGCTCTCTCTCTTCCAAACCAAACATCAGCCATCATTACAAAAGGGCTACCAAAAAAGAACAAGTGTATGCATCAAACTAAATAAAGATCCTACTACACAAGTGTATGCATCTAACTAACTGGCTGAGTTAGACGTTACTATTTATTAAGATGTGGAGATTGCTTGACGGCTTGAACCAGATGGGTGCCTGACGGGGGAAACTCCAGCCAGTAGGTCGAAGTCTGATACTTGCGACCCTCTCTCCTACTTTGGGCTGCAGAGCGTGGCGGCACATATCAGGGTATGGTGCATGCAGAGACGCATGGTACGCTGTGTACACACAGTTTTGCCTGATGAATGAAACCGCGCTGCCATCATGATCCTTGTCGTCGGTTATCTCCTGGTTAATCGAATAATTCTGTCTGACAAACAGAGAGCGTGTACCAAGGCTACTTACCAACCTCCGGTCAAAAATTCCTGAAGGCCCAAAGAAGTTGGGATCCTGCTCAAAGACCTTGCAGTGATTGTGATTGTATTCAACGAAACAACACGTCCGGTACATGCGAACGAATGATCGTTCGCCGTAGTCTGATCGAGCCCGGAACCACCTGCAACTGCCATGCCACTTTTCTTTGAAAGGTTCTAGGATTAGGAAGGGTAGGGACACCAGGCAGCCTACAACATCATATCAAGTTGGAGTCAAATAACCCTAAAAAAAGTTGAAGTCAAATAAAAAAGGGCTCTTTATGAATTCATTCTTAAGAACAGCATGTTATGAGCATGAATATTTTTTCAGTAAATGTTGACAGTAATATAAGCAAGCCATCATGATATCATAGGAAAGTAACATACTCCTGTAACAGTCGTTTGTAGCGATGACTGGAGTAGGCCAGCAATACGTCCATCCATAGAAGGAGTCGACAGCGTAAATGAAGCATTTGTGTTCAATGGCATCAGAGAACCATGGAGGATGTATGATCTTGCGATGGACGTGTAGATTTCTCCACTTACCGCAGTGACCTGTCAGATAGGCGAGATCGCGGTTGAAGAACGCAATTAGCCTGAAGTCTTTATAATTCACAGGTCACTACTGGCCCTTGGCGAAGAACATCAAGTACGAGACATGCTACCCATTCACCGTGCCGGAGTCGCTGGAGGATCAACGCCGCCTGCTAGTCTCGCAGGAGGACGGCAGTGTCTTCCTCTTGATCGTGGGCACCGGCGAGGCCCGAGCAGGCAGCCACCACATCTCTGTAGTGTGCGTCAGGGGCGACGCAGCTGACGCTGACACTGACACGAGGCCGATGTACAGGTGCGTGCTCACTATTACCACCCCTTGGCGGTACGTGGGTGGCGACACTGGCTACGTCAAGCTGACTTGGACTCTGCCAAGCTGGGACCTTCCCGTCGATGTGGACATGGAAGACGCACGGTATTATTTGACCCCCAACAATGTGCATGGGGACTCCAAGGAGGTTCACCTGGACATCTTCATTATCAAGTTAAATGTTGATCCTTAGTCTTCGCCCAATGTAATCCGCTGTCTAAGCATGTGGAGACTTCCATGCATGATCTTACTCTATTGGAGTATCGCGCATGAATAAAAGTGTATCCATTTATGGTTTAGTCTAGAATCTTCCATGTATGAATTTTTACTACAGTACTGGTGAAAGACTTATGATCAACCATTTCTTACATATCCTCTGCCCCCTTCAAGTCATCCTGATTTAATCCCTCCGTCTAGGTGTATAAGGGCATGGTTAATACTTAAATAGTATAGCCAACTGTTGACTATAAGAAAGTGCCATGTCATCTGTAGCCAACATGTATAACAATGGATACTCAAAAACTAATTCTTGAAGATCATTTCCTGCAAAGCACAATAAGAGTTATTTTTTCACATGTTTTGGATGCATGTTGAACAGTTGAATGCTTTTGTTTGCAAAAGATACTTTTTTTATCTATTTCACCCGGATGTTTGTGAGCTCTAGAGATGAAATAATATCTGAACAAACCTATCGATACCCGTTACACATGAGATGACCCCCACGTCCTTTGTCAAAATAAACAACTCCCCGATCAATGCATTTCACTCTTCTGTGCAACGCACAGGCACCTTACTATAGATTAGTGCGACCAAAAATTGAAGTAACATTATATATCGTACAATAAATGATGATGCATGTCACCTAAAACTATATCATTGAAAACTATGTTCAAATACGAATCCAACGATATTGTTTTTGTTGACATGCACTAACATTTTGTTAGTTAAATCTTCAGTCAAATTCAATGGGGGATAAACCACGACCGATGTAGTAGTACTAGTGTAGAGGGCGGCGCTGCATAGGAGTCTCACCCCGCTCGTGGTGCGGCAGTAAAGCCGTTATATCACAAAACCCAACCACTCCCAGTAATAAGTGGCCTGGAAAAATAAACGGACAAGCAACCATCACATCCCTTCGTCTTTTTTGCATTTCATCTCTCTGCATTTACTTTCTCCGGTTCATCTCGCACACTCGATCCCTAGCTACTACTCCTAGTATCCCTAGCTATTACCCCTAGGGCCAGTTCTTTTGGCGGCTTCCCCAGCTTTTCCCATAAGACTATTCACAGTGGAGAGTAACATTAAGGCGCCTCACTCATTTATTTGGGCTTCTAAACTAGTACAACTAGTAGTACCTCCGTCCTGGTTTGAGGACCAATAAACCAGGACGGAGGTACTTAGTAGTTATGGGATTACTAATCTAGAAGCCTAAAAGAACTGGTCCCTGGTACTCCTACTAGTAGTACTCCCTCCGTCTAGGTGTGTAAGTCACCTAAGGTGGAGTAGTGCGACCTAGGTGGTTGCGGATTGGAAGATGCCAAAGAATCAGACCGAAAATTCGTCCAATCACCGCGCCACTTTTTTCCTCCTAAACCAAACGGAGATTAGCAATGAATCCCTAATTAATAGGGTTGTCGTTTTAGCCAACCCATGCAGGCCCATTGAAGTGCATGCAAACTGGGGTCAATCCCTCCCCTAATCAACATGTTCCTTCTCAACATGCATAGGTCGCTCATTCTCTCCCGCATTAACTTCCTCCCCCGCGTGGTTCAGCCAAAAAAATTGCTCGTTGATGAACGAGGCAGTGAGGGGAACGAGGACGGAATTTGATAGTGCCTAAGTGTTTTGGGGATATCTGATTTTCGTAAGGTGACTTACGCACCTAGACGGAGGGAGTAGTACTCAAGTTAGAATTCCAATTGCACGGCACAACTTGTTAGGCAAAAAATTCGATACAGGGTGTAGGAAGCGGTTTGGGAATTTGCATGCCTTTCTGACCAGTGAGATACTCCGTACAAAGTACGACAGAGAAATAACCACAGAGAAGGAAGCTAAAAGTAAACAATCAAACGAGCATTTTTGCATTTGTTTTTCATTGAGTCGTTTCACAAGCTTGACTAGTGTTGTTTTTCTACTTCTACAAAAACCGCATCATAGTTTTAAACGTGCATTTGCACGTACATAAGTAATAGTAGTAATCCCTCCGTCTAGGTGTATAAGTCTTCCTTCTTTCTTGGTCACGATGCACAACCAAAGATGACTTATTGACCTGGACCGAGGGAGTAGCACAGTCTGCAAGCATATATAGAGAGATACGTGTAGTGCGATAGTATATAGTAAAGTTTGTGCTATATACACGTACTTACAAAATGCGTACGAATACACAAGGTTTCCAAACTTTCCCTTTTACATACTTAATTAAGGACACTAATAATTTCAGAATGTTCGGGATTTATCATTTGCTTCCCAAAACTAATGAGATCGCCTTACGAAACAAAAATTATACTCCTACTAAAAGCCACGGCACTCGCAGGAGCGCTTGCGGCGCGCCACGAGTGCCCTGGTGTGCGGCTGTTTCCCAGAGCGCCGACACAACGCCTCTTCCTCAGCCTCGCAACTCGCGAGGTGCTGATTGGCGGCTTGCCGGCGGGTGAGCGTGATCTCACTGTTGTGGAGATCCGGCAACAACAGGTACTCCTCCTGGCTAGAAGCATGCACCCGGTCCACGTACTGCCAAGCGTTGATGAGGCACTTGGACCCGACTGCACTCAGGGCTTTGGCACGGGCGTCCTCCGCCACCCTCACGGCCCTCGCACGAGCCTTCTGCCAAAGTGCCAATTGCCTGACTCTCTCGGACTCGACATAGGCCTCCCAGGCAGCTTGTCCAGCGGCGCGCTTCTCTTCCTGATACATCATGATAAATGTCTTTTATTCATGCCAGAATTGTATTAACCGGAAACTCGATACATGTGTGAATACATAGACAAAATAGAATGTCCCTAGTATGCCTCTACTAGACTAGCTTGTTAATCAAAGATGGTTATGTTTCCTAAACCATAGACATGAGTTGTCATTTTATCAACGGGATCACATCTTTAGGAGAATGATGTGATGGACAAGACCCATCCGAGCTTAGCAATATGATCGTTTAGTTTTTCTACTATTGCTTTCTTCATGACTTATACATGTTCCTATTACTATCAGATTATGCAACTCCCGAATATCAGAGGAACACCTTGTGTGCTATTAAACGTCACAACGTAACTGGGTGATTATAAAGATGCTCTACAGGTGTCTCCAAAGTTGTTTGTGGTGTTGGCATAGATCGAGAATAGGATTTGTCACTCAGAGTGTCGGAGAGGTATCTCCAGGCCCTCTCGGTAATGCACATCACTATAACCCTTGCAAGCAATGTGACTAATGAGTTAGTTATGGATTGATGCATTACGAAACGAGTAAAGAGACTTGCCCATAATGAGATTGAACTAGGTATGATGATACCGACGATCGAATCTCGGGCAAGTAACATACCGATGACAAAGGGAACAACGTACATTGTTATGCGGTTTGACCGATAAAGATCTTCGTACAATATGTAGGAGCCAATATGAGCATCCAGGTTCCACCATTGTTTATTGATCGGATATGTGTCTCGGTCATGTCTACATAGTTCTCGAACCCGTAGGGTCCGCACGCTTAACGTTCGATGACGATTTATACTATGAGTTATGTGTTTTGGTGACCAAAGTTTGTTTGGAGTACTGGATAAGATCACGGACATGACGAGGAGTCTCGAAGTGGCCGAGAGGTAAAGATCGATATATTGGATGATGGTATTCGGACACCGGAAAGGTTTCAGGACGTTTCGAATATTTATCGGAGTGCTGATGGGCTACCGGACCCCCCGGGAAAGTATTGGGCCTACATGGGTCATAGGTTAGAGAGAGGGGAGCCCACAAGGGGTGGCCGCGCCCTCCCCCATGGGCTGTCCGAATTGGACTAGGGGAAGGGGCGCGCCCCTTTCCCTCTGCCTCTCCCTCTCCCTTCTTTCATTCCTTCTCAACAAAAAGTAAAAAAAGGGAATCCTAGTCCTATTAGGTTTGGATTCCTAGTAGGACTCCTCCCCATGGCACGCCCCTCCTAGGCTGGCCTCCTCCCCTCCCCTCCTTTATATACATGGGTAGGGGCACCCCAAAGGCACAACAGACAATCTCTTAGCCGTGTGCGATGCCCCCTGCATAGTTTACACCTCAGGTCATAGCGTCAAAGTGCTTAGGCGAAGCCCTGCGCGGATCACATCACCAACACCGTCGCCACGCCGTCGTGCTGACGGAACTCTCCCTCGACTCTCTACTGGATCAAGAGCTCGAGGGACATGATCGAGCTGAACGTGTGCTGAACACGGAGGTGTTGTACGTTCGGTACTTGGATTGTTTGGATCGTGAAGACGTTCGACTACATCAACCGCGTTAACATAACGCTTCCACTTACGGTCTACGAGGTTACGTGGACACACTCTCTCCATCTCATTCCTATGCATCTCCTAGATAGATCTTACGTGAGCGTAGGATTTTTTTTTTGAAATTGCATGCTACGTTCCCCAACAGGCCCTAAGGCCACCGGAGACGAGGCAGACCGGCGGCGGAGCCTCCACGAGGCAAATGAAACGCTGGGGGGAGGCGGTTGTGTGGGAGGCTGTAACATCCCAAATTTTCAATTTGGAATGTTTTACAATTATTAGCTAAGCATCTATGCATTTTTTTTTATTTTGAGTGTCATTTAAAAATTTCAGAGGCATTTGAATTTTATCTGACTTTGAATTCTACTTGTCAATTGAAATTTATTTCAAAAATCCCCGACGAGATACTTGTTCAAAATTATGAGAGGAGCGAGCATGACACTCCAAAAAGTCGGAAGAAAACAATGCCGAAAGTTTTGAATTCAAATTTGAGTTTCATTTGGATTTTTAGAAAAAAATGTTTTTTATAAAGTTTTTATTTAGCCTCTGAAAAATAGTTCATCATGTAGGATTTATTTTTCTGATTTTTTTGATATATATATGTCCTATATAAAAATATTTTTTATTTTTCTCTTTTTATTTTTTTCCTTCTTTGTCTATTTCGAAAAAAAAAACCAGCCGGGCCAGCGCTGCCCAGCCAAGCAGCAAGGCCACGGCCGAGCGAGCGAAGGGAGCAGCGAGGCCAGCGTCGCCACATCTCCTTGTCTCACGTAACTCCTCTCTCTCTATTTTTCTTTCTTTCTCCCCGACACTTGGACCCCACCCCATCTCTTCTTCTTCCCCTTCCACGAACGGACAACAAACAGAGAAACGTATGCGTACTTCACTTCCTATGTCCCTTCGTTTCCAATTCATGGAAATCAATTCTCCAGTCTGTTTCACTTCTAAGGAAGATGTCCTATAAATAGCCACGACCCTCCTCGACCGATTCAGACGAAAATCCCTCGCCAAGTCCACCCCTACAACACGTACTCGACGTTCCAATCTCGCAGCAGAAGCTCCAGTTCATCGTCAGTTTCCGACGCCGGTGAGCCATCCCGAGCCCTATCCTTTTGGGTTCCGACTTCTCTTGATCCCTATCATCGTTTTGACAAGATTTTGTGATCCCTCTCCATCTACAGCCACTGCACCAATCTCCTTGTCTTCACGAGAGCACCCGGAGCACCAAGCTTTGCCGCTTCGTTCCGTCGCCGTTCGTCGTCTCCGATCAACACCAACTCCACCAACGGACGAGCCAGTCTCCACCACAACTCCTAGACATCTCCGCCTCCGCCCACGATCGCCGGAGCCGCCGCCTCGCCGGAGCCCGAGCGCCTCCCCCACGCTTTTTCTTCTCTGTGAGTTGAACGTACATCATGTTCGTTCAGTTAAAAAAACGTTTTGTTTTTTTTATCGTTTTTTTTCTGGTTTAGTTCGAACCGGACGGTCAGTTTTTTTTAATAAGCCGATGCTACCGAAACCTTTAGTTAGCGAACGTCCTCTCCAAACACGCAGCAAACCAATCAGCGAGCGCCACTTGTCGCTGGCAGATAATTTTTTTTCCATGATATTTTTTTCAATTCAGATTCTTTACCGAATCTTGTTTCTAGTATATCTTTTAGTTTATAGATCCGATTTAGTTGATTCTTTTTCCTACGGTTTCATAGAAATATCCTCTATCCAGAGAACCAAACGAAATATATTTTTGAAAATTTTAAAATTTGAATTCAAGCAGATCTGAATTCAAACTTCGTTAGGCCATAACTTGAGTTTCGTAACTCCGTTTTGGGTGATTCTTTTTGCTAATCGAAGCTTGTGACATGTACCATATGTTAAAACCAAAACCATTTATTTTTGTTGCTGTGAAAATTTTATTATGTACAGAAACTTTATTTTGGTGTTTTTGGAGTTTTTCGAAATCTTTTATTCGTTTTCTTTTTGATTCTTTGCTTGTATGCTTATGTATGTTATTGCTTGCTTACGCTAGATCATCCGGAGTGCGAAGCTTGCTACTACGAATCTTTAGAGTTCAACGAACATCAGCAAGGCAAGTTCACACTTTGATCATAATTTTCAATACCCAGTTTTTACTATGCATTAGTTTCATCCTCAAAGATTGCATGAGTAGGATTGGGAACATGTGGTTATGCTTTGTAGTTTATGTGGTAGGAACCTATGACATTTTATCACCCCGGGGAATATTTGTTATATAATATATTGCTTAGCCATGCTCGTAGACGGGGATTGGTATGTGTGATACATGCAAGTTGCGAGAGATAATAATTTTGGGACAACATAAGGTGGCAACTTTAATACACATCTGGGTGGATTGTTTGGGGCACCTGGAGAAACCAGTGCTTTCCCAAGGGGAATCCCGGAGTACCCGTGTGATTACCCTAGGTCCGCCACCCAGGCTCAAAGGGATCATAAGATATTTCATGCCTAGAAACTTCCGTGTGCAGCCACAAGCCATTATGGGCTCTGGCATAGTTGAGTAAGTTGTGTGACCTCTTTCCGTGGTAGACTAGCTGATGTAGGGGAAAGTAGGTGTACCGGTCTACCCAGGGTTTGGAGGAAATACTTCAGAAAGACTATGTCTCGATCTTCCGATCATGGAGGTGGTCGAGTCTTGTTGGGAAAAGTGCGCAAACCTCTGCAGAGTGTACAAACTAATCATGATTAGTCGTGTCCCCGGTTACGGACAACTTGAGTATCTAGAAGTGAATTATTGGTTGATCTCATCACTCTTTTTAATGAAATCATTGGGTTACTAATAACTAGGGAATTTTGGGATTGAGTTGGAGGAACCTTCTCAATAATGGCATTTTAATTTTGTAGTAAATAAAAATTTATTCCTTTGCTGTAGGGTAAAATTGGCTTTATGCAAACATTAAACTTAGAACCTCCACCAGCTAAATTTGCATATAGAGATAGTCTTTTTCTTTATTATTATTTCTATGGTGTGACATTGCCAGCATATTCCATGTGCTGACCTACACGGCTGCAACGTCTCATGTTGCAGAGTTTTCCGACGAGGATTAAAGGTGCGATAGGTTGTTGTTCTGCACTCAGTTTGCCGTGGAGTTGGATGGACTCATTTACCTTTGATGCTTCCGCAGTTATTTTTATTTGGATGGCCTTTGGCCATATTATTGTAATAAATACTCTTTTGAGGACCTCGATGTAATAAAGTGTGTGATTGATCTCTGTTATAATTCATCGAGTACTGTGTGTGTCAGCATACCGATCCCGGGATGACACTTAAGCACAGAGACTTCGATCCATTTGGGTCAGGTCGCTACAAGATGGTATCAGAGCACACGCTGACTGTAGGACGCGACCACTAGGAAATGGAAAACCATAGGAAGATAACTCTATTTTATCACTTCCTTATATATCCGTTTGTCTGTACTCTTCTCTATTCATTTCTATCTCTTCTCTACTTCAATTCAATAGTTGTTGAACCCCATGACCAAGTTGCTTAGCTGATGAGACCAAGACACATGAAGACATCATTGACGAAGAAGAAGAAGTAGAGTTGACTTTGATTTGAGAAGATTTAGTTCAGACCACCACAACCAAATGGAGTCCAACGATAGATTGCGGTAGTATGAAGAGATCATATCTCTTGTGGACATGACCTTACCTGTAGGTTTTGCTTGTGTGGTGTGATTTGTTTGAATTGCTTGATTTGAAGTTTTATTGCTATCATAAGCATATGGGTAGTGATTTCTCTCATTAGGCTCTTATTCTATTCTAATTTCTCATCCACTCTAAACCGAACTGATGCCTCTGAGACGTTACCCGGAACTCCCACCTGAACTTACCCAATTGATCCAGAACTAGAATGCCCTCATGCAGCTACTCATCCAAAATCAGAACCAGAACAACAACAACAAACCACCGCCACCACCCCCGGTCGACAACCTTACCCGTTTCCTAAGGTTGAACCCACCCGTGTTCTCTAGCAGCATGGAGCCGATCGTCGCAGATGACTGGCTTCGCAAGATCGGAAGGGAGCTGACCACCGCAGGATATACCCAAGACAGCCTTTACCACGAGATATGGGCTTTATGAGTATACAGTCATGTCTTTTGGTTTGACTAATGCCCCTGCCTATTTTATGAGTATGATGAATAAGGTATTCATGGAGTTCTTGGATAAGTTTGTTGTGGTATTCATTGATGATATATTGATTTACTCAAAGAATGAAGAAGAACACAAGGAACATTTGCGCTTGGTTCTTGAGAAGCTCAGGGAACATCAGTTATATGCAAAGTTCAGCAAGTGTGAATTCTGGTTGAAGAAAGTTGGATTTCTCGGACATGTTATATCAGGGGAAGGAATAGCAGTGGATCCTTCAAAAGTTGAAGCCGTCACCGAATGGAAGGCACCCACCTCAGTCGGAGAGATTCGCAGTTTCCTTGGACTTGTAGGATATTACCGAAGATTTATTGAGAATTTCTCCAAGATCGCAAAGCCCATGACAGAGTTATTGAAGAAAGACACCAAGTTTAATTGGACCGAGGAATGTGAGGCCAGTTTTCAGGAGTTGAAGAAACGTTTGGTCACAGCCCCCGTACTAATTCTTCCGAATATACACAAGGATTTTCAGGTATATTGCGACGCTTCTCGTCAGGGACTTGGAGGTGTTCTTATGCAAGAAGGAAGAGTTGTTTCATATGCCTCACGTCAACTTCGACCCCATGAGCGGAATTATGCCACGCATGATTTGGACTTAGCAGCCGTAGTGCATGCGCTCAAGACCTGGAGGCATTTTCTTATAGGAAATCATTGTGATGTTTACACGGATCACAAGAGTTTGAAATACATCTTCGCGCAAAAGGAGTTGAACCTCAGGCAGAGAAGATGGTTGGAACTCATAAAAGATTATGACATGAAATTGCACTATCACCCATGAAAGGCCAATGTTGTGGCAGATGCATTGAGCCGCAAGAGTTATGTCAATACCCTCACAGCAGGAGGATTACCTCAAGAGTTAATTGATGATCTCAGAGATCTCCGATTGGAGATAGTACCACGAGGTTTTGTTACCGCAATGGAAATTCAATCCACCTTGTTGGGTAAGATTCGAGAAGCCCAGAAGTTAGACAAAGGTATTGCAGAAATAAAGGAAAGGATGAACCAAGGAAAGGCAGCAGGATTTCGTGAAGATGAACACGGAACCTTATGGTTTGAGCAGCGTATTTATGTGCCAAATGACACAGAGATCAGGAAGTTGATTCTTCAGGAGGCTCATGATTCGCCTTATTCGATACACCCAGGAAACACCAAGATGTATTTGGACTTGAAGGAAAGTTTCTGGTGGACAGGTATGAAAAAGGATATAGCCGAGTATGTCGCAGTATGTGATGTATGTCAAAGGGTTAAGGCAGAGCACCAGAAACCAGCAGGATTACTTCAGCCTTTGCCGATACCGGATTGGAAGTGGGACAATCTTGGCATGGACTTCATTACAGGATTACCCAAGACCCGATCAGGCTATGATTCTATTTGGGTAGTAGTTGATCGCTTGACCAAGGTAGCTCACTTCATCCCCGTGAAAACCACATATACAAGTGCTAAATTGGCCAAGATATACATGACCAGGATCGTATGTCTGCACGGAGTTCCGAGGACCATCGTATCAGATAGAGGAACACAATTTACCTCAAAGTTTTGGCATCAGTTACACGAAACTTTGGGTACCAGGCTAGAGTTCAGTACAGCCTTTCATCCGCAGACAGATGGGCAGACCGAGAGAGTCAATCAGATTCTGGAGGACATGTTGAGAGCTTGTGCGCTAGATTATGGATCTAGTTGGGATGATAATTTACCATATGCAGAATTCTCATATAACAACAGCTATCAAGCTAGTTTGAAGATGGCCCCTTTCGAAGCTTTGTACAGAAGGGGGTGCAGGACACCATTAATGTGGGATGAAGTTGGAGACCGTAAATTATTCTTACTAGATTTAATTAAAGATTCAGAGGAGAAAGTCAAGTTGATCCGTGACAGACTTAAGATAGCCCAATCCAGACAGAAGAGTTATGCCGATACTAAACGCAAGGAAGTAACTTATGAAGTCGGAGATAGAGCATATCTTCGTGTGTCTCCACTTCGAGGAGTTAAACGGTTTGGAGTTAAAGGCAAACTAGCACCACGATTTGTGGGGCCATACAGAATTTTGGAACGCATGGGTGAAGTTGCCTACAAGTTGGAATTACCCGAAGCCTTGTCAGGAGTTCATGATGTGTTTCACGTTTCCCAGTTGAAGAAGTGCCATGCAGAGATGGCTGATATTCCTTTGAGAGATACAGTGCCACTGGAGGCCATACAGATGGATAGTGATCTGACCTATGATGAGAAGGCCGTCAAGATTCTCGAAACAACAAGCAGGGTTACCCGCAGCAATGTCATCAAGTTTTGCAAGGTTCAGTGGAGTCATCATACTGAGGAAGAAGCCACCTGGGAACGCGAAGAAGATCTTCCACAGGATCACCCACACCTTTTTGCTAGCCAACCCGAATCTCGAGGGCGAGATTCATCTTAAGGGGGGTAGGTTTGTAACATCCCAAATTTTCAATTTGGAATGTTTTACAATTATTAGCTAAGCATCTATGCATTTTTTTTATTTTGAGTGTCATTTGGAAATTTCAGAGGCATTTGAATTTTATCTGACTTTGAATTCTACTTGTCAATTGAAATTTATTTCAAAAATCCCTGACGAGATACTTGTTCAAAATTATGAGAGGAGCGAACATGACACTCCAAAAAGTCGGAAGAAAACAATGCCGAAAGTTTTGAATTCAAATTTGAGTTTCATTTGGATTTTTAGAAAAAAATGTTTTTTATAAAGTTTTTATTTAGCCTCTGAAAAATAGTTCATCATGTAGGATTTATTTTTCTGATTTTTTTGATATATATATATGTCCTATATAAAAATATTTTTTATTTTTCTCTTTTTATTTTTTTCCTTCTTTGTCTATTTCGAAAAAAAAAACCAGCCGGGCCAGCGCTGCCCAGCCAAGCAGCAAGGCCACGGCCGAGCGAGCGAAGGGAGCAGCGAGGCCAGCGTCGCCACATCTCCTTGTCTCACGTAACTCCTCTCTCTATATTTTTCTTTCTTTCTCCCCGACACTTGGACCCCACCCCATCTCTTCTTCTTCCCCTTCCACGAACGGACAACAAACACAGAAACGTATGCGTACTTCACTTCCTATGTCCCTTCGTTTCCAATTCATGGAAATCAATTCTCCAGTCTGTTTCACTTCTAAGGAAGATGTCCTATAAATAGCCACGACCCTCCTCGACCGATTCAGACGAAAATCCCTCGCCAAGTCCACCCCTACAACACGTACTCGACGTTCCAATCTCGCAGCAGAAGCTCCAGTTCATCGTCAGTTTCCGACGCCGGTGAGCCATCCCGAGCCCTATCCTTTTGGGTTCCGACTTCTCTTGATCCCTATCATCGTTTTGACAAGATTTTGTGATCCCTCTCCATCTACAGCCACTGCACCAATCTCCTTGTCTTCACGAGAGCACCCGGAGCACCAAGCTTTGCCGCTTCGTTCCGTCGCCGTTCGTCGTCTCCGATCAACACCAACTCCACCAACGGACGAGCCAGTCTCCACCACAACTCCTAGACATCTCCGCCTCCGCCCACGATCGCCGGAGCCGCCGCCTCGCCGGAGCCCGAGCGCCTCCCCCACGCTTTTTCTTCTCTGTAAGTTGAACGTACATCATGTTCGTTCAGTTAAAAAAACGTTTTGTTTTTTTTTATCGTTTTTTTTCTGGTTTAGTTCGAACCGGACGGTCAGTTTTTTTTAATAAGCCGATGCTACCAAAACCTTTAGTTAGCGAACGTCCTCTCCAAACACGCAGCAAACCAATCAGCGAGCGCCACTTGTCGCTGGCAGATAATTTTTTTTCCATGATATTTTTTTCAATTCAGATTCTTTACCGAATCTTGTTTCTAGTATATCTTTTAGTTTATAGATCCGATTTAGTTGATTCTTTTTCCTACGATTTCATATAAATATCCTCTATCCAGAGAACCAAACGAAATATATTTTTGAAAATTTTAAAATTTGAATTCAAGCAGATCTGAATTCAAACTTCGTTAGGCCATAACTTGAGTTTCGTAACTCCGTTTTGGGTGATTCTTTTTTCTAATCGAAGCTTGTGACATGTACCATATGTTAAAACCAAAACCATTTATTTTTGTTGCTGTGAAAATTTTATTCTGTACAGAAACTTTATTTTGGTGTTTTTGGAGTTTTTCGAAATCTTTTATTCGTTTTCTTTTTGATTCTTTGCTTGTATGCTTATGTATGTTATTGCTTGCTTACGCTAGATCATCCGGAGTGCGAAGCTTGCTACTACGAATCTTTAGAGTTCAACGAACGTCAGCAAGGCAAGTTCACACTTTGATCATAATTTTCAATACCCAGTTTTTACTATGCATTAGTTTCATCCTCAAAGATTGCATGAGTAGGATTGGGAACATGTGGTTATGCTTTGTAGTTTATGTGGTAGGAACCTATGACATTTTATCACCCCGGGAAATATTTGTTATATAATATATTGCTTAGCCATGCTCGTAGACGGGGATTGGTATGTGTGATACATGCAAGTTGCGAGAGATAATAATTTTGGGACAACATAAGGTGGTAACTTTAATACACATCTGGGTGGATTGTTTGGGGCACCTGGAGAAACCAGTGCTTTCCCAAGGGGAATCCCGGAGTACCCGTGTGATTACCCTAGGTCCGCCACCCAGGCTCAAAGGGATCATAAGATATTTCATGCCTAGAAACTTCCGTGTGCAGCCACAAGCCATTATGGGCTCTGGCATAGTTGAGTAAGTTGTGTGACCTCTTTCCGTGGTAGACTAGCTGATGTAGGGGAAAGTAGGTGTACCGGTCTACCCAGGGTTTGGAGGAAATACTTCAGAAAGACTATGTCTCGATCTTCCGATCATGGAGGTGGTCGAGTCTTGTTGGGAAAAGTGCGCAAACCTCTGCAGAGTGTACAAACTAATCATGATTAGCCGTGTCCCCGGTTACGGACAACTTGAGTATCTAGAAGTGAATTATTGGTTGATCTCATCACTCTTTTTAATGAAATCATTGGGTTACTAATAACTAGGGAATTTTGGGATTGAGTTGGAGGAACCTTCTCAATAATGGCATTTTAATTTTGTAGTAAATAAAAATTTATTCCTTTGCTGTAGGGTAAAATTGGCTTTATGCAAACATTAAACTTAGAGCCTCCACCAGCTAAATTTGCATATAGAGATAGTCTTTTTCTTTATTATTATTTCTATGGTGTGACATTGCCAGCATATTCCATGTGCTGACCTACACGGCTGCAACGTCTCATGTTGCAGAGTTTTTCGACGAGGATTAAAGGTGCGATAGGTCGTTGTTCTGCACTCAGTTTGCCGTGGAGTTGGATGGACTCATTTACCTTCGATGCTTCCGCAGTTATTTTTATTTGGATGGCCTTTGGCCATATTATTGTAATAAATACTCTTTTGAGGACCTCGATGTAATAAAGTGTGTGATTGATCTCTGTTATAATTCATCGAGTACTGTGTGTGTCAGCATACCGATCCAGGGATGACACTTAAGCACAGAGACTTCGATCCATTTGGGTCAGGTCGCTACAGAGGCCCTTTGGAGTATTTCTTCTAGTAGAGATTTATACCGCGAAGAAGGTATTTCCAAGATATTTCATTGTAATTCTTAGTCATAAAAATTACTTTGTATTTTCTTGAATTTTAGATCCAAATAATTATACATAAAATTGTGATGAGTATGAATAAAATTATAGGTGTTTCTAGAAAAGACAGACCGAAAGATAGACCTCTTGCCCCTCAAAAAATAAAAAAAGACTCCTAGTCAACTTAGGCACTCACTGAGTAACCAGCGGTCATGCGCCTTGTGCGCTTGGTCCGGCCCAACAAAAATCTACCGCTAACTCATCCGGCTTCGTTCTGTGCCTACATGACCCGGTAGACTTGTCTTAAAACTGTTGACCCGATAGACTTATTTAAGTCCACATTCATCTCGTAAGTCACCCTTCGGGCACCGTGTGCCTTATAACCTCCAAATCTGTTAAACCTTCGTAAGCATATAAATGCCAAAAAACTAATTTATCAATTTTTCCATCCCTTACCTACCATCTCTGTAAGATCCATCTATCCTTTCCAACCTTGTAATTTTCCATTTTCTCATAATAGAAGCTTTCTGTTGGATTTGGGTCCCCTTCTTGTAGCCACATCAACTTTCGGCCGCTGACACCACATAATCTCTTCTCGGTGATACTTCTCAGCTAATCGATCTTGGATCTTTATCTCCTCTCTTGAAGGGCCTCGTCTGCTTGCCATTGCATGCCTTTTCGCAAGTTCATCTTCGGGGCTATGTCTAAGCCCTACTTTACCTCTGGCAATGGAGCATATGAAGGTGGACTCAGCGACGACCTCGTGTGAGTATGATGATTTGCCTCTGTCATGTGAGGAACTAGAGGCACATGAGTCCGTCATGTCGGTAGTATATGTGGTTGATGATGTTATCATGGCCGGCATGTTGGTGCCTTCTCCCGGAAGCCACTTGGTTGACGACAACTACACCAAGAAGGTGGAATCGCTTGTGCACTCAATCGTGGCTTAGGTGCCCACTTCACCTCCTCTTGTGCCTTGCGAGGTGCGCGTTCATGTAGATGTTGCTGGCACGCACTCTCCTGAGTCTATCAAGCGTTTAGAGCGCTGACGCCTAGTCTCAGGGACATGGTTGTCATCAAGCTTGTCAAATACCTATCTATCTTGGATGCTAAATTCAAAAAATGATTCAATGTCTCTGGGAGCATAAGGCATGCATCGAGGGACAAATGCAAGAAGGATGACACGCACCCTCAATTTGGAAGAAATCTAGAAGTGCAAGGGAAAGAGTGATAATGGGGAGTTGCAGATGCTTTCATGATATAGTTGTCTAGGCTGCAAACTTGGGCTCAGATATGTCTATTGTCTCTGTCGTTATATCCTTTTCAATTGGTTGTGGGTCGATGGGTTTCCATTGGTGTAACTAAAGTGCTTGGATATTGGACTAGTTTTGTGTTGAGTGTGTTTGTTGGGGATTGATGTGGGTCCATATATTGGGAGTAGTTCACATGTGTGGTCAAGATTGTGACAATTTTTGCCTGGTTTTCCGTCAGTTAACAAGTCGACTCACTTCTTCTTAATTAATGGATGAGTCAAAACTTTTGCCTCCATTTTGAATTATTTTTTGACCAAATATTGACAACTTTTTAAGAGAAATGTTAATAATATAGCCAACAACTGGTTATACAAGACTGTAATGTCGTCAAAAGCTAGCAATATTATTCACTCATACAATATGGTTGGTTGTAAGGTCGCCCTTAAGTTAGTGAGTTTTTTTTGGAACGAAGACGCCAAAGGCGTCCTGCTTTAAATTAATAAAGCCTCACGGCAGAACCACAGAGTTTAAGACGACATCGACCACATAGGCCTACGACTAGACCAACAGCAAATGAGTTTAGAAACAACATCCTCAACACGCAGGTTGGCATCTCATTATCATGCAGGATGGACTATGAAGAGACAAACTATGTTACGAGCAAAAGGCGGAAAAGACATCAGTCTTGTGTTGCTACTTGGCGAGCTTCCGTCTGTATGCAGCGTATCTTTGCCATCGTCTCACTCATGTGCTCATCATCACGCGGTTTCCCCAAAGGCATCCAACTCTGCAAGAATAAGTGGCATTTGAACAAGATATCAGCAGGATGAGAAGGCAACTTCTTCTCAATGGTCATCTTATTGTGAATAGTCCATATAGACCATAGCAGCGCCCCTCGCAGCGCCATGCTATCCTAGCACTAGACCCTTTTTGCGAATGCAGAATATGCAAAAGCCCAACACCCGTCGCTGGGTTCCAATTTTGTTGAAAAGCTGCTCTCACTGCGCTCCATGCAAATTTCGCAAGGTGGCAGTAAAAGAAAACATGGTTGGCATCCTCTATGCTACTACACAGCACACATGATCCGTCCGAGGGGCCATTTCGAATCGCAACGTTGTCCACCATCGGGAGACGGTTTTGAAACATCTGCCACAGAAAGATTTTAATTTTTAGAGGTAGGTCGGTCTTCCACAGCCCCCGAGCTATGTCCAGCATGGCGCCCTCAGTAATTTTTCTATACAGTGACTTAAGCGAGAACACTCCCGACGAAGAGAGCTTCCAGGAGATCTCGTCCGCACCCGAGCGGGACACTTGTTGGCCAATCAGGGCCCTCACCTCGTTCCATTCATTTTTCTCGTGCAGAAGGAGAGCCCTTAGGAAGGAAACCGAGGGAGGGAAGGTCCGTAGAGCATCGCCCACCATCAACTCCGTGTTAGAGGCTACTTGGAACACTGCTGGGTGGCTCTGCCAAAGAGGGGAATTGCCAATCCAGGAATCCAGCCAGAATCGAGTTGACTGACCGTCCCGAACCAGAAACTTTTCCCCTAAGGTGAACGCTGGTCGCACAGCCTGCATCCCATTCCAGAATGAGGATACCAATCGCTTCGCGGAGAAGACATTGCCATTAGGGAAATATTTTGCCTTAAAAAGGTCAGCCCAGAGACCCGAATAGTTTTGGGACAACCTCCACCACCATCGTGATAGGAGAGCGACATTCATGAATTTGGAGTTCAAAATTCCCAACCCACCAAACTTTTTAGGGCGGCAAACCGCAGCCCACTTTACTAGGTGGTACTTCCGCTTAATGCCCGTTCCTTCCCAAAAGAAACGGGAGTGGGGCGTATCCAATTTAGCATGTACCCCATCCGCAAGAAGGAACATTCCCATGGTGAACATAAGGAGAGAGGACAGGCTAGAATTAGTAAGGATGAGTCTTGCCACAGAATACATAAACTTCCCACGCCAAGGGCTCACTAGCTTGCAATTAAGTAAGTTGGCCACTCTCCTACTATGAGAAATTGGCAGGCGAAGATACTTGGTTGGCAGGCTCCCTAGCTTGCAATTAAGTAAGTTGGCCACTCTCCTACTCTCGTGGTCACCCATCCCCATGGTTATGACCTCGCTCTAGAGAAAGTTGATTTTGAGCCCAGAGAGGAGTTCGAACTCAAGCAGCAACAACTTGATCGAAGCTATGCTATTATCATCAGGCTCAAAGAGCAGCATTGTGCCGTCCGCGTATTGCAAGTGAGTAACCCTTCCTGGGATCAGATGCAACACCAACCCTTTGATGTGCCCTGATGTGCGGGCCTTAGCTAACATAGCTGACAGCGCGTCCACAACAAAATTGAATACAAGTGGAGAGAGGGGGTCTCCTTGTCTTAAGCCTTTTTTGTTGCGGAAAAATCTACCCACCTACCCATTAATAGATATAGACGTTTGTCCACAGTTTATCAGATTCATAATACGGTGGACAAAGCCAGCCTCAAAACCCTTTTTGAGTAGGACTTCCCGTATAAACTCCCAGTTTACCCGGTCGTAGGCTTTTTCAAAATCGAGCTTGAGCAGCACCCCTTTCTGCTTTTTAGTTTTAATCTCATGGACTATTTCATGAAGGGCAATTGGGCCCTCCAGAATATTGCGGCCTTTTAGAAATGTTGTTTGACTATTAAGGATAACCCTTTGTACAACAGGGGCCAGCCGGGTCGCGTAAGCCTTGGCGCAAATCTTGAAAGGCACATTAATAAGCGTGATAGGTCTGAACAGCTTAATATTGTCATCCCCTTTAACTTTGGGAATAAGGCTGATAACCCCGTAGTTAAGGCGGGAGATATCTACTGTTCCCAGGGCAAACCCGTTGACAATATCCAGGAAAATAGGGCGAAGCCGAGGCCAGAATTTCCAAAAGAATTCGACCGGCCAGCCATCGGGGCCCAGGGTCGTGCCTTTCTTCATACCCCACAGAGCATTGTCTACTTCTTCAGGAAGGAAAGAGAGTGACAAACTCTCATTCTCCCGGGGGGACACTCGGTCCAGAGGATCCCACAAATCCTCGCAAATGCTAAGACTTTTCGCCTTGGTCGTACCCAGCAGACCTATGAAATAGTCATAATGTGACGGGAGATATCCTCCTGGGAGAGAAGGAGGCCCTGCTCCGACTGCAGGCGGAGAATCGTGAACTTACGTTTTCTACCGTTAGCGTATGCGTGGAAATAACCCATGTTTGTGTCTCCCTTAGTCACCCACTTGATGCCGCCCCTACGACGCCAGTATTCTTCTTCAGCCCTAAGGATCGCTAAGACCTTGTGCTCGGGATCATATCTATGTGCCCACTCGGCTTCCGAAAACATGCGCATGTCAGCCTGGGCATCAAGATTAGCTATCTCGACCGTAAGGCCATCACATTCCCATTTTGACTCGATGCCATGGTTAGCACCCCACCCACGCAGGAAAGCACGCAAAACCGCAGCAGCTGCTGACTAGCATTCAGCTGGACCCCTTTGAGGCCTCTGCTAGGCTAAAATCGTTTCCCAACGAGCATTCACCATGGGGATGAAACCCTCAGCTTCAAACCATGCGAACTCGAAGAAAAATCTTTTGCTACGCTTGGCTCTCTCTTCTCCCGAAGAGAAAATCAGAGGGACGTGGTGAGAGCCAATTCGGGTTTCAGCCACCGAGGTGCCACTACAAAAAAAAGACACATCTGTGACATTTTGGTCTGAACGAAACTTTTTTTTGTCATACTTATGACACTTCTATGACAATAATTGTGACAAAACAAGGTATCATCATACATGTGGTGGGGTCCTACTTCTATGAAAAAAATCATGACAGAAAATGGGCTTTTTGTCCTGGGCGGGTCGGAGACGCAGCTGCATGACATTCTTTGGGCCGTCCATGATGGAAAAAACCATGGTAGAAGCAAGGGCGAGGAAAATATCAGGGTGTTCTCGGTTACGATGGGTGGTCGGGGCCGAGCGATGTGTGTTTCTCTTGTACACGCACGCACGTGGATGCGAGGCATTGGGCTCTAACTGAACCTGAGCGAGGCATTGGGCTCTAACTGAACCCGTGCGATTGCACTGCAGGCTATGCGTTACTGAACCCGAGCGATCGATCGATGGCTGTTAACTTAACCCGATCGAGCGATTCCTTCGCTACTGCTGCTAACTGAAGTCGATCGATGCTGCCTCTGCATGAACAGTGAGCGTTGCTGGGGGTTTGATGAACAGTTCCTAGTGGGGTGGCTAAACAGGACCCCGTGGTGTTGCCTCTGCCTGAATAGGACCCCGTTCGATCGAGCCGGTTTGGGCTGCATGAATAGGACCCCATGGAGGGCTACATGAACAGGACCACCCCTTGGAGGGCTGCATGAACAGTAGACGATGGAGGGCTGGATGAACAGTAGCCCGTGGAGGGGTGGTTGAACAGGAGCCCGTGGAGAGGACTGGTTGAACAGTAGCCGGTGGAGTAGCGCGCGGTGGAGGCTGAACAGTCGCAGGGGGAGGCTGGAGGAGGTCGACGATGGATGAACAGTAGCCCGTGGAGGCTGGAGGGGGTCGACAGTGGTGATGAACAGTATCCCGTGGAGTCCCGTTTTGCGATATGCCACACCCCTCCCGATGAACAGGACCCCCGTTTCGACCGTAGCGATCCAACACAAGTCCGTTTCCTCCGTTTTGCGGTACGCCACACCCCTCCCGATGAACAGGACCCCCGTTTCGACCGTAGCGCTCCAACACAAGTTTGTTTCCTCTGTTTTGCAGTACGCCACACCCCTCCCGATCAACAGGACCCCCGTTTCGACCGTAGGAGGTCCGTTTCCTCCGTTTTGCAGTACGCCAGACCCGTCCCGATGAACAGGATCCCGTTTCGAATGTGGATGGTCGAACACAAGGCCGTTTCCTCCGTTTTGCGGTACGCCAGGCCTCATTTCCATCGGCTGTTCCGTCCAAGCCCTCCCGATGAACACGACTACGCATTCCGTTCCGACCCAGCCGGTTGGCTCCCCATGAACACGATGACGATGTTGTTTCTCCGTTCCGACCCAGCCATGTACACGAGCCCTGGCCGTACGTACTCGTGAGTAGGCATTCGAGACCTCGCCCGTATGTACGTACGTGGCCGTATTTACTTTCTTGCACCCTGGCCGCTGTACGTACGTGTACATGCTACGTGCGCGCCTCTGGTACGACACATGCGCGCCTCTACATCGACCAGTATGTACGTACATGTTCGCGACCAGAATGACAACGCTACGTACGCTTCGACCAGGTGGGTCCCAACTGTTAGGCACTTCCTTGCGTGCGAAGATGTAGCTGGTGGGTCCCAGCAGTCAGGGGGGACGAATCGTTTTTTTTACCCGGACGCACTTCCTTGCGTGCGAAGATGTAGCTGGTGGGTCCCAGCAGTCAGGGGGAAACGTTTTTTTTATCGTGAAATACGGTGGCCCATCCGGTGGGTCCCCGCTGCAGGTGGAGGAATAATTATTTTGCACGTAATAAGGAGGCACTTCCTTACTGCGGCCGTTGACCCAGCTGTCAGCCTCTCCATGTACAGTCCACGCCCGATGAAGCCGTTCCTTGACCACGTTGACCACACCGCACCGAGAGCACCAGGGCGGTGGACGACGGCGAGACCTAGGAAGGGAACGACGCGGAGACGGGGAAGACGCGGCAGTGGATGCCGACGCGTAGGGGAGTACGAGGGTTCACTGGTTCGCTGCGGTGTGAGGCTGCCGTCGCCGCAGAATAACAGGGGGTGTGGGTGAGTAGAGAGATGGCCTGGTCAGTGGTGGGAATAGTAGGGGGCGGTGAGGCCTCCGCGGCAGTACAGTCGGCCACGGGAGGCAGGAGCATGCGGTACGACCGGCACTGCTTTGGGCTGCTGGAGGAACAAGACCAGAGGTTGAAGAAGCACTATGGCCGTTGGATGGACATCGTACGGTCAGTGGAGCTAGAATTGTTCATATTGACTAAGTTGACAAAACACACCGTCCCCGTCAACTTAGTAGGCCCACAAGTTAGCCTCCCACCAAGGTGGGTCCCAACCAGCAGGGGGAGTATTCATTTTTTTTGTGTAATAAGGAGGCACTTCTGGTGGGTCCGAGCTGACACGGGGGGGGGGGGCGTTTTTTCGCGCAATGCGGTGGCCCGTCCGGTGGGTCCCACCAGTCAGGGGGGAAACGGTTTTTCGCCAAATACGATGGCCCGTCCGGTGGGTCCCTGCTGTTAGGTGGAGGAATAATTATTTTCCGCATAATAAGGAGGCACTTCCTTGCAGCTGCCGTGGACCCAGCTGTCAGCCTCTTCACGTACAGTACTCTTCCTATGGAAGTCGTTCCTTGACCACGCTGACCACGCTGTGCCGAGAGCACCAGGGCGGTGGACGACGGTAAGGCCTAGGAAGGGGGCGACGCGGAGCCGGGGAAGACGCAACAGTGGAAGCCCGTGGAGAGAGGAGTAAGAGGGTTCACTGGTTCGGCTGCGGTGTGAGGCTGCCGTCGCCGCAGGGCCTGGCCAGCGGTGGGAATAGTAGGGGGCGGCGAGGCCTCCGCTGCATCGCAGCCGGCCATGGGAGGCAGGAGCACGAGGCACGACCAGCGTTGGTTTCGGGGATGGATCAAGAAGACCAGAGGTTGAAGAAGCACTACGGTCATTGGATGGACATCGTACGGTCAATGGAGCTAGAATCATGCATATTGACTAAGTTGACAAAGCCCTCCGTCCCCGTCAACTTAGTGGGCCCACAAGTCAGCCTCCCACTATACTGGGTCCCAACTAGCAGGGGAGATTCATTTTTTGTGCGTAATAAGGAGGTACTTCCGGTGGGTCCGAGCTGACAGCGGGGGGGAACTTTTTTTCGCGAAATACGGTGGCCCGTCCGGTGGGTCCCAGCTGTCAGGGGGGAAATGTTTTTTTTGCCAAATACAGTGGCCCGTCCGGTGGGTCCCCGCTGTCAGGTGGAAGTATAATTATTTTCTGCGTAATAAGGAGGCACTTCCTTGCAGCTGCCGTGGACCCAACTGTCAGCCTCTCCACGTACAGTACTCTTCCGATGGAAGTCGGTCGTTGACCAGATTGACCACGCCGTGCCGAGAGCACCAGGGCGATGGACGACGGTGAGTCCTGGGAAGGGAACGACATGGAGGCAGGGAAGACTCGGTAGTTGTTTCCCATGCGGAGGGGAGTACAACTGTACGAGGGTTTAGTGGTTCCTCTGCCGTCGCCGGAGAATAACAGCAGGTGTGGGTGAGTAGAGGGATGGCTAGGCCAGCGATGGGAGTACGATGGGGCGGTGAGGCCTGCGCGGCAGCACAGCCGGCCGCAGGGAGGAGAGAGCAGGAAGTCCCACCGGAGCTTGTTTGAGTGGCTGGAGCAGGAAGAGCAGAGATTGAAGAAGCACGACGTTCGTTGGATGGACATCCAACGGTAACTGCTTGTGCGTCAACCTATTTTTTAGGAAAGCCTCAAATCTCTGGAAAACATCATACAGCCCATCTGCCATTATACCTAATAATTTACAACCCATTTGCTAATTGTTAAGGTTTTTTTTGGAGCCCATATTCTTTTTGTTAGCATTACAGCCCATATTGTGGCCACGGTTAAAAGATTATACGAAATTTTGCATATTTCGGTGCGGTCCGAACTGTTTTTAATCCCGAAATTTCGAGTCACATTCAAACGGATTTTAAATATAAATATATATCAATATAAAATCCAACAAATTGTCCACGCATAAAAATCAATGCAATTTAAAATCTGGAAATGAAAAAAAGAAATTTGAAACTAATTGCCGGTTTGATGTGTTTTAAAAATGTACGGCCCATTTCTCATTACTGATAGGCCATTTTCTCGGCCAGCCGAATGAAAGCTCTCCTCGTCTTGAAAGATTTGCAGCCCAATAGGCCTGACAAAGCGACTTACTTGGCAAATCACAAAAAAAACTAGGCTGTGGCCGTGGACCCAACTGTCAGCCTCTCTACGTACAGTACTCTTCCGATGGAAGTCGGTCGTTGACCACATTGACTATGTTGCGCCGAGAGCACCAACGCGGTGGACGATGGTGAGGCCTAGGAAGGGCACGACATGGAGCCGGGGAAGACAGGATAGTGGATGCCCACGCGGAGAGGAGTACGAGGGTTCACTGGTTCGGCTGCGGTGTGAGGCTGCCTTCGCCGCAGGGCCTGGCTAGCGATGGGAGTAGTAGGGGCGATGAGGCCTCAACGGCAGCGTAACCGGCCACTGGAGGCAGGAGCAGGCGGTCTCGCCGGCGCTGGTTTGGGTGGCTGGTACAAGAAGAGCAGCGATTGAAGAAGCATCAGGACCGTTCGATTCAAATCCAACGGTTACTGCTGTTAGAATTGTTTGTTGACTAAGTTGACAAGCCATGCGTACGCGTCAACTTAGTAGACCCACACGCCAGCCTCCCAATCGGTGCACACCAGATGTCAGTGGGAGGAATCATTTTTTCGCGTAATAAGGAGGCAGTTGATTGTGTGCGGCCAGGCCAGCGGAGGGAGTAGGGTGGGCTGGGGAAGCCGGCGCGGCATCACAGCGGGCCACAAGAGGAGGGAGCATGCAGTCCCGTCGGCGCTAGTTTAGGCGACTGGAGGAGGAAGATCAGAGATTGAAGAAGCACGTCGGTCGTTGGATGGATATCCAACAGTCACTGCTGCTAGAATCGTGTGTTGACTCACAAAGCCTTGCGTAAACAAGTCAGCCTCGAAATATGTGGCGTGTACAGCCCATTTGCTATTATTTTTATATTTTTTACTCATTTTCTAATTCATATGGAATTTATTGCAGCCCGTTTTCCATTTTTAGAATTGCTGCCCATTTTCTGGTCAGTGCCAGGGTTAAAAAAATAACTAAATATGTGGGAAATTTTGAAAATTCCCAAATTTTTGCTGGGGAACAAAATATTCTTAATCCAAAAATTAGTAGCCATACTAAAAATAAATTAAAAATAAATTAGTACTATGTCATGTTAAATCCAATGAAATGTGTATAAGATATCAGTGAAGAACAAAAACAAAAAAAGAAACTAATATCCCATTTGCTATATTTTTTGGAATTTTCAACCCCTTTTGATATTAATTTTAACAGACACTGACCATACTCTTTGGCCAGGCCAGAATGCATCCCTCCTCGTCTTGAAAGATTTGCAGCCCAGTAAGTCAGAGAAAACAAATAGGCCTAGCTTGGGTATTCTTCAAAAAGAAATACTGGGCTACCTATTTTCCCAAAGAAAAAACTGCTGGGTTGGTCATGTTGTCAGACGGGCCACAGAGACCGCACAACCCGGTTTATTGCTTGCTCCTCCGAATTAATTATTTATGTTTAGGGGACCATGAGCATGTACCTGGGCAGGATTCATGTGAGAGCCTCCCTTCCAGTTAATTATGGGCTTCTCTATTGGGCCTCCACCAGTGGGCTGCATGTTATGAACAAATGGAAAATGTGTTTCATACGAAAAATAGTATGCGCCACGTACGGTACGGGGCACTAATGGATCGAACCATGCAACGACTTCCAAAACATTGTGTTTTTCGTTCTAACAACACATTTATTCAGCCAATAAACGAAATATACTACTGATTGTACATTGAAAACAGTAGTGGCAACAACCAGGGCTGGGGGTGCAACAGAAGCAGTAAGCAGGCCAGAAGAGTGAAGACGCAGCTCTCTCTTCCAAACCAAACATCAGCCATCATTACAAAAGGGCTACCAAAAAAGAACAAGTGTATGCATCAAACTAAATAAAGATCCTACTACACAAGTGTATGCATCTAACTAACTGGCTGAGTTAGACGTTACTATTTATTAAGATGTGGAGATTGCTTGACGGCTTGAACCAGATGGGTGCCTGACGGGGGAAACTCCAGCCAGCAGGTCGAAGTCTGATACTTGCGACCCTCTCTCCTACTTTGGGCTGCAGAGCGTGGCGGCACATATCAGGGTATGGTGCATGCAGAGACGCATGGTACGCTGTGTACACACAGTTTTGCCTGATGAATGAAACCGCGCTGCCATCATGATCCTTGTCGTCGGTTATCTCCTGGTTAATCGGATAATTCTGTCTGACAAATAGAGAGCGTGTACCAAGGCTACTTACCAACCTCCGGTCAAAAGTTCCTGAAGGCCCAAAGAAGTTGGGATCCTGCTCAAAGACCTTGCAGTGACTGTGATTGTATTCCGCGAAACAACACGTCCGGTACATGCGAAAGAATGATTGTTCGCCGTCGTCTGATCGAGCCCGGAACCACCTGCAACTGCCATGCCGCTTTTCTTTGAAAGGTTCTAGGATTAGGAAGGGTAGGGACACCAGGCAGCCTACAACATCATATCAAGTTGGAGTCAAATAACCCTAAAAAAAGTTGAAGTCAAATAAAAAAGGGCTCTTGATGTATACAATCTTAAGAACAGCATGTTATGAGCATGAATATTTTTTCAGTAAATGTTGACAGTAATATAAGCAAGCCATCATGATATCATAGGAAAGTAACATACTCCTGTAACAGCCGTTTGTAGCGATGACTGGAGTAGGCCAGCAATACGTCCATCCATAGAAGGAGTCGACAGCGTAAATGAAGCATTAGTGTTCAATGGCATCAGAGAACCATGGAGGATGTATGATCTTGCGATGGACGTGTAGATTTCTCCACTTACCGTAGTGACCTGTCAGATAGGCGAGATCGCGGTTGAAGAACGCAATTAGCCTGAAGTCTTTATAATTCGCAGGTCACTACTGGCCCTTGGCGAAGAACATCAAGTACGAGACATGCTACCCGTTCACCGTGCCGGAGTCGCTGGAGGATCAACGCCGCCTGCTAGTCTCGCAGGAGGACGGCAGTGTCTTCCTCTTGATCGTGGGCACCGGCGAGGCCCGCGCAGGCAGCCACCACATCTCTGTAGTGTGCGTCAGGGGCGACGCAGCTGACGCTGACACTGACACGAGGCCGATGTACGGGTGCGTGCTCACTATTACCACCCCTTGGAGGTACGTGGGCAGCGACACTGGCTACGTCAAGCTGACTTGGACTCTGCCAAGCTGGGACCTTCCCATCGATGTGGACATGGAAGACGCACGGTATTATTTGACCCCCAACAATGTGCACGGGGACTCCAAGGAGGTTCACCTAGACATCTTCATTATCAAGTTAAATGTTGATCCTTAGTCTTCGCCCAATGTAATCCGCTGTCTAAGCATGTGGAGACTTCCATGCATGATCTTGCTCTATTGGAGTATCGTGCATGAATAAAAGTGTATCCATTTATGGTTTAGTCTAGAATCTTCCATGTATGAATTTTTACTACAGTACTGGTGAAAGACTTATGATCAACCATTTCTTACATATCCTCTGCCCCCTTCAAGTCATCCTGATTTAATCCCTCCGTCTAGGTGTATAAGGGCATGGTTAATACTTAAATAGTATAGCCAACTGTTGACTATAAGAAAGTGCCATGTCATCTGTAGCCAACATGTATAACAATGGATACTCAAAAACTAATTCTTGAAGATCATTTCCTGCAAAGCACAATAAGAGTTATTTTTTCACATGTTTTGGATGCATGTTGAACAGTTGAACGCTTTTGTTTGCAAAAGATACTTTTTTATCTATTTCACCCGGATGTTTGTGAGCTCTAGAGATGAAATAATATCCGAACAAACCTATCGATACCCGTTACACATGAGATGACCCCCACGTCCTTTGTCAAAATAAACAACTCCCCGATCAATGCATTTCACTCTTCTGTGCAACGCACAGGCACCTTACTATATATTAGTACGACCAAAAATTGAAGTAACATTATATATAGTACAATAAATGATGATGCATGTCACCTAAAACTATATCATTGAAAACTATGTTCAAATACGAATCCAACGATATTGTTTTTGTTGACATGCACTAACATTTTGTTAGTTAAATCTTCAGTCAAATTCAATGGGGGATAAACCACGACCAATGTAGTAGTACTAGTGTAGAGGGCGGCGCTGCATGGGAGTCTCACCCCGCTCGTGGTGCGGCAGTAAAGCCGTTATATCACAAAACCCAACCACTCCCAGTAATAAGTGGCCTGGAAAAATAAACGGACAAGCAACCATCAAATCCCTTCGTCTTTTTTGCATTTCATCTCTCTGCATTTACTTTCTCCGGTTCATCTCGCACACTCGATCCCTAGCTACTACTCCTAGTATCCCTAGCTATTACTCCTAGGGCCAGTTCTTTTGGCGGCTTCCCCAGCTTTTCCCATAAGACTAGTCACAGTGGAGAGTAACATTAAGGCGCCTCACTCATTTATTTGGGCTTCTAAACTAGTACTACTAGTAGTACCTCCGTCCTGGTTTATTCCTCACCATTGTAATTTGTGCTAAATTTTGACCAAAGATTTAACTGATAAAATGTTAGTGCATGTGGCATGCACTAACATTTCATTAGTTAAATTTATGATCAAAATTTGACACAGATTACAATGGGGACCAATAAACCAGGACGGAGGTACTTAGTATTTATGGGATAACTAATCTAGAAGCCTAAAAGAACTGGTCCCTGGTACTCCTACTAGTGCGACCTAGGTGGTTGCGGATTGGAAGATGCCAAAGAATCAGACCGAAAATTCGTCCAATCACCGCGCCACTTTTTTCCTCATAAACCAAATGGAGATTAGCAATGAATCCCTAATTAATAGGGTTGTCATTTCAGCCAACCCATGCAGGCCCATTGAAGTGCATGCAAACTGGGGTCAGTCCCTCCCCTAATCAACATGTTCCTTCTCAACATGCATAGGTCGCTCATTCTCTCCCGCATTAACTTCCTCCCCCGCGTGGTTCAGCCAAAAAAATTGCTTGCTGATGAACGAGGCAGTGAGGGGAACGAGGACGAAATTTGATATATTGTGCCTAAGTGTTTTGGGAATATCTGATTTTCGTAAGGTGACTTACACACCTAGACGGAGGGAGTAGTACTCAAGTTAGAATTCCAATTGCACGGCACAACTTGTTAGGAAAAAAAATTGATACAGGGTGTACGAAGCGGTTTGGGAATTTGCATTCCTTTCCGACCAGTGAGATACTCCGTACAAAGTACGACAGAGAAATAACCACAGAGAAGGAAGCTATTAGTAAACAATCAAACGAGCATTTTTGCATTTGTTTTTCATTGAGTCGTTTCACAAGCTTGACTAGTGTTGTTTTTCTACTTCTACAAAAACCGCATCGTAGTGTTAAAACGTGCATTTGCACGTACATAAGTAATAGTAGTACTCCCTCCATCTAGGTGTATAAGTCTTCCTTCTTTCTTGGTCACGATGCACAACCAAAGATGACTTATTGACCTGGACCGAGGGAGTAGCACAGTCTGCAAGCATATATAGAGAGATACGTGTAGTGCGATAGTATATAGTAAAGTTTGTGCTATATGCACGTACTTACAAAATGTGTATGAATACATAAGGTTTCCAAACTTTCCCTTTTACATACTTAATTAAGGACACTAATAATTTCAGAATGTTCGGGATTTATCATTTGCTTCCCAAAACTAATGAGATCGCCTTACGAAACAAAAATCATACTCCTACTAAAAGCCACGGCACTCGCAGGAGCGCTTGCGGCGCGCCACGAGTGCCCTGGTGTGCGGCTGTTTCTCAGAGCGCCGACACAACGCCTCTTCCTCAGCCTCGCAACTCGCGAGGTGCTGATTGGCCGCTTGCCGGCGGGCGAGCGCGATCTCACTGTTGTGGAGATCCGGCAACAACAGGTACTCCTCCAGGCTAGAAGCGTGCACCCGGTCCACGTACTGCCAAGCGTTGATGGGGCACTTGGACCCTACTGCACTCAGGGCTTTGGCACGGGCGTCCTCCGCCACCCTGACGGCCCTCGCACGAGCCTTCTGCCAAAGAGCCAATTGCCTGACTCTCTCGGACTCAACATAGGCCTCCCAGGCAGCTTGTCCAACGGCGCGCTTCTCTTCCTGATACATCATGATAAATGTCTTTTATTCATGCCAGAATTGTATTAACCGGAAACTCGATACATGTGTGAATACATAGACAAAATAGAGTGTCCCTAGTATGCCTCTACTAGACTAGCTCGTTAGTCAAAGATGGTTATGTTTCCTAAACCATAGACATGAGTTGTCATTTTATCAACGGGATCACATCTTTAGGAGAATGATGTGATGGACAAGACCCATCCGTTAGCTTAGCAATATGATTGTTTAGTTTTTCTACTATTGCTTTCTTCATGACTTATACATGTTCCTATTACTATGAGATTATGCAACTCCCAAATATCAGAGGAACACCTTGTGTGCTATTAAACGTCACAACGTAACTGGGTGATTATAAAGATGCTCTATAGGTGTCTCCAAAGGTGTTTGTGGTGTTGGCATAGATCGAGAATAGGATTTGTCACTCAGAGTGTCGGAGAGGTATCTCCAGGCCCTCTCGGTAATGCACATCACTATAACCCTTGCAAGCAATGTGACTAATGAGTTAGTTATGGATTGATGCATTACGAAACGAGTAAAGAGACTTGCCCATAATGAGATTGAACTAGGTATGATGATACCGACGATCGAATCTCGGGCAAGTAACATACCGATGACAAAGGGAACAATGTACGTTGTTATGCGGTTTGACCGATAAAGATCTTCGTACAATATGTAGGAGCCAATATGAGCATCCAGGTTCCACCATTGTTTATTGATCGGAGATGTGTCTCGGTCATGTCTACATAGTTCTCGAACCCGTAGGGTCCGCACGCTTAATGTTCGATGACGATTTATACTATGAGTTATGTGTTTTGGTGAACAAAGTTTGTTTGGAGTATTGGATAAGATCACGGACATGACGAGGAGTCTCGAAATGGTCGAGAGGTAAAGATCGATATATTGGATGATGGTATTCGGACACCGGAAAGGTTTCAGGACGTTTCGAATATTTATCGGAGTGCCGATGGGCTACCGGACCCCCCGGGAAAGTATTGGGCCTACATGGGTCATAGGGTAGAGAGAGGGGAGCCCACAAGGGGTGGCCGCACCCTCCCCCATGGGCTGTCCGAATTGGACTAGGGGAAGGGGCGCGGCCCTTTCCCTCTGCCTCTCCCTCTCCCTTCTTTCATTCCTTCTCAACAAAAAGGAAAAAAAGGGAATCCTAGTCCTACTAGGTTTGGATTCCTAGTAGGACTCCTCCCCATGGCACGCTCCTCCAAGGTTGGCCTCCTCCCCTCCCCTCCTTTATATACATGGGCAGGGGGCACCCCAAAGGCACAACAGACAATCTCTTAGCCGTGTGCGATGCCCCCTGCATAGTTTACACCTCAGGTCATAGCGTCAAAGTGCTTAGGCGAAGCCCTGCGCGAATCACATCACCAACACCGTCGCCACGCCGTTGTGCTGACGGAACTCTCCCTCGACCCTCTACTGGATCAAGATCTCGAGGGACGTGATCGAGCTGAACGTGTGCTGAACACGGCGGTGTTGTACGTTCGGTACTTGGATTGGTTGGATGGTGAAGACGTTCGACTACATCAACCGCGTTAACATAACGCTTCCACTTACGGTCTACGAGGTTACGTGGACACACTCTCTCCATCTCATTGCTATGCATCTCCTAGATAGATCTTACGTGAGCGTAGGATTTTTTTTTTTTTTGAAATTGCATGCTACGTTCCCCAACAGGCCCTAAGGCCACCGGAGATGAGGCAGACAGGCGGCAGAGCCTCCACGAGGCAAATGAAACACTGGGGGGAGGCGGTTGTGTGGGAGGCCCTTTGGAGTATTTCTTCTAGCAGAGATTTATACCGCGAAGAAGGTATTTCCAAGATATTTCATTGTAATTCTTAGTCATAAAAATTACTTTGTACTTTCTTGAATTTTAGGTCCAAATCATTATACTTACAATTGTTATGAGTATGAATAAAATTATAGGTGTTTCTAGAAAAGACAGACCGAAAGATAGACCTCTTTCCCCTCAAAAAAGAAAAAAAGACTCCTAGTCAACTTAGGCAACGACTGAGTAACCAGCGGTCATGCGCCTTGTGCGCTTGGTTCGGCCCAACAAAAATCTACCGCTAACTCATCCGGCTTCGTTCTCTGCCTACATGACCCGGTAGACTTGTCTTAAAACTGTTGACCCGATAGACTTATTTAAGTCCACATTCATCTCATAAGACACCCTTCGGGCACTGTGTGCATTATAACCTCCAAATCTGCTAAACCTTCGTAAGCATATAAATGCCAAAAAACTAATTTATCAATTTTTCCATCCCTTACCTACCATCTCTGTAAGATCCATCTATCCTTTCCAACCTTGTAATTTTTCCATTTCTCATAATAGAAGCTTTCTGTTGGATTTGGGTCCCCTTCTTGTAGCCACATCAACTTTCGGCCGCTGACACCACATAATCTCTTCTCGGTGATACGTCTCAGCTAATCGATCTTGGATCTTTATCTCCTCTCTTGAAGGGCCTCGTCTACTTGCCATTGCATGCCTTTTCGCAAGTTCATCTTCGGGGCTATGTCTAAGCCCTACTTTACCTCTGGAAATGGAGCATATGAAGGTGGACTCGGCGACGACCTCGTGTGAGTATGATGATTTGCCTCTGTCATGTGAGGAACTAGAGGCACATGAGTTCGTCATGTCGGTAGTATATGTGGTTGATGATGTTATCATGGCCGACATGTTGGTGCCTTCTCCCGGAAGCCACTCGGTTGACGACAACTACACCAAGAAGGTGGAATTGCTTGTGCACTCAATCGTGGCTTAGGTGCCCACTTCACCTCCTCTTGTGCCTTGCGAGGTGCGCGTTCATGTAGATGTTGCTGGCACGCACTCTCCTGAGTCTATCAAGCGTTTAGAGCGCTGACGCCTAGTCTCAGGGACATGGTTGTCATCAAGCTTGTCAAATACCTATCTATCTTGGATGCTAAATTCGAAAAATGATTCGATGTCTCTGGGAGCATAAGGCAGGCATCGAGGGACAAATGCAAGAAGGATGACACGCACCCTCAATTTGGAAGAAATCTAGAAGTGCAAGGGCAAGAGTGATAATGGGGAGTTGCAGATGCTTTCATGATATAGTTGTCTAGGCTGCAAACTTGGGCTCAGATATGTCTATTGACTCTGTCGTTATATCCTTTTCAAGTGGTTGTGGGTCGATGGGTTTCCATTGGTGTAACTAAAGTGCTTGGATATTGGACTAGTTTTGTGTTGAGTGTGTTTGTTGGGGATTGATGTGGGTCCATATCTTGGGAGTAGTTCACATGTCTGGTCAAGATTGTGACAATTTTTGCCTGGTTTTCCGTCAATTAACATGTCGACTCACTTCTTCTTAATTAATGGATGAGTCAAAACTTTTGCCTCCATTTTGAATTATTTTTTGACCAAATATTGACAATTTTTTAAGAGAAATGTTAATAATATAGCCAACAACTGGTTATATAAGACCGTAATGTCGTCAAAAGCTAGAAATATTATTCACTCATACAATATGGTTGGTTGTAAGGTCGCCCTTAAGTTAGTGAGTTTTTTTTGGAACGAGGACGCCAAAGGCGTCCTGCTTTAAATTAATAAAGCCTCACGGCAGAACCACAGAGTTTAAGACGACATCGACCACATAGGCCTACGACTAGACCAACAGCAAATGAGTTTAGAAACAACATCCTCAGCACGCAGGTTGGCATCTCATCATCACGCAGGATGGACTATGAAGAGACAAAATATGTTACGAGCAAAAGGCGGCATAGACATCAGTCTTGTGTTGCTACTTGGCGAGCTTCCGTCTGTATGCAGCGTATCTTTGCCATCGTCTCACTCATGTGCTCCTCATCACGCGGTTTCCCCAAAGGCATCCAACTCTGCAAGAATAAGTGGCATTTGAACAAGATATCAGCAGGATGAGAAGGGAACTTCTTCTCAATGGTCATCTTATTGCGAATAGTCCATATAGACCATAGCAGCGCCCCTCGCAGCGCCATGCTATCCTAGCACTAGACCCTTTTTGCGAACGCAGAATATGCAAAACCCAACACCCGTCGCTGGGTTCCAATTTTGTTGAAAAGCTGCTCTCACTGCACTCCATGCAAATTTCGCAAGGTGGCAGTAAAAGAAAACATGGTTGGCATCCTCTATGCTACTACACAGCACACATGATCTGTCCGAGGGGCCATTTCGAATCGCAACGTTGTCCACCGTCGGGAGACGGTTTTGAAACATCTGCCACAGAAAGATTTTAATTTTTAGAGGTAGGCCGGCCTTCCACAGCCCCCGAGCTATGTCCAGCATGGCGCCCTCAGTAATTTTTCTATACAGTGACTTAAGCGAGAACACTCCCGACGAAGAGAGCTTCTAGGAGATCTCGTCCGCACCCGAGCGGGACACTTGTTGGCCAATCAGGGCCCTCACCTCGTTCCATTCATTTTTCTCGTGCAGAAGGAGAGCCCTTAGGAAGGAAACCGAGGGAGGGGAGGTCCGTAGAGCATCGCCCACAATCAACTCCGTGTTAGAGGCTACTTGGAATACTGCCGGGTGGCTCTGCCAAAGAGGGGAATTGCCAATCCAGGAATCCAGCCAGAATCGAATTGACTGACCGTCCCGAACTAGAAACTTTGCCCCTAAGGTGAACGCTAGTCGCACAGCCTGGATCCCATTCCAGAATGAGGATCCCAATCGCTTCGCGGAGAAGACATTGCCAATAGGGAAATATTTTGCCTTAACAAGGTCAACCCAGAGACCCGAATCGTTTTGGGACAACCTCCACCACCATCGTGATAGGAGAGCGACATTCATGAATTTGGAGTTCAAAATTCCCAGCCCACCAAACTTTTTAGGGCGGCAAACCGCAGCCTACTTTACTAGGTGCTACTTCCGCTTAATGCCTATTCCTTCCCAAAAGAAACGGGAGCGGGGCGTATCCAATTTAGCATGTACCCCATCCGCAAGAAGGAACATTCCCATGGTGAACATAGGGAGAGAGGACAGGCTAGAATTAGTAAGGATGAGTCTTGCCACAGAATACATAAACTTCCCACGCCAAGGGCTCACTCTCCCCGCAACCTTTCCATATAAGGGTTCCCACTCCTTAATGGAAATCCTACTATGAGAAATTGGCAGGCGAAGATACTTGGTTGGCAGGCTCCCTAGCTTGCAATTAAGTAAGTTGGCCACTCTCCTACTCTTGTGGTCACCCATCCCCATGGTTATGACCTCGCTCTAGAGAAAGTTGATTTTGAGCCCAGAGAGGAGTTCGAACTCAAGCAGCAACAACTTGATCGAAGCTATGCTATTATCATCAGGCTCAAAGAGCAGCATTGTGTCGTCCGCGTATTGCAAGTGAGTAACCCTTCCTGGGATCAGATGCAACACCAACCCTTTGATGTGCCCTGATGTGCGGGCCTTAGCTAACATAGCTGACAGCGCGTCCGCAACAAAATTGAATACAAGTGGAGAGAGGGGGTCTCCTTGTCTTAAGCCTTTTTTGTTGCGGAAAAATCTACCCACCTCCCCATTAATAGATATAGACGTTTGTCCATAGTTTATCAGATTCATAATACGGTGGACAAAGCCAGCCTCAAAACCCTTTTTGAGTAGGACTTCCCGTACAAACTCCCAGTTTACCCGGTCGTAGGCTTTTTCAAAATCGAGCTTGAGCAGCACCCCTTTCTGCTTTTTAGTTTTAAGCTCATGGACTATTTCATGAAGGGCAATTGGGCCCTCTAGAATATTGCGGCCTTTTAGAAATGTTGTTTGACTATTAAGGATAACCCTTTGTGCAACAGGGGCCAGCCGGGTCACGTAAGCCTTGGTGCAAATCTTGAAAGGCACATTAATAAGCGTGATAGGTCTGAACAGCTTAATATTGTCAGCCCCTTTAACTTTGGGAATAAGGCTGATAACCCCGTAGTTAAGGCGGGAGATATCTATTGTTCCCAGGGCAAACCCGTTGACAATATCCAGGAAAATAGGGCGAAGCCGAGGCCAAAATTTCCAAAAGAATTCGACCGGCCAGCCGTCGGGGCCCGGGGTCGTGCCTTTCTTCATACCCCACAGAGCATTGTCTACTTCTTCAGGAAGGAAAGAGAGTGACAAACTCTCATTCTCCTGGGGGGACACTCGGTCCAGAGGATCCCACAAATCCTCGCAAATGCTAAGACTTTTCGCCTCGGTCGTACCTAGCAGACCTATGAAATAGTCATAAATGTGACGGGAGATATCCTCCTGGGAGAGAAGGAGGCCATGCTCCGACTACAGGCGGAGAATCGCGAACTTACGTTTTCTACCGTTAGCGTATGCGTGGAAATAAGCCATGTTTGCGTCTCCCTTAGTCACCCACTTGATGCCGCCCCTACGACGCCGGTATTCTTCTTCAGCCCTAAGGATCGCTAAGACCTTGTGCTCCGGATCATATCTATGTGCCCACTCGGCTTCCGAAAACATGCGCATGTCAGCCTGGGCATCAAGATTAGCTATCTCGACCGTAAGGCCATCACGTTCCCATTTTGACTCGATGCCATGTTTAGCGCCCCACCCACGCAGGAAAGCACGCAAAACCGCAGCAGCAGCCGACTAGCATTCAGCTGGACCCCTTTGAGGCCTCTGCTGGGCTAAAATCATTTCCCAATGAGCATTCACCATGGGGATGAAACCCTCAGCTTCAAACCATGCGGACTCGAAGAAAAATATTTTCCTACGCTTGGCTCTCTCTTCTCCCGATGAGAAAATCAGAGGGACGTGGTCAGAGCCAATTCGGGTTTCAGCCACCGAGGTGCCACTACAAAAAAAGACACATCCGTGACATTTTGGTCTGAACGAAACTTTTTTTGTCATACTTATGACACTTCTATGACAATAATTGTGACAAAACACGGTATCATCATACATGTGGTAGGGTCCTACTTCTATGACAAAAAATCATGACAGAAAATGGGCTTTTCGTCCTGGACGGGTCGGAGACGCAGCTGCATGACATTCTTTGGGCCGTCCATGATGGAAAAAACCATGGTAGAAGCGAGGGCGAGGAAAATATCAGGGTGTTCTCGGTTACGATGGGTGGTCGGGGCCGAGCGATGTGTGTTTCTCTCGTACACGCACGCACGTGGGTGCGAGGCGTTGGGCTCTAACTGAACCTGAGCGAGGCATTGGGCTCTAACTGAACCCGTGTGATTGCACTGCAGGCTATGCGTTACTGAACCCGAGCGATCGATCGATGGCTGTTAACTGAACCCGATCGAGCGATTCCTTCGCTACTGCTGCTAACTGAAGTCGATCGATGCTGCCTCTGCATGAACAGTGAGCGTTGCTGGGGGGTTGGATGAACAGTTCCCAGTGGGGTGGCTGAAGAGGACCCCGTGGTGTTGCCTCTGCCTGAATAGGACCCCGTTCGATCGAGCCGGTTGGGGTTGCATGAATAGGACCCCGTGGAGGGCTACATGAACAGGATCACCCCGTGGAGGGCTGCATGAACAGTAGACGATGGAGGGCTGGATGAACAGTAGCCCGTGGAGGGGTGGTTGAACAGGAGCCCGTGGAGAGGACTGGTTGAACAGTAGCCGGTGGAGTAGCGCGCGGTGGAGGCTAAACAGTCGCAGGGGGAGGCTGGAGGAGGTCAACGGTGGATGAACAGTATCCCGTGGAGGCTGGAGGGGGTCGGCGGTGGTGATGAACAGTATCCCGTGGAGTCCCGTTTTGCGATATGCCACACCCCTCCCGATGAACAGGACCCCCGTTTCGACCGTAGCGATCCAACACAAGTCCGTTTCCTCTGTTTTGCGGTACGCCACACCCCTCCCGATGAACAGGACCCCCGTTTCGACCGTAGCGCTCCAACACAAGTCTGTTTCCTCTGTTTTGCAGTACGCCACACCCCTCCCGATCAACAGGACCCCCATTTCGACCATAGGAGGTCCGTTTCCTCCGTTTTGCAGTACGCCAGACCCGTCCCGATGAACAGGATCCCGTTTCGAACGTGGCTGGTCGAACACAAGGCCATTTCCTCCGTTTTGTGGTACGCCAGGCCTCATTTCCATCGGCTGTTCCGTCCAAGCCCTCCCGATGAACACGACGACGCATTCCGTTCCGACCCAGCCGGTCGGCTCCCCATGAACACGATGACGACGTTGTTTCTCCGTTCCGACCCAGCCATGTACACGAGCCCTGGCCGTACGTACGCGTGAGTAGGAGTTCGAGACCTCGCCCGTATGTACGTACGTGGCCGTATTTACTTTCTTGCACCCTGGCCGTTGTACGTACGTGTACATGCTACGTGCACGCCTCTGGTACGACACGTGCGCGCCTCTACATCGACCAGTATGTATGTACATGCTCGCGACCAGAATGACAACGCTACGTACGCTTCGACCAGGTGGGTCCCAACTGTTAGGCACTTCCTTGTGTGCGAAGATGTAGCTGGTGGGTCCCAGCAGTCAGGGGGGCGAATCGTTTTTTTTTACCCGGACGCACTTCCTTGCGTGCGAAGATGTAGCTGGTGGGTCCCAGCAGTCAGGGAGAAACGTTTTTTTTTCGTTAAATACGGTGGCCCGCCCGGTGGGTCCCTGCTGTCAGGTGGAGGAATAATTATTTTGCGCGTAATAAGGATGCACTTCCTTACTGCGGTCGTGGACCCAGCTGTCAGCCTCTCCACGGACAGTCCACGCCCGATGAAGCCATTCCTTGACCACGTTGAGCACACCGCACCGAGAGCACCAGGGCGGTGGACGACGGCGAGACCTAGGAAGGGGACGACGCAGAGACGCGGAAGACGCGGCAGTGGATGCCGACGCGTAGAGGAGTACGAGGGTTCACTGGTTCGCTGCGGTGTGAGGCTGCCGTCGCCGCAGAATAACAGGGGGTGTGGGTGAGTAGAGGGATGGCCTGGTCAGTGGTGGGAATAGTAGGGGGCGGTGAGGCCTCCGCGGCAGTACAGCCGGCCACGGGAGGCAGGAGCATGCGGTACGACCGGCACTGCTTTGGGCTGCTGGAGGAACAAGACCAGAGGTTGAAGAAGCACTATGGCCGTTGGGTGGACATCGTACGGTCACTGGAGCTAGAATCGTTCATATTGACTAAGTTGACAAAGCACACCGTCCCCGTCAACTTAGTAGGCCCACAAGTCAGCCTTCCACCAAGGTGGGTCCCAACCAGCAGGGGGAGTATTCATATTTTTTTTGTGTAATAAGGAGGCACTTTTGGTGGGTCCGAGCTGACAGCGGGGGGGTGTTTTTTCGCGCAATGCGGTGGCCCGTCCGGTGGGTCCCAGCAGTCAGGGGGGAAACGGTTTTTCGCCAAATACGATGGCCCGTCCGGTGGGTCCCTGCTGTCAGGTGGAGGAATAATTATTTTCCGCGTAATAAGGAGGCACTTACTTGCAGTTGTCGTGGACCCAGCTGTCAGCCTCTTCACGTACAGTACTCTTCCGATGGAAGTCATTCCTTGACCACGCTGACCATGCTGTGCCGAGAGCACCAGGGCGGTGGACGACGGCGAGGCCTAGGAACGGGACGACGCGGACCCGGGGAAGACACAACAGTGGAAGCCCGTGGAGAGAGGAGTAAGAGGGTTCACTGGTTTTGCTGCGGTGTGAGGCTGCCGTCGCCGCAGGGCCTGGCCAGCGGTGGGAATAGTAGGGGGCGGCGAGGCCTTCGCGGCATCGCAGCGGGCCATGGGAGGCAGGAGCACGAGGCACGACCAGCGTTGGTTTGGGGGATGGAGCAAGAAGACCAGAGGTTGAAGAAGCACTACGGTCATTGGATGGACATCGTACGGTCAATGGAGCTAGAATCATGCATATTGACTAAGTTGACAAAGCCCTCCGTCCCCGTCAACTTAGTAGGCCCACAAGTCAGCCTCCCACTATACTGGGTCCCAGCTAGCAGGGGAGATTCATATTTTGTGCGTAATAAGGAGGTACTTCCGGTGGGTCCGAGCTGACAGCGGGGGCAACTTTTTTTTCACGAAATACGGTGGCCCGTCCGGTGGGTCCCAGCAGTCAGGGGGAAAATTTTTTGCCAAATACGGTGGCCCGTCCGGTGGGTCCCCGCTGTCAGGTGGAAGTATAATTATTTTCCGCGTAATAAGGAGGCACTTCCTTGCAGCTGCCGTGGACCCAACTGTCAGCCTCTCCACGTACAGTACTCTTCCGATGGAAGTCGGTCGTTGACCAGATTGACCACGCTGTGCCGAGAGCACCAGGGCGATGGACGACGGTGAGGCCTGGGAAGGGAACGACATGGAGGCAGGGAAGACTCGGTAGTTGTTTCCCATGCGGAGGGGAGTACGACTGTACGAGGGTTTACTGGTTCCTCTGCCGTCGCCGGAGAATAACAGCAGGTGTGGGTGAGTAGAGGGATGGCTAGGCCAGCGATGGGAGTACGATGGGGCGGTGAGGCCTGCGCGGCAGCACAGCCGGCCGTGGGGAGGAGAGAGCAGGAAGTCCCGCCGGTGCTTGTTTGAGTGGCTCGAGCAGGAAGAGCAGAGATTGAAGAAGCACGACGGCCGTTGGATGGACATCCAACAGTAACTGCTTGTGCGTCAACCTTTTTTTTAGGAAAGCCTCAAATCTCTGGAAAACATCATACAGCCCATCTACCATTATTTCTAATAATTTACAACCCATTTGCTAATTCTTATGGTTTTATTTGGAGCCCATATTCTTTTTGTTAGCATTACAGCCCATATTGTGGCCACGGTTAAAAAATTATACGAAATTTTGCATATTTCGGTGCGGTCCGAACTGTTTTTAATCCTGAAATTTCCAGTCACATTCAAACTGATTTTAAAAATAAATATATATCAATATAAAATCCAACAAATTGTCCACACATAAAAATCAATGCAATTTAAAATCTCGAAATGAAAAAAAAAAGAAATTTGAAACTAATTGCCGGTTTGATGTGTTTTAAAAATGTACGGCCCATTTCTCATTACTGATAGGCAATTTTCTCGGCCAGCCGAATGAAAGCTCTCCTCGTCTTGAAAGATTTGCAGCCCAATAGGCCTGACAAAGCGACTTACTTGGCAAATCACAAAAAAACTAGGCTTTGGCCGTGGACCCAACTGTCAGCCTCTCTACGTACAGTACTCTTCCGATGGAAGTCGGTCGTTGACCACATTGACTACGCTGCGCTGAGAGCACTAAGGCGGTGGACGATGGCGAGGCCTAGGAAGGGCACGACATGGAGCCGGGGAAGATGCGACAGTGGATGCCCACGCGGAGAGGAGTACGAGGGTTCACTGGTTCGGATGCGGTGTGAGGCTGCCTTCGCCGCAGGGCCTGGCTAGCGGTGGGAGTAGTAGGGGCGATGAGGCCTCAATGGCAGCGTAGCCGGCCACTGGAGGCAGGAGCAGGCGGTCTTGCCGACGCTGGTTTGGGTGGCTAGTGCAAGAAGAGCAGCGATTGAAGAAGCATCAGGACCGTTTGATTCAAATCCAACGGTTACTGCTGTTAGAATTGTTTGTTGACTAAGTTGACAAGCCCTGCGTACGCGTCAACTTAGTAGGCCCACAAGCCAGCCTCCCAATCGGTGCGCCCCAGATGTCAGTGGGAGGAATCATTTTTTCGCGTAATAAGGAGGCAGTTGATTGCGTGCGGCCAGGCCAGCGGAGGGAGTAGGGTGGGCTAGGGAAGCCGGCGCGGCATCACAACGGGCCACAAGAGGAGGGAGCATGCAGTCTCGCGGGCGCTAGTTTAGGCGACTGGAGGAGGAAGATCAGAGATTGAAGAAGCACGTCGGTCATTGGATGGGCATCCAACAGTCACTGCTGCTAGAATCGTGTGTTGACCGACAAAGCCTTGCGTAAACAAGTCAGCCTCGAAATATGTGGCGTGTACAGCCCATTTGCTATTATTTTTATATTTTTTACTCATTTTCTAATTCATATGGAATTTATTGCAGCCCGTTTTCCATTTTTAGAATTGCTGCCCATTTTCTGGTCAGTGCCAGGGCTAAAAAAAACTAAATATGTGGGAAATTTTGAAAATTCCCAAATTTTTGCTGGGGAACAAAATATTCTTAATCCAAAAATTAGTAGCCATACTAAAAAAAATTAAAAAAAAATTAGTACTATGTCATGTTAAATCCAATGAAATGCGTATAAGATATGAGTGAAGAACAAAAACAAAAAAAGAAACTAATATCCCATTTGCTATATATTTTTTGGAATTTTCAACCCCTTTTGATATTAATTTAAACAGACACTGACCATACTCTTTGGCCAGGCCAGAATGCATCCCTCCTCGTCTTGAAAGATTTGCAGCCCAGTAAGTCGGAGAAAACAAATAGGCCTAGCTTGGGTATTCTTCAAAAAGAAATACTAGGCTACCTATTTTCCCAAAGAAAAAACTGCTGGGTTGGTCATGTTGTTAGACGGGCCACAGAGACCACACAACCCGGTTTATTGCTTGCTCCTCCGAATTAATTATTTATGTTTAGGGGACCATGAGCATGTACCTAGGCAGGATTCATGTGAGAGCCTCCCTTCAGTTAATTATGGGCTTCTCTATTGGGCCTCCATCAGTGGGCTGCATGTTATGAACAAGTGGAAAATGTGTTTCGTACGAAAAATAGTATGCGCTACGTACGGTACGGGGCACTAAAGGATCGAACCATGCAACGACTTCCAAAACATTGTGTTTGTCGTTCTAACAACACATTTATTCAGCCAACAAACAAAATATACTACTGATTGTACATTGAAAACAGTAGTGGCAACAACCAGGGCTGGGGGTGCAACAGAAGCAGTAAGCAGGCCAGAAGAGTGAAGACGCAGCTCTCTCTTCCAAACCAAACATCAGCCACATTACAAAAGGGCTACCAAAAAAGAACAAGTGTATGCATCAAACTAAATAAAGATCCTACTACACAAGTGTATGCATCTAACTAACTGGCTGAGTTAGACATTACTATTTATTAAGATGTGGAGATTGCTTGACGGCTTGAACCAGATGGGTGCCTGACGGGGGAAACTCCAGCCAGCAGGTCGAAGTCTGATACTTGCGACCCTCTCTCCTACTTTGGGCTGCAGAGCGTGGCGGCACATATCAGGGTATGGTGCATGCAGAGACGCATGGTACGCTGTGTACACACAGTTTTGCCTGATGAATGAAACCGCGCTACCATCATGATCCTTGTCGTCGGTTATCTCCTGGTTAATCAGATAATTCTGTCTGACAAACAGAGAGCGTGTACCAAGGCTACTTACCAACCTCCGGTCAAAAATTCCTGAAGGCCCAGAGAAGTTGGGATCCTGCTCAAAGACCTTGCAGTGACTGTGATTGTATTCCACGAAACAACACGTCCGGTACATGCGAACTAATGATCATTCGCCGTCATCTGATCGAGCCAGGAACCACCTGCAACTGCCATGCCGCTTTTCTTTGAAGGTTCTAGGATTAGGAAGGGTAGGGACACCAGGCAGCCTACAACATCATATCAAGTTGGAGTCAAATAACCCTAAAAAAAGTTGAAGTCAAATAAAAAAGGGCTCTTGATGTATTCAATCTTAAGAACAGCATGTTATGAGCATGAATATTTTTTCAGTAAATGTTGACAGTAATATAAGCAAGCCATCATGATATCATAGGAAAGTAACATACTCCTGTAACAGCCGTTTGTAGCGATGACTGGAGTAGTCCAGCAATATGTCCATCCATAGAAGGAGTCGACAGCGTAAATGAAGCATTTGTGTTCAATGGCATCAGAGAACCATGGAGGATGTATGATCTTGCGATGGACGTGTAGATTTCTCCACTTACCGCAGTGACCTGTCAGATAGGCGAGATCGCGGTTGAAGAACGCAATTAGCCTGAAGTCTTTATAATTCGCAGATCACTACTGGCCCTTGGCGAAGAAAATCAAGTACGAGACATGCTACCCGTTCACCGTGCCGGAGTCGCTGGAGGATCAACACCGCCTGCTAGTCTCGCAGGAGGACGGCAGTGTCTTCCTCTTGATCGTGGGCACTGGCGAGGCCCGCGCAGGCAGCCACCACATCTCTGTAGTGTGCGTCAGGGGCGATGCAGCTGACGCTGACACTGACACGAGGCCGATGTACGGGTGCGTGCTCACTATTACCACCCCTTGGAGGTACGTGGGCGGCGACACTGGCTATGTCAAGCTGACTTGGACTCTGCCAAGCTGGGACCTTCCCGTCGATGTGGACATGGAAGACGCACGGTATTATTTAACCCCCAACAATGTGCACTGGGACTCCAAGGAGGTTCACCTGGACATCTTCATTATCAAGTTAAATGTTGATCATTAGTCTTCGCCCAATGTAATCCGCTGTCTAAGCATGTGGAGACTTCCATGCATGATCTTGCTCTATTGGAGTATCGCGCATGAATAAAAGTATATCCATTTATGGTTTAGTCTAGAATCTTCCATGTATGAATTTTTACTACAGTACTGGTGAAAGACTTATGATCAACCATTTCTTACATATCCTCTGCCCCCTTCAAGTCATCCTGATTTAATCCCTCCGTCTAGGTGTATAAGGGCATGGTTAATACTTAAATAGTATAGCCAACTGTTGACTATAAGAAAGTGCCATGTCATCTGTAGCCAACATGTATAACAATGGATACTCAAAAACTAATTCTTGAAGATCGTTTCCTGCAAAGCACAATAAGAGTTATTTTTCACATGTTTTGGATGCATGTTGAACAGTTGAATGCTTTTGTTTGCAAAAGATACTTTTTTATCTATTTCACCCGGATGTTTGTGAGCTCTAGAGATGAAATAATATCCGAACAAACCTATCGATACCCGTTACACATGAGATGACCCCCACGTCCTTTGTCAAAATAAACAACTCCCCGATCAATGCATTTCACTCTTCCGTGCAACGCACGGGCACCTTACTATAGATTAGTACGACCAAAAATTGAAGTAACATTATATATAGTACAATAAATGATGATGCATGTCACCTAAAATTATATCATTGAAAACTATGTTCAAATACGAATCCAACGATATTGTTTTTGTTGACATGCACTAACATTTTGTTAGTTAAATCTTCTGTCAAATTCAATGGGGGATAAACCACGACCGATGTAGTAGTACTAGTGTAGAGGGCGGCGCTGCATGGGAGTCTCACCCCGCTCGTGGTGCGGCAGTAAAGCCGTTATATCACAAAACCCAACCACTCCTAGTAATAAGTGGCCTGGAAAAATAAACGGACAAGCAACCATCACATCCCTTCGTCTTTTTTGCATTTCATCTCTCTGCATTTACTTTCTCCGGTTCATCTCACACACTCGATCCCTAGCTACTACTCCTAGTATCCCTAGCTATTACTCCTAGGGCCAGTTCTTTTGGCGGCTTCCCCAGCTTTTCCCATAAGACTAGTCACAGTGGAGAGTAACATTAAGGTGCCTCACTCATTTATTTGGGCTTCTAAACTAGTACAACTAGTAGTACCTCCGTCCTGGTTTATTCCTCACCATTGTAATTTGTGCTAAATTTTGACCAAATATTTAACTGATAAAATGTTAGTGCATGTGGCATGCACTAACATTTCATTAGTTAAATTTATGATCAAAATTTGACACAGATTACAATGGGGACCAATAAACCAGGACGGAGGTACTTAGTAGTTATGGGATTACTAATCTAGAAGCCTAAAAGAACTGGCCCCTGGTACTCCTACTAGTAGTACTCCCTTCGTCTAGGTGTGTAAGTCACCTAAGGTGGAGTAGTGCGACCTAAGTGGTTGCGGATTGGAAGATGCCAAAGAATCAGACCGAAAATTCGTCCAATCACCGCGCCACTTTTTTCCTCCTAAACCAAACGGAGATTAGCAATGAATCCCTAATTAATAGGGTTGTCGTTTCAGCCAACCCATGCAGGCCCATTGAAGTGCATGCAAACTGGGGTCAATCCCTCCCCTAATCAACATGTTCCTTCTCAACATGCATAGGTCGCTCATTCTCTCCCGCATTAACTTCCTCCCCCGCGTGGTTCAGCCAAAAAAATTGCTCGCTGATGAACGAGGCAGTGAGGGGAACAAGGACGGAATTTGATATATTGTGCCTAAGTGTTTTGGGAATATCTGATTTTCGTAAGGTGACTTACACACCTAGACGGAGGGAGTAGTACTCAAGTTATAATTCCAATTGCACGGCACAACTTGTTAGGCAAAAAATTCGATACAGGGTGTAGGAAGCGGTTTGGGAATTTGCATGCCTTTCCGACCAGTGAGATACTCCGTACAAAGTACGACAGAGAAATAACCACAGAGAAGGAAGCTAAAAGTAAACAATCAAACGAGCATTTTTTGCATTTGTTTTTCATTGAGTCGTTTCACAAGCTTGACTAGTGTTGTTTTTCTACTTCTACAAAAACCGCATCGTAGTGTTAAAACGTGCATTTGCACGTACATAAGTAATAGCAGTACTCCCTCCGTCTAGGTGTATAAGTCTTCCTTCTTTCTTGGTCATGATACACAACCAAAGATGACTTATTGACCTGGACCGAGGGACTAGCACAGTCTGCAAGCATATATAGAGAGATACGTGTAGTGCGATAGTATATAGTAAAGTTTGTGCTATATGCACGTACTTCCAAAATGCGTATGAATACACAAGGTTTCCAAACTTTCCATTTTACATACTTAATTAAGGACACTAATAATTTCAGAATGTTCGGGATTTATCATTTGCTTCCCAAAACTAATGAGATCGCCTTACGAAACAAAAATTATACTCCTACTAAAAGCCACGGCACTCGCAGGAGCGCTTGCGGCGTGCCACGAGTGCCCTGGTGTGCGGCTGTTTCCCAGAGCGCCGACACAACGCCTCTTCCTCAGCCTCGCAACTCGCGAGGTGCTGATTGGCGGCTTGCTGGCGGGCGAGCGCGATCTCACTGTTGTGGAGATCCGGCGACAACAGGTACTCCTCCTGGCTGGAAGCGTGCACCCGGTCCACGTACTGCCAAGCGTTGATGAGACACTTGGACCCGACTGCACTCAGGGCTTTGGCACGGGCGTCCTCCGCCACCCTCACGGCCCTCGCACGAGCCTTCTGCCAAAGAGCCAATTGCCTGCCTCTCTCGGACTCGACATAGGCCTCCCAGGCAGCTTGTCCAGCGGCGCGCTTCTCTTCCTCAACCTTCTTCTCCGCCTCTATTTTGGCGCGCTTTGCTGGAGGCAAAGCCTCCCACAAGGCGACATCCATTTCTTTCCAAAGCTCCTCGAGGCTGGGGGGCTCGGCGGGCGGTGCGGTGTTCTCCTCGTAGCGGGGAACCGACCCGTCCTCCGACGCGCGTGCTGGCGAGATTGGGAACGCCGACGCGTCCACCTCGACGCATCGCGGCGAGGAGCGGAACGCCGACGCGTCCTCCTCGACTAGTGGCGGCGAGGAGCGGAACGCCGACGCGTCCACCTCGACGCGTCGCGGTGAGGAGCAAAACGCCGACGCGTCCTCCTCGACTAGTGGCAGCGAGGAACGGAACGGCGACGCGTGACCGTCCGCGCGGTGCAGCGAGGGGCGCCTAGGGCTTGGGAGGGGCGATGCCATGGTGGTCGACGTGAGAGGAAGGGGGAGGAGATAGCGATGAACGTGAGCATTCTTCCGAATGTCGTGGGAGGCGCAGTATTTATAGCGAGCAATGGCACACCTACATAAGATATGGACTGAGCTGCACTGACTTAACTGCAGGTCCAGTTGCGTCACTGACATGTGGGCCAGAGCCCTGTTGGGCCCATATGTTAGTGACCCAATGCACCTGAAGTTAAGTAACTGAAGCAGCGTCCCGGGTGGAGTGGTGGGACCGCCGGAGGGAGAAGGAGAGTCTGGCAGGCATATTGTTTCCACACATGGAGAGGAAAATATTTGGAGACGAACGGGCTTCCTGCAGGTATGGGGAATGGTGCATAAAGTCTCATCTTGCATGCCGGGCTAGGTATAGTCTCAAGTCATTAAAAACATACACGCCCCACACATGCCGGGCTAGGTGCACTAAATTATTGCATGCGATGGTTAAGGCTGGCCATAATGGTGGTATCTTAGCTGGTACTCCCTCCGATCCTTTATACTCTGTGCATAACTTTTTTTGTTTTTTCCCAAGTGCTCTGTGCGATCCCCTTGAGTAGCGCACCTTTCCCAGCCTGCCCCTGCCTTTCCGCTTCGCTAGCAATTAATCTCCTTAATTGGCGCAACTTCCTAGTTTGCATGCAGAGACATAAGCGGAGGAGAGAGAGATTACGTGTGACATGCATGGAGGGATTCGAGGCGACTAGTAATCTAATCCACGCAAAAGCAGGGGCAAACTTGTCCAGAAAATTTTGAACGGGCCTCTCCTTGGTATGCGAGCTGAAACGGAGGGAGTATCATGCACACGGGAATAGCAAACAAGCCGGCATGGCGTGCGAACAGGCCGAAGGTCGTGGGAGGCGCGACGGTTGACGGAATTATTTGAAGTTACACACAAGCCGGCATGGTGTGCGAACAGGCAGAAGCTATACTGTCAGGCCTACGATATGGGTCTAGTAGACATGACATCTAGTGGGTCTCGCATAGTTCTCGAGAACTCTTTGGAGGCTTGCAGCCGTTTATCCACCGGGCAAGCCAGCAACCCCACGCCGTTCGCACGCCCTACTCATCCCCGTCTTCTACTAGTACAGTACCTTACGACAGTTCGCTCCCAGTCATCCCGTCAATCCTAGCCCTCCTCCCAAATCCATGGCGTCCCAAATCTCCATGATCCGCGGTGAGTACAAGGTTAGAACCATCATCGGCGATGAGTTCGACGTCATCTACGCCCGTTCTTCCGCAACGGTGAAAGAATGCCTTGCTCGCTTCGAACGCATGTTCGAAAACTCAAATGATGAGTGGGTCGCTGGGCTAGATGTTGAGTATACCACAGTCCAGGGAAGCGAGAAGAAACTAAAGGAGGCAGAGAAGAAGAAGCCCACCATGATCCAGGTTTGCATGCATGACTTATGCTTGGTTACCACATATGCCATGCCGACGTTGAGTGCGAGGAATTTAAGAAGTTCCTCAAGGGCGGCCGAGTCAAATTCATTACTGTGGACTTTAGGAATGACAAGGAAATCATGGGTCGGGTAGGCCTCGTTGTAGGCCAGCCCTTCGATCTCCAGAAGGAGAGCCTGGTGTCCTCCTCTCAGCCTTCAATGCTGACCCTGGCAGCAGCCATCATTGATCGTTTGTACGCTAAACTGAAGAAACCTCACCACGAGTTTCATCGTATATGGGAGTCGAAGACATTAGATGAAGATTGCATCCTGTACGCAGTAATGGATGCCTACCTTTGTTTAAATATCTACAAGGGTTGGATGAAAAAGCAGAGTCTAGTGTACGGTTCAAGCAAAGAAGCATCAGCGAAGAGGAAGAGAAAGAGGGACGAGGCCGAAGTCGAGGACGTGGACTCGGACTCCGAGTAGGTGGTAGTGTCGTCGCTCATGCTGGTTCTATTGCAGTGTCAAGCGGACTGGTTGCTTAGTTTATTTTCAAGGGTGTGTTGTGTTGAGGCCCCAGCAGAACTATGTTTATGTTCTTTCTCGTTATTTGTACTCTTTAGTACGTACAATAGTACTAGTACTATGTCTTACTACTGTTCTTCTTGCAGTTGGTACTACTGCTCATATCTTCGTGTTCCTACTGTAGTTAATACGTTCGTACTAGTAGTATAGTTTGGGTCAGTCGATTTGTGAAAGAAGTTTGATGGAGTGAAGGAAGAAGATGGCAGGGTGCCCATGATCTATCTTATGAGTGTTGGGTGTGGAATGCAGTTCACCGGAAAAAAGTGGATCGTGTCCGGGGTTAAACGGATGGCGGGGGTGGGGGGAGCATGGCGGTGGCAGGCGGTTCAAGGGAGGGCATGGCAGCGGCGGCAGGCGGTTAGGCGTGTGGCGGGCTGAGAAGATGAACCATGCATCTATTTCGGAGGTTGAAGAAGCCCTTCTAGCAATCCTTGTTGCATCAAATGGCTCACAAGAGTTGACTGACCAAATTGCTCCTTCAGATTGCAGGATCCACGTGGCATTCAAGGTCTTGAAGGTAGATTCCGCGTCCGCACCTGGTTTGCGGGCTCGACGCGCGCGCAACCGGCTTCCGCCGCGACAGCCACCAGGCGCGCCTCCTCCGCGCGGGCGGAGAGGACAATGACACGCTAGTTCCTCCTCGCCGGCGTGCTGGAGCACGCGCTCGTCCTCTTCTTCATACGCTGAGTGCATAGACACGGCTCCACCAGCTGCTCGCATGCTTGGCAGCGTGGCGGCATCGTGAGGAGGGACTGTAGACGACGTGAGCGGGCGAGCCTTCGGCTTGGTGGCGACACGGCGGTGATGGGCGAGAAATTGTTGGCCGGAGCAGGCGGACGCCGGCATGCCCAACGGCGGCGGCGGCATATTGATGAGTGCGCGTATGGGAGCTTAGTTTAGTTTTATATAGGTTGGTCAAACTTAAAAGAAAACCATACTAGTACACGTAAACAGTAGACTTAGGCAGCGCTTTTGTTAGTTACCACAACCACGATACGGAATCTTGTGCAAGCGCGTGAACCGCGGCCGCGCGGTCGATCGAACGGTGCGTCACCGTGTCACGCTCGAAGGACATCCACCGAACCTTTTTGTGTTCGTGAAAACAATCCCCGAATATTACTCAACTCTTTTTTCTGGGAAAAGTTCTTGACGCTACAATATTTCCATATATTTGAATTTAGCTCCAGTTCCTGCTTTTTTCGATTTGGACATTTTAGGTGCGCCCTAGTTTTTTTTAATACTGATTTTGTGTGTGTGACTGAGAGAGAATGTATGTATGTGTCCATATGTGTGTTGTGGCGGAAGGGCAATGTGGAGACGGTGTGCGTGTGATAGAGACATAGAGAGGTGTGAATGTGCAAATGGTCATGCATGAGTGAGACATAGACAGATGTCGATACATTGTGTATACATGAGAGAACGGTCTTCCATTTTACTTGTGTGTGTGTGTGAGAGAGAGAGAGAGAGGAGCATCCGTAACACAACAACCATCTCTCTCGATTCGTCCGCCCCTCGCACGATCGCATGTAACACATGAATCAACGCGCACATTTTGACATCCTCACCCGGCCCTTGCCCACCTCAAGGCTCGCACATTGCTCTCTATCTCGCACGCACAATCTCTTCATGAATACCCTGTTTAGCAAGTAGTTTTCTATCACATACACACACATTTATCTCCTTAGGTTTGTTTTCTCTCAATATCTGACACACACACACACATAACACACACGCCCCTCCCCCGAGCACACAATTCATCCCCATCCAAGGTTATATGGCGACCACTCTCGCTTGTGCTTCTATGCACCCCAGCATGCACAACACCTCAATCTTCAAAGAGGGCATCGAGGAGATCGAAGACGGCGACCACACTACGCTAGAGAATGTGGGGCCATTTGGAAGCGGGATGATGTGACGACGGCTGACTGACTCCTCCCCCACCCTCTCTCTCTCGCACAAAATTAACAATCCCTCTCTCCCCTGCACAAATTTATCAATCCCTCAACCCACGAGACCCTTCCCCTCTCGTCCATGTTTTTCTAGCTCTATCATCAAACATGTTGTCTCTTCTCCTTCCACGTGTACAGAATCCGGATGCACATGCATCTCACATATATTACATGTATCCATCTTTCTCGCAGACCTAACTTCTTCCTCTCCCTTTCTCTCTGTAGCTATCTCCCTCTCTCTGTTTCGTTAGGTTTGTCTCCTACTCTCTCGTCCACATACATACAATCTTTCCCGCCCTATCTGCTCCATCTTCGCAAGCTCTCTCTGTACGTTTCATTCACACATTGGGATATGTTCAAAATGTTGCTTTTATAATGGCTGATGTAGAGTTATTGTTGGTTTTGTTGCATCCTACAAAGTAATAACTATGAAATGCAGTTTGATTGTCATTTGATTGGGATTATGCGAGTTTGAGCATGTTGTGAAGTACTCCCTTCGTTTTTATTTAGTTCGCGTATTAACTTTGGTCAAAGTTAAGCTTTGTAAACTTTGACAAAGTTTATAAACAAAGATATTAACATATACAATAATCAATCAATACCATTAGATTCATTATTAAATGTACTTTCACATCATATAGATTTGTTATGGTTAATGTTTATATATTTTTCTATAAAATTGGTCAAACTTTACAAAGTTTGACTTCAGTCAAACCTAGTATGCAGAGTAAATAAAAACGGAGGGAGTACTATAGACCTCGTATACATCTTGGAATTCGACAATGATTGTAACTATTGAATTGTATAGACCATTACATTCAAAGTCAGTAGCCTAATATATTTATTTCACAATTTCAACAAACGATTAATTCACTACATACTAGGAAAACAAATGTGTACACCCTCTGTTTTTATTTATGTCTGCGTATTAGCATTGGTCAAAGTCAAGTTTTGTAAACTCTCAGAAAGTTTATAACAAAAAATATTAACATATACAATAACAAATGAATACCATTAGATTCATTATTGAATGTACTTTCACATCATACATATCTGTTATGGTAAATGCTTATATTTTTCTATAAACTTGGTCAAACTTTAGGAAGTTTGACTTCGATCAAACCTAATATGCAGAGTTTACTAGTACTACTCGCTAGTTGCTTAGCCGAATCACCCAACACGCCACACGGGGAGTTCAGTGTCACAAAATTTTGAGGTCGGCGGGAAAATCTCCCACGACTCTGATTCGAGCAGTGGGAAGTTACCATCATAGCCTTCGGAACAGTCTGACAAATGACGGTTGGTAGGGGCTGTTTTCATAACTTCAGGTTCACCCTACCCAGCCAACCCCACACCGGCACCCAGAGTAGTACACCTGAATACTCCCCATTTTCTATCCCCACCGCAAAATAGACTTCTCCACGGCACCGCAGCCTTCGTGCTCTGATACTTCTCCAACGTATCTACTTTTCCAAACACTTTTGCCCTTGTTTTGGACTCTAACTTGCATGATTTGAATGGAACTAACCCGGACTGACGCTGTTTTCAGCAGAATTGCCATGGTGTTGTTTTTGTGCAGAAATGAAAAGTTCTCGGAATGACCTAAGAATTTACGGAGAAATATTTTGGAAAATATAACAAATGCCTGCGGAAAGATCCAGACCAGGGGGCCCACACCCTGTGCACGAGGGTGGGGGGCGCCCCCTTCCCCTAGGCGCGCCCCCTGCCTCGTGGGCCCCCTAACGCTCCACCGACGTATCTCCGGACCTCATATATTCACTTTCCAAGAGAAAAAATCAGAGAGTTGATCTCTCTCGGGAGGGCTGATCTGGAGTCCGTTCGGGGCTCCGGAGAGTGGAGATCGTCGCCATCGTCATCATCAACCTTCCTGCATCATCAATTTCATGATGCTCACCGCCGTGTGTGAGTAATTCCATCTAGGCCTGCTGGACGGTGATGGGTTGGATGGGATCTATCAAGTAATTGAGTTAGTTTTGTTAGGGTTTGATCCCTAGTATCCACTATGCTCTGAGATTGATGTTGCTATGACTTTGCTATGCTTAATGCTTGTCACTAGGGCCCGAGTTCCATGATTTCAGATCTGAACCTATTATATTTTCATGAATATATGTGTGTTCTTGATTCTATTTTGCAAGTCTATAGTCACTTACTATGTGTTATGATCCGACAACCCCGAAGTGACAATAATCGGGACCACTCCCGGTGATGAATGTACTTTGAGGAGTTCATGTATTCACTATGTGTTAATGCTTTGGTCCGGTACTCTATTAAAAGGAGGCCTTAATATCCCTTAGTTTCCAATAGGACCCCGCTGCCACGGGAGGGTAGGACAAAAGATATCATGCAAGTTCTTTTCCATAAGCATGTATGACTATATTCGGAATACATGCTTACATTACATTGATGAACTGGAGCTAGTTCTGTTTCACCCTAGGTTATAACTTCTACATGATGAATTGCATCCGACATAATTTCCCATCACCGATCCAATGCCTACGAGCTTTTCCCATATTGCTTGTTGCTTATTTACTTTTCCGCTACTACTATTACAAAAACTACAAAAACACTACTGTTACTTTTATTGCTGTTACCGCTACCTCCATATTACTTTGCTACTAAACTACCTTGCTGCAGATACTAAGTTTTCAGGTGTGGTTGAATTGACAACTCAGCTGCTAATACTTAAGAGTATTCTTTGGCTCCCCTTGTGTCGAATCAACAAATTTGGGTTGAATACTTTACCCTCGAAAATTGTTGCGATCCCCTACACTTGTGGGTTATCAAGACTATTTTATAGCACCGTTGCCGGGGAGCATAGCTCTATTCTTTAAGTCACTTGGGATTTATATCTGTTCATCACTATGAAGAATTTGAAGGACTCAAAAACCAAGATCTTACCCTCAATAAGAGGGGAGGTAAGGAACTGCCATCTAGCTCTGCACTTGATTCACCATCTGTTATGGGTAAATTTGCGACACCTACTCCTGCTATTGAATCTGATATGTCGTATGTTCTTGATGATGCCACTTCTGCTATGTATGATGAAACTACTTCTATGCTTGATAATACTATGCCACTAGGTGAATTTCTAGATGAACAAATTGCTAAGGTTAGGGGGAATGCAAATATTGAAACTGATAATATTTATGAAAGTGATGACGAAGCTTCTCCCAATAGATATGAATTGCCTGTTGTACCTGAGGGTTATGTTATGGATGAAGAAACTGCTAGAGACTTTCGTGCTTGCAATGATAGATATGATCTTAAGAAACTATTAGCTAAGCTGAAAGAAAAGTCCTTGAATTCTAGAATGAAACATGACCCTGCTTTCGCTACTTCACCTATCTGTGTTACTGATAAGGATTATGATTTCTTTGTTGATCCTGAGTTAATTACTTTGGTTGAATCTGATCCTTTCCATGGCTATGAATCTGAAACTGTTGTGGCACATCTTACTAAGTTGAATGATATAGCCACCCTTTTCACCAACGATGAAAAGATTCGTTATTACTATATCCTTAAGTTGTTTCCTTTCTCGTTAAAGGGTGATGCTAAGACTTGGTTTAATTCTCTTGATCCTGGTTGTGTGCGTAGTCCCGAGGATATGATGTATCACTTCTCTGCTAAATATTTTCCCGCTCATAAGAAACAAGCTGCCTTACGGGAAATTTATAACTTTGTGCAAATTGAAGAAGAGAGTCTCCCACAAGCTTGGGGGAGGCTTCTCCAATTACTCAATGCTTTGCCTGTTCATCCTCTTGAGAGGAATGATATACTTGATGTCTTTTATAATGGACTAACCGATGCTTCCAGAGACCACCTGGATAGTTGTGTTGGTTGTGTTTTCAGGGAAAGAACAGTTGATCAAGCTGAATTACTATTGAATAATATGCTGGCCAATGAAAATAATTGGACACTTCCTGAACCAGCCCCTAAGCCAACTCCAAAGAAAAGAGGTGTTCTATTTCTCAGTCATGAAGATATGCAAGTGGCAAAGAAATCTATGAAAGAAAAAGGTATTAAAGCTGAAGATGTTAAGAATTTACCACCTATTGAAGAAATACATGGTCTTGATAACCCGACACAGGTAGTAAAGGTAAATTCTCTTTATAGATTTGATGAAGGTGATATCCCTCGTTATAAGTCTACTAGCCAATGCCTAGACAAGTTTGACAATTTTATTGTCAAACAAGAAAACTTCAATGCTTATGTTGGCAGACAATTGCAACGTAATGCTGATATGATTGCATGCTTGAGTGATTATCTTTCTAGAGTTAAAGGTGAACTGAAACTTATTAGTATACATGCTTCTATGGTTACCACTCAGGTAGAACAAGTACATAAGGCTCATAATGATTTGCTCAATGAATCAAATAGTAAGAATAATGACTATGATGTTAGAGCTGCAACTAGAGGTGGCAAAATGACTCAGGAACCTCTGTATCCTGAAGGCCACCCTAAGATAATTGAGCAAGATTCTCAGAGAGCTAATTTAGATGCACCTAGTTCTTCTAAGAAGAAGAAAAAGAAAAAATGATAGAACTTTGCATGCTTCTAGTGAACCTGTAGCTGACACACCTGAGAATCCCAATGATATATCTATTTCTAATGCTGAGACACAATCTTAATGCTGAGACACAATCTGATAATGAACATGAACCTAGTGATAATGTTAATGATGATGTTCATGATGATGCTCAACCGAGCAATTATAATGATGTAAAGATTGAACCTGTTGTTGATCTTGATAACCCATAATCAAAGAATCAACGTTATGATAAGAGAGACTTTGTTGCTAGGAAGCACGGTAGGGAAAGAGAACCATGGGTTCAGCAACCCATGCCTTTTCCTCCGAAACCATCCAAGAAAAAGGATGATGAGGATTTTGAGCGCTTTGCTGAAATGATTAGACCTATCTTTTTGCGTATGCGTTTGACTGGTGTGCTTAAAACAAATCCTTATGCTAAATATATGAAGGATATTATTGTCTACGTCCTGGGAACCAGGGTACACAGACTTGCCTGTCTGCGGGCCGCAACACGCTCCTACAAGCGGCCTGGTATGGCCCAGCTAACCAACCAGTTGTCCAAGACCCTCGCGAGGGGGCTAAGCCTCGCGAGGAGAACGACGTCAAGACCTTCCCGGGAGCGGCCTTAGCAAGGTGCGCCGGAGGGGCGGAGAATCCAAGGCCAAGCCTGCCTCAGGAGGAGGCAGTGATGTCAGCAGTGATGCACCGCGCCAACGGATGCCAGCAGCACAATTACCATTTCGGTGCAAAGGGGACAGCGCAGCCGCTAGTTTTCGAGGAGCGGGGCTAAGGTTTCCCCTTTGGTGCAACAAGACCGAAGACCGCAAGGACGACAAGGAGGATGTCACCATCGAGACCCCACTGAGATGAGAGCGAGACGCTTGGTAGACGTGAGTGAGAGAGATCTTCGTTCACGCCCCTGTGTTCGAACTTCTTGGGTTTTGCGGAGCCCTAAATCTGACATTTGGCGCGCCAGGTAGGGGGCGTGTCGAAATCTCGCCTCTCCGACGACCTCGTCGCATTCTCATCACCGACTCTGCTCCACAGCCATGGTGGACACACGCCGAGCTCGCGCCGCCCGCCGTGCCGCGAACGTCGCTCAGACGGTGCCCGTGGGCAACGGCGCACCGCTCCGCCCCAACTCGCCGGTCGCCAACGCTGCCACCGACCCGGCTGTCCACGAGTAGCAGGACTCGTCACTGCCACCGTCCGTGCGGTGGGATGGCCGCACGGCAACACCTTCACCCTCGCCGGCCATGGCATCGTCCTCGCTGGTCCGTCGCGGGCCGGTTTACCAGCAGCCTGCGTTGCTGATGGCGCGAGAGCTCTTGTGCTACTGCCCAGCACATGACTTCTACGACGAGTGGCTCCACCGATTCACCGAGCTCGTCAACGCCGCTCGAGAAGCACCTGCACCAACGCACTCCTCACGTCCTCCGTCGCCCCCAGCGGGGAACGAAGGCCACGGGGCCCCGGCTCCGCCTCCACTCCACCGCGCCGGCCAGGAGGTCCGACGCGAGGCCCCTCGACATGAGCAACCCCGCAGAGCTCATGCGCACAACAAGGAGAGCTGCCAGGTGATTCCGCGTCCCCATGTAGGGGCTCGCGGGCCCCTAGCCCGCAGCGCCTAGACCGCGCGCCACAGGAGGTGGTGGCGCCAGCACCCCAAGAACCAGCACCGCAGGCGTAGGGGGCGCCTGCGATCATGAGCGTGGCTGGGTGTCGCGCCCTAGCTCCTGAGCTACGGCGCCTCGTCTGGCCTGGCAAGTTCAAGCCGGACCTGCCTCCACGCTACGACGGCACCACCGACCCCACGGAGTTCCTCCAACTCTACGAGCTGAGCATCGAGGCGTCTAACGGCACCGAGCAGGTCATGGCGAACTGGTTCCCCATGGATCTAAAAGACGGCGCACGCTCCTGGCTCCTGAACCTCCCCGTGGGATCCATCTCCTCCTGGGAAGAGCTTCGCGAGCGTTTCGTCGCCAACTTCCAAGGCACCCGCGACCGAGCCCCGGCAGCTGCTGATCTACGCCGCGTGAGGCAGCAGCCGGGAGAGACCCTGCAAAAGTACATCCAACGCTTCAACATCATGGGCCTCCGGATCCCTAGGGTCTCGGACGAGGCCATCATCTCCGCATTCTCCGATGGCGTCCATGACGTCAGGATGAGGGAAGAGCTCGCCATTCACGAGGACATGTGCATAGCCCTCGAGATGTTCAAGCTCGCGGCAAAGTGCGCCAGGGCGGAGGAAGGATGCCTCTCCCTCTAGGAGCTGCCTGAGGCGGAGGCGGACGACAAGAAGACCAAGGCCAAGGAATCAAAGCGCAAGGGACCCGCCGTGCTGGCTGCGGCTACGATGACCTCCCCAGAGACAACCGACCATACTGCGTCTTCCACAACGTCCATAGCCACAACACTAACGACTGCCAGGAGCTTAGGACGATGCGCGGCGGGCGCGTCGGGCAGCGCCCTGAGCGCAACAACCGTGGCTACGGCCGTGGAGGAGGCCGAGGAGGAGGACGTTGGGATGGCAGGAACTCGCGCCAAGGGTGGCGCGAGCAGCCTCGCGAGGACCACTGGCAGGAGCAGCCTCGTGATGCCCCCTGGCGCGACCAGCCTTGTGAGGGTCGCCCTCAGGGCAATGGAGGCCTGCCTCCGCTGCCACCACCGCCAGGGAGGAACGACGACGACCGCCAGGGTGACGGTGCAGGGGGCTTCCAGGTGTCGCGTGCAGTTGCATGCATCTTGGGAGGAGCCCATCCCCCGACTTCCCATCGCGTCTTCAAGCAATTTGCCCGTGAGGTGAACGCGGCGCTTCCTAGGCCTAACACCGCGCGCAACCTCAGGTGGACCAAGCAAGTCATCGCCTTCGACCCTAAAGACCAGCTCAAGTGCACAGTGGCCCCAGGCGCCCTCCCGATGCTCTACACCCCGACCATCAGCAACGTCCTCGTGACCAAGACCCTCATCGACGGCGGAGCAAGACTCAACGTCCTCTCCGTCCAGACCTTCGAGACACTCCAGGTTCCCTACGATCAGCTCCACCAGACCAAGCCATTCTACGGAGTCACGGATGGCTCCACACTCCCGATGGGGCAGGTCCGCCTCCCCGTCACCTTTGGTGAGCGCGACAACTACCACACCGAGCTCATCGACTTCGACGTCGCCAACATCCACCTCCCGTACAATGCCATCCTTGGGTATCCTGCCCTCGCCAAGTTCATGGCGGCGACCCATCACGGCTACAACGTCCTCAAGATGCCCGGGAGCGGCGGAGTCATCACGATCGCCTCCGACGAGAAGGAAGCGGTGTGTTCCCTGGAGCGCGCCTACCAGACCGTGGCGGTCAAGTGCTCCGATGAGGATGGAGCCGTCCTTGCCCTGTAGGCCGCCCCCAAGAAGAAGAAGAATCTACCCGTCAACGGACCTCAGGTCGTGGGGGGTCCCGACAGCCCGGCCTCAGGACTTGCGCCTGCTGATGAGGCGCCCTCCACCCTCGCATAGGGAGGCGCGCTCGACGCCCCTCTCGTTACGGACTCGGGGGCTCTCCTCAGGAGTGTCTCCGGGCTGACCGGCTCCTCGAGGGAGGTATTGGAGCACCACCTGCAAGCGTGTCTCGACGCGCGTTTTTGTGAGCCCAGCATGAGCCGTTCAGCACTCGGGGCTCAGGACTTCATCAACCAAGTTACCGAGGAACTTCAATACGCAAGCTCATCCGCGGTGGGCGTAACCGCACAACCCCAAGTTCACCTGCTCGTAGCCCGAGCGACCGCTTCCGCATTTGCATTGACATCGCGAGTCTCAACCGAGCCGCCTCTCAGGAGCCCTTCTGGCCGTCGGCGGTCGGTCAGAGGAGGGCCCTCCCCTGCAACTACGTCCGCACACTCTTTGGCTTCCGCAACGCAGCTGCCACATTCCACCATCTCGCGTAGCAGGACTTGGGGGCTCGGGAGGCTCAGTGGCAGGCGGTTAAGACGGAGCGAGAACCGGACCCGCGTGACCGCTGAGAGCCTCCAGAGCCCCTGGGCCTCAGGAGCCCGACGATCCTGAGGAGCGACCCGCGTGGCTCGTGTCTTCGGCTACCCCAACTCTTCTTCAGCAAGTATCAGGTGACACTTCAGGTATCCAATCGAGGGCGCCTCTCGGGCTGCATCATCCTCGAACTGCTTGGGGCTGTTCCCCCGTGGTTATCTCCCTTTTTGCATGATCAAGGCTAGATGTTTCTTTCCATTCACATTATCTACATGCTTGGCATTCTCACCGCCACTAAGATCATGAGCCCTTGTGAGCCCACTCGCGACCGCCCCATGATTAAGGACTGGCACGGCGTATGTGCTCGGGTTCGTCCCTGCAGCGTCGCTAAACCCAAGGGTTGAGCTCTGTCTCGCGAGCCATTCACGTGATGTCACCTCCCATGGTCCTTGGTGCCTTGTTCTCACATGGGCTAATCGTGCATGGGTAAGTAGGGGGCCCTTGGCAGGTGCCTCGCTCACGCGGGAACCGCGCGCTGGTTGTTTTTCTTTTGGATCGTTGCATGAGAAGACTGGGCACGACGTCTGTGCTCGGGTCCGTCCCTGCAGCGTCGACAATTCCAGTGGCTGAGCTCTACCTCGCGAGCCATTCCCGTGACATCACCTCCTGGGGTCGCTGGTGCTACGGCCTTCTCATGCGATACCCTCTAGAGATGCACTCGGCGCAGGTCGACACAACACCTCTCTTTTCACATTTTGCAGAAGAAGACTCGGGCGCAACCCGCCTCAAGGTAGGGTCTCATGGGTGATGCGTAAGCTCACGAGAACTTCCTCAGAGTCGTTCAGCTCGTCCTAAGGAGGGCCCATATACACCTTTGTTGTCCTACCGTGCAAGCCATGTGTCAGGACGGGGTTGTACACGCCCCGGAGTCTCTCCCGGTGGGAGGCTCCCTCCCACAGTCCAGTGGAAGTACCAAGCTCCGCGCTGGCAGATCCAACCAAGGAGCGGTTATGCCCACGAACCAGTGGAAGCACCAAGCTCTGCACTGGCCACTACGACCGAGGCGCGGTTGTGCCCACACTCTGCGCAAGTGTGGTAGCTCTATGCTCCGCGCTAGTTATAAACAACTGAGGGTGGCCCCTAGTGGTCGCACCAACCTCAGGGATCTTTTCAGCTCACGACGCTCACAGCTTCTCCTTGGATGGGTGTCGCAAGGGGGGCTAGGCACGGGGGCTATGCTCAGGTCACGCCTGGCAGACGCCACCCTACCAGGTGCCCAGACACCTGGCCTTCTCGTGCCCCCATCCTAGGCGAAGGCTCGTGGGCAAGGTATGGTGCTCGTTCTCCTTCATGAGAGTTGTTCGTACGTCAAGGGGAACCCCTGGGCATCGCGACCCAGGGGCCTAACTGACCACGTAGCCCCTCATCCCTTGAGTCTAGTTATGACGATAACCCCGGTCATCTGGAGGGCTCAATGGCGATCGAGGTATGCGCAGGGTTGGGCCCTGCCGACGCACAACGAAAACGGGATCGCTTGAACGTCAAGGGGGACCCTTGGGCATCGCGACCCAAGGGCCTCACTAGCCACGTAGCCCCTTATCCCTTGATTCTAGTTACTACGGTAACCCCGGTCATCCGGAGGGCTCAACGGTGGCCGAGGTATGCGCGGGGTTGGGCCCTGCCGACACAGAGCACCTAAGCAAACATGAAAGGAAGCAAGCATGGAAATCATCTAGCTATTACAATAATGCCAAGTTTTTCAAATTCAAGCAAAGTTCTTACGCCTCCTCGAGGCATTCGCACTTCTCTCGCTAAACAGGAACGGACTAGGCATTGCCAAGCGCAGCATCACCGGTCTTCTCCTCTTCGACTGGGATGGTAGCGGCCCGGAGAAACATCTCCACCAGCCCTGTGACCTTTGTCCCCAGGGCCTCGGGAGCGATCGTTGCCACCTCCTCATGAAGGCACCTAGACGCATAACCTTGCCTCAAGGGAAGGGCAACAGGAAATTAAGTACCACCACCACCTGACCACAGGAACTGCTAAGATAAGTCTTCAACACCGCACCCACTTGCGTACCTACACCACCATCTGCTATAATCGCAAACCCGCTAAGGCATGAAAACCCTTCCCGACGGACCAGTGGGTAGTTGCCTGCATGCCAAGAGGGACCTCCTGAGCATCACGCCTCGGGGGCTCCTACCGGACCCTGGATCACTCACCTCCTGGCCTTGACCACGCCATCACAACCTGGCATGCCAGCGCGGGCTGAGGCTTGTCTAGGGAACGGGTCTCGCAGGCGTAGGGCCCTAAACTACCACAGGGATGGAAGGAGAGGAAATTTATACTCTAACAAGGGTCTCATGAAGGGCATAAGTTATAACGCCAGACAACAGCAAAATCATTACACAAATTTACATGCCCTCATGGAGCCCTCCATGATGTCCCGCAGGAACTAAGCAAAGAAGGTCACTCTCGAGGAACGCGGCTTGAACTCCTTCAGCGACGACGACGCCGGGAAGACACCGTTTCCCTCTAGCGATAGGGGCGGCGACTTGGCGGCTCGTAGCTCTCATCAGAGCTCGAAGCCATCTCAGGGGTAGCGTAATTGCTACCAAGAGAGTCGGAGGCGCAGCCAATGGGGAGCGCCTCGCTGCCCTGGCGGCATGGGGAATGGTCGCCGGCGAGCCCATTCCCCGCGCCACATGACAGTCGGTGGCCATCTGCCTCGAAGACTTTGAAGGTCATCGTGCCCGTCATATCCAGCGCAAAATGAAGAATGTGCCTCCCGGCGGGGGCGCAGGCATGGCGCACCACACCCCAACCCCAGGTAATGAAGACCTGGCCAGAAGAAATCACCTCTATGTCGGCATGCGAAGGAGGAAGGCGACACACCTCGTGCCTCAGCTCCATCGTCACCCGGCCGCGAGCCGGGAGCACCTCCCTTAGGAACGAAGGAAGAAGGATCCATGAATGCGGAGGGGGCCCCTCCCACACGATGAACTCGCGGGCATCATCCACAAAATAGGACGGCGGTATGGTGCAAGGAGACGCCCATCTCTCCAGGCGACTGATGGTGCCACCCCTGTCGCCGCCCCCGCTCCGTCTGCCTGTCGCTGGAGCATACAAGGGAAGCTGAAATCCTGGCGGTTCCCGCGTGCACCATGTGCGGGCGTCCGACGGTCTCAGGGACACACTCGGAGAACTATGGCGCCTCTTCTTCGGGGGGAGCAGCTCAAGCTCTACCATCGGGCCCTTCCCCTTCTCCGCTACCGAGAACCTGCGAATCGGTGCCATGGAAGTCCTAGGAGCAATGGAAGCAGTGGGGATCGGCCTGCGACAGTCGAGTGAGAGGCATGGTGCCTCACCCCCTGTTTATAGGCCAAAAAGATCAACCGGCGGCCACTCGCGCGCAGCCATAATGGCCCCGCCGCCCGCGCCAAGGAGTTGTCAAGTCGCACGATTGCCAAGACTGCATGGGAAGCGGAGTCGCCCACGTCCCATCCAACCGTCACGCGCCTGCCTGGCCCGCAGCATTTTTCGGGCCCACGGCGCTTCGTCCTCGACAAAGGCTTCGCCCTGAAGCCAACTCCGCGCGCACCTTGAGCCCGGGGGATACTGTCGGCATCCTGGGAACCAGGGTACCCAGACTTGCCTGTCTGCGGGCCGCGACGCGCTCCTACAAGCGACCTGGTACGGCCCAGCTGACCAAGAAGCTGTCCAAGACCCTCACGAGGGGGCTAAGCCTCGCGAGGAGAACGACGTCAAGACCTCCTCGGGAGCGGCCTCAGCAAGGTGCTCCGGAGGGGCGGAGAATCCAAGGCCAAGCCTTCCGCAGGAGCAGGCAGTGATGTCAGCAGTGTTGCACCGCGCCAGTGGGTGCCAGCGTCCGCCAGCGGCGGAGTTACCATTTCGGTGCAAAGGGGACAGCGCAGCCGCTGGTTTCCGAGGAGTGGGGCAAATGTTTCCCCTTTGGTGCAACAAGACCGAAGACCGCAAGGACGACAAGGAGGATGTCACCGTCGAGCCCACCACCGTGTCACCGCCTGATCCTTTTGCATGCGAAGACCGCTTTTGTCAGGATAAGAACGTCCTTGTGTTCCCGCTCAAAAATGGCCGTTGTGGGATCCCTTCCCGCCTAAACATTTCGGGGGAAGAGGACCGTGGCCGCCTATATAACTATCTAGGATTCCCACAGTAAGGGGATCGACTCATACACTCTGCCACCATGCAAGGAGCAAGAACACTTGCCTCCTGACCTTCCTGAGCTCGCCTCCTGAGCTCAGGAACCATTGTACTAGTTCACCTCCCAGCTCACCCGAGGCTAATCCACCAAAGCAGGAAGTAGGGTCTTACACCACGCGGTGGCTCGAACCTGGATAAACTCTTGTGTGTTATATCTGTTGTGTGCTTGAATCCCCCCACCGAGACGAGAGCGAGACGCTAGGTAGACGTGAGTGGGAGAGATCTTCGTTCACGCCCTTGTGTTCGAACTTCTTGATTTTTGCGGAGCCCTAAATCCGACAATTATTACCAATAAAAGAAAGATACCTGAAGTAGAAATTTCCACCATGCTTGCCAATTACACTTTTAAAGGTGGAATACCTAAGAAACTAGGAGATCCAGGAGTACCTACTATACCTTGCTCCATTAAAGGAAACTATGTTAAAACTGCTTTATGTGATCTTGGAGCTGGTGTTAGTGTCATGCCTCTCTCTTTATATCGTAGACTTGACTTGAGTAAGTTGACACCTACTGAAATATCTTTGCAAATGGCTGATAAATCAACTGCTATACCCGTCGGTATTTGTGAGGATGTGCCTGTTGTTGTTGCAAATGTTACTATTCTAACGGACTTTGTTATCCTTGATATTCCCGAGGATGATAATATCTCTATTATCCTTGGTAGACCCTTTTTGAATACTGCAGGGGCTGTTATTGATTGCAACAAAGGCAGTGCCACTTTTCATGTCAATGGTAATGAGCATACGGTACACTTTCCAAGGAAACAACCTCAGGTCCATAGTATCAATTATATTGGAAAAATTTCAACTATTACTATTGGAGGATTTGAATTTCCTCTTCCTACTATCAAGAAGACATATGACATTCTTATTGTTGGGGACATACATATCCCCATTTAGGTAACCTAGTGTTATTCGAAAAATTCTCCGGTTTCATGTTATTCGGAAAGAGTTTATTAACAAGACCTGATCAACCTTGTTAATGGGCTCCATTTGATAAGCATGAGATAGGTGAATCTAGGTAGCACCACCTTCTGTACCCTCCTTTTACTTTCTGTTAATTAGGATAAATAAAGAAAAAATAGTATTCTCTGTCTGTTTCCAGACTTATCCGTGCAATAAAAAAATACCCCGAAAATAAAAATTCTCCAAATGCCCTGAAAAATAAATATGATTTTTCTGGAATATTTGAGGATATATGGCACAGAACACACGGCGAGGGGAGCCAGCACCTTGCCACGAGGGTCCAGGGCGCGCCCCCTGCCTCGTGGGCCCCACGTGGCCTCCCTCCACTTATTCCTGCACCCATACTCTTCTTCTTCCTCCCAAAAAAGTCACCAACCAGCTCAAGCATGAGTTCTAACTCATCTTGCTGCCATTTTCGATCTCCTTGCTCAAAGCACCATTCGCAAAACTGTTTGGGGAGATTGTTCCTTGGTATGTGACTCCTCCATTGGTCCAATTAGTTTTCATTCTAGTGCTTTATTTATTGCAAATTTTTGCTATTGTGGTGACCTTGTTCTTGAGCTTGCATGTCAAATTTGTTTGGTCCCAAGTAGTTCTAATGCATGATTTAGTCTCTAGGCACTTGTAGGAGTTGTTGCTATCAATCTCGTTGAGTTTGGTTAACTTTTATTTTGAGTTACTAAAAATTTCAGAAAATTTCAGAAAAATGCATAGGAAAATCTTCCAAGGTGGTTCTTCAAGGAAGCAAGAACCTAGGCTTGCGTTTCGTGAGACGGACGATGAACTACCGAGGGAAGCTGAAGTGCGGCCTTGTGAATGGACGCCGGACGATTTTATGATTCAGGTTGGCATTAAGGAAGAATTTGACGCATATGTACGCAATGCTGACCTCGAGGGCTTCATACAAGATAAGTGCCCTCAATACAGGGGCTTAACTGATACACTTATGAGAAGGTTTAAATTATCATATTCACATAATTCTCACACTGTCCTGTTTGACCTTTATGATAAATCTTACACCATGGACTTAGAGGATTTTAATGATGCTTGTAAGCTCCGGCAATGGGGCAGTATGGGTGATCCTCGCAAATCTGAATTTAGAGATTTCCTTGCTAGTATCACTGTGGGGGAATCTAGAGAAATCACACAAGCTACCATAGGGAGCATTCATTTTCCTGCTATTCATTTTTTTCCGGCTATTCATACTTTGTTGTCTTTATTGGTAGATGCATAAACGGTAAAGATGAGGCTTGCCACATGTGTGTCCCTGATCTTAGTGTTCTCAAGAGTGTTGTATTAGGTGATAGACAATATAACTTGGGAGCCATTGTTGCACGTAGGCTACATCATAATGGTTTGCAAGGAGATTTATTTTGTGGGATTTATGCTACTCGCATAGCCCGCCGTCTTGGTGTGCCTGTCCATGAAAATGATGAACCTTTACCACCTGCTCATTTGGATTACCATGCTATGACTAATCACTGGTTTATAGAGAGGGGTGAACAATCCCTCAAATATCGACTAATCTTTAATAGGCGTCATGCCGTCCCTATTATTCTTCCTGCCCCTACTTTGTTTGATTTTCAGCCAAAAGGAAGATATACTATAACCAAGGAGGAGGCAAATGAGTATCATAATATGATGGAAGCAGCCCGCCTTCAAGCTGCAGCTCAGCAGGCAGTAGCTGCTGCATCTCAGTACAACCCCAACTACGACTTTGGATATCCGTCAGGCCAATACTGGCCACAGACCAACTTAGGCCAAAAGCCTAAGCTTGGGGGACTACGTGTTTCTCACCGACTTTACATTCATGTTCACACACTCATTCTAGTTGCCAGTGCTCACACTCTTTCATTGTACCATCCATGTTTAGTTTGAATTCTTTTTCTTAGCCTTTCTCTTGTGTGCTAGAAAAACCTTAAGGAAAACAAAAAAATATTAGTTGTAGCTTTCAGCTAGTTTACTTCCCTTGTAGTAGTAATTACAAGAAAACCCAAAAAGATTTCCCGTTCTTCTTTTGCTTGTTGGGAGCTTTCCCGTGTAAATAGTTTCTTTTCTTTTCTTTGGGGGTCAAGAGTAGAAGACCATGATTGAAATGCTTAGTGGCTCTCATATGCTTTATTGTTGATTTAACCTTGAGCCATATTACCTTGTCTTCTCTCTTGTATTAAATGCTCGCAGATTCCAGCTTAGTCCAATGCACGTGCACTATTATTATTATCCACACCATTCATTCATGCGAGTGAAAGGCAATAAGGATGATATATGATGAACTAACTGAGATGAGAAAAGCTGGTATGAACTTGACCTCTCTTGTTTTGTAAATATAATAGTTCATCGTTCCTGATTCAGCTTGTTATGAATGAAACATGCTTGCAATGACAATTAGATATCATAGCTGCTTATGCCATGCTTAATTACCTGAGAGTTTATAATGGTCTTTCTTGTGTGCCAACATGATATTAAAATGGTTGTGATGTGGTATGATAGGGTGGTATCCTCCTTTGAACGATCCAAGTGATCTGACTTGGCACATGTTCACACATGTAGTTGAAACAAAATCAACATAGCCTCCACGATATTTATGTTCACGGTGATTTATATCCTACTCATGCTTGCATTCATCGTTGATTAAATTTAATACATGTTCATGACCGTTGTTGCTCTCTAGCTGGTCGCTTCCCAGTCTCTTTCTAGCCTTCACCTGTACTAAGCGGGAATACTGCTTGTGCATCCACTTCCATAAACCCCAAAGTTATTCCAATGAGTCCACCATACCTTCCTATATGCGGTATTTACTTGCCGTTCCAAGTAAATTTGTATGGGCCAAACTCTAAACCTTCAAATGAAATTATGTTTTGTATGCTCGAACAGCTCATGTATCAACTAGGGTTGTCTATATCTTCCATGCTAGGTGGGTTATTCTCATGATGAGTGGACTCCACTCATCATTCATGAGAAAATGGCTGGTAACCAGGATGCCCAGTCCCATGCTCAAAATCATAATAATTAAACAAAACTCCCCCAGGGTTGTTGCTGGTTTGGACGGTACCCGTTGTTTCGGGCTAGCCGTGGAGTGTGGTTGTTGGTGGTTGGGGGAGTATAAACTTTGCCTTTCTGTTTGGGAACCACCTATAATGTGCGTAGTATGGAAGATATCGAGATTCTTGGTTGTTATGTTGACAATGAAAGTATACTACTCAAAATGTTATTCATCTCTATTTAAAAATCGAGCTCTGGCACCTCTACAAATCCCTGCTTCCCTCTGTGAAGGGCATATCTATTTACTTTTATGCTAAGTCATCATCCTCTTATCAAAGAGCACTAGTACGAGAGCACCTCTGTCATTCGCATGTATTACTATTAATTTGCATTGAGTATGATCATGACTGGATCTCTTTTACCATGAATTACAATGTCTAGTCAGTCCTTGATCTTTAAAGGTGCTCTGCATTTATGTTTTGCGGTCTCAGAAAGGGCTAGCGAGATACCATCTTGTTATATCTTATCATGATTGTTTTGATAAAGTGTTGTCATCCGAGGTTTATTATTATTGCTCGCTAGTTGATTTTGCCATTGATGTGAGTAGACATGAGACCTGAAAGTTATTGTGAATGTGGTTAGTTCATGATCATTGCTGAAAACTTGAATGCTAGCTTACATATTTACAACAACAAGAGCAAACAGAGTTTGTCAAAGTTTTTCTTTATCACTTTCAGTTTATAAACTGAATTGCTTGAGGACAAGCAAAGGTTTAAGCTTGGGGGAGTTGATACGTCTCCTACGTATCTACTTTTCCAAACACGTTTGCCCTTGTTTTGGACTCTAACTTGCATGATTTGAATGGGAGTAACCCGGACTGACGTTGTTTTCAGCGGAATTGCCATGGTGTTGTTTTTGTGCAGAAATAAAAAGTTCTCGGAATGACCTAAAAATTTACGGAGAATAATTTTGGAAAATATAAAAAATACCTGCGGAAAGATCCAGACCAGGGGGGCCACACCCTGTCCATGAGGGTGGGGGCGCGCCCCCTCCCCCTGGGCGCTCCCCCTGCCTTGTGGGCCCCCTGACGCTCCACCGACGTATCTCCGGACCCCATGTATTCACTTTCAGAGAGAAAACAATCAGAGAGAAAGAATTACCGTGTTTTACGATACGGAGCCGCCGCCAAGCCCTAATCTCTCTCGGGAGGGCTGATCTGGAGTCCGTTCGGGGCTCCGGAGAGTGAAGATTGTCGCCATCGTCATCATCAACCTTCCTCCATCACCAATTTCATGATGCTCACCGCCGTGCATGAGTAATTCCATCGTAGGCTTGCTAGACGGTGATGGGTTGGATGGGATCTATCATGTAATCGAGTTAGTTTTGTTAGGGTTTGATCCCTAGTATCCACTATGCTCTGAGATTGATGTTGCTATGACTTTGCTATGCTTAATGCTTATCACTAGGGCCCGAGTGCCATGATTTCAGATCTGAACCTATTATGTTTTCATGAATATATGCGTGTTCTTGATCCTATCTTGCAAGTCTATAGTCACCTACTATGTGTTATGATCCGGCAACCCCGAAGTGACAATAATCGGGACCACTCCCGGTGATGACCGTAGTTTGAGGAGTTCATGTTTCACTATGTGTTAATGCTTTGGTCTGGTACTCTATTAAAAGGAGGCCTTAATATCCCTTAGTTTCCAATAAGACCCCGCTGCCACGGGAGGGTAGGACAAAAGATGGCATGCAAGTTCTTTTCCATAAGCACATATGACTATATTCGGAATACATGCCTACATTACATTGATGAACTGGAGCTAGTTCTATGTCACCCTAGGTTATAACTTCTACATGATGAATTGCATCCGACATAATTTCCCATCACCGATCCAATGCCTACGAGCTTTTCCCATATTGCTTATTGCTTATTTACTTTTCCGTGCTACTATTACAAAAACTACAAAAACACTACCGTTACTTTTATTGTTGTTACCGCTATCTCCATATTACTTTGCTACTAAACTACCTTGCTGCAGATACTAAGTTTCCAGGTGTGGTTGAATTGACAACTCAGCTGCTAATACTTAAGATTATTCTTTGGCTTCCCTTGTGTCGAATCAACAAATTTGGGTGGAATACTTTACCCTCGAAAACTGTTGCGATCCCCTACACTTGTGGGTTATCATGCTCCTCCCCTTCTACATCGGCGCACTCGTCCACCGCAGCACATCTGCCTCATCGACGACCTTGTACGCCGCACTGGAGCCGGTCCACCGTCGTCGTCGTACACGGAGCCTCATCCCCGGCACCGTCTTCCACGGTCTCGGGTCTGCTTCCCGGAAGCCGACGCCAAGCGCAGAAGCACCACCATCGTGGACAATGAACTGACTCCCATTGCTGTCCATGACTCACAGAGGCCGCCGCGACCATCGTTCTCCTCATCGATTGGTAAGGTGTGTATTGAATCACTTAGCAGTACATGTGCAGTTCCAATTTTGTTCATACCTACCCTTCATATTTCCTGGTTGCTATTGTTCCCGTAAAAGTAATTGGTTATAGCCTCCATTGTCCAACAGAATATCAGCTTGTAATTGTGTGTCGCTCATGTATCGTGATGTGCTTGGGTAGGTATTTCATGTGCAACCAGTAGTGTGGCAAATGATGGATAGTTTTTTAGAAGTAGCAAGATGCCCATGCGTTGTACGCATCAAGATGCATTTGTATGAGTAGTTTATCTTGTGGGAGAAAAGGATGAACGAGGGAATGCCTTATTTGAAAATGCGGAGAGGGGTGTGGGTATCTTTTTGCAAAACTGCCACAGTTTCCTTCCTATCCGTCGGATATAAATCAGATGGCCTATATTGTAGGATGGCAGGAACACCATCATCACAAACTCTGTTTTTAGAAGAAAAATAGGAAAAAAGTAGAGAGAAAAAATAGAGAGTAGAGAAGTAGAGATAAATATTAAATATTAAATAAACATAACGGTAGAGAAGAGAGTAGAGATAGCAGAGACGTCCGGAAAGGATTGCGCACGCGGGAAAAAGCGGCCGGGCGTGCGCTAGTTTTGGCGCGCGGCGTCTGGCGCACTTTATAAAATCCAACGCCCTCCCACTGCTCTGTGCCTTGCCACTGCTCACTCCCCGCTCTATGCCTCGCCACCGCTCTCTCCTCGCTCTTTCTCGCCTCGCCGCCGCTGCGCCACCATGCCGCCGCGTCGCCGGGAAACTTGGGGATACCGCGGCGTCCGCGCGCGCCCCTCCGTCGGCTTCTCCGCTGAGATCCGGTTCCGCGGGATGCACCTCGGCCTCGGCAATTTTGACACCGCCAACGAGGCCACCCGCGCGTACGACGCGGCGGCGTGGCGCCTCCGGTGGCCTCATGGAACATTGAACTTCCCAACGTGCCGACGCAGGAACGGGCACAGGAGCTCGCGCCTCTGTCGCGGCTTATCACCGATGAGGATCGTCGCGACCACCGGAGGTGCTTGCACCATCTCGGCATCACCGAGATGGACGAGGAAGCGATGGCGATGTGGCGCCAATGCTTCCCGCAGGACATCATCAACGAGCGCGAGTTCTACAAGAAAAGGAGGGAGAAGAGGGATAAGAGGAGGGCGAAGCGAGCCGCCTATCGTGAGGACAAGCGTAGGCAAAAAGCTGACGCTCAATTCAACATGAGGCTAGGAGCAGCGTCGCCCTGGGAATCCGACGACGATTGGTATCTTCAGGCCTACAGTCAGACGTTGGAGGAGGACATCACCGAGGAGGAGTCAGACAAGGAGGAGTAGTTGAATAATTTTTTTTTATCTATCTATGCTAAGAACTATCCTCTACTCTCTATCTCTACTTCTCAATCTCAGTACTGTAAACGCTTTTTTAAAGCGTTGCGCGTTGCGATTCTGTTGGAGATGCTCTAAGGGCATCTCCAATAGCTGTAAGATAGATGTTGGTAAACTTTGCCACCTAGGATATGTGATGATGTGGCAACAAATAAATGAGGAAAGAGATGAATGTTGTATGTAGATTAACCAACAACTCTTGCACAAGCTCCAAGGTTCAATAGAGAGCAATCACATTTATGATCTCTTCTTCTATTGGATAATTTAGATGCAACCATTGGAGTACTTGTATGATCCCTTGTTGGTTGATGACATGGACAATTTTACCAACAATACTACATACAAACTATTGGAGATGCCCTAACATGGCAGACGAGTGCTTTAACGTTGCCCACAAGATGCGCGAGTATTACTAGTAGTATATTTTTCTTACCATGTTGAGATTTTAAAACCACGAGTGCGAACATGCAGAGGAGCAATGAAGACCAAACACGGGATATTGGGGACATCTTCAAGGAGCATGGCAAGTTAAAGAGGAGCTGCACCGAACCTGTAAAACGATCTTTGGTAAGTAACACCCTTTCAATTACTTTCGTTTAGCCTCGTGTTCTTCGATGTGTATATGTTGTAGTTTCTGTTTCTCTTAAGCCTCGTGTTCTTCGATGTGTCATAAGAAGGGTCTTAATCGTCCTAATGCTTTCGTTTTTATCTTGATGTAGGAAGTGGGTGTTCTCACCTGGTAGTCTGTTTTTATATTTTTTTTCCTTTTGAATTCACTTCTCCTAGTTCTGTTTATCTGGCTTCTACTAAATGGATCTGGGTTGCTCTGAGTAATTATCTAAAAAAGAAGTAACTTCATGTCAGGATGCAGTTCCTGTGAGGAGGGAAGTATGGTCAACCTCGAGATCATGTTTCCAGAATGAGGTTGGATTACACAGAAGGTGCCAGTTCCCTAATGATGTTGGATTAGACACAAGGTGCAAATTCCGAGATGATGCTGGATTACACACAAGCCAGGTGGAGTCGTCAGCTGTTCGTGTCCTCGTGGCTCTAGTAAAGGCTGAAAGAAAGCGTGCAGCAGCCCTTGAGAATGTAGCTGAGTTCCTGAAGAAGCGAAAAGAGCAATCAGATGCTCTCTTCACCCATGCCAAAGAAGAGATGGAAGATGCCAGAAATAAGCTAGCAGATGCAGAGCAGGCTAGGCGTCTCCTGCTATCTAAAACTATTGTCAATACAAAATTTCTTTCATAGTAGCTAGGTTCAAATGTTTATCCAGTCAGCATGCCTATTGTGATGTCCGTGCATCTACTGATGTGCACAAAATATTTTTCTTTTGGGTCATGTAAAAAGAGCAATTACTTTCCAAACAATAACAGACGAAGCATTGGACATGCTATAGTTCACGCGCAAGCCCGACATTCCAAGTTCAACTTCCACATCAAACTCATGTTCACACATATCTCCACATTCATACATAATGTCCACAACCATGATTCACTTCAAAGCCAAAAAAATTTGAGGAGAGTTTTGAATAAAGAAAAACCTCTAGTTCCTGCTACCAGTGCGAGCACAACAAGTCAAGACCATGCGTAATTAATTATATTTTGATCATTTTTTGTGTTCTAAAATGCCGGCCGGCTCGCGGAAGGATGTGTTGCCGGCACACGCGCAGATTCAATGAAGGCAGGCGAGGCAGTCTGAAGCCGGTTGCATGCGGCGAGGAGGTGTGTTCAGCAGGGCCTGCAGCGAGTGGGGCCCTCTTGGCCGGCGCGCCGGTTCAATGCACGCGCTATGAGAGGTCACGTCTGTGTCAGAGCAATCACTCCCTCCAGTCCTTTTTTGTTTGCGTATAACAAAATCTCGTTTTCCATTCACATTTTACAATTAAAATTCGTGGACAAACTTTGACCCAAAATAGGATGGGGACTAGTAAACCAGAACGGAGGTAGTAGTTTTTTTTCTAATCAAAGAAGGGTTTCCCAATCCGACTTTCATTACTGAAAACCAACATCTAAATCTAAACATAGTATTTGCCCTAGAACTACCAGGTTCAACATCTCGCAACATAAACCCATACAACCATATGCCAAGGAGGTACGTAGTACTATGAATTCCATTTTTGCTCCATACCAATCGTTCTAAAAACTACTTAGTACTTATAACGCGCCATTGAAAATCGGAATTCTTAGCCGTGTCAAAAAATGATATTTTAAACGTGGCTACTCGATCTGTGGCAACTGGCGAGCCACCGCCTCCAAGTCGTTCACCTGTGGTCCCGACCATCAACTCCTACGGATCAAATTATCACGCGAGCTGACTATTCCTACAAAGGTGCGCTCCACCATGTACCCAGTGCCCGCGAATGCAGCAATCGTGCACCTAGGGTTTTAGGGTTTATTTGTTAACGTTGCCTTTATGTAACACTCGTGTGTGCGAGACAGCGAGAGACCGACTGTGTGTGTGCGCCTCTTCTCTTCGTATATGTACTCCACCGTTTGTCTGGTGTCCAAACAATTACACTAATAACTACTAGTAGAAGGCACGTGCTATGCATGTATTTCTTACTCACTCATTTTTTTCTGAAAAAGGTGGCTTATTCTGCCCATGGTTGTTAAGATTGTATTGAACATGTAACAAACTTTATTGTTCAATTTGTTGCATTTTGAGAAAGGGTTATCAAATTGCTGCATTAGAAGTTCCCGGAGGTGGGGGGATAATCATACAAACGTTGAGTACTTTGATTTTTGAAACATTAGTTGTTTAGTGAGTCGTTGTTGTTTGCCAGATATTACAGGCCTCTGGTTGTTAAGCATTAAAGTTCAGAGCCACAGAAGATGGTAAATAACAGACTTTTGCACCAGCATGTGTGTGGGCATTTGGCATCGTGAGGGTTCAAGAAGGTTCCTGGAGTCACTCTGGCGGGTGGCCGTACAAAGCGAGTCCAAGAAATGTGAGCCGTTAGATCACTTGAGTTGGGTACTGTGTGGAACAAATCAAATGGCCACTAATTGCTCCCCAGTCTTGGCGGATAGATAACCTGAATTCAAAAATGTATGTACTATAGTAGTAGAGACTAGCAATGTGCCAATGCATTGCCACACGATCTGAGTAGATTAATACATATTTAGCGATTTGATAGAAAAATAAATTCTAGTTTTGAAATACGTATATCACTAAAAAAATGTTTCACTCAAAATATATTCCTTTGGCAGTTTTGATGAGATAAGGGAGGAATGTTGTTGGTTTCAAGATTCAAAAAGTGGTATATGTCTAATTTCTACTCTTACAAGCAAGATGCATGTGCATTGCACGAAACATCAAGATTTTGTGGGAGAAAAGGATGAATGAGGGAAGACCTTATCTGCAAATGTGGAGAGGAGTGCGGGTAAATTGCCATAGTTTCGTTCCTATCCGTCAGATATAAATCGGACGGCCTATATTGCAGGATGGCAGGCCCACCATCATCACCAACTCTGTTTTTTATACCTACTCTTATAAAAAGCATAGTCGGTGATGATCGTGTGCCTGCCATCGTGCAATATAGGCCGTCCGATCTATATCTGACGGATAAGAAGGAAACTATGGCAATTTTGCGAAAATATACCCACACCCCTCTCCACACTTGAAAATAAGGCCTTCCCTTGTTCATCCTTTTCTCCCACATGATAAACTACTCATAAAAATTCATCTTGATGTTCCGTGCAACGCATGGGCATCTTTCTAGTTGTTGCAAAAAGCCCATGTGTGTGAGAGAGAGATGGAGAGAGGAGGAGGATGGAGTGCATGTGTGACAAAGACACAAAGAGTGTGTGTGCGAGAGTTATCATCTTAAAATGAGGCGATAGTGTGTGTGCACGATCAAGAGGGCGTGTCTCAAGAAGGGAAGAAACATCTGTTGGGGATCGTTGCAGAAAATAAAAATAATCCTACGCATCACCAAGATCTATCTATGGAGTCTACTAGCAACAAGAGGGGAGTGCATCTTCATACCTTTGAAGATCGCGGTGCGGAAGTGTTACAAGAACATGGTCGGTGGAGTCGTACACGAAGTGATTCAGATCGCGGCCGAATCTGATCTAAGCACCGGACAACGGTGCCTCCGCGTTCAACACACGTGCAGCCCGGTGACATCTCTCGCGCTTTGATCCAGCAAGGAGAGGGGGAGATGTTGGGGAAGACATCGTCCAGCAGCAGCACGACGGCGTGGTGGTGATGGAGGAGCGTGGCAATCCTGCAGGGCTTCGCCAAGCACCGCGGGAGAGGAGGAGTAGTAGGGAGAGGGGGAGGGATGCACCAGGACTTGGGTGCGGCTGCCCTCCCTCCCCCCACATATATATAGGGGCCAGGGAGAGGGGGGCCGGCCCCCTCAGATGAGATCTGGGGAGGGGGCGGCGGCCAGAGGGGGGTGCCTTGCCCCCCAAGGCAAGGGGGCACCCCCCTTTTAGGGTTCCCCCAAAAACCTAGGCGCCTTGGTCCCTTGGGGGGCCCACCAGCCCACCAGGGGCTGGTTCCCCCCTTCACTTGGCCCACCGAGCAGGTGGCCTCAACCGGTGGACCCTCGGACACCCTCCGGTGGCCCCGGTACAATACCGGTGACCCCCGAAATCATTCCGGTGACCCAAACGGGGCTTTCCATATATAAATCTTTACCTACGGACCATTCCGGAACTCGTCGTGACATCCGGGATCTCATCCGGGACTCCAAACAACATTCGGTAACCATGTACTACATTCCCTATAACCCTAGCGTCATCGAACCTTAAGTGTGTAGACCCTACGGGTTCGGGAACCATGCAGACATGACCCGGACCTCTCTCCGGCCAATAACCAACAACGGGATCTAGATACCCATGTTGGCTCCCACATGTTCCACGATGATCTCATCGGATGAACCACGATGTCAAGGATTCAATCAATCCCGTATATGATTCCCTTTGTCTATCGGTATAGCACTTGCCCGAGATTCGATCGTCGGTGTACCGATACCTTGTTCAATCTCGTTATGGCAAGTATCTTTACTCGTTCCGCAACACATCATCCCGTGACTAACTCCTTAGTCACATTGAGCTCATTACGATGATGTATTACTGAGTGGGCCCAGAGATACCTCTCCGTCCTACGGAGTGACAAATCCCAGTCTCGATTCGTGCCAACTCAACAGATACTTTTGGGGATACCCGTAGTGTACCTTTATAGCCACCCAATTACGTTGTGATGTTTGGCACACCCAAAGTATTCCTACGGTATCCGGGAGTTGCACAACCTCATGGTCTAAGGAAAGGATACTTGACATTGGAAAAGCTTTAGCATACGAACTACACGATCTTGTGCTAGGCTTAGGATTGGGTCTTGTCCATCACATCATTCTCCTAATGATGTGATCCCGTTATCAATGACATCCAATGTCCATGGTCAGGAAACCGTAACCATCTCTTGATCAAGGAGCTAGTCAACTAGAGGCTCACTAGGGACATGTTGTGGTCTATGTATTCACACATGTATTACTGTTTCCGGATAATACAATTAAGGCATGAACAATAGACAAGTATCATGAACAAGGAAATATAATAATAACCATTTTATGGCCTCTAGGGCATATAATAATTATCATGAGAGGGGGGGAGTTTGTCTGATCGGTAAACAAATGAATAATATCAGTCTGGGATGGAGACGAAAAGGAGACTGCAACAATGAGGCGTCGCGATCTATCTCTATAGATCTTGATGCCTAATATGTAAGCAGCTTCTCCAAGGTCCTTCATTGAAAAACACTTACTCAAGTAGGCCTTTATGCTTTCCAAGAGTTCTACATCATTTCCCATCAGCAATATGTCATCCACATATAATATGAGAAATGCCACAGAGCTCCCACTCACTTTCTTGTAAATACAGGCTTCTTCCCAAGTTTGTATAAACCCAAATGCTTTGATCACCTCATCAAAGCGAATGTTCCAACTCCGAGATGCTTGCACCAGCCCATAGATGGAGCGCTGGAGCTTGCATACTTGTTAGCTTTCTCAGGATCGACAAAACCTTCCGGCTGCATCATATACAGTTCTTCCTTAAGGAAGTCGTTAAGGAATGTCGTTTTGACGTCCATTTGCCATATCTCATAATCATAGAATGTGGCAATTGCTAACATGATTCGGACGGACTTCAGCATCGCTACGGGAGAGAAGGTCTCGTCGTAGTCAATTCCTTGAACTTGTCGATAACCTTTAGCGACAAGCCGAGCCTTATAGATGGTCACATTACCATCCGCGCCAGTCTTCTTCTTAAAGATCCATTTATTTTCTATGGCTTGCCGATCATCGGGCAAGTCAACCGAAGTCCATACTTTGTTATCATACATGGATCCTATCTCAGATTTCATGGCTTCAAGCCATTTGTTGGAATTCGGGCCCGCCATCGCTTCTTAATAGTTCGAAGGTTCATCGTTGTCCAAAAACATGATTTCCATGACAGGGTTGCCGTACCACTCTAGTGCGGAACGTGTCCTTGTGGACCTACAAAGTTCAGCAGTAACTTGATCTGAAGTTTCATGATCATTATCATTAACTTCCTCCCTAATCGGTGCAGGCACCACAGAAACATATTCCTGCTGCGCTACTTTCCGGTTTGGAAGGGGTGACAATCACCTCATCAAGTTCCACTTTCCTCCCACTCACTTCTTTCAAGAGAAACTCTTTCTCCAGAAAGGATCCATTCTTGACAACAAAGACCTTGCCTTAGGATCTTAGGTAGAAGGTATACCCAATAGTTTCCTTAAGGTATCCTATGAAGACGCATTTTTCCGATTTGGGTTCGAGCTTTTCATGTTGAAGTTTCTCGACATAAGCATCGCATCCCCAAACTTTTAGAAATGACAACTTATGTTTGTTCCCAAACCATAGTTCATACGGTGTTGTCTCAACGGATTTAGACAGTGCCCTATTTAAAGTGAATGCAGCAGTCTCTAAAGCATAACCCCATAATGGCAGCTGTAAGTTGGTAAGAGACATCATAGATCTCACCATGTCCAACAGAGTACGATTACGACGTTCGGACACACCATTACGCTGAGGTGTTCCAGGCGACGTCAATTGTGAAACAATTCCACAGTTCCTTAGGTGCGTGCCAAATTCATGACTTAAATATTCTCCTCCATGATCTGATCGTAAGAACTTTATTTTTCTGTCACATTGATTCTCAACCTCATTCTGAAATTCCTTGAACATAACGATAGCCACCGCGAGCTTCAACACTCATTGGACCGCACACATCAGTATGTATGATATCCAATAAGTTGGTTGCTCGCTCCATTGTTCCGGAGAACAAAGTCTTGGTCATCTTGCCCAAAAGGCATGGTTTGCACGTGTCAAATGATTCATAATCAAGAGACTCCAAAAGTCCATCTGCATGGAGCTTCTTCATACGTTTGACACCAATATGACCAAGGCGGCAGTGCCACAAGTATGTGGGACTATCATTATCAACCTTACACCTTTTTGCATCCACACTATTAATATGTGTAACATCACGTTCGAGATTCATTAAGAATAAACCATTGACCAACGGGGCATGACCATAAAACATTTCTCTCATATAAATAGAACAACCATTATTCTCGGATTTAAATGAGTAGCCATCTCACATTAAACGAGATCCGGATACAATGTTCATGCTCAAAGTTGGTACTAAATAACAATTATTGAGGTTAAAACTAATCCCGAAGGTAGATCCAGAGGTAGCGTGCCGACGGCGATCACATCGACCTTGGAACCATTCCCGACGCGCATCATCACCTCGTCCTTCGCCAGTCTCCGCTTATTCCGCAGCTCCAGCTTTGAGTTACAAATGTGAGCAACTGCACCGATATCAAATACCCAGGAGCTACTATGAGCGCTGGTAAGGTACACATCAATAACATGTATATCACATATACCTTTGATGTTTCCGGCCTTTTTATCCGCTAAGTATTTGGGACAGTTCCGCTTCCAGTGACCCGTTCCCTTACAATAAAAGCACTCAGTCTCAGGCTTGGGTCCATTCTTTGGCTTCTTCCCGGCAACTGGCTTACCGTGCGCGGCACCTCCTTTGTCGTCCTTCTTGAAGTTCTTCTTACCCTTGCCCTTCTTGAACTTAGTGGTTTTATTCACCATCAACACTTGATGTTCCTTTTTGATCTCCACCTCCGCTGATTTCACCATTGAATGTACCTCGGGAATGGACTTCTCCATCCCCTGCATATTGAAGTTCATCACGAAGCTCTTGTAGCTAGGTGAGAGCGACTGGAGGATTTTGTCAACGACCGCGTCATCTGGGAGATTAATTCACAGCTGAGACAAGCGGTTGTGCAACCCAGACATTTTGAGTATATGTTCGCTAACAGAACTATTCTCCTCCATCTTACAACTGTATAACTTGTCGGAGACTTCATATCTCTCGACTCGGGCATGAGCTTGGAAAACCATTTTCAGCTCTTGGAACATCTCATATGCCCCATGCTGCTCAAAACGCTTTTGGAGCCCTGATTCTAAGTTGTAAAGCATGCCGCACTGAACCAAGGAGTAATCATCACTATGCGACTGCCAGGCGTTCATAACGTCTTGAGTTGATGGGAAAACAGGTGCATCACCTAGCGGTGTTTCAAGGACATATGCTTTCTTGGCAGCTATGAGGATGATCCTCAAGTTACGGACCCAATCCATATAGTTGCTACCATCGTCTTTCAGCTTGGTTTACTCTAGGAACGCGTTGAAGTTGAGGGCAACATTAGCATGGGCCATTGGATCTATAAGACATGTTGTAAAGATTTTAAACTATGTTCATGACAATTAAGTTCATCTAAACAAATTCAATGTACTCCCACTCAGATAGGCATCTCTCTAGTCATCTTAAGTGACACATGATCCGAATCGACTAGGCCGTGCCGATCATCACGTGAGACGGACTAGTCATCAACGGTGAACATCTTCATGTTGACCGTATCTTCTATACGACTCATGTTCGACCTTTCGGTCTTCCGTGTTCCGAGGCCATGTTTGTACATGCTAGGCTCGTCAAGTCAACCCTAAGTGTATTGCGTGTGTAAATCTGTCTTACACCTGTTGTATGCGAATGTTAGAGCCTATCACACCCGATCATCACGTGGTGCTTCGGAACAACGAACCTTAGCAACGGTGCACAGTTAGGGGGAACACAATTCTTGAAATTTTAGTGAGAGATCATCTTATTTACTACCGTCGTTCTAAGCAAATAAGATGTAAAACATGATAAACATCACATGCAATCAAATAGTGACATGATATGGCCAATATCATTTTGCTCCTTTTGATCTTCATCTTCGGGGCTCCATGATCATCATTGTCACCGGCATGACACCATGATCTCCATCATCATGATCTCCATCATGGTGTCTTCATGAAGTTGTCTCGCCAAACATTACTTCTACTATTATGGCTAACGGTTAGCAATAAAGTAAAGTAATTACATGGCGTTTTCAATGACACGCAGGTCATACAATAAAATAAGACAACTCCTATGGCTCCAGTCAGTTGTCATACTCATCGACATGCAAGTCGTGATTCCTATTACAAGAACATGATCAATCTCATACATCACATATATATCATTCATCACATCCTTTTGGCCATATCACATCACATGGCACATGCTGCAAAAACAAGTTAGACGTCCTCTAATTGTTGTTGCAAGTTTTTACGTGGCTACTATAGGTTTCTAGCAAGAACATTTCTTACCTACGCAAAACCACAACGTGATATGCCAATTACTATTTACCCTTCATAAGGAGCCTTTTCATCAAATCCGATCTGACTAAAGTGGGAGAGACAGACACCCGCTAGCCACCTTATGCAACTAGTGCATGTCAGTCGGTGGAACCTGTCTCACGTAAGTGTACGTGTAAGGTCGGTCCGGGCCGCTTCATCCCACGATGTCGCCGAATCAAGATAAGACTAGTAGCGGTAAGTAAATTGACATGATCTACGCCCACAACAACTTGTGTTCTACTCATGCATAGTAACTACGCATAGACCTAGCTCATGATGCCACTATTGGGGATCGTTGCAGAAAATCAAAAAAATTCCTACGCATCACCAAGATCTATCTATGGAGTCTACTAGCAACGAGAGGGGAGTGCATCTTCATACCTTTGAAGATCGTGATGCGGAAGCATTACAAGAACGCGGTCGGTGGAGTCATACACGAAGCGATTCAGATCGCGGTCGAATCCGATCTAAGCACCGAACAACGGTGCCTCCGCGTTCAACACACGTGCAGCCCGGTGACGTCTCCTGTGCCTTGATCCAGCAAGGAGAGAGGGAGAGGTTGGGGAAGACTCCACCCAGCAGCAGCACGACGGCGTGGTGGTGATGGAGGAGCGTGGCAATCATGCAGGGCTTCGCCAAGCACCGCGGGAGAGGAGGAGTAGTAGGGAGAGGGGGAGGGCTGCGCCAGGACTTGGGTGTGGCTGCCCTCCCTCCCCCCACATATATATAGGGGCCAGGGAGAGGGGGGCCGGCCCCCTCAGATGAGATCTGAGGAGGGAGCGGCGGCCAGAGGGGGGTGCCTTGCCCCCAAGGCAAGGGGCGCCCCCTTTTAGGGTTCCCCCCAAACCCTAGGTGCCTTGGGCCCTTGGGGGCGCACCAGCCCACCAAGGGCTGGTTCCCCCCCCCCCCCTTCACTTGGTCCACTTGGCCCACCAAGCAGGTGGCCCCACCCGATGGACCGCCGGACACCCTCCGGTGGCCCCGTTACAATACCGGTGACCCCCGAAATCATTCTGGTGACCAAAACGGGGCTTCCCATATATAAATCTTTACCTTCGGACCATTCCGGAACTCCTCTTGACATCCGGTATCTCATCCGGGACTCCGAACAACATTCGGTACATTCCCTATAACCCTAGCGTCATCGAACCTTAAGTGTGTAGACCCAACGGGTTCGGGAACCATGTAGACATGACCGAGACCTCTCTCCGGCCAATAACCAACAGCGGGATCTGGATGCCCATGTTGGCTCCCACATGTTCCATGATGATCTCATCGGATGAACCACGATGTCAAGGATTCAATCAATCCCGTATACAATTCCCTTTGTCTATGGGTATAGCACTTGCCCGAGATTCGATCGTCGGTATACCGATACCTTGTTCAATCTTGTTATGGCAAGTCTCTTTACTCGTTCCGCAACACATCATCCCGTGACTAACTCCTTAGTAACATTGAGCTCATTACGATGATGTATTACCGAGTCGGCCCAGAGATACCTCTCCGTCATACAGAGTGACAAATCCCAGTCTCGATTCGTGCCAACCCAACAGATACTTTTGATGATACCCGTAGTGTACCTTTATAGCCACCCAGTTACGTTGTGACATTTGACACACCCAAAGTATTCCTACGGTATCTGGGAGTTGCACAACATCATGGTCTAAGGAAAGGATACTTGACATTGGAAAAGCTTTAGCGTACGAACTACACGATCTTGTGCTAGGCTTAGGATTGGGTCTTGTCCATCACATCATTCTCCTAATGATGTGATCCCGTTATCAATGACATCCAATGTCCATGGTCAGGAAACCGTAACCATCTCTTGATCAACGAGCTAGTCAACTAGAGGCTCACTAGGGACATGTTGTGGTCTATGTATTCACACATGTATTACTGTTTCCGGATAATACAATTAAGGCATGAACAATAGACAATTATCATGAACAAGGAAATATAATAATAACCATTTTATTATTGCCTCTAGGGCATATAATAATTATCATGAGAGGGGGGGAGTTTGTCTGATCGGTAAACAAATGAATAATATCAATCTGGGATGGAGACGAAAAGGAGACTGCAACAAATGTTGTGTCTACAGGAGAGAGAGGGAGAGAGAGGGAGAGAGAGGGAGAGAGAGTAATTTTAGTGGTATGATTCATATCTAGAGACATATAGGGTGTGTGAGAGAATCCCATAGAGAGCAAGACAAAGTGAAAGACGAGTGGAGACTGTGTGTGTGGCGGTGAAAAGAAAGCTTAGGTACCTAGTGATACGAGAGAACGGTAGAGACGTGAGAGATAATGAAAACCGTGTAATGTATAATGATAGGGAGAGTGTGACACTTCTCAAGGGAGACATCGAGAGACCATGTTTGCGAGGATAGGAGGAACATGAAGTGAGCGTGCGGGTGAGCTGGAGAAAAGAGAGTGATAGCTACATGAAGGAGCATGCATGCGAGAGAGATGGGCATGAAAGGAGTGAACATAAAAGGGATTCAAATAATTGAATTCGAGATGATGATACATGCAATCCATACTCGAACCAAAATTGATCTATCAAACATGCATACTCATATGAATTCACACGCATCTATGTTATTTAATATGTAGATATTACTGATCCATACATTTTAGTAGAACGTAGTTTGGTTTAATTTTTTGATTTCAACCTTATGATTTTGAGATCATTGTATTTATAAATCATATTATACATATAAAGGAGCAGAATTATTTGTTGTGCTTTTGAAAGTATATATAGAAAAATGATGTATATAGAATTTTATTCCAATCGAAAATGGATCCTGCCCGGAAAAAATTAGAATACAAACGGGCTTCGAATTGAGTTGGCACGGTAAACGTGCACTCTGCAAAATTTGAACGAAGCGGGGAAAGTCGTTGTAACCGCCCGAAACTAAAATCTACGAGATGGAAATTACTAGTGCCTATCCCTGCCACGCAAAGCCTATCTGCTCAATTTCTATAGGTTTTGCTAGGAGTAGGTTTGTAATTTCACTCAAACATGACATAACCGCATGTCACCCGGATTCATACACGGTGGGCGCCAAAACACAGTGTGTCCTCGCCGAAATCGACTCCCTCCCCGATTCATACACGGTGGAAGCCAAAAACAAACTCTCGTCGGCAAATATTCGGCGTATGCGAGATTACCGTCCTATCCCCAACCGACTAATATGTGATGTAGGAAATTTGAAACGGGGGTTAAGGTTGTAAATTTCCTCGCATTTGAGACAAGCGCGCCCTGCAGACATGGTTCCCCCTTCCTCTCCACCTCCATTTCCCCATTCGTACTTCGTGGGCGCCAAAATACCCTCTCCACCCCAGCCTCCTCTATCTGCCACTCCATCCACCGCCGTCCTCCTCCATCATGCCGGAGCTGATACCCCGACGCCGTCTTCCATTACAAGAGATCGACCTCTCTCATCCACGGCTTCAGACCGGGATCCTTGCATCCCGTCCTCTCGCTTCATCCCCGTCGTCGTCCACCTTGCCGATGCCGCTCCTATGACCGTCTCGTCCACCGCGCCCCGCCGCCACCGTCTACTGATACATCTCCAACGTATCTATAATTTTTTATTGTTCCATGCTATTATTTATGATGTTTTGGATGTTTAATGGGCTTTGTTATACACTTTTATATTATTTTTGGGACTAACCTACTAACCCAAAGGCCCAGTCCAGATTGTTTTTTTTGCCTATTTCAGGGTTTTACAGAAAAGGGATATCAAACGGAGTCCGAACGGAATGAAACCTTCGGGAGAGATATTTTTGGAGAAAATCACGCACGTGAGACTTGAGAACCACGGAGTAGGGGCCACGTGGTGCGCCCCCCCCCCTAGGGCACGCCTCCCTGCCTCGTGGGTCCCACGTAAGGCCCCCAGTGCCCTCCTTCCACTTATATAAGCCTACGTACCCCGAAACCATCAGACGAACAGAGAAAACCCTAGTTCCACCGCCATAACCTTCCGTTCCCATGAGATCCCATCTTGGGGCCTGTTCCGGAGCTCCGCCGGAGGGGGGGATCTTCCACGGAGTGCTTATACATCATCATCATCGCCTCACCATGAGTTGTGAGTAGTTTACCACAGACCTTCGGGTCCATAGCTAGTATCTAGATGGCTTCTTCTCTCTCTTTGGATCTCAATACAAAGTTCGCCTCGGTCTTCGAGGAGATCTATTCGATGTAATCTCTTTTTGCGGTGTGTTTGTCGAGATCCGATGAATTGTGGGTTTATGATCAAGATTATCTTTGAGAAATTTTTGGTTCTTCTCTGAACTCTTTATGTATGATTATAATATCCTTGCAAGTCTCTTCGAATTATTGGTTTGGTTTGGCCTACTAGATCTATAGTTCTTGCAATGGGAGAATAGCTTGGCTTTGGGTTCAATCTTGCGGTGTCCTTTCCCAGTGACAGTAGGGGCAGCAAGGCACGTATTTATTGTTGCCATCGAGGATAAAAAGATGGGGTTTATATCATATTGCTTGAGTTTATCCCTCTACATCATGTCATCTTGCTTAAGGCGTTACTCTGTTCTTATGAACTCAATACACTAGATGCATGCTGGATAGCGGTCGATGTGTGGAGTAATAGTAGTAGATGCAGAATCGTTTCGGTCTACTTGTCTCGGACGTGATGCCTATATACAATGATCATGCCTAGATAGTCTCATAATTATTCGCTTTTCTATCAATTGCTCGACAGTAATTTGTTTACCCGCCGTAGAATATCGCTATCATGAGAGCAGCCACTAGAGAACACTATGGCCCCCGGGTCTATTCTCAACATATCAATCTACACCTACTTTACTTTTTCCGCTTTTACTTTATGTTCTTATAGTAAAAAATACCAAAAATATCAAACTATCATCTCTATCAGATCTCACTTTCGTAAGTGACCGTAAAGGGATTGACAACCCCTTATCGCGTTAGCTGCAAAGTTCTTATTTGTTTGTGCAGGTGCGAGGGACTCGCGCGTGGTCTCCTACTGGATTGACACCTTGGTTCTCAAAAACTGAGGGAAATACTTACGCTACTGTGCTGCATATCCCTTTCCTCTTCGAGGGAATACAACACAAGCTCGAGAAGTAGCATCTACCCTCCTAGATCTGCTTCCACGCCATCGACAGCCATCGCTACCGCAGCACCGTCAAATTCTTAGCAGATGCATACACGGCGCCGCACCAGAGGCGGTACTCTTTCGTATCTGCTCAACTTATTTATCGCAGCGAGAAAATAGATCGCCATTGCTTTACTCTGATTTCTTGTCCATCACTTACTTGCTAGTTGAGAGCAAACATTGGTTGCGAAGTTGCCTTTGTCCGGTTTGCACCTTCAGATCCGCCATGGCACGCTTAACACTATACTCCCAATGCTTATGGTTTTCCCCTTTTATATTCCACTCTAGTTAAATCACAGTAGACTAAATTTCAAAATTGGGTCAGACAATTTTTCAGAGCTCGCCGGAGTTTGCTGGTGCGAACGAAGGGGCTCGAGTGGGGACTTTGGTTGTGGGGGCGGTGGGGGGCCTCGCCGAACGAAGAAAACTCGACGCGGATGGGGGCGGGGGTGGGGGTGGGGTGGCAGAGGAACACAGGCAGTGGGGGCCGGTGGTCCGGCCGGCGGCCCGTGTGGTGTTCTGTATGGGAAGAATCAGAGACGAGGAAGAAGAAGGGTTAGGAGTCGTAGGATCTTCATCCAACCGCCTGAAATGGTCGACTGACCCAAATGACAAAAGTCACGTGACTTGCATGCGGACATGCCTTTATATTTAGTACCATCATCGTACCTGCTTAGCACTGCTCCTGAATCCATCAAGCTAAACAACGTGCCACTCATAATTCCAAACTTGTTGTGTAATGCCCAGGATGGAGTTATACCTCCTACGTGTCGAGGCACGACTTAAAGGCATAAATCCATCCTAGAATGATCTCAAGTTTGGTAATCTTTGCACAACTCATGTAAAAGAGGGATAGTAAACTGAAGATAGTTGGCTTACACTCGCCACATCACAGAATTACAGTACAAGTCTCAAACATCATACATTAAGAGCACTACAACCCTCTAAGGGCAAAAAGCCAAATGTCAAAGTACCAAACTCAGATAAATAAACCACAGGCGGATCGAATCCTAGTAAGAGACTCCACTACTGATCGTCCGGGTAGCGCACATAGTACCGACTACGCTCCTCGTCGTACTCCCAATCCAGCTCGGTGCCATCACCTGGATAGCTCACAGCTGGACCTGCATCTGGTGTGTGAAGTAACTGTGAGCCACAGAGGACTCAGCAATCCCGTTCCCGGGTAACAGAACTATTTAAGCCTTTAGGTGAGGGAAAGGCTGAAGAAAAGAATAAGTCTGCAGCAGCAACTAGCATCTAGCTTACGCAAGTGAGAGCGAGAAGAGAAGGCATCGGCGAGAAGTGCTCACGAAGTGATCCTAGCTACAAGCTCCACAATCATAACCCCTCCGTGTTCAACTCCCGAATCCCTATTCGGAAATTGACAGTCGCGGAACACACGCTGGTAGTGTATTTGAAACATTGTGTCAAGTTATCTACAACCGGAATTAACAAGCTCCCATCTGCCACATAACCGCGGGCACGGCTTTCGAAAGTTCAAACCCTGCAGGGGTGTTCCAACTTGACCCATTACAAGCCCACGATCCGCGGAGTCGCAACTCCAAAGTGGGAAGACCCGAGTATCCTCGGAATCCCGTGCTCAAGATATACCAAGCTAAGGTAAGGCTAATCCAGCAAATCCTCCCGGCGTGTCGACACCCTGATAGTAGCCGCGCGTATCTAAGTCTCAGGACACGACCGGATGAGACGTCCTACAGGTGTATGTCAGATACCTCAGGTTGCCCCAAGGCGGCCCCGCAGTCCGCTCGTTTCGGACCAACACTCATGTGGAGCACTGGCCCGGGGTTATTGATTAAGAAAGAGGGTTAATTACTCCCTATGCATGTTTAGTTTGTTATTAGGCAAATAGTACCAATGTTGGGATTTGCTGGAAAAGACTTAGCACTTAGCGGTTTATCGAGGGGGTCCCATACACCCCAACCGTGTTAGGAACGCATAATCAAGGAACATAATACCGGCTTATACGGATCCTAACGGCATGAGTGGAACAAAACACCAAGCAAAAGGCTTAGCCTTCCACCCTTGCCAATATATAGATGATTTCATTTTAAGCATTTATATAGTGTGATATAGCCCAACCAAACTTCAACATGGAGCAAGCATCTTCACTTCACCTGCAACTAGCAACGCTATAAGAAGGGCTGAGCGAAGCGTACTTAGCCAAGCAACGGTTTGCATAGGTAGGTTGGTTAAACATGGCAATTGGTTACAAATAGGAGGCTGACAAGAAGAACATGGGCATCGAGGCAAAACTATAGATCGAGACTACTAGCAATAGGCAAAGATAGTAATGTTATCGGGGTTCGGTCATCTTGCCTGAAGAGAAGTCGTTCGGATCGTAAGAAGGGTCCTCGTGCTCAACCTCGTTGGAAACCTCGTGCTCAACTTCGTACCCGGTCTCAGCTTCCGGCTCTAAACAAAACAATCACACCAAGCACCAATCAACAAGATGCAATGCGCACTCGAAAAACATGAATGCATGATGGATGCACTAAGGATGCACACGGAGCACGGAAAAATATCACTCAAGCAAATCACCTCAAAACATGATAACAAGCTGATATTATTAATCTACACGGAAAAACAATCAAGTTTGATATAAGATTCGCTGAAATCGGAGTTACGGGCTAAAAGTTATGCCCGAAACAAGATTTGAGCGAAAGCTGAAAAATTACAGCAACATAGCATCTTTGGAGCTCAAAATAATTAATCTATAGCACCCAAAAAGCATGGCAAAGGACATGAACACAAACTAGACATATAGTACAGCAACTAGGTCCAAAGTGCACCCCCAACGGAGTCACGGATCAATAGCAATGATCTTGGACATATTGAACTTTGCAATAAAATTCTGGCAGCAGAATTTTATTGAAACTTTAGAGCAAAAGATAAACATGCTACAGCCACTCAAATGGACATGTGAGGACATGGATGGAAAGACAACAATATATACTACAAGGACAATCAAAAACCACCCCAAAACTATCATGCTTTGTCCTAGAACATCACACGAACATGGCATCGGAACGTTACAGATTTCAGACTTAGTGAAAAATCACTAAGTCCTAAAACAGCAATATCATCATGGCACACAAAAGAGCATGATTAAGTCACCTCGAAACTAAACATGGCAAAGGGTAAGCACCTCCTCAAAGTGCACATGAAGGTGATCCCGAAACACACAAGCATGCTTCTTAGAGGTGAACACAACGATTGCAACGAGCTCAACCAGATGGCATTTCATAACAAGTGAAAACACATCATATGAACATGGCACTTTGCAACGAAGATAACAAGGCAATAATAAATCTACCATGCAACCTATCACAAGCAACACGTAGTTCGTGGCAAGACGAACACGTGGACATGTCATTTGCATCGTTTGGACAAACGAGCTAAAAGTTAACACATGGCAAAGGTGGCATGACAATAACACATAGCAGCAGTTTATATCATGATGCACTCTTGCAACAGCAAAACAAGCACCTAGATGATCTCTAACATGCATGACAACAACAGAGGAAACGTAGAGCACATCTCCACGAACGTCTGGACATATTACACGCGCAAAACGGAGCAACGGGCACAAAGTTACAGCAGGTCAAAGATTGCATTTCAGATCAGTAAAACAGGGACTTAGAAGGATAGAAGTCAACCTAGCAGATCAGATCTAGGAAAAAAACGGGGATGGGCCGGCGGCTGCGGATCTGGCCCAGGGCGGCGGGAGAAGTGGGCTTCGGTGTGGCGGATCCGCGCGGTGGACGGGGCGCGGCCCACTGAGGCGAGGCGGCCCGGACGCGGCGCGCTGGCGAGGCCCGCGGGAGGCGCGGTGGCCCAGCAGGCGGCGGCCTGGCGCCTGGAGGCGGCTCGGTGCGGAGGCGGCGATGGGCCGAGCCCAGCTGGCGGCGGGATCTGGGTGGCGGAGAGGTGGCGAGCGCGGAGCGGCCCGGGGATGTGGGGACCGGTTCGGCGGTGTACGCCTGGCCCGATGCGGCGAACGGAGAGGCTGGCGCGCAGTCGGAGGCGATCGGACGGGGCGGGAGTGGGCCGCTGGGCCGACTCCGCCTGGATCCGGCGAAGCGGTCCCAACCGCCAAGTGGACCTGGCGCGGCTGAGGACGTACGGGCTGGCTCGGTCGCCTCGAGCGGACGGAAGAAAACGTCGGTCGAGCGTTGACCTCGGCGGCGCCGATCCGGATCTGGATCGTGGCTGCCTCGAGCTGCGGCTGCGGCTGGATCCTTCGGGAACCAGGAGAATTTTGGGGATTGGTTGATCTGAAAGAAAGGGAAAGAAAAAAAAATAGAGGGGAAGGGGAAGAAGAAGGGGACATGCCAAAATAGATTAGGGTCTATTATATAGCAGTTTTTAGGGTTAGGAGGGAGTTTAGGGGCGCTAGGAGCCCTCCGATCGCGATCCGACGGATCCGATCGCGGGGGTAGATTTAAAAGGCCTAGGAGGAGAAAAGATACTGCAGTAGGGGTGTTTCCGGGACACGAAGTGAAGGCACTTCGGACCCACACGGACAACGGATGGGAAAGTCAACGGAGTCCAAACGAGACGAGATTTGAGAGGCGGGTTGCACACAACAAAACAACAACACACACAACAACCTCGCGGCACACCGGTAACGTAAAACGCCCGAACAACAAAGTAGGCCTACGGGACGTCACGGACACGTGAGGGAGCTCCGGAACGCGAAACGGACAACGGGAAGAAACACGACGAACCGGATGCAACCCACAACACAAAAGCAAAGCAATGCACATGTCTACATGATATGAATGAATGCCACACACTCACACAACAAAACGACGAAAGCCCGAAAGACAAAGAACCCGGAATGGAAATAGATGAAGCCGGAGATATATTATATACCCAAAAGGGAAAGTATTACATCCGGGGCATTACAAACTATCCTCTACTACAAAAAGATCTCGTCCCGAGATCTAGGACTGGAAAAAGCATGGGTACTCGGAACGAAGATGATCTTCTCGTTCCCAGGTAGCTTCTCGGTCTGTGTGATGTGACCACTTGACTTTCAGAAACTTGATGGACTTGTTGCGAGTCTTGCGTTCGGTTTCTTCGAGAATTGCAACTGGATGCTCTCGGTAGGAAAGGTCTTGTTGGAGATCAATCTCCTCAAACGGAATCATGCGCTCCGGTGCCTTGAAGCATTTGCGAAGTTGAGACACATGGAAGACATCATGAACATTTGCAAAGTTGGAAGGGAGCTCGAGCTGATAGGCTAGATCGCCTCTTTTGCCAAGAATCTTGAAAGGCCCGACGTATCTAGGAGCAAGTTTTCCTTTGATACCGAATCTTTGGGTTCCTTTCATCGGAGAAACTCGGAGATAGACATGATCACCGATATCGAAAGCCAAATCACGATGCTTTCCGTCATAGTAGCTCTTCTGACGCGACTGAGCGGCCTTGAGATTCTCACGTATGACTTTGCACATTTCTTCGGCTTCTGAGATCAAGTCATTGCCAAGAAGTTGGCGTTCGCCTGTTTCAGACCAGTTGAGAGGGGTACGGCACTTTCTGCCATAGAGAATTTCAAACGGTGCTTTGCCTGCACTTGCTTGAAAGCTGTTGTTGTAAGAGAACTCGGCAAATGGAAGGCAGTCTTCCCATTTCATGCCGAAGGAGATGACACAGGCTCTGAGCATGTCTTCTAGAATCTGATTCACACGCTCGACTTGACCACTAGTCTGAGGGTGAAAGGCAGTGCTGAATCTGATCTTAGTGCCCATGGCGGACTGAAAGGAGTCCCAGAACCTTGATGTGAACAAGCTGCCACGGTCTGAGGATATCACTTGAGGAATGCCATGTAGGGACACAATTCTGGAAGTGTACAGCTCTGCAAGTTGAGCTGCATTGATTGATTCTTTGACTGGAAGAAAGTGAGCGACTTTGGTAAGCTTGTCAATCACCACAAAGATAGCATCATTGCCTCGCTTAGATTTAGGAAAACCAGTGACGAAGTCCATTTCAATGTGGTCGAACTTCCACTCAGGAATAGGAAGAGGTTGGAGAAGACCGGCTGGACGTTGATGTTCTGCTTTCACTCTTCTGCATACATCACATTCATTCACGAATTGGGCAATTTCCCTTTTCATGCGTGTCCACCAGTAAGATTGCTTGAGGTCTTGGTACATCTTGGAACTGCCAGGATGAATGGAAAGGAGAGAATCATGAGCTTCTTCCATTATGAGCTTCCTGAGATCACCTTTGGGAACAACGAGTCTGTCCTCGAAGAACAAGGTATCTCTCTCATCAACACGGAAGCACTTGTATTTTGGAGTGCCCTTTGCAATCCCATGTTTCACCTTCTTCACCATGGTATCACTAAGCTGGGCCTCACGGACTTGATCTTCCAAGGTAGGAGCAATTTGGAGATTTGCAAGAAAACCCTGCGGAACAACTTGGAGGTTGAGCTTCCTGAAAGCTTCACAAAGCTCAGGCTGGTGTGGCTTGATAAGAAGGCTGTTGCAATATGCCTTTCTGCTCAAAGCATCTGCAATCACATTCGCCTTGCCTGGAGTGTATTCGATGCTGGGGTTGTACTCTTGGATCATCTCGACCCAACGAGTCTGGCGGAGGTTCAGATGCGGCTGTGTGAAGATGTACTTCAAGCTCTTGTGATCAGTGAAGATGTCGACCTTTCTGCCCAACAACAGATGTCTCCACGTAATCAGAGCATGTACCACAGCTGCTAGCTCGAGATCATGTGTGGGATAGTTCTTCTCACTGGGCTTGAGCTGCTGAGAAGTATAAGCCACAATTCTCTTATCTTGCATAAGCACACCACCAAGACCTTGAAGAGAAGCATCGCAGAATACTTCATAGGGCTTGGTTTCATCCGGAGGAGTCAGAACTGGAGCAGAGACAAGCTTCTCTTTGAGGGTTTTGAATGCCACTTCACACTCGGGAGACCAAAAGTATTTGACATTCTTCTGAAGCAGGTTGGAAAGAGGCTTGGCAATCTTGGAGAAGTTCTCCACAAACCTTCTGCAATAGCTGGCAAGACCCAGAAAACTGCGGAGCTGCTTGACGTTCTGAGGAGCTTCCCAGTTGACAATTGCTTCAACTTTCTCGGGATTAACCGCAATACCGTCAGCTGAAATGATGTGGCCCAGGTACAAAACCTTATCGAGCCAGAACTCGCACTTGGAGAACTTTGCATAGAATTTATGCTCTCGGAGTCGATCAAGAACCAGTCGTAAGTGCTTTTCGTGATCTTCTTCATTCTTGGAAAACACCAGAATATCATCCAGATACACAAGCACGAACTCGCCAGTATAGGGGTTGAAGATGTAATGCATCATCCTTGAAAAGGTAGGAGGAGCATTGGCGAGACCGAAGGACATGACGGTATACTCGTATGAACCGTAGCTCATTCTGAAGGCCGTCTTGGGAATGTCTTCCTCGCGAATGCGAATTTGATGATAGCCCATTCGAAGGTCAAGCTTAGAGAACACTTTAGCTCCTTTGAGCTGCTCAAAGAGTTCGTTGATGTTCGGGAGCGGATACTTGTTCTTAATCGTCTTCTTGTTCAATGGCCGGTAGTCAACACAGAGACGCTCCGTGCCATCTTTCTTCTTGACAAATAAGACACCACAGCCCCACGGAGATGTACTCGGTCTGATGAGACCCATACTCTCCTGCTTATCAAGCTGCTTCTTCAATTCCTTCAATTCATCCGGAGAGAGCTTGTATGGACGCCGGCATGCAGGCTCAGTGCCCGGCTCGAGTTCAATGACAAACTCCACCTGACGGTGTGGAGGCATGCCTGGAAGATCTTCTGGAAAGACGTCTTGATATTCTTTCACCACAGGAATTTGCTCTATGGCATTAATTTCACCCTTATCATTAAGAGAGAAAAGCCGAATAGTATTATCCCTGGAGGCGAATATAATCACATCTTCATCAGAATGAGTCAATTTGACTTCCTTTTGAGCACAATCAATGTGAGCATCATGCTGAGAAAGCCAATCCATTCCGAGGATGAGGTCGATGTCAGAATGACCAAGAATCACCGGAGAAGCCAAAAATCGATAATCACCCATGCGAATAGAAACATCCGGAGCATATAATCTAGAAGTCATGCATCTTCCCGGAGAAATCACTTGCAACTCCCTTGGCAAGGCCATGGTGCCCACATTATACTTGGATGCAAATGGGAATGACATGAAAGAATGTGAAGCACCCGAATCAAATAACACTTTAGCTGGAAAAGAGTTCACTGGAAGGTTACCCAGAATGACATCAGAAGAAGCCTCCGCTTGTGCTGCATTCATCAGATTAACCCTTGCAGACTTTGGATCATTCTTGACAATAGCTGAACTCATAGGTGGTGGAGGAGGAAGACGCTTCGGATTCGGACATCTGTTGGCATAATGACCCTTCTGGCCACACTTGTTGCACACCACTTCAGAGAGAGGACGGAAATGAGAGTCACTGGACTTGGAGCCTTGAGACTGAAACTGCTTCTTTGACTGGTTGCTTGGGTTGGGTGGGTGGGAGAAACCACGACCACTAGAGTTCTTGTTGTTGGAGTTGTTGAAGTTGTTGGAGTTGTTGTATGGAGCTCGAATCACTGGAGGAGGAGGAAGCCAGAATTTCTGTTGTTTCGAGACCATCTGAGACGATGAGGAAGAGTGAACAGCATCTCGAATTCTCTTCTTAGAAGCCTCCATCTTAAGTTGAGCTGCTTCTTGTTTCAAAGCCATGTTATAGAACTTATCGAATTCGTCTGGCTCGAACAAAGTGAGAGCAAGCTGAAGTTCATCTTTGAGACCTCCACGGAACTGATAGATTTTACTCTTTGCATCAGGAATGTCTTGCTTTGCATAGCGAGCGAGGTTTTGGAACTTGACATTATACTGATAGACTGTCATGGAGCCTTGCTTGAGGTTGCGGAATTGCTCACGCATACCCTCGATGACACTTGTAGGAATGTGGTGCGAGCGGAAATCCTTGCAGAAATTCTCCCAAGAGATCACTTGACCCGGCCTTGAGTCTTTGTACTGCTGCCACCAGTCAGCTGCTTGATCTTTCAGTTGGAAGGCTGCAAACTTCACATAGTCATCTTCTTTCACGTTACTGCACTCAAAATGCTTCTTTATGTCGGTCAACCAATCCTCTGCATCAAGAGGGTCGACACAGTAACTGAAAGCTTTAGGATTGTTAGCCAGGAACTGGTTGAGAGTAGCATGGTGCTGTTGGAAGAAGTTGCCTTGATTCCCTGGAACACCCTGATTAGATTGATTAGCTTGCATCATCTGCATCATCAACTGAGTGTTCTGAGCTGTAGTCTCCATAATTGCTCTCCAAGCCGAGGAGGAGGTGACGGAGGATGCTCTGGGACCTCTTCCACCTCTGGGTTAGCATTCGGAACCTTTTTCGGAGCCATCCTGTAAGAGATGACCACGAATCAGCAATTGATTGACAAAAGGAATAAGCTGAATCAATGGAATGAATTGCAACAAGTCTTCACAATAATCATTCGAACAATAAGAACGAATGAAATCATCCGAACAAGATGAACGAATGATATTCTTAGATAAATGATAACATCAGTCTTCACGAGAAGCCACATAGGGATCAAAAGGATAAAATAAGTAAACAACAAGGTACGGAAAGGAACAAACACAAGAGAGGAGTTTCGTTCTAACATCTTTGTGCTGAAAGCATATGAACGCGTTACGAAAAGGTTTTGCAATCCCCGGATCAGCATAGCCAAGGACCCTTTAAGATGCAACTCCTGATAGTAACATCGGTCATATAACCCCTTCACTCAATGTCGAACCCCGAACTCACTAACCTGCATTCGTGGGAAGAATGCCTACGATCTACTGGATAAAACCCACCTATAGTTTTCCGAAAGATTCCAGTTATGCAATCAGGTGTTGGGGATACACGGGAAGCACCGCGCAATCAACTCTAACCTACATCCAGGTGTATCCATCCTTCAACACATAACCGGTCTTTCTCGGAAACTGCGTACCTCGGACCTTCGAAAAGCATCCACTATAACAAGCTATGGCAATACTCCCGAACTACCTCCCCAGTACTGGGTGATGTCGGGGTTATCTTGCCACTGGCCGTATAGGGGAGATTTTCGATGTCGGCCGTCTTAAGTATTTAGTACTGCCGCGATATGCTTGTTACAATGATACCCCGAAGCTCAACTCCTCGGTAACAGGAGGCATCGGGAACAATATCCTTGTCACAAGAACATCGAAACAATCCCAGAATACTCGCGGGATTCCTAAAAAAAAAATTTGTGCAAATTTTGAAGATAGGAGAGACAAGAGTAGACGTCGGGAGTCCTCACCAGAGAGAAAGGGGATGGGAAGCAAAGAAATCCTACTCTCCGATATAATATAGGACTCAAAAAGTTTTCAGTGTGTGCCTAGACTCAACCGTCAACGGTTCGATCAAACAGTGGGGGCTCCTAGGTCGGAGAAGGCTCTGAATACCAACTTGTAATGCCCAGGATGGAGTTATACCTCCTACGTGTCGAGGCACGACTTAAAGGCATAAATCCATCCTAGAATGATCTCAAGTTTGGTAATCTTTGCACAACTCATGTAAAAGAGGGATAGTAAACTGAAGATAGTTGGCTTACACTCGCCACGTCACAGAATTACAGTACAAGTCTCAAACATCATACATTAAGAGCACTACAACCCTCTAAGGGCAAAAAGCCAAATGTCGAAGTACCAAACTCAGATAAATAAACCACAGGCGGATCGAATCCTAGTAAGAGACTCCACTACTGATTGTCCGGGTAGCGCACATAGTACCGACTACGCTCCTCGTCGTACTCCCAATCCAGCTCGGTGCCATCACCTGGATAGCTCACAGCTGGACCTGCATCTGGTGTGTGAAGTAACTGTGAGCCACAGAGGACTCAGCAATCCCATTCCCGGGTAACAGAACTATTTAAGCCTTTAGGTGAGGGAAAGGCTGAAGAAAAGAATAAGTCTGCAGCAGCAACTAGCATCTAGCTTACGCAAGTGAGAGCGAAAAGAGAAGGCATCGGCGAGAAGTGCTCACGAAGTGATCCTAGCTACAAGCTCCACAATCATAACCCCTCCGTGTTCAACTCCCGAATCCCTATTCGGAAATTGACAGTCGCGGAACACACGCTGGTAGTGTATTTGAAACATTGTGTCAAGTTATCTACAACCGGAATTAACAAGCTCCCATCTGCCACATAACCACGGGCACGGCTTTCGAAAGTTCAAACCCTGCAGGGGTGTTCCAACTTGACCCATTACAAGCCCACGATCCGCGGAGTCGCAACTCCAAAGTGGGAAGACCCGAGTATCCTCGGAATCCCGTGCTCAAGATATACCAAGCTAAGGTAAGGCTAATCCAGCAAATCCTCCCGGCGTGTCGACACCCTGATAGTAGCCGCGCGTATCTAAGTCTCAGGACACGACCGGATGAGACGTCCTACAGGTGTATGCCAGATACCTCAGGTTGCCCCAAGGCGGCCCCGCAGTCCGCTCGTTTCGGACCAACACTCATGTGGAGCACTGGCCCGGGGTTGTTGATTAAGAAAGAGGGTTAATTACTCCCTATGCATGTTTAGTTTGTTATTAGGCAAATAGTACCAATGTTGGGATTTGATGGAGAAGACTTAGCACTTAGCGGTTTATCGAGGGGGTCCCATACACCCCAACCGTGTTAGGAACGCATAATCAAGGAACATAATACCGGCTTATACGGATCCTAACGGCATGAGTGGAACAAAACACCAAGCAAAAGGCTTAGCCTTCCACCCTTGCCAATATATAGATGATTTCATTTTAAGCATTTATATAGTGTGATATAACCCAACCAAACTTCAACATGGAGCAAGCATCTTCACTTCACCTGCAACTAGCAACGCTATAAGAAGGGCTGAGCGAAGCGTACTTAGCCAAGCAACGGTTTGCATAGGTAGGTTGGTTAAACATGGCAATTGGTTACAAATAGGAGGCTGACAAGAAGAACATGGGCATCGAGGCAAAACTATAGATCGAGACTACTAGCAATAGGCAAAGATAGTAATGTTATCGGGGTTCGGTCATCTTGCCTGAAGAGAAGTCGTTCGGATCGTAAGAAGGGTCCTCGTGCTCAAACTCGTTGGAAACCTCGTGCTCAACTTCGTACCCGGTCTCAGCTTCCGGCTCTAAACAAAACAATCACACCAAGCACCAATCAACAAGATGCAATGCGCACTCGAAAAACATGAATGCATGATGGATGCACTAAGGATGCACACGGAGCACGGAAAAATATCACTCAAGCAAATCACCTCAAAACATGATAACAAGCTGATATTATTAATCTACACGGAAAAACAATCAAGTTTGATATAAGATTCGCTGAAATCGGAGTTACGGGCTAAAAGTTATACCCGAAACAAGATTTGAGCGAAAGCTGAAAAATTACAGCAACATAGCATCTTTGGAGCTCAAAATAATTAATCTACAGCACCCAAAAAGCATGGCAAAGGACATGAACACAAACTAGACATGTAGTACAGAAACTAGGTCCAAAGTGCACCCCCAACGGAGTCACGGATCAATAGCAATGATCTTGGACATATTGAACTTTGCAATAAAATTCTGGCAGCAGAATTTTATTGAAACTTTAGAGCAAAAGATAAACATGCTACAGCCACTCAAATGGACATGTGAGGACATGGATGGAAAGACAACAATATATACTACAAGGAACAATCAAAAACCACCCCAAAACTATCATGCTTTGTCCTAGAACATCACACGAACATGGCATCGGAACGTTACAGATTTCAGACTTAGTGAAAAATCACTAAGTCCTAAAACAGCAATATCATCATGGCACACAAAAGAGCATGATTAAGTCACCTCGAAACTAAACATGGCAAAGGGTAAGCACCTCCTCAAAGTGCACATGAAGGTGATCCCGAAACACACAAGCATGCTTCTTAAAGGTGAACACAATGATTGCAACGAGCTCAACAAGATGGCATTTCATAACAAGTGAAAACACATCATATGAACATGGCACTTTGCAACGAAGATAACAAGGCAATAATAAATCTACCATGCAACCTATCACAAGCAACACGTAGTTCGTGGCAAGTCGAACACGTGGACATGTCATTTGCATCGTTTGGACAAACGAGCTAAAAGTTAACACATGGCAAAGGTGGCATGACAATAACACATAGCAGCAGTTTATATCATGATGCACTCTTGCAACAGCAAAACAAGCACCTAGATGATCTCTAACATGCATGACAACAACAGAGGAAACGTAGAGCACATCTCCACGAACGTCTGGACATATTACACGCGCAAAACGGAGCAACATGCACAAAGTTACAGCAGGTCAAAGATTGCATTTCAGATCAGTAAAACAGGGACTTAGAAGGATAGAAGTCAACCTAGCAGATCAGATCTGGGAAAAAACGGGGATGGGCCGGCGGCTGCGGATCTGGCCCAGGGCGGCGGGAGAAGTGGGCTTCGGTGCGGCGGATCCGCGCGGTGGACGGGGCGCGGCCCACTGAGGCGAGGCGGCCCGGACGCGGCGCGCTGGCGAGGCCCGCGGGAGGCGCGGTGGCCCAGCAGGCGGCGGCCTGGCGCCTGGAGGCGGCTCGGTGCGGAGGCGGCGATGGGCCGAGCCCAGCTGGCGGCGGGATCTGGGTGGCGGAGAGGTGGCGAGCGCGGAGCGGCCTGGGGATGTGGGGACCGGTTCGACGGTGTACGCCTGGCCCGATGCGGCGAACGGAGAGGCTGGCGCGCGGTCGGAGGCGATCGGACGGGGCGGGAGTGGGCCGTTGGGCCGACTCCGCCTGGATCCGGCGAAGCGGTCCCAACCGCCAAGTGGACCTGGCGCGGCTGAGGACGTACGGGCCGGCTCGGTCGCCTCGAGCGGACGGAAGAAAATGCTCGGTCGAGCGTTGACCTCGGCGGCGCCGATCCGGATCTGGATCGTGGCTGCCTCGAGCTGCGGCTGCGGCTGGATCCTTCGGGAACCAGGAGAATTTTGGGGATTGGTTGATCTGAAAGAAAGGGAAAGAAAAAAAATAGAGGGGAAGGGGAAGAAGAAGGGGACATGCCAAAATAGATTAGGGTCTATTATATAGCAGTTTTTAGGGTTAGGAGGGAGTTTAGGGGCGCTAGGAGCCCTCCGATCGCGATCCGACGGATCCGATCGCGGGGGTAGATTTAAAAGGCCTAGGAGGAGAAAAGATACTGCAGTAGGGGTGTTTCCGGGACACGAAGTGAAGGCACTTCGGACCCACACGGACAACGGATGGGAAAGTCAACGGAGTCCAAACGAGACGAGATTTGAGAGCGGGTTGCACACAACAAAACAACAACACACACAACAACCTCGCGGCACACCGGTAACGTAAAACGCCCGAACAACAAAGTAGGCCTACGGGACGTCACGGACACGTGAGGGAGCTCCGGAACGCGAAACGGACAACGGGAAGAAACACGACGAACCGGATGCAACCCACAACACAAAAGCAAAGCAATGCACATGTCTACATGATATGAATGAATGCCATACACTCACACAACAAAACGACGAAAGCCCGAAAGACAAAGAACCCGGAATGGAAATAGATGAAGCCGGAGATATATTATATACCCAAAAGGGAAAGTATTACATCCGGGGCATTACATGTTGCTCAAGTATGAATCTAATATGATGTTGATATTACTAAAACAGATAACATTTAATTGGTCAGCTAATGTTCCTACTTTACTTTTGAAAAATCACGGGCACCACATATAGAGAGAGACAACAGGGAGTTGCTTTCTTAATATGCTATGGTTCATCATGTGTGGGCACTGCGCAATGAACATTTTATTATCCAAAATATGCTTGCTCTTCTTTAGCATGTTCCTCTTCCGTTCTTCTTTAATAAGTACTCTCTCCATTCCTAAATACAAGTCTTTGTATAGATTCCACCATGGACTACATATGGAGCAAAATGAGTGAATCTACACTCTAAAATGTATTTGGATACATCTGTATGTGATCCATAGTGGAAATCTCTACCAAGACTTATATTTTGGAACGGAGGGAGTATGATAGTAGTACAGTATGTTCCTTGTAGTGAAGATGAGCAGGGACATTTGCAGTGTAGAGGTCTATACGGTCGGTTGGTATGGACACTTTGAACTCTTCGGGCCTCTTTGATTCGTAGGATTTTGTAAACACGGGAATAGGATTTGTAGTGGCCTGCCCACTTGAATCCTATAAGAATAGCAAGGAAATGCAGGGAGCTGTGTCGCCTTTGAGAGTTACACTGATATTAACAGTACCGCGCCTTCAGTTGAAGAGATCTGGTATCCGAAGCCTTTCTAGCCGTACCGGCAATACTAGCACATATATTCCAGCAAGTTCCACTTTACTGATTTACTCTGATGCTTACGGTTTTCCCATTATGTCTACACTATGATCTGTGTAGCTGTTTTGTGTCGCACTAGCAACAGTCCACTCTTGAAGCTAAACACCGCAATGACTTACAAAATTGGCACCAAGGCATTGAGCGGCATTCTGGATGCAATGAAACTCATACGCTCCCCACCTGTTGACTCTTGTTCAGAATATGATCCTAATGACTCTTGTTCAAAATTGCCACATATAGAGAGACAGCATGGAATTGCATTTCTTCGGGCGATGTAATTCATCATGAGTGGGCAACCAACATTGTATGCAATTAAGCAGAACCTCAAGAATATGCTTCCTCTTCTGTTCTTTAACATGTTCCTCTTTTGTTATTCTATATTTAGTACGTACAGTATGTTCCTTGTCAGGAAGGGGAGCAGGGACGTCTGCAATCAATAGCTGATAGAGCTGGCATGTACTTGACCGATAGGCTTTCAATTACTAGCGGCAATACAACACCGTATTTTCAAGCCAGTTCCACTTTCCCGATTTATATATCGTGGTTATGGTGTACCCCTTTTATGTACACTATGATCTCCCTAGTTGTTGTGTACTCTTGTTATCATGGTTTGACAATAAACTCTCTATACAATATATTTTGAACCTATCATCTGCCAACTATCCTTACTTTTGGAGCCTATTTTTTGTGTATTTGTGCCAGATTATGTAAATGCACGCACCATATTACAGCACACATGAGCTCTCTCATCAGAATCCAGTGATAGCACACAAGTGTTTATAGGGGCGCCCCTATATTAGAATATCATCTGCATTACAAAGATAATCTCACAACTATTTATGTTTTCATGGTTCTCATATATTATATGTAATTATAGTGAATATCAGAATCCGCGCATCAGAAGAATATTGTGGAACACTGCAATGACTTACAAAATTGGCACCAAGCCATCGAGTGCCATTCTGGATGCAATAAAACTCATACGCTCCCCACATGTGTAGATTCTTGTTTAGAATATGATCATAATGACTATTCTAACCTGGAGGAGTCAAAGGCAGATGGCCTGTCATGTTCACCCATCAAGGTGCCTGCTCTAATTTGGCAAGGTTTTATTGATTGCGCGTATCTTGCATATGTTGTCTTGCATTTCTTCTACTTTGTTGCACCGCCATCTGCTTAGTTTACTCATCATATATGTCGAGATGACATGCCCATCCATTATCAATACATATTCCATTTGTCATCATACCATGTTATTTCACTCAAATGTTGTTCTTGTGCATCAGACATCAAAAGGGAAGAGGGTGATTGCCGAACCTGAAGGAGCACCAGCAAAGTCCTTGAAAAACGTGGTTGTTCCGCAGAAATCAGACAGCACCCCACTTATATTGGTTGTACAACTAGTGACACAAAATGTAGGACCGACTCCAGCAGACTGTACCCATACTTCACTGGCCACACCACTAGCCCCACCACACAGGACCTGCACTCCAGCAAAAGGTATGCCGATTTCAGTTGCCATAGCACCAGCCGTACCACAGAAAAATCCCACTCCAGCAAAAAGTACAGCAAGTCCACCGGCAGAAGACCTATCCCAACTGCAGAGACGGCCAATTCCTGCAGATTGGAACCCCATTCCAGTTATTCCCAGTTTAGAAGACAATGCTTTCAATGTTGTTAGGGACCACGTGCATATATTCCCATCATTGGAAGATTATAGTGAAGACAAACACCATTTTCACATCTTCCTGTCCCACTTATGTGTAAGTGCTACTATTCATGGTGATTATTTTTCCTGTTTTCTGCTGATTGAACACATCAATGATTTACATTACATTGTTGTAAGTAGGCGAGGATGAATCTAGATAGTCATGACGAGCAAAGCTTGCTTGCGCTTTTCAAGGAAGCATTGCAGCAGTATTGGTGTTACCTAAGGAAATCAACACTTTGATGGCAAGTCTATAAACGAATTTCTGGTGAAGTCTCCTGTGCTAAATTTAGAAGACATTGAATGGAAAAACCTTGTTATGCACTGGTCTCGTTCCGAGGATGAGGTACTATCTATGATATCGCATGACAATTTGAACTTCTACTTTTTCGCATGTGCCTTACGGATCTTTTTTGCAGGAAATCTGCTCGAAAAAGAATTCTCGTTTGAAAAGAACGACAGGATATCGCAAATATGCTGCCCGCTGCTTTGCTCTTGTTAGTACATGTTGTCCTGTATCACTGTACTTGCATACATACTTGCTTCATTATGTGACAGCAGTATGCATGATAGCTTGCTTATCAATTGTTCGCTCCAAATTATCTGATCTGTATGAATGGTTACACTAGTGTAGAATATATCCAATGCCAATGAATTTTTTTTAGCTCTGCATTGTTCTTGTAAGTACCTACTGTCCTTTATCAGCGTACTTATATTCACAGGTAGTTGTTCATGTACCATCACTCTGCAGCTTATTTTCCTTTGCCCTTCATTTTCTACACATAAGATCTATATTTACTCGTACCATAAGGTTGGATAACACCGATGGTACTGAAGAAGTTTAGCTCCGCATTGCTCTTGGCTGTACCTTTTGCCTGTATCGTTGTACTTACATTTATAGCTACTTGGTTATGTAGCATCACTCTTCATCTTATCTTAAATATTCTCTATTTTTTTATGTTGTCACATCTATATTTACTCTTAACAAAATGTAGAATAAAGGCAATGCTTATAAAGAAGATTATGTGGTAAACTTCTTGAATTCCCCCCCCCCCCATCGGAATGGACAAGGGCTTTATAGAGCTTGCCTTCACCAATAATGTAAGTTTGTCCTTCTCAAGCCTTCAAACTTTGTTGTGTATATTTGGTTAGGCATGATTGCAACAGCTGTTTATTTTTGGTGTTTGCATCAAATTGCATGTTTAAAGTTTAGTATGTACTCCAGTTCATAAACAAAAGTTTGTCCTTCTCAATTTAAGTTTTCAGTTGTACAACCAAGTTCCTTCTTCATACCATGTAAATTAAACTATACAGAGCAAGTGATCTTATTTTGCCAATTTGAAATGGGATAAATTGACAGCACACTAACCACTGATACTTATGAGTTCTTGATCTGTAATCCAGTGGAGTCGTGAAGCTGCCAACTCCTTCACAATGTTATTTCCTGCCATGTCTTGACCTGAACAATACCATATTGTGTTAATGCTATTTTAAACTGTGTCACTTTATTCGTCGGTAAGAAATGTGATGAATTGTCAGCACTGATACTTATATGTGCAAAACATGTCATCTGTCTGCTTGTTTATCTTTCAGGGTGAGGAGGATATAAGTGTCAAACAAGTGCAGTCTCACCAGCTTGCTCAGCTGCTTGCGCTGCAGCTCCCGAGCAGGGCTAACCTTTCTTGAACTATATTGAAGTGTTGTCGGTTTTGTATATTATTTTGTCGGCATGTTTAGTTGCACTGGTGGCGATCTTTGATGCCCAGTGTATGTAATCTGTTGTCTGCTTGTGCTTTATTATCATAGTGGCGAACTTTGATGCCCAGTGGATGTAATATGTCGTAATTTCTTTATTGTACAGTCTAAGTTTTTTTCTTATTCACGATGCTGCAGTTATTTTACTGTATATATATATATATCCTGTCTTCGTAGTAAACTGGTCAAACCGTAAAATTACGGTACATAATCAGGCCGTCATGCAAATCACCATGTATGATCCGCATCATGGGCCCCATCATCTTGGTCCGTTAACAGGCCTAAACGTAAACTGGCCCACTAGTAGATTCGGGCCTTTAATAGGCCGAGTAAACTGTCGGCCCTATTTTCCCAAGAAAACTCAGTGGGCCTTTAGGAGGCTGAAAAGTAGGTTGGGCTTGAATCGTGCCGAACAGCTCACGAGCCGGCAGCAGGCCGAAATAGACCCCGGCCCATGAATGCGCCAATCAAATCATGGGCTTATAACAGGCCAAAATTGTCCTTGTTTGGCCCAATCAGATTATCGGCTGCGAGCAGGCTGGATGCAAACCGGGCCGTAGTCAGGCCCAACTATATGACAGGCTTTTAACATGCCGATATTAATATAGGGCCGAAATGTTAAATGGGCCCTTAATAGGCCAAAACTAATATCAGGCCGAATTACTAAATGGGCCTTTGTCAAGTGGGCCCAAAAGCATAGCATCCAGTTGACGGGTCGAATCTGACATGGGCCATAATTTAGCCCAAAGCCTCTTAAAGGGCCGGACCTGATCTGGGCCGTAATTTGGCCCAGAACGTGGTAAGCTTTTAACGGGTCGGATCTCATATGGGCCATTATTAGGACCGGAACGTGGCAGGCCATTAATGGACTGGATCAAATATGGGCCAGCATTTGGCCCAAAATATGGCAGCCAGTTAATGGGCCGACCTACTAGGGTCCTCAAAATCTTGTGGGCCTACAACTGGGCCAGCCCATTAATGTCGGCGAAATTTCGTGGGCCTTTAGCTGGGCCGGCCCATTATGGTACACAAAAATTTTGTGGGCCTTCACCTGGGCCGGCCCATTATGGCCCGCAAAAATCTTGTGGGCCTTTACCTGGGCCGGCCCATTATGACCCGCAAAATCTTGTGGGCATTTAGCTGGGCCGGCCCATTATGGTTCGCAAAATCTTGTGGGCCTTTAGTTGGGCCGGCCCATTATGGTCTGCAAAATCTCGTGGGCCTTTAGTTGGGCCGGCCCATTTAAACTTTATGGGCCAATTTTGGGCCGGTCCATGTGTCAACATATCATAGGCGCATCTCACCCATTGGATGAGTGACACCTGTGCCAACGCGGAGCTGACACATGTTTCCGTCAGCCAATCAGAATTTTACACGTGGAAAATCCCCATTGGTCGGGGCTGTTAACAGGTTATCGGATCCAAAACCGGCCCCGATAGCTTAACGGCGTTCCGTTACGGTGGATGCCACGTGTCGGTCACCCTTGACGAAAGCACTTATGTGACGCGCGATTTATCGTCATGAAAGTGGACACTTCCGTGATGATAATTTTGGTAATGTCATGGAACACTTCTACGACAGCACAGGTATGACTATCTTGATTCTGTCATAAAATCGTCATGGATGTACATGCATGACAGAAAACGTGACCTACTGTGACAAATACGTATCATCACGGAAGTGTATTTTTTTGTAGTTTGCAGAGAGGGAAAAGGACCTCCCATTCCGGGGTAAAAAATACCGGTCTAGCACATTGCGAACCGGGGCGAGCTGCTTGTTTGTCCACGTGAATCTGGCACCCGTATGCGCCGCTTCGCGCAAAGCAGCAGCCGCGATGGCATTATTGAACATGGACACCCTTGTCCAGTCCACCCGATCGTTATTTTTATTCGCACCCGAGCGGATCAGATTGAAGTCGCCACCCACTACCAGGGGCAAATTAGCCGTGCGCTTGGCCCCAACCAAGGCTGTGACTTTATCCAAAAAGATTTCAGAACGAGCTTGGTCCGCAGGGCCATAGACACAAACTACCACCCAAATCAGCCTAAAAATGTTATGTCTAATCGTAGCAGCAACAAAAAAAGCTCCTTGCTCCCACGCAAGAACCTCACAAATGTCTTGGTTGCACCCCATGAGGATACCTCCCGAGTGTCCTGATGAGGGTAGCCAGTGCTAGTCGAAGCGGTTAAGAGGGTCCAACGCCAATAGGTCACGATAAGAAAAATTAGCTTTAATGGTTTCCTGGAGCGCAACGACATCTATTCGCTCCTTGGCCATGTACTCCCTAAGTTGTGTCCGCCGACCCTCGTGTCCGCACCCTCTGATATTCCAGAAAAAATACCGCATAATCAAATGATACGGTTCCGGAGGCGAACCCCGCGAGAGGTCACCGCTTTGACCACGCGTTTCCGAGCCGCAGTTCGGCTGGGAGAAGGAAGCAATGAAGCAGTCCTTGCTTCAACTTCCTCTTCGGGGCAAGGGGTGGCACCATCCCTTGTTGGTACCACCCCGGGCGAGGTCGCAGGCACACACCGAGCCGCAGCTCCAGCAAGTGCCGCCTGGGCCTCTTCACGCGCACACACTAACAAGATAATCTCCCCATGATGAACAGAGGAGGCAACACCACTATCATCCAAAATTCGCGACAGATGTGCATCAGAAAAAGCATTGAGAATTTTGTATGAGGGTAGAGCGTTACCTGAAACTTCCAGGTTCTTGTCAGTCATATGAAGCTTGGCGCTCTCCAGGGAGGATAGGTCTCCCAGCTTGGCCTTGGCCCGAGCACTGGGGCACGTTGCGGCACCGGAGTCGCCTTGGACCGCTTATCCTTAGCGCCCGCTCCCGCTGATGCCAGCGCAACACCCAGGTCACCCCGAAACAGCTCCGACTCCAACGTCGCGCACGCCTTGGCCGCCGGCTTTCGGCCCGCCGTCTTCTTGGGAGGCCTGCTTGAACCACCTGAGCCACGACGCCCGGAGGAAGGGGAGGGGGTCGAGTCGTCGACGAGCACACACTCAGCAACCACACCAGCCGTAGCCAAAGCCGGCGGGGAGCGGGGCGCCTTGGCCCCCAACACGCCAGAAGGCGCCGCAACCACCGTGGGGGCCAGGGAAGGCGAACCCAGATGGGATCCACATGCTTCAAAGGAGGCAGCCAGGGGGACGCTAACTGCGGTGTCCTGAGTAGCCATGGTCCTAGTTCCCCCATCTAGCGTCCCAAGTTTGTCCCAAGTCTCAGTATCAATTGAAGTGTCTGGCATGCTTTCATCCAGATCTTCATCTTGACCACCCATCTCCACATCTTGAGGCAACGCCGGCCCAGGCGTGCCCCCTGACGGCGCCAAGGGCAAGACAGAGCCCCCATTCCCTCAGCAGGAGATTTGGGGCCATTACCCACATCCCTAGGGCGGCCATCATTGCCCGATGAGGGAGGGGGGAGGAGGCTGTGGATGAGACGGCCCAGCACCCCTGGGGCCACCTTCCCCAGTCCTCTTCGGGAGCCACTCCAGATCCACCTTGAATTGGTATCCTTCCCCATTGAACCACACCTCCACAAAGCCGTTGAGCTTTTCAGGCGATTTGCACACCAGCTTCATTCTCACCGGCCCCAACCGGATAAGAGAGAGTTCGTCCACCACAATGGGCCGCCCCAACATCCCCCCAATTAGCGAGTTTTTGCACTTTCTCTTTTTCTCCTTCCTCTCATCTAGGAGCATGTGTAGAGACTGGCTCTTAATTACATGAGATGACATATAGAGGTTGATTCTTTCATGACAACTCACTTCCTTTTTGCTTGTCTCTCTGCTCCACAGAGGCAAAAGGGCCATGTAAAGAGGCAAGAACCTATTGATAGCCAACCAGCCAATTGTAGGCACCAAACCAATCAGGCTATCTTGTTCCTTACGAAGAAAAATCACATGGAGAAAAGCAATCACTGAACATTTGGCAGCTATACAAGCAAGGGAGTACTACTCACACCTTGACTTGTTGCAACCATCCATTTTTGCATGTTGACCTTTTTTGGCGGGAAATTTTGCACCTTTGTCCTCCAAAGCACTTACCATTCTTTCATAAAAAGGAAAAGAAAAAAACTCATCACAAGCTGTTGTTGTTGTTGTTGTTGTTGTATATACTCGTGTATATGTCTGTCAGCCCGCTATGAACACCAGACTTTGCCTGACGGCTGGAGAGGAGCAGATCAGGGAGCCGAAAATGCCGGTGAGCGCGTAGGCGATGGCGCAGAAAGGGAGCGCCTCAGGCTCCTTGGCCGACAGCGCCGCGGTTCCCAACCCATGAGCACTGCACCCACCGTCAAATTTAGCACGCTTTCAGAGTGAATGCAAGGACAGGATCCAAAGTTTCATCAAGTTTACCTGGAGGCTGTTCCGATCCCTCTGGCGATGGGGTCGTTGAGGCCAAGCTTATCCATGGCCGCCTGCACGAAGTTGGCGCCGATCAGGCCCGTCAGAACAACCACGGCAGCCGTCAGCGAAGTGTTTGCGCCTGCATCATCAATGCACAAAGCACATCAGTTAGCTAGTTATATCGCCACATTCCAAATTCAGTGGCTACACAGAAGAGAATGCAAGGGGATTCCTTTTAATCACCTTCGAAGAAAGACACTATGCTCAGAGCCAACGCCACGGTTATACACCTTGGCAATATGGAGATGGTCAACGTTGGCTCCAGCCCAATCAGGCGTCCTAGGATGGCCGTCGAGTACAGGGAGAATGTCGACGCAATGGCGATCGATGTGAAAATCTCTGCCGCGTGCCTCTTCACAAGCTGAATTCGACAGCGACACGAGTTATCAGGATAACAATGCTAGCTTAGTTAGCTGGTTGGGAATTACATATACCTTTCTCTGCTTGAACATTGAGAAGGCAAATGATAAGATGACAGACCCAAGAAAACCCATCAGCACGTCACCAGCTCCAGGATTCGATGGCACCTTTGTCAGGTAATCACCTGCAAAACCAACCACTTGTGTTAGAGCTGAGCAGAGTATATATGATCACAATTACTTACAAGGCAACTGTTGTGAATCTACAGAAAAATTCAGAATTTGATTGCAGGAAAGTTTAGCTTGAAACCTAGCGCGGCATCGATTCCGGACCCGGAGAGGTACCCATATGCCACCGCCGACAAATTCGCAGAAAGCGCGCAGCAGATGATCGGGTGTAACAATTTCTTGATACCAGACGGTAACCTGAAAAAATAGCATGCCGTATATGCTGTAGTCAGGCAAATGCAAATGAAGTAGTAGTCGTACTAAACCCTGTACATAGTACTGTATTGGTATCTTCTTAACTGTAGGTGTATAGGAGTGTATATGTTGGTAGTAGAAAGACATAGTGATCAATTACCCAGAACCAACCATGTATCCCAGTACAGTGGAAGCGAGCATGAACGGGAGGCACGTCCTGGCCGTGCTGCCAAGCGCCGTGGGGTTCACGAACGCCGTGGCGAACGAGGCGACGAAGACGGCGCCCCACGCCCAGAACTCCAACGTCGCGAAGGCGGACGGCTTGCCCATCGGCTCGGCCGCGATGAGCTCCGTCTTGACGATCTTCCTCACGGTGAGCGCCGTGTACCCCGCCACCGCCAGCGAAGCGAACCAGCCACCGACTGCCGGCGACACACAAAAAGGAAAAATGCAGCATCGACGACGACAGCGTCAGTGAAGAACAAAAATCATGTAGCAGGACAGGACTGAGCGGCAATGGCATGCGTGGTGGTAGAGTACGTGTGATGACGCAGATCTTGAGGCCGGAGGCGGCCGGGATGTCCCTGACGGCGAGGGGCAGGACGACGAGGGAGGGGACGTAGAAAAGCGGCAGCCACCTCTGGATGAAGAGCGTGGCGGGCTCGAAGAAGTCCATGAAGCCCTTGGCCAGCGCCGGCGCGACGATGTCGAGGACGACGAGCACGGAGAAGATGCAGAACATGCCGAAGAGGGCGCTGGGGAACTTGATGGACGCCGCCACGAACGCCTGCTTCAGGTACTTGTCCGTGGCCAGCACGATGCCCAGCGACACCGCCAGGTGCGCGATGCCAAGAACCTGCATATACATACACAAGTGCAGAGGATAAGAATACGTATATTTCTGCCGTGGACGATTCGATTCCCTTGCTATCAAGAGAGTGGAGCGAGCACTCACGCTGGGCAGGCCTCCGGTGGCGGTGGCGGCGCCGTCTCCGGGGCCGGCGGTGGAGTTGGGGGCGACGAGGCGGTGGCGAAGGGCGGCATTGTTGGGAGCCAATGCCATGAAAGCAGCCGAGTCGGGGGCGCCTGGCGAGAGTGAGGCGCGAGGAGAGGAGCTGCAGGAACAATGGGGGAGGCTGCGTCGGCATCGGCATCGGCATCGTAGAAGCGTGAGCGACCTGGGTTGGTGCGACGTCGGCGACGTGGCGCGGGGGAGAGCCGCGGCCGGGCGCGTGGTCGGCAGACGGAGCGGGTGGTGGGAGCGCAAAGCGGAAACCCCCATAATCATCGCGGCCATGAGCGAACGACCGGCCAGTGGAGTCGAGCAGAAGCGGAAACGGAGACGGAAGCAGCAGGAGTTGGCTGCCTCTCGCTGCTGAGTGCTGATGCCAACCGGGCAGACCTTTCGGTGTTAATGTCTGACGCAGGTGTATGTGGCCAGGAGCCGGAGGCCAGGATGTATCCGGATTGGGATCCTTCGGCTACCATTCAGCACCCAGCACACATCACCACTGCATGAAGCGTTCAACACCAACATTCCTTTTTTGTTGTTGTTGTTGAGAGAAACACCAACATTCTTGATGGATTGCAAAGATTTAAACGCTGTTCATCTTAAATTCTTAATCTGTGCAAAAATTGTCTGATGGAGTAACCACGAAAAATGGCGCAACTCCTTTTCTCTCATTACAAAAGATACAGCCTACAAAGAACAAGGGCAACAAAACTCTCTCCACATAGTAGGTAAGACGCTCGACACCAAGCATCCCTGCTATAGACATCTGCGTACAAAACTGTGAAACAACACACACACAAACACACATCCTCCACCAACAAGAAAAAATCAATAATACAAAGGTATTGCTCAGCTAACTCAACCACTTTACTCGCACAAGCATCACATTCCATGACACAAGCACACAACTAGCAACTTCTCACTTTCTCGGTGTTCGTTCACACCATCACCAAGACCTGGTCTCAAAGATCAGGCCGCCACCACCGGTTGCCGCATGAGACCGCTGGCTATGCCTTTGCCGGCCTGCCTCCCCAGCCTCTCCTGTATCCGGTCCTTGATGGCAGTCTCCTGAGTAATTATTACAAGGACAACATCAGTACTACGTCGCTTTCTCCTGAATTTCATGTTTGATTTGACTACTCTGTTAGATTCTAAGCAAAGTATACTATACCATGACGTGGCAGTGCTCCTCGAACTTCTCCAGGAAGCCGGCCACCCAGCGATCCGCGTTCGCCAGCCACTCTTCGTGGTTTATCCCAGCCGTCTTCGCCACCGTTTGCAACTATACAGCACATGAGAAGATCAGTACAACTAATAATCATCAGGCCTAAAAAAACATCTATTCTGCCATGTTGATGGAACGATTGGTTTGTAGATTGCCGGCAAGCATGATTTGAGCTGAGAACACGCATAGCTGGTTACCTTTTCTTGTTGTGCCTTCACAGTCTCCCGCAGTTTATTTATCTTCATATTCACCTGCAGTTGTTTCTCCTGAAAACAAGACGACCAACACAAGTTATTACGTGGGCTGGGAGACCAACGAATAACATCACAATATTCTGAAAGACAAAAAAAAAAGATGTGCCAAGCTTTACTTGTCACAAAAAAGGATTGGTTAGGTGTCATCCGAAATGTGGCTGACCTTAACATAGCTAACGCCCATATCTTTCCTTGAGTAACCTCGTGCTAAATTCCTCATGACATACTGGTTGTAGTCCTTGACTATCCTCATTATGAGGTCTGATGTCGATACTCCATCAGTCCGTTTTGTTTCCTTGAATTTTCCAATCTTCTTGACCTGATAACACAACAGGAATAAGTAAGCAATGGTAAAGATAACACCGTTAATCGACATATACTAGATGTGGAGATGCAAACTTACAAACTCATAGACGTCATTTGCAGCACCGCTGGTATCGGCATAACTGCAATGAGTATGTTTATAGTTAGTGGAGCTTATTAGAGAGGGAAAGGGGGGTATTCGAAATAGCCCTTGTGGTGCGGGTATGACTTACCGCAAAGCATCATGTGCGACATAGTCAATCTGATGCTTCTCAATGAATTCTGGCGTGAGAACCCAGGGAGCATCAGGAATGACCTCATCAACCCACCTAAAGTGGCAGATAAATAGTTAGACGATCATCAGATCAGAACATATTATTTCAAGCTAAATATCATTAAAAAAAGGCATAAAATCATCGGGATGAGTTTCTACTTGATCCTAAAATAAATAAATATAGCAGCATATATGCTTAAAACAGGGGGAAATGTCAAATAGGTCAACTCAAGTATTTATATAAGCATGGTATTGCAATGAATCACATCATCTTATTCTCCTGGTGATCAAAAGAATAACAGGAAAGAATGGCTCCAATGCACAAATGGAGGCAACTGGTGGCATCTGACAATCGAAAGTGATGTGTAACTGGCATGCTGGTGATGCGTGTCTGCGTCTCGTAATAACTGAATGAACAAATGCAGTGTGATGTATACTAATTAAAGAGGTGGAAATGAGGAACGGTTGGTGGTTACGCACTTGCAGTGGCGCAGGGACTCGTATCGCTCCTCCTGGTTCATGACGGTCTTGCCCTTGTAGCGCCGCGTGAGCTCGTCGTTGCAGCATCCCACCAGCAGGTACGTGTTGGGGAACCTGTCGCCGGCAGTCACATATCAAAATGAGCATGCATACTGCAACAGACTGGAGACGAAAGAAAACCAGTGGTATCGATTTGAGGCAGTAGATTCAGATGTCGCCTTGGAACGAGGCGACAGACACGGCCCCAGATCCAACAAATTCAACCGCCAAGCGGACCTAGATCTACATGCCATGTATGATGATCTCCGTAACTTGCCGGGACGGAGGACAGGGTAACAGGAACGTACAGCAGCTTGGCCTGCTCGAGGGCGCGGGCGTGGCCGAAGTGGAAGAGGTCGAAGATGCCGTCGGCGTAGACGCGGACGGGGCGGCCGTCGCTCCCCGCGGCGTTGGCGGTGGCGGCCGTCGCGTCATCCTTCTTGTTGCTGCTGTTGCTGTTGGTGTGGAGCATGCGCTTCTTGGAACTGGAGACGCGCGCCATCGCTCGCTGGTCGCTCCGGGTCCGGGGTGGTGATTGAGGGTGAGGAGGAGAGGGGGAAGCGGCGAGCGCGGCGCTAAATAGGTGGAGCCGTGGAGGGACGGACGGGACTCACCCGGCCTTTTTCTGACTTTCTTTCCGCCTTGATCTGATCAAAGACTCGTGAGCAAACAATCAGTGTTGACATCGCGTGGGCCCGCCCGCCAAATCCGTCTATCTAGTTAAGCAGACCCGTCCTGGGTACGGACGATATATACCCACACCTAATCCTGTGGACTAGCATCACGCGGCTGCCCATGTTTTAGTTTCATTTCATCGCCCTTCTGCGCGCCTTCATGTTTTGTACTATGTCACTTTGCACATGTAAACAATGACCCTAACGATGATAGTCCTCCGTTTGAGAATTTCCTCGCCAATTTACTCAATCAATGATGAATTATGACAATATAACATTTTCTTTTAATGAAGCGATCATATGCCACATTTAAATCTTTTCTCTAAACTGGCTGGGAGCTTGTTGATGAAGACGCCTCGAGGTTTATGGTTGGATATTTTCTAGATGGCGAAGGGCACGCAGGGCCCTTGCTGATCTAGCTTGATCGGACTTGAATCTACGGATCCACCAAGATCACCCGTCCGCTGTGAAAGTTGAATTGTGTTGGTCTGTTGGATCCAGAGTATACAGAGCGACTTTCATGGCCTAGGTCAAGTCTTCGTATAAACCTTTGACCTCGCTACTACTCCTTCTGTAATATAATATAATAGCGTTTTTGACAGGAACGCTGCTATACACATGATGTCACGCGGACGATTTGTGGATGACGGTAAACTTCAAGCCATGTGATGCACATCAGCAACATTGTTTCATCGTTGGATTTGACTGTCGGCTGCATAGCGTGTGTGCAGTTTCATCTGCACAACAATTTCGTTTTGACAGGGTGTCAAAAACACTCTTATATTATAGGACGGGTGGAGTACTTCCTTAGTCCTCGTTTTCGTCATTGTCATCCACATTGTTGCCCTAGTTTGATGGTGAACGAGAGCATCCATAGTGCACGTTTTTTTATGCATCTAAAGTTGCCTCTAAACTTTTAGAAGTTATCTTGATAAATTGCACACGATTGCCTCTAACCAAAACCCATCGCCTCTAGGGCTGAGTAATAAAATAATAGTACGCGAGATTGGTGGTTGAAAAATAAATGCACGAAAAAGGTGGATTAGAGATTTTTTTTCTTGCACAAAATGAGATGTGTATGCTAAGTATTAGATGCAACTGGCTTAGACCATGTATAGTGAGAGGTGTTTAGTAAAATAAACATATTTTCTTAGGGCAACGATAGGCGTGGGCGCGCGGCCAAAATTTCGGCTGGTTGTTAGGTAGTCGTACGATCCGCGCGCCCGTAACCGTTCGATTCTCCCCCAAACTCGTCTCCTTCCTCGTGCAGGGACCCGCACCCCCTGGTGCCATGTTCGTCGAGCTCTACTGGAGGGATGCGGCCATGGCTGCTAGGACACGCCATGGCCATGGGCGTCGAGCTCTGTGAGGAGGGCTGCCATGGCCACGGGTGTCGAGCTCTGCGACGGGTGCTGCCATGGCCATGGCCGTCGAGCTCCGCGAGGGGTGTCGCCATGGCCATGACCATCAAGCTCCGGGAGGGGTGCCCGCCATGGCCGCCGAGGCACCGCCACACTAGATGTAGCTCCGCTGATGGCCGGTTCCAGCTTTTGACGATGCTCATTGCAGCTTTTTCGGCGAAAAAACTTGTCATCGTTGCCGGCGGTTGTATCTCGCTATTGCATCGTAGCTGGCGAAAAAAGAATGGACGTAGCAAAAATTGTTGCTGGATGTAGCAAAAATCTTATTATGGTTGCAGCAAAAAAGTCATCGTCGCCATATGTAGCAAAAAAAGAAAACGTTTGTAGCAAAAAGCGACATTGCTTGTAGCAAAAATGCGAGGTCGATTGTGCATTGCAGCAAAACGTGACGCCGGTGGCAGCAGTATGCGATGTCGTTTGTAGGAAATTCCAACGCCGGTTGAAGCATGTAGCAAAAACAACAACCTCGATTTTTTTCTCGGAGGAGCGTCACTGTTGAGGAACGTAGCAGAATTCAAAAAAAATTCTACGCTTTCACCAAGATCCAACTAAGGAGACATCTAGCAACGAGCAAATAAGAGTGCATCTACATACCGTTATGTAGATCGCGAGCAGAAGCTTTCGAAGAAGCGTGGATGAAGTAGTCGTACTCTTCGCGTTCTTCGTCACCGATGATCTAGCGTCGAACGGACGGCACCTCCGCGTTCAACACACGTCCGGTGCAGCAACGTCACCTCCTTCTTGATCCAGCAAGGGGGGAGGAGAGGTCGTCGGAGATCCAGCAGCACGACGGCGTGGTGGGGGATGCAGTGGAGAATCCTGCAGGGCTTCGTCGGTGCCCTGCGTAAGGAGATGGAGGTGTGACGGGAGGGGGAGAGGCGCCAGGGACAAGGGTGCGGCTGCCCTCTCCCCCCCCCCCCACATATATATAGGGGCCGGGGGGTGCGCCGGCCCTGCAGATCTCATCTGCAGGGTGGGACGGCGGCCAGGAGGGGATTCTTGCCCCCCCAAGGCAAGGTGGCGCCCCCTCCCCCTAGGGTTTCAACCCTAGGCGCACGGGGAGGAGGGCCCATGTGGTGCGCCAGCCCACCAGGGCTGGCCACTTCCCCTTTGCGGCCTAGGGGCCCCACCGGGATGGGTGGCCCTGATACGTCCAAAACGTATCTATAATTTCTGCTTGCTCCATGCCTCTTTTGAGTGATATTGTTATGTTATTTATACACTTCCATACACTTTTGATCATATTTGGACTAACCTATTAACTCAGTGCACCCCAGTGCCAGTTTCTGTTTTCTGCTGTTTTTGTATTTCAGGTTTTCCCATCACGTAAACTGCGAGAAAAATCCCGGAAAAATTATATAAAAAATCAGCGTTCTGGAAGCTTCCACACGGGCGAAGTAGGGCCGGAGAGGGGCCACCAGGGCTCCAGGCGCCCTGGTAGCGCGGCCCCCCTCCTGGTCGCGCCGGGGGGGGCGCCTGGGCCCCCCAGGCCTCCGCTGATGCCTCCCTTTGGCATATATTTAACACGCGTCCCGAAACCCTCGAGACGGGAACCCTTTTTCGCGATCTCATCTCTGTTCCGCCGCCGCCGCGCTTCCAAGATCGGGAGCACCAGGAGAACTCTTTCCGGCACCCTGCCGGAGGGGAGGATCACCACCGGGAGCCTCTCCACCACCATGGACGCCTCCCGGATGAGTTGTGAGTAGTCTCCCTTGGACCATGGGTCCATGACCAGTAGCTATGTGATGTTCTCCTCCCCTTCTTGTGCTTCACTAATTAGACCTCGTGAGCTGCCCTACATGATCGAGGCACATATGTAATCCTTATGCTGTTGCTATGTTGAGTTTGCTGGGATCCGATGGATTGTGAGATTATGTTCAGATTGTGTTTGAGTAATATATTTGATTTACCTCTTTTATATTTATGTTCGTAAGTAATTCTCGCATGTTCTCCGTTGCTATTTATTGCTTTGGCCAAGTAGTAGGTAGTGACTCCAAGAGGGAACGTTATGCTTGATTGTGGGTTCATGTCCCTCGATGACTAGCTTGAGTGACAGAAACATGAGTCTAGGGGATGTGTTGTTGCCACAAGGGGGAAAACAACGGTGCTTGTGCCCGCGGGTGCAAGGATTGTTTACTTTATGCAAAGTTCTTTTAATGCAGTTGTCTGTTGCTTTGAGTTTACACTATGGGTGGGACTCGCAACTTAACACCAGCAAGATGTTCTGGATAGATATCTCAAGGTGGATGATTAGTAGTAGATGCAGATGGATTTCGGTCTACTTGCCTTGGCGTACCGCCCATGCTTTGAACCTCTACCTTTCTTGCAACATAGTTAGCATTGGTTTGCGCACATAATTCTGTCAATTGCCCAGCTGTAATTCGTTCACCTCACATAGTTGTTTTATCGTCCTTTGGGAGAGAGACATCACTAGTGAACATCATGGGACCCCGGTCCATATTACCATCACTGATCACATCCACTATTTACTTTCTGCTTTTACTTACTATTTGCAATTGTACCTATCACTATTATCACTTGCGTTTGACCCTTTGTAAACGACAAGGCCGGAGGGATTGACAACCTCTCTGTACTCGTTGGGAGCAAAGTTATTTGTATCTGTGTGCAGGTCCAAGTTGATTGCTAATATCTGGCGCCGTTAGCAGTTGACACCTTCTTGTTGAAACTGGGAGTCTCAGGGGAAATCGATCCTTGGTATCTTTGCCAAGGGAAAACTTCCGCTACACTGCATCTCAAACCTTCCACTTGGGGTAACTAACGAGGGGCGAGAAGCCATCAAGCAAGTTTTCTGGCGCCGTTACCGGGGACTCCGCTCTTCAAGATAGGGGAGTTGCATGCTATCTTTTATCTTTGCTTTTTAGTCTTGTTAGTTTACCTTTTAGTTTTCTTTATGTCTTTTCACTAGTTTTGCTTAATGGAAAACAACAAAAATATGAGAGAGCTTTATAAGCTCTACCTTGCTTTGGGACATGATGTGTTTGAAGAGAAAATTAAAAAACCTATGAAACTTTATTATTTGCATAACAATCATGATGGTGGTGATGTTATTAGTATGCTTTCTTTGAATATCAATATTGCTAATGACATGGAAAGCTCTAAGCTTGGGGATGACACGTTTGATGAACATGATATTTTTTGTCCCCCAACTTTTGAAGAGAAAATTTACTTTGATGATACTTTGCTTCCTATATATGATTACGATGATGAATATGATGATTTCAGTCCACCTACTATTGAGGATAAAATTTATTATGATTATGATATGCCTCCTAAATACAATGATTACCATGATGGTTATGATTGGTTTACTCTCACTATTCCTAATAAGAAAGATTTTGCTTATATGAAGAGTAATGATACCTTTTTGCATGTGGATCATGGTAACAATGCTTTATGTGATGCTTATATTGTTGAGTTTATTCGTGATCCCACTGAAAATTATTATGAGAAGGGAACATATGCTTATAGATATTTCAATAATATCAAGTTCCCTCTCTTTATGTTGAAGGTTTTGAAGCTGCACTTGTTTTGTCTTCCTATGCTTATTGCTTTGTGCTTCAATGAATTATTGTATTGCAATATTCCTATGCATAGGAAGCATGTTAGGCTTAAATGTGTTTGGTATTTGCTTCTTGATGCTCTCTTTTGTTCTTCAACTTTTATTCCTACGAGAGCATCATTAAAGTCTTAAGCCTATCTTTATGGCTATAAAGAAAGAGCTCTAGGGAGACAACCCTTGTTATCTTTGCTTTCAGTTTGTTCTTTCAGTTTTAGTGGTCTTGATGTTTGTTACTACTGTAGCATCATCATTGTATCTTTACTTTTCAGCTTTGTGCCAAGTGTAGCCTCTGATTGCAAGAAATTTCAAAAGTTGTGACGTGCTGCCCAGGAAACAGATTCTGTCATTGGACAGAAAAATTCGTATAAAATCACCAGATCATCTTTTTGGTCTGAATTTTTTCGACAGCGTGCTCTATACAATTGTCTTTCGGGCGTCTGTTCTGAGTTTTTTGATTAGAGTTGCAGAAGTGCCCCGAAAAAATCATTTACTACCTGATGTTCTGTTTTTCACAGATTCTGTCCTGTTTTGCCTTTCCTTCATTTTGCAAACCTTGAGCTTGCTTTTTCTTTGCAAAAACCTTTTGGCAATCTTGAGAAACAGTAGACCTTCAAGAATATCCTTATTTATAGCAAGGAACAATTATTTTATTAAGGGTACTAACCTCGCTAATCAGATTATGATGAGTTATGTATGAAGGGAGTTTTCAAGTGTGCGAGGGAAGATGATAAAAAGATTCAGGAGTGTCAAATGCTCAAGCTTGGGGATGCCCCCATGCACCCCCAAGAAATATTCAAGGAGACTCAAGCGTCTAAGCTTGGGGATGCCCCCGTGCATCCCCTTCTCCATCAACATTATCAGTTCGTCTTTCGTTCCACTATATTTTTATCACTTCATGTGTTATGTGCTATGCTTGGAGCGTCTTGCTTTTAGTTTCCTTTTTAGTTTTCTTTAGCTTTTCATAACGAGTCGGAACTCAGCTTTCTTTATGTGGGAGAGAAACACGCTCCACTTCAACCTAGAACACAACATAGAATTTTCATGTTTATCTTTGCTGTGTATGTTCTTGGTCTTTCAATAGCTACTATCATGTTCAGCTCTTAGTTTTCATGCTTATCTTTTTAAAAGAGCTTTTGTTTAGTTGGTTGCTTGAACTCTCTTTAGTTATCATGCTTATCTTATTAAGAGAGTTTGCTTCTGTTGCATTGGTTGATATGTCTATGATAAAAATGCTACGTGCATAATGGTGCTTAGTAGTTCATGTTTTCTTATGGTTAGTCTCAAATAGCTGGGGGGGTTCCCAATGTGTTATTGGAGTACCAACATGATTTGTTTGCCTATGATATGGTATGGTTTAGTAATATCTTCCTTCAAGAATTTATTTTGATTGACTTGGCGTATGCTCACGCATATTTAAGACTGTAAAGAAAGTCTGTCAAGCCTTGATGATCTTTTATTTCTGAGTAGCGATATAACTTCCATGCCTGATTCAATGTTGCTTTGTCGCTCTGCATGATTATGACCGTCGTTGCTCTTTTAGTTGGTCGCTCCCAGTCTTTTGCTAACCTCCACCTGTACTAAGCGGACTGACTGCTTGTGCATCCAAAATCCTTTAAACCAGTTATGCCATATGAGTCCACCATACCTTCCTATACATGGCATTTACCTGCCATTCCTAACGAAGACTTTCATGTACCATCTCGGAATTATTCAAAAAAGCATTTCTGTTTTGTGCCTCTGTTTTAGCTCATGAGGAAGTAGTAGTTAATTCATGATCTTTTTAAGTTGGACAAGCTTCACCCCAGGATTGCATGTCTAATGTGCAAACCCATAATACGAGAAGGAACTGGCAAAGAGTGCGCCCGGCTCAAAAATAATATAAACAAACAAACCCTCCTTCACGCTTTGTTCATGAGAAATCAGAAAACTTTGGCAGTGATAAACAAAGGAGATTAAGAGGATGTGATCGTCCTCATTCGGGAGTCGTTCCTCGAAACTTGTCCATCTCAAGAAGTAATTGAGTTATCTGCTAGCATTCGTTGACAAAACATGCATATCCAAAAAATAATTTTTATTTCTGTTTTTAAAACCAAGAGCTTTGGTACATGCTTTGTCTTTGTTTCCGACCACGGGTCTTCAACCTTGCCAACAAAAGCCACGGTTCGAGAGTCTCCGCCTTCTTTAAGCACCAACTACTGAGAGCATGATTGTCATTCTGAGTGTAATGTGCATTGTCCCAAAGTAGCATTGTCTTTTGCATGATTATGATATCGTTTATTCTAAAATCATTGTATCTAGTCATCACTTAAACCTTGGAGGTGCCCCTGCATTTATGTTTTGCTTCACTAAAGGGGGCAAGCGAGATATCACTTTATCATATTTGCACACCATGCTCATTACAAATCTATTTGATGTTTCAGTATCATGTTGTAAAACTTTCAGTTCTTTGTGATTTTCTCATGAGGCAACTTAATTACTACAGATTCATTGTCTCAGTAAGCTTTTGTCATGTGACTATAAAAAGTCCTATATGGTTAATAGCATGTCACCACAGAAATTATTCTTGTTATCATTTACCTACTCGAGGACGAGCAGGAATTAAGCTTGGGGATGTTGATACGTCCAAAACGTATCTATAATTTTTGCTTGCTCCATGCCTCTTTTGTGTGATATTGCTATGTTATTTATACACTTCCATACACTTTTGATCATATTTGGACTAACCTATTAACTCAGTGCACCCCAGTGACAGTTTCTGTTTTCTGTTGTTTTTGTATTTCAGGTTTTCCCATCACGTAAACTGCCAGAAAAATCCCGGAAAAATTATATAAAAAATCAGCGTTCCGGAAGCTTCCACACGACCGAAGTAGGGCCGGAGGGGGGCCACCAGGGCTCCAGGCGCCCTGGTGGCGCGGCCCCCCTCCTGGCCGCGCCGGGAGGGCGCCTGGGCCCCCCAGGCCTCCGCTGATGCCCTCCTTTGGCATATATTTAACACGCGTCCCGAAACCCTCGAGACGGGAACCCTTTTTCGCGATCTCATCTCTGTTCCGCCGCCGCCGCGCTTCCAAGATCGGGAGCACCAGGAGAACTCTTCCCGGCACCCTGCCGGAGGGGAGGATCACCACCGGGAGCCTCTCCACCACCATGGACGCCTCCCGGATGAGTTGTGAGTAGTCTCCCTTGGACCATGGGTCCATGACCAGTAGCTATGTGATGTTCTCCTCCCCTTCTTGTGCTTCACTAATTAGACCTCGTGAGCTGCCCTACATGATCGAGGCACACATGTAATCCTTATGCTGTTGCTATGTTGAGTTTGCTGGGATCCGATGGATTGTGAGATTATGTTCAGATTGTGTTTGAGTAATATATTTGATTTACCTCTTTTATATTTATGTTCGTAAGTAATTCTCGCATGTTCTCCGTTGCTATTTATTGCTTTGGCCAAGTAGTAGGTAGTGACTCCAAGAGGGAACGTTATGCTTGATTGTGGGTTCATGCCCCTCGATGACTAGCTTGACTGACAGAAACATGAGTATAGGGGATGTGCTGTTGCCACAAGGGGGAAAACAACGGTGATTGTGCCCGCGGGTGCAAGGATTGTTTACTTTACGCAAAGTTCTTTTAATGCAGTTGTCTGTTGCTTTGAGTTTACACTATGGGTGGGACTCGTAACTTAATACCAGCGAGATGTTCTGGATAGATATCTCAAGGTGGATGATTAGTAGTAGATGCAGATGGATTTCGGTCTACTTGCCTTGGCGTACCGCCCATGCTTTGAACCTCTACCTTTCTTGCAACATAGTTAGCATTGGTTTGCGCACATAATTCTGTCAATTGCCCAGCTGTAATTCGTTCACCTCACATAGCTGTTTTATCGTCTTTTGGGAGAGAGACATCACTAGTGAACATCATGGGACCCCGGTCCATATTACCATCACTGATCACATCCACTATTTACTTTCTGCTTTTACTTACTATTTGCAATTATACCTATCACTATTATCACTTGCGTTTAACCCTTTGTAAACGACAAGGCCGGAGGGATTGACAACCTCTATGTACTCGTTGGGAGCAAGGTTATTTGTATTTGTGTGCAGGTCCAAGTTGATTGCTAATATCTGGCGCCGTTAGCAGTTGACACCTTCTTGTTGAAACTGGGAGTCTCAGGGGAAATCGATCCTTGGTATCTTTGCCAAGGGAAAACTTCCGCTACACTGCATCTCAAACCTTCCACTTGGGGTAACCAACGAGGGGCGAGAAGCCATCAGGCGCCACCCGGTGGACCCCCGGGACCCCTCCGGTGGTCCCGGGACACTCCCGGTGACCCCCGGGGATCACCCGATGGCCGAAACTGGACTTCCTATATATCATTCTTTACCTCCGGACCATTCCGGAACTCCTCGTGACGTCCGGGATCTCATCCGGGACTCCGAACAACTTTCGGGTTTCCACGTGCATGTATCTCTACAATCCTAGCGTTACCGAACCTTAAGTGTGTAGACCCTACGGGTTCGGGAGACACGTAGACATGACCGAGACCACTCTCCGGTCAATAACCAACAGCGGGATCTGGATACCCATGTTGGTTCCCACGTGTTCCTCGATGATCTTCATCGGATGAACCACTGTGTCAAGGATTCACTTAATCCCGTATGTTATTCCCTTTGTCCATCGGTACGGTACTTGCCCGAGATTTGATCGTCGGTATGCCCGATACCTTGTTCAATCTCGTCATGGCAAGTCTCTTTACTCGATCCGTAATCCATCATCCCGTGACTAACTCCTTAGTCACCTTGAGCTCATTATGATGATGTCTTACCGAGTGGGCCCAGAGGTACCTCTCCGTCATACAGAGTGACAACATCCCAGTCTCGGTTCGTACCAACTCAACAGACACTTTCGGAGATACTCGATGCGTACCTTTATAGCCACCCAGTTACGTTGTGACGTTTGGCACACCCAAAGTATTCCTACGGTATCCGGGAGTTGTACAACCTCATGGTCTAAGGAATAAATACTTGACACCGAAAAGCTTATGCATTACGAACTATACGATCTCGTGCTATGCTCAGGATTGGGTCTTGTCCATCACATCATTCTCCTAATGATGTGATCCCGTCATCACTGACATCCTATGTCCATGGTCAGGAAACCGTGACCATCTGTTAATCAACGAGCTGGCAACTAGAGGCCTACCAGGGACTCATTGTGGTCTATATATTCACACATGTATCGTTGTTTCCGTACAATACAATTCAAGCATGAATAAGAGACAATTATCATGAACAAGGAAATATAATAATAATACTTTTATTATTGCCTCTAGGGCATATTTCCAACAGTCTCCCACTTGCACTAGAGTCAATAATCTAGTTACATCGTGATGAATCGAACACCCATAGAGTCAACGGGTCTGCAACATTCAGATCCGTATGCACTTTACAAATATCTATATCTCCATCTTGAACATAATTCCGGATGGAGTTGAAACGGCGCTTGATGTGCTTGGTCTTCTTGTGAAACCTGGGCTCTTTGGTAATGGCAATGGCACCAGTGTTGTCACAGAAGAGAGTCATCGGGCTTGACGCGCTTGGAATGACTCCTAGGTCGGTGATGAACTCCTTCATCCAGACTCCTTCCTGCGCTCCTTCGGAAGCAGCTATGTACTCCGCTTCACATGTAGATGCCGCCACTACGCTTTGCTTGCAACTGCACCAGCTGACTGCTCCTCCATTCAAAATATACATGTATCCGGTTTGTGACTTGGAGTCGTCCAGATCTGTGTCGAAGCTAGCATCGACGTAACCCTTTACGACGAGCTCTTCGTCACCTCCATAAACGAGAAACATATCCTTAGTCCTTTTCAGGTACTTCAGGATGTTCTTGACCGTTGTCTAGTGTTCCATACCGAGATCACTTTGGTACCTCCCTACCAAACTTATGGCAAGGTTCACATCAGGTCTGGTACACAGCATGGCATACATGATAGAACCTATGGCCGAGGCATAGGGTATGACACTCATCTTTTCTCTATCTTCTGCCGTGGTTGGCGACTGAGCCTTGCTCAATCTCATACCTTGCAAAACAGGCAACAATCCCTTCTTGGACTGATCCATATTGAACCTTTTCAATATCTTGTCAAGGTATGTACTTTGTGAAAGACCGATGAGGCGTCTTGATCTATCTCTATAGATTTTGATGCCTAATATGTAAGCAGCTTCTCCAAGGTCCTTCATTGAAAAACTCTCATTCAAGTAGGCCTTTACATTTTCCAAGAATTCTATATCATTTCCCATCAGCAATATGTCATCCACATATAATATGAGAAATGCCACAGAGCTCCCACTCACTTTCTTGTAGATACAGGCTTCTCCATAAGTCTGTATAAAGCCAAACGCTTTGATCACATCATTAAAGCGAATATTCCAACTCCGAGATGCTTGCACCAGCCCGTAAATCGAGCGTTGGAGATTGCATACCTTGTTAGCGTTCTCTGGATCGACAAAACCTTCCGGCTGCATCATATACAACTCTTCCTTGAGGAAGCCATTAAGGAATGCCGTTTTGACATCCATTTGCCATATCTCATAATCATAGAATGCGGCAATAGCTAACATGATTCTGACTGACTTCAGCATCGCTACGGGAGAGAAAGTCTCGTCGTAGTCAATCCCTTGAACTTGTCGATAACCCTTAGCGACAAGCCGAGCCTTATAGATGGTCACATTACCATCCGCGTTTGTCTTCTTCTTAAATATCCATTTGTTTTCTATGGCGTGCCTATCATCAGGCAAGTCCACCAAAGTCCATACTTTGTTTTCATACATGGATTCTATCTCGGATTTCATGGCTCCAAGCCATTTATTGGAATCCGGGCCCGCCATCGCTTCTTCATAGTTCGAAGGTTCACCGTTGTCTAACAACATGATTTCCAGGACAGGGTTGCCGTACCACTCTGGTGCGGAACGTGCCCTCGTGGACCTTCGAAGTTCAGTAGTAACTTGATCTGTTTCTTCATGATCATCATCATTAACTTCCTCCCTTGTTGGTGCAGGCACCTCAGGAACAATTTCCTGCGCTGCGCTACTTTCAGGAGGGGTGACTGTCACCTCATCAAGTTCTACTTTCCTCCCACTCACTTCTTTCGAGAGAAACTCTTTCTCCAGAAAGCATCCATTCTTGGCAACAAAGACTTTGCCTTCGGATCTGTGGTAGAAGGTGTACCCAATCGTTTCCTTTGGGTATCCTATGAAGACGCATTTTTCCGATTTGGGTTCGAGCTTTTCAGGTTGAAGTTTCTTGACATAAGCATCGCAACCCCAAACTTTTAGAAACGACAGCTTCGGTTTCTTGCCAAACCAAAGTTCATACGGAGTCGTCTCAACGGATTTCGACGGAGCCCTATTTAAAGTGAATGCGACAGTCTCTAAAGCATAACCCCAAAAAGATAGCGGTAAATCGGTGAGGGACATCATAGATCGCACCATGTCCAACAGAGTACGATTTCGACGTTCGGACACACCGTTACGTTGAGGTGTTCCGGGCGGTGTCAATTGTGAAACAATTCCACAGTTCCTAAGGTGTGTGCCAAATTCATGACTTAAATATTCACCCCCACGATCTGATCGTAAGAACTTTATTTTTCTGTCACGTTGATTCTCAGCCTCATTCTGAAATTCCTTGAACTTTTCAAAGGTATCAGACTTGTGTTTCATCAAATAGATATACCCGTATCTACTCAAGTCATCTGTGAGGGTGAGAACATAACGATAGCCTCCGCGAGCCTCAACACTCATTGGACCGCACACATCGGTATGTATGATTTCCAACAAGTTGGTTGCTCGCTCCATTGTTCCGGAGAACGGAGTCTTGGTCATCTTGCCCAAGAGGCATGGTTCGCACGTGTCAAATAATTCATAATCAAGAGACTCTAGAAGTCCATCTGAATGGAGCTTCTTCATACGTTTGACACCAATATGACCAAGGCGGCAATGCCACAAGTATGTGGGACTATCATTATCAACTTTACATCTTTTGGCATCTACACTATGAATATGTGTATCATCACGTTCGAGATTCATCAAAAATAAACCATTGACCAGCGGGGCATGACCATAAAACATATCTCTCAAATAAATAGAACAACCATTATTCTCCGATTTGAAAGAGTAGCCATCTCGCATAAGACGAGATCCAGATACAATGTTCATGCTCAAAGCTTGTACTAAATAACAATTATTAAGGTTTAAAACTAATCCCGAGGGTAGATGTAGAGGCAGCGTGCCGACGGCGATCACATCGACCTTGGAACCATTCCCGACGCGCATCGTCACCTCATCCTTCGCCAGTCTCCGCTTATTCCGCAGCTCCTGTTTTGAGTTACAAATGTGAGCAACCGCACCGGTATCAAATACCCAGGAGCTACTACGAGCGCTGGTAAGGTACACATCAATAACATGTATATCACATATACCTTTGACGTTGCCGGCCTTCTTGTCTGCTAAGTATTTTGGGCAGTTCCGCTTCCAGTGACCCGTTCCCTTGCAATAAAAGCACTCTGTCTCAGGCTTGGGTCCATGCGTTGGCTTCTTCCCGGCAACAGGCTTACCGGGCACGGCAACTCCCTTGTCGTCCTTCTTGAAGTTCTTCTTACCCTTGCCTTTCTTGAACTTAGTGGTTTTATTGACCATCAACACTTGATGTTCTTTCTTGATGTCCACCTCCGCTGATTTCAGCATCGAATACACCTCGGGAATGGACTCCTCCATCCCCTGCATATTGAAGTTTAACACGAAGCTCTTGAAGCTTGGTGGGAGCGACTGGAGGATTCTGTCAACGACCGCTTCATCTGGGAGATTCATTCCCAGCTGAGACAAGCGGTTGTGCAATCCAGAAATCTTGAGGATGTGCTCACTGACAGAACTGTTTTCCTCCATCTTGCAGCTGTAGAATGTGTCGAAGACGTCATATCTCTCGAATCGGGCATGAGCTTGGAAAACCATTTTCAGCTCTTCGAACATCTCATATCCTCCGTGGTTCTCAAAACGTTTTTGGAGCCCCGACTCTAAGCTGTAAAGCATGCCGCACTGAACGAGGGAGTAATCATCACTACGTGACTGCCAGACGTTCAAAATGTCTTGGGTCGCATCGGGACCGGGTGCATCACCTAGCGGTGCTTCAAGGACATATGATCTCTTGGCAGCTATGAGGATAATCCTCAGGTTACGGACCCAATCCGTATAGTTGCTACCATCGTCTTTCAGCTTGGTTTTCTCTAGGAACGCGTTGAAGTTGAGGGAAACTTGAGCGTGGGCCATTTGATCTACAAGAGATATTGTAAAGAATTTAGACTAAGTTCATGATAATTAAGTTCATCTTAATCAAATTTTAATGAACTCCCACTCAGATTGACATCTCTCTAGTCATCTAAGCGATACACGATCCGAATCGACTAGCCCGTGTCCGATCATCACGTGAGACGGACTAGTCATCAACGGTGAACATCTTCATGTTGATCGTATCTTCTATACGACTCATGTTTGACCTTTCGGTCTTCCGTGTTCCGAGGCCATGTCTGTACATGCTAGGCTCGTCAAGTGAACCCTAAGTGTATTGCGTGTGTAAATCTGGCTTACACCCGTTGTATGCGAACGTTGGAACCTATCACACCCGATCATCACGTGGTGCTTCGGAACAACGAACTTTAGCAACGGTGCACAGTTAGGGGGAACACAATTCTTGAAATTTTAGTGAGAGATCATCTTATTTACTACCGTCGTTCTAAGTAAACAAGATGCATAAACATGATAAACATCACATGCAATCAATTAAAGTGACATGATATGGCCAATATCATCTTGCTCCTTGGATCTCTATCTTCGGGGCACCATGATCATCTTGTCACCGGCTCGACACCATGATCTTCATCATCATGATCTCCATCATCGTGTCTTGAAGAAGTCGTCACGCCAACTATTACTTCTACTACTATGGCTAACGTTTAGCAATAAAGTAAAGTAATTACATAGCGTTTATTCAATGACACGCAGGTCATACAATAATTAAGACAACTCCTATGGCTCCTGCCGGTTGTCAAGTTCATCGACATGCAAGTCGTGATTCCCTATTACAAGAACATGATCAATCTCATACATCACATATATCATTCATCACATCTTCTTTTGGCCATACCACGTCACATAGCACATGCTGCAAAAACAAGTTAGACGTCCTCTAATTGTTGTTGCAGGTTTTTACGTGGCTTCTATAGGTTTTCTAGCAAGAACGTTTCTTACCTACGCCAAAACCACAACGTGATTTGTCAATTTCTATTTACCCTTCATAAGGACCCTGTTCATCGAATCCGATCCGACTAAAGTAGGAGTGTAATGCCCAGGATGGGACTATACCTCCTACGTGTCGAGGCACGACTTAAAGGTATAAGCCCATCCTAGAATGATCTCAAGTTTGGTATCTTTGCACGACTCATGTAAAAGAGGGATTAAAATTGCAAAAGGAGATAGTCGGCTTACACTCGCCACTTCACACAATACATTACATAAGCAAGACATCATTCGAAACATCACAACCTGACTACGGGCGAAGAACCAAAGAAAGATACCAAAACAACATAAAGCCACAGGTCAGGATCGAATCCTAGTAGAAACCACTACTGATCGTTGAAAACACAAGCAAACAGCCAAACTCTTCATCGAGCTCCCGGTGAAGAACTGAACCAACTCCTGCATCAAACTCGGCTGAACCTGCAACTGGTGTGGTGAAGTAACTGTGAGCCACAGAGGACTCCGCAATCCCGTTCCCGGGTAACATGACTATTTAAGCCTTGGGTGAGGACAAGGTTGAGGAAAGAATAAGAGGTGAAGGAACAAACAAGAGTCTGCAGTAGCAACTAGCACTAACTTACGTAAACGAGAGCGAGAAGAGAAGGTGCATCGGTCGAAAGATGATCACGAAGTGATCCTAGCTAAAGCCGGTCAAACATAACCCCACCGTGTTCAACTCCCGAATCCCTATTCGGAAATTGACAGTCACGGTACACACGCTGGTAGTGTATTAGAAACATTGTGTCAAGTTATCTACAACCGGAATTAACAAGCTCCCATCTGCCACATAACCACGGGCACGGCTTTCGAAAGTTCAAACCCTGCAGGGGTGTTCCAACTTGGCCCATCACAAGCCCACGATCCGCAGAGTCGCAACTCCATAGGTGGGAAGACCCGAGTATTCTCGAAATCCCGTGCTCAAGTTAAACCGAACTAAGGTAAGGCTAATCCAGCAAATCCTCCCGGCGTGCCGACACCCTGATAGTAGCCGCGCGTATCTCGTCTCAGGCCACGACCGGATGGGACAAGCTACGGGTTTTTACCAGACCTTGAGTTTCCTCGAGGTGGCCCCGCAGGTTGCCCAGTTCGGACCAACACTCATGTGGAGCACTGGCCCGGGGGGGTTGAATTAAAATAAAAGAGGGTTTGCAAGACCCTTATGCATGTTTTATTAGTTATTAGGCGAATAGTACCAATGTTGGGACTTGCTGGAAAAGACTTAGCACTTAGCGGTTTATCAAGGGGGTCCCATACACCCCAACCGTGTTAGGAACGCATAATCAAGGAACATAACACCGGTTTATACGATTCCTAACGGCATGAGTGGAACAAATCACCAAGCAAAAGGCTTAGCCTTCCACCCTTGCCAATATATAGATGATTTCATTTTTAAACATTTATATAGTGTGATATAACCCAACCGAACTTCAACATGAAGCAAGCATCTTCGATCTTCACCTGCAACTAACAATGCTATAAGAGGGGCTGAGCGAAGCGTACTTAGCCATTCAACGGTTTGCATAGGAAGGGTGGTTAAACAGGTTCATGGTTACAATAGGAGGCTGACAGGAAAACATGGGCATCGAGGCAAAACTACTAAAGAGCGATACTCTAGCAATAGGCAAAGATAGTAATGTTATCGAGGTTCGGTCATCTTGCCTGGGATTCCACAAGGGAGAAGAACGGATCCATGAAGAAGATGGAGCAACAGACGAGAGAATCCTCACAACTCCGGAACGAAACCGAAGCTATCAAGAGAAGCAAACCGGAAAGAAACAAACAACACGGTAAACACACAAGCATAAACATGGCATACGATGCACATCCAAGTATGATGCATGTCCGGTTTAAATATGCATGGCATGGCAAAGTGCACAAACAACACTACAAGTTAAGTGGAGATCAATATGCAACGAGTTGCATATTGACGAAACACCACATTTAATTATTTAGTTGACTCTCGTTAATTAACAAGACAAGATTAAATGTTTTTAACATGGCAAGAGGTGAAGTACAAAGAAACTACACTATTTAGGCATTTTAAATGAGGCCGGAGAATAACAACAACAATTCCCGGAAAATCCCCATGAGCATGTTTAATAATTTAAAGCAACAACAATTAACATATATAATGTTGTTAAATGATGCGGATGACATGATCAAGTTTATGCAAGTTTATTAAAAGGTTGACAATTAACAAGATATGAAGCATTGTCACCGTGGTGGAAGAAGGGTGCCACGGCAACGATCCGAAAATGATGCAACGGCACCATATCGGTTCCGGTAACTCGGTGAGAGACCGGTGCAAAACAAAAGGTGGAGTGAACGAGTGAAACAAGATTAAAGAGGTGGGGTGATCCCGTTACCGGGTTCCCACGAGTCGGCGACGAGGCAACCGAGGAACATGAAAAAAAGGTCGGAACGGGCACGATGCACACAAGGGAAGCATTTCATACAACCACAACAAGCAAGCATCACACGGGTCATCCACGGGGTCGTCTTGTTATACCTTTGAAGCGTGTGTTTCGGGGCGGTTCGAGACGTAGAGGAAGGAGTCGTTCTCGGGGTGTAGTGGAAGTAGATGTTCCGTTCGGACAGGAAGTAGACGTTCTCATTTCTTCACCGAAGGTAGTCGTTCTCGTAGCGGTAGTTGTACTCGGGCGACGGTAGGGGTACTCGCGGTCGTCGAGCGACGGTAGACGTTCACGGAGCTCGTTTTCCCGTAGATGTTCTGGTCGGTGTCGTGGTACTTGGGGTTCTCGTTTCGCGACGGTAGTGGAAGTAGTGGTACTTGGCGCTTCCGGCGTCGGTAGTTGTTCACGAGGTCGTTTTGTAGATGTTCGAGTCGTCGAGCGTAGTGGTACTTGGTGTTTCCGGGCGTCGGTAGACGAACTCGTTACGTAGATGTACACATATCCGGAGGGGTACTTGGGGTCTCGGTCTCGTACACGGGTCTCCTGTCAAAACAACAGTACAAGGCAACACAATACAAACAAAACGGCAGCACGACCGTTCGGAGCAGAGGTAGTGCTGCGGCGGCGCTGGAAACGAGACGGGCGGCAGGCTGCTGCCACGGCCGAAGGAGGACGGGGCGCGCTCCGGCCTGGGGTTGTTGCAGCCTCGGACCGGCAGAACGGCGCTGGAGGTCCAGCGGGCGCGAGAGGAGGGCCCCTGGCCGGCCTTGCCGCTGGAGGACGGGAGGGCGACCACGGCGTGCGGGCGATCCGGGCAGAGGGGCACGGACGGAGGGAGCCGGGGCGCTCGACGCCCGGCGCTGGAGAGAGGTGGTCGCCGGCTCCCATGGCGAGGGAGCTGCGGTGGAAGGTGCTCGGGGCCTCGTGCTGGAGAGGCCTGCTTCGGCGGCGTGTCGAGGACGGACGCCCGGCGGCGCTGGAGCACGGCGGCTCGCGGGCAGCCAGTGGCGCTGGAGGGCGCTCGACGCGAGGAGCAGAGGGCGCTCGGGGCCGCGGGTCCTGGCCGGACGGAGGGAGCGAGGCGCAGGGCCTCTGGCCGGAGGGGTGCGACGCCTGGGGCGACGGAGGGACGCGAGGAGGGACCAGCGAGGGATCGAAGGGAAGAAAGGGCGCGTCGGGGGCGCAGTCTGGTGAGGCTCTCGAGTTCTGCGGGATCCGGCCTCGAAGGGGAGGGAAAATCGGGCTGAGGGCGAGGGGAGCGGGGCCTGTCGGTCGAGAGAGAGAGGGGAGATCGAAGGGGAACGGGAGGGTGGCGGCGGCGCTTGCGGGAGAAGAGGAGAGGAGCGAGAGGGCTTAGGGTTCGGTGGCTGGAGAGGCCTGGGCCGGAGTGAGGTTTGATGGGCCGGCGGCCTGGGATCTTAGGGAGAGGAGAAGGAGGCTGTGGGGAAAGTGGGCCTAGAGGCTGAGATGAGGCCTCTTCTTTTTATTTCCCTTTTAGTAGAGGATAAAAGAGAAGAAAGAAAAAGAGGAGGAGTTAGGGCAAGAATTAGCACACGAGGTCAAAATCCCCGGGCTCACAAAATGTCAGGAATTTAATAAAATTGTTGGAGGGGTTTTTGGAAGAACCTCGAAACAACGGAAAGAATTATTGGCAAGGTTTTTGAAGGTGAAACTCGAAGTGAAAAGACATGGGGAAAATTATGCACGTGTGTTGCGGGTAATTCCAAACAAATGGAATATTATTAATATAGCTCCCTAATAATATTGAGAGACTTTTATATGTTTTAAAGAGAAGACATTCTTCCCTCGATTTAAATGGACCGAAGGTCCACACGATTTATTTAGGTTGAGATGCAAAAATAAATATGACATGTTGGCATGATGACATGATGCAATGCAAAAAAAATAACACAAGCACAAAAAACACACGGGCAACCCGGAACATCTGGAAACTTCTGGAATCTTCTGGGACGTCGGTCTCGGGCGTCACAACTCTCCCACACTAACAGAGGATCTCGACCCGAGATCCTAGAGATATCACCGGGTAAAAACGGAAGAGGAAGAGGTAAAACAAAGTTGCTTCTTGACAGACGAGTGAAACCAAAGAACCTTGAGAGGTTGAACAAGTTGAATAAGAGTACAAAGGAGATGAACGAAGATGAAAACACTCCGTTAGAAAAGAGGAACAAGGAGCATTATGAGAACCTTGTAGGTTGAAAGACATGAAACAAGAGCTTACGAACCAAAAGAATATGAAACCACAATGGTATAGCCAAGGAATAAGAATGACAGAATTTGGACAGCACTCCGTCTGAAAATGGAAGGAAATGAACAAAAACTTGAGGAGATGTAGTGATAGTTGATGAAATCAACAACATACTGCCTCCGAAACAATTAAAAGAATGGCACAAGGTTAAGAAGGATTCAGACAGCACTCCGGTTGAAAAGAGAGGCAAACTTGATAAGATGAGAGAATTAGAATGGAGGACACAACACTCCGGTTAAATGATAAGCAAGGGAAAGAACATGATCTCGATAAAAAAACGAGATGATGGTTAAAGAGAGCAACATGACAAAGCCTCCGGAACGAAAGAATAGCATATAACTCAATGAAGAATGAATGGAGAAGAAAATGACAACTTCTCCCAAAATTGAATTTGAAAGAGCAACCTTACGAAGAAGGGTTGAACAGAGTTGTTGGGAAATCAACAACGAAAAGAATAAGCTTGATGCGGGCTTATGGAAAACATCTCAAAATTAAGAGGTGACAACCAGCCACTAACGGAAACGATTGATTGGATTGAGATCAACAAGGAGATGAAAAACTTATCTCCTCGAAAGGATTAATGAAGAACTTGGGTCATTTATAAGCACCATAATATCAACAATCCTCAAGGAAAGCTTTTAGGTGAAATACAACCCAAGATAACTCCAACGAATAATTGAAAGGTTGGAAAGATCTCCTGAACAAAGAAAATGATGGTTTTAAATATCTCATTCTTGAAACTCGTGAATCATAAAACATGAAGGAATTGTCAAGAATGACATAACACCACCTGAAAGGATAAGGTAGAAAGAATTGCAATTGGAAGCATGATGAAGAATGCTTGAGCTCCAACAAGAATCTTGATGAAGATTTCGAGGATGAATTAAATGATGATGAACCACCATGTAGAACTCCGGTAAAGAAGGCATGAGAAGTGAAAGATGAAAAGAATAAGATTCAAGGCATGCGATGAATTAGATGTGGCTTTGAAATGATATAATTGAAATAACTTGGAACTCCGGAAAACAAGATGAACAACTTAGAACCGAGAATATGATATGATGAACAAGCTCCAGACAAAGAATTAAATCACCTAGAAGGAATAAGAGTAAGAATTATGTTATGCATCTCCTTCACCAATTAAATTGATGACAACCAAAGGATTTGGCATACTACTTATTCTCGTTGGAAAGAATTAAAGAGAGATCTCGCACAAGCTTGGATAAATCTTCAACGAACCACCGGTAGGATTATGAAAAGAACAAATGAATTAAAATGATAACAACGGAAGAGTAACTTGAAAGAACCACCGTAAGAATATGGAGACGAACGAAGAGACATCAATGAAGAATAATGGGAGGGCGAAGTTGAAAACTGAGAACGAAGAAATATTCTGAAATGATGGCCTTTGGAGGATCACAAAGAAAAGAATTCAAGAATTGCTCCGGACGAGTATAAAAATAATTCCTCACAAACGGAACACTTATGAGGATGGTATGAAGCTAGAACGACGAATCTTCAAGAGAACGGGCCAAGATTTAAGAGAAACACTTCTCCGGTCTCCAATTGTTGAGAATGAAGACGAGAAATGCCATGAAGAATTTCGAGATACTCCGGACGAATGACAAGAGGAAGGTGGAGCTAAAGATGGAAATAATTGAAAACAAGCTTGGAGAAGGCATGTGACTGATGGAAATCATTCTTACGTCACACTTTAAAAGAATTTCAGAATACTCCGGAAAAGAAGAGTCAGGTAAGATCCTGGAAAAAGACCTGTGGGTTAGGGCCCACTCAAAAGAAATCACCGTTGAAAAAGATTGCTTAAGAGATATTGCACCGGTTGAATTAAATGGCTTGAAAAAGATAACAATCCTCAAGAAATAGCTTGAACGGGTTAAGAATGGAATTATGAATCTTCAGCACTCCGGATATGAATAGCAAGAGGAGAATGATTAATTGGTGCACCGGAATAAGAAAGCATTGTGAAAAGAGGAAAAGGGTAAGATCAACACCGAAATCTTGAATTACATCCACCGGCAGAATTAGAGAACAAAAGAATGATGAACTTGAAGCTCTTGAGCATTTCCACGATAATCACCGGATAAGAATATTGAAGGAAAAGAATGAAGAAACCTCATATGAATAAAATGGATACTTCATTTAGAATTGCTGGCTCCATAAAGAAAAAGGGTGGGAGGGTGGGGAAAACAAAGACAAATTGGGATGAATGAAATGGACACCGGTTGAAAAGACTTTAACATGACCATCTTGATGATCAAGAAGGACCTGCACTCCCATAGAAATATGAGAATACCGATTAGGAAAGGTATGGAATCAACATTTGACATCGAAGCAACTCGAATACCAGAATCAAAACAAAACAAAGGGTAGATATTGAACGAATGAATTCCGCAGGTACATCAACTAGACGAGAAGCCACTTGGAGAACAAAATGAAAATAAAAAGGAACAAGGAACAGATAGAACAAATACAAGATAGAAGCTTCGTTCGACATCTTCGTGCTGAAAGCTCATGGAACGTGTTACAAAAGGGTTTTGTCATCCCCGGATCAGCATAGCCAAGGACCCTTTAAGATGCAACTCCCGATCAGAACAAGTCCATAAAACCACTTCACTCAATGTAGAACCCCAAACTTCATATCGTGCATCCGTTGGAAGAATGCCTAGAACTACTAGATGAACCCACCTATAGATTTCCGAAAGTTTCCAGTTATGCAATCAGGTGTTGGGGATACACGGGAAGCACCGCGCAATCAACTCTAAACCTACATCCAGGTGTATCCATCCTTCAACACATAACCAGTCTTTCTCGGAAACTGTGTACCTCGGACCTTCGAAAAGCATCCACTATAACAAGCTATGGCAATACTCTCGAACTACCTCCCCAGTACTGGGTGATGTCGGGGTTATCTTGCCACTGGCCGTATAGGAGAGATTTTCGATGTCGGCCGTCTTAAGTATTTAGTACTGCCACGATATGCTTGTGACAACAATACCCCGAAGCTCAACTCCTCGGGAACAGGAGGCATCGAGAACAATATCCTTGTCACAAGAACATCGAAACAATCCCAGAATACTCGCGGGATCCTAAAAAAAAATTTGGTGCAATTTTTGAAAGTAGAAGAGGCAAGAGTAGTCGTCAGGAGTCCTCACCAGAATGAAAGAGATGAGAAGCAAAAGAAATCCTACTCTCCGATATAATATAGGACTCAAAACATTTTTAAGTGTGTGCCTAGACTCAACCGTCAACGATTCGATCAATCAGTGGGGGCTTCTAGGTCGGAGAAGGCTCTGATACCAACTTGTAATGCCCAGGATGGGACTATACCTCCTACGTGTCGAGGCACGACTTAAAGGTATAAGCCCATCCTAGAATGATCTCAAGTTTGGTATCTTTGCACGACTCATGTAAAAGAGGGATTAAAATTGCAAAAGGAGATAGTCGGCTTACACTCGCCACTTCACACAATACATTACATAAGCAAGACATCATTCGAAACATCACAACCCGACTACGGGCGAAGAACCAAAGAAAGATACCAAAACAACATAAAGCCACAGGTCAGGATCGAATCCTAGTAGAAACCACTACTGATCATTGAAAACACAAGCAAACAGCCAAACTCTTCATCGAGCTCCCGGTGAAGAACTGAACCAACTCCTGCATCAAACTCGGCTGAACCTGCAACTGGTGTGGTGAAGTAACTGTGAGCCACAGAGGACTCAGCAATCCCGTTCCCGGGTAACATGACTATTTAAGCCTTGGGTGAGGACAAGGCTGAGGAAATAATAAGAGGTGAAGGAACAAACAAGAGTCTGCAGCAGCAACTAGCACTAACTTACGTAAACGAGAGCGAGAAGAGAAGGTGCATCGGTCGAAAGATGATCACGAAGTGATCCTAGCTAAAGCCGGTCAAACATAACCCCACCGTGTTCAACTCCCGAATCCCTATTCGGAAATTGACAGTCACGGTACACACGCTGGTAGTGTATTAGAAACATTGTGTCAAGTTATCTACAACCGGAATTAACAAGCTCCCATCTACCACATAACCGCGGGCACGGCTTTCGAAAGTTCAAACCCTGCAGGGGTGTTCCAACTTGGCCCATCACAAGCACACGATCCGCGGAGTCGCAACTCCATAGGTGGGAAGACCCGAGTATTCTCGGAATCCCGTGCTCAAGTTAAACCGAACTAAGGTAAGGCTAATCCAGCAAATCCTCCCGGCGTGCCGACACCCTGATAGTAGCCGCGCGTATCTCGTCTCAGGCCACGACCGGATGGGACAAGCTACGGGTTTTTACCAGACCTTGAGTTTCCTCGAGGTGGCCCCGCAGGTTGCCCAGTTCGGACCAACACTCATGTGGAGCACTGGCCCGGGGGGGTTGAATTAAAATAAAAGAGGGTTTGCAAGACCCTTATGCATGTTTTATTAGTTATTAGGCGAATAGTACCAATGTTGGGACTTGCTGGAAAAGACTTAGCACTTAGCGGTTTATCAAGGGGGTCCCATACACCCCAACCGTGTTAGGAACGCATAATCAAGGAACATAACACCGGTTTATACGGTTCCTAACGGCATGAGTGGAACAAATCACCAAGCAAAAGGCTTAGCCTTCCACCCTTGCCAATATATAGATGATTTCATTTTTAAACATTTATATAGTGTGATATAACCCAACCGAACTTCAACATGAAGCAAGCATCTTCGATCTTCACCTGCAACTAACAATGCTATAAGAGGGGCTGAGCGAAGCGTACTTAGCCATTCAACGGTTTGCATAGGAAGGGTGGTTAAACAGGTTCATGGTTACAATAGGAGGCTGACAGGAAAACATGGGCATCGAGGCAAAACTACTAAAGAGCGATACTCTAGCAATAGGCAAAGATAGTAATGTTATCGAGGTTCGGTCATCTTGCCTGGGATTCCACAAGGGAGAAGAACGGATCCATGAAGAAGACGGAGCAACAGACGAGAGAATCCTCACAACTCCGGAACGAAACCGAAGCTATCAAGAGAAGCAAACCGGAAAGAAACAAACAACACGGTAAACACACAAGCATAAACATGGCATACGATGCACATCCAAGTATGATGCATGTCCGGTTTAAATATGCATGGCATGGCAAAGTGCACAAACAACACTACAAGTTAAGTGGAGATCAATATGCAACGAGTTGCATATTGACGAAACACCACATTTAATTATTTAGTTGACTCTCGTTAATTAACAAGACAAGATTAAATGTTTTTAACATGGCAAGAGGTGAAGCACAAAGAAACTACACTATTTAGGCATTTTAAATGAGGCCGGAGAATAACAACAACAATTCCCGGAAAATCCCCATGAGCATGTTTAATAATTTAAAGCAACAACAATTAACATATATAATGTTGTTAAATGATGCGGATGACATGATCAAGTTTATGCAAGTTTATTAAAAGGTTGACAATTAACAAGATATGAAGCATTGTCACCGTGGTGGAAGAAGGGTGCCACGGCAACGATCCGAAAATGATGCAACGACACCATATCGGTTCCGGTAACTCGGTGAGAGACCGGTGCAAAACAAAAGGTGGAGTGAACGAGTGAAACAAGATGAAAGAGGTGGGGTGATCCCGTTACCGGGTTCCCACGATTCGGCGACGAGGCAACCGAGGAACATGAAAAAAAGGTCGGAACGGGCACGATGCACACAAGGGAAGCATTTCATACAACCACAACAAGCAAGCATCACACGGGTCATCCACGGGGTCGTCTCGTTATACCTTTGAAGCGTGCGTTTCGGGGCGGTTCGAGACGTAGAGGAAGGAGTCGTTCTCGGGGTGTAGTGGAAGTAGATGTTCCGTTCGGAGAGGAAGTAGACGTTCTCATTTCTTCACCGAAGGTAGTCGTTCTCGTAGCGGTAGTTGTACTCGGGCGACGGTAGGGGTACTCGCGGTCGTCGAGCGACGGTAGACGTTCACGGAGCTCGTTTTCCCGTAGATGTTCTGGTCGGTGTCGTGGTACTTGGGGTTCTCGTTTCGCGACGGTAGTGGAAGTAGTGGTACTTGGCGCTTCCGGCGTCGGTAGTTGTTCACGAGGTCGTTTTGTAGATGTTCGAGTCGTCGAGCGTAGTGGTACTTGGTGTTTCCAGGCGTCGGTAGACGAACTCGTTACGTAGATGTACACATATCCGGAGGGGTACTTGGGGTCTCGGTCTCGTACACGGGTCTCCTGTCAAAAAAACAGTACAAGGCAACACAATACAAACAAAACGGCAGCACGGCCGTTCGGAGCAGAGGTAGTGCCGCGGCGGCGCTGGAAACGAGACGGGCGGCAGGCTGTTGCCTCGGCCGAAGGAGGACGGGGCGCGCTCCGGCCTGGGGTTGTTGCAGCCTCGGACCGGCAGAACGGCGCTGGAGGTCCAGCGGGCGCGAGAGGAGGGCCCCTGGCCGGCCTTGCCGCTGGAGGACGGGAGGGCGACCACGGCGTGCGGGCGATCCGGGCAGAGGGGCACGGACGGAGGGAGCCGGGGCGCTCGACGCCCGGCGCTGGAGAGAGGTGGTCGCCGGCTCCCATGGCGAGGGAGCTGCGGTGGAAGGTGCTCGGGGCCTGGTGCTGGAGAGGCCTACTTCGGCGGCGTGTCGAGGACGGACGCCCGGCGGCGCTGGAGCACGGCGGCTCGCGGGCAGCCAGTGGCGCTGGAGGGCGCTCGACGCGAGGAGCAGAGGGCGCTCGGGGCCGCGGGTCCTGGCCGGACGGAGGGAGCGAGGCGCAGGGCCTCTGGCCGGAGGGGTGCGACGCCTGGGGCGACGGAGGGACGCGAGGAGGGACCAGCGAGGGATCGAAGGGAAGAAAGGGCGCGTCGGGGGCGTAGTCTGGTCGAGGCTCTCGAGGTCTGCGGGATCCGGCCTCGAAGGGGAGGGAAAATCGGGCTGAGGGCGAGGGGAGCGGGGCCTGTCGGTCGAGAGAGAGAGGGGAGATCGAAGGGGAATGGGAGGGTGGCGGCGGCGCTTGCGGGAGAAGAGGAGAGGAGCGAGAGGGCTTAGGGTTCGGTGGCTGGAGAGGCCTGGGCCGGAGTGAGGTTTGATGGGCCGGCGGCCTGGGATCTTAGGGAGAGGAGAAGGAGGCTGTGGGGAAAATGGGCCTAGAGGCTAAGATGAGGCCTCTTCTTTTTATTTCCCTTTTAGCAGAGGATAAAAGAGAAGAAAGAAAAAGAGGAGGAGTTAGGGCAAGAATTAGCACACGAGGTCAAAATCCCCGGGCTCACAAAATGTCAGGAATTTAATAAAATTGTTGGAGGGGTTTTTGGAAGAACCTCGAAACAACGGAAAGAATTATTGGCAAGGTTTTTGAAGGTGAAACTCGAAGTGAAAAGACATGGGGAAAATTATGCACATGTGTTGCGGGTAATTCCAAACAAATGGAATATTATTAATATAGCTCCCTAATAATATTGAGAGGCTTTTATATGTTTTAAAGAGAAGACATTCTTCCCTCGATTTAAATGGACCGAAGGTCCACACGATTTATTTAGGTTGAGATGCAAAAATAAATATGACATGTTGGCATGATGACATGATGCAATGCAAAAAAAAAAAATAACACAAGCACAAAAAACACACGGGCAACCCGGAACATCTGGAAACTTCTGGAATCTTCTGGGACGTCGGTCTCGGGCGTCACAAGGAGAGACAGACACCCGCCAGCCACCTTATGCATCTAGTGCATGTCTGTCGGTGGAACCAGTCTCACGTAAGCGTACGTGTAAATTCGGTCCGGGCCGCTTCATCCCACAATACCGCCGAATCAAGATTGACTAGTAACGGCAAGAAAGTTGAACAAACTCAAACGCCCACAACTGTTTTGTGTTCTACTCGTGCAAGATGCTACGCACAAGACCTAGCTCATATGCCACTGTTGGGGAACGTGGCAATTTCAAAAAAAATTCTACGCTTTCACCAAGATCCAACTAAGGAGACATCTAGCAACGAGCAAATAAGAGTGCATCTACATACCGTTATGTAGATCGCGAGCGGAAGCTTTCGAAGAAGCGTGGATGAAGTAGTCGTACTCTTCGCGTTCTTCGTCACCGATGATCTAGCGCCGAACGGACGGCACCTCCGCGTTCAACACACGTCCGGTGCAACAACGTCACCTCCTTCTTGATCCAGCAAGGGGGGAGGAGAGCTCGTCGGAGATCCAGCAGCACGATGATGTCTACACACGCTTCTACTCTTGTAGACTATGTTGGGCCTCCAAGCGCAAAGGTTTGTAGGACAACAGCAATTTTCCTCAAGTGGATGACCTAAGGTTATTGAACTCAAGGAAGTAGAGGTTGAAGATGGTCTCTCTCAAGCAACCCTGCAACTAAGATACAAGAAGTCTCTTGTGTCCCCAACACACCTAATACACTTGTTAGATGTATAGGTGCACTAGTTCGGCGAAGAGAGGTTAAATGGCAAGTGATATGGATGGCAAAACAAAGTAATATAAATATGTAATAAAAAGTGCAGCAAGCAAACAAGTGGTAAACGTGAGCACAAACGGTATTGCAATGGTGGAAACAAGGCCTAGGGTTCATAATTTCACTAGTGGCAACTCCCAACAACATTAACATAATCGAATCACATGATATTTTCCGTAAAACATGCAAAGGGGACACACTCGGAGGTCATTCCTTCGTGGTCAAGAGAGGACGAGAATTATGTAGGGCTACAAAAGCACACCTCAAAGTTCGTAGTTCTCAATCTAAGGATTTCCCAATGTCACCGCGGCCATCCAAAGAGAGTCCCACAATCACCACAACATATCTAAAGGGTAGTCAAAGACAAGCACCAAGAGACTCTCAATCTTCAATCAACACACAAGAGAGGAAATCACTCATGAAAATACTTTTCTAATCCATGTCCAATAGACCGCTGTCACCTTGGTCTCGGGGATTATACTAGATAAAGACAAGTGAGTACATCAATCCAATACATAGAGGAAGGGGAAATATCATGGGATCACCCTAGATTAACATAGCCTATGATCACAACGAAGATCACATCATGGGAGAGAGAATTGACCACATAGCTACTTGTAAGAACCTCAGCCCCGAGGAGGAACTACTCCCGCATCATGGAGGGACGGAGCAACGTCGATGGAGATGAATCCGGGGGCACTTCCCCGTCCCGGCAGGGTGCCGGCGCAGGAATTCTGGTCCCCCGAAGCTTGATGGCGATGGCGGCGGAGATCGGAATCGCGTCTGGAGAACAGGGGTCTGGAATCAGGGTTTCCGCGACATGGTGTAAATATATGCCAAAGGGGGGCATCAGAGGGGGTCAGGGGTGCCCAGGCGCCCCCCGGCGCGTCCAGGGGGGGCCGCGTGGGCAGGCCGCCTGGAGCCCCTGTGGGTCCCCTCCGGCCCTACTTTGGCCGCATGGAAGCTTTCGGAACGCTGATTTTTTATATATTTTTCCCGGAATTTTTCTGGCAGTTCTCGTAATGTGAAAACCTGAAATACAAAAACAGCCGAAAACAGAAACTGGCACTGGGGTGCACTGAGTTAATAGGTTAGTCCAAATATGATCAAAAGTGTATGGAAGTGTATAAATAACATAGCAATATCACCCAAAAGAGGCATGGAGCAAGCAGAAATTATAGATACGTTTTGGATGTATCAACATCCCCAAGCTTAATTCCTGCTCGTCCTCGAGTAGGTAAATGATAACAAGAATAATTTCTGTGGTGACATGCTATTAACCATATAGGACTTTTTCATAGTCATATGACAAAAGCTTACTGAGACAATGAATCTATAGTAGTTAAGTTGCCTCATGAGAAAATCACAAAGAACTAAAAGTTTTACAATATGATACTGAAACATCAAATAGATTTGTAATGAACATGATGTGCAAATATGATAAAGTGATATCTCGCTTGCCCCCTTTAGTGAAGCAAAACATAAATGCAGGGGCACCTCCAAGGTTTAAGTGATGACTAGATACAATAATTTCAAAATAAACGATATCACAATCATGCAAAAGACAATGCTACTTTGGGACAATGCACATTACACTCAGAATGACAATCATGCTCTCAGTAGTTGGTGCTTTTAAAAGAAGGTGGAGACTCTCGAACCATGGCTTTTGTTGGCAAGGTTGAAAACCCGTAGTCGGAAACAAAGACAAAACATGTACCAGAGCTCTTCGTTTTAAAACAGAGGTAATAATTTTTTTTAGATCATGCATGTTTCGTCAACGAATGCTAGCAGACAACTCAATCACTTCTTGAGATGGACAAGTTTCGAGGAACGGCTCCCGAATGAGGACGATCACATCCTCTTAATCTCCTTTGTTTATCACTACCAAAGTTTTCTGATTTCTCATGAACAAAGCGTGAAGGAGGGTTTGTTTGTTATATTATCTTTTTGAGCCGGGCGCACTCAATGCCAGTTCCTTCTCGTATTATTGGTTTGCACATTATACATGCAATCCCGGGGTGAAGCTTGTCCAACTTAAAAAGATTATGAATTTACTACTACTTCCTCATGGACTTACAACAGAGGCACAAAATAGGAATGCATTTTCTTTGAATAATTTCGAGATGGTACATGCAAGTCTCCGTTAGGAATGGCAGGTAAATACCATGTAGGAAGGTATGGTGGACTCATATGGCATAACTGGTATAAAGGAATGTGGATGCACAAGCAGTCAGTCCGCTTAGTACAGGCGAAGGTTAGCAAAAGACTGGGAGCGACCAACTAAGAGAGCAATGACGGTCATAATCATGCAGAGCGACAAAGCAACATTGAATCAGGCATGGAAGTTATATCGCTACTCAGAAACAAAAGATCATCAAGGCTTGACAGACTTTCTTTACAGTCTTAAATATGCGTGAGCATACGCCAAGTCAATCAAAATAAATTCTTTGAAGGAATATATTACTAAACCATACCACATCATAGGCAAACAAACCATGTTGGTACTCCAATAACACATTGGGAACCCCCCAGCTATTTGAGACTAACCATAAGAAAACATGAACTACTAAGTGCCATTATGCACGTAGCATCTTTATCATAGACATATCAACCAATGCAACGGAAGCAAACTCTCTCTTAATAAGATAAGCATGATAACTAAAGAGAGTTCAAGCAACCAACTAAACAAAAGCTCTTTAAAAAGATAAGCATGAAAACTAAAAGCTAAACATGATAGTAGCTATTGAAAGACAAAGAACACACACAACATAGATAGACATGAAAATTCTATGTTATGTTCTAGGTAGAAGTGGAGCATGTTTCTCTCCCACATAAAGAAAGCTGAGTTCCGACTCGTTATGAAAAGCTAAAGAAAACTAAAAAGGAACTAAAAGCAAGACGCTCCAAGCATAGCACATAACACATGAAGTGATAAAAATATAGTGGAACGAAAGACGAACTGATAATGTTGATGGAGAAGGGGATGCACGGGGGCATCCCCAAGCTTAGACGCTTGAGTCTCCTTGAATATTTCTTGGGGGTGCATGGGGGCATCCCCAAGCTTGAGCGTTTGACACTCCTGAATCTTTTTATCATCTTCCCTCGCACACTTGAAAACTCCCTTCATACATAACTCATCATAATCTGATTAGCGAGGTTAGTACCCTTAATAAAATAATTGTTCCTTGCTGGAAATAAAGATATTCTTGAAGGTCTACTGTTTCTCAAGATTGCCAAAAGGTTTTTGCAAAGAAAAAACAAGCTCAAGATTTGCAAAATGAAGGAAAGGCAAAACAGGACAGAATCTGTGAAAAACAGAACAGCAGGTAGTAAATGATTTGTTCGGGGCACTTCTGCAACTCTAATAAAAAAACTCAGAACATACGCACGAAAGACAATTATATAGAGCACGCTGTCGAAAAAATTCAGACCAAAAAGATGATCTGGTGATTTTATACGAATTTTTCTGTCCAAGGACAGAATCTGTTTCCTGGACAGCACGTCACAACTTTTGAACTTTCTTGCAGTCAGAGGCTACACTTGGCACAAAATTGAAAAATAAAGATAAAATGATGTTGCTACAGTAGTAACAAACATCAAGACCACTAAAACTGAAAGCAAAGATAACAAGGGTTGTCTCCCTAGAGCTCTTTCTTTATAGCCATAAAGATAGGCTTAAGACTTTAATGATGCTCTCATAGGAATAAGAGCTGAAGAACAAAAGAGAGCATCAAGAAGTAAATACCAAACACATTTAAGCCTAACATGCTTCCTATGCATAGGAATATTGCAATAGAATAATTCATTGAAGCACAAAGCAACTAGCATAGGAAGGCAAAACAAGCATAACTTCAAAATATTCACCATAAAGAGAGGAAACTTCTTATTATTAAGATATTTAGAACCAAGTCTCCCTCTCTCATTATAAATTTCAGTGGCATCATGGATGAACTCAACAATATAAGCATCACATAAAGCATTGTTACCATGATCCACATGCAAAAAGGTACTCTTACTCTCCACATAAGCATAATCTTTCTCATTGGTAATAGTGGGAGTAGGACTATCATAAACAACTTGAACACTATAGATTAATTGTGTATTAGGAGGGTGGTGTTCAACAAGGGAGTAATTCCCTCCATGATTATGACAAGTTTCATAAGGATACTTTCTCCTTATGTCATAGGTACCTTTATAATCACTATAGATTGGAGTTATAACATCATCATAGTAGAGAAGAGCATTATCATAGCTAGCAACTATATTTGTAATCATGTTGTCTTTATTCTTACTAGCAAAAGAATTATCAATTATCACATCACTAGTGGGTAAAGGATTTGCAATCCTATCATCCCCAAGCTTAGAGCTTCCCATATCATCACTTTCAGAGTTGGTACCAAAAAGATTTTCAAAATCATAAGTAGCATTATCATCATTTTCCCAATCACAATAAGTAACATGCATATCATAATCAAAATCATCTTCAATAGTACCTACGGACGTATCATCAAGATGATAATTAAGGCAATAAACTTCACCTTCTTCTTTAAACTTACAACCGTTAGGATAAAAGTTGATGGGAGTAATATGCTCAGGCCAGGTTGATACCCATTCTTCTTCCTTCTTGCTCCTCTTCCTCCTCCTCTTCTTTTTCTTCTTCTTCACCTTAGGAGGGAGTGGTTTGAGATGAAGCTTCTCCACATATCCTGGTTTATCATTAGGAACAATAGGGGAAACTTGGGAGATACTCTCCTTTTTATTAGCAGAAATATAAGAGACATTTTTATACTTTGGTAAAGTTCCCTCCTTTATAATCTTACTTATGTAATCATTTTCATGACAATTAACAACACAATAGAGATGGCAATTTTTCAAAGTGTTTTTTATTCCTATGGCATTAACATCTAGCCAAGAAGTCTTTTCTGATAACTCTTCACAAATCAAAAATAACATAAGCTCATCATAAAGATCAGAGGTGATCATGTTATCACACAACTGGTTAACAGTTATGTTTTGAAAGTGCATGCATTGAAAATTAAAGTGACCCTCTATACGACAAAGTTCACAAGTAAAAGGATAAAGGTCACACAATTCTCTAGCAATTTCATTTAAATCTCTGACCTAAGTGATTGTTCTTTCATGCTTATGTTGCTTACAATACTTCTCTTCTTCAATCATAGGCCTTTCACAAGGTCTATCCACTCCACAAAAATTAACATGCTTATATAAAACTTCATTTTTAGGAATTCGATCATGCATGTTGCAATCATCATGAACAATTTCATTTTCTTTGCAAATCTCTTTAAAAGGTTTATGATGCTCGATCCAATCCTCCTTAGGCATATTAAGATGTGAAGCAAAATATTTGAGGAAATCAACAAGGAGTTAAGAATCAAGCCCAAACTTAGCACTAAACTTATTGAAACTTGTAGTTTCAACAAAGGACTTAATGCAATCATACTCATAAATTATACCTGACTCTTTACCTTTGTCGATCTTCCAATCTTCAGTGTTGCGTTGAATTCTTTCAAGGAGTTCCCATTTAGCATCAATCTTTTTGTTTGTGAAAGAACCCATAGAGGAAGCGTCGAGCAAATCTTTATCCTGTCGAGAAAGCCTCGCATAGAAATTAGTAATAATTATATCTTTGGGGAGCCCATGGTTAGGACATTTTAGCATTAACGTTTTCAGTCTCCCCCAAGCTTGAGCTATGCTCTCTCTGTCATGAGGATAGAAATTATAAACATAATTCCTATTCTTATGGACTTCATGAAGAGGATAAAACTTGGAGTAAAAGAGAGACCGGATCTCTTCCCAATCAAGCAAGTGCGAGTTATCGAGAAGCTTATACCAATCTGAAGCTTTATCTATAAGTGATACGACGAACAATTTCCTCATGACAAACTCCCTTGATACACCCGCAAGCTTAAATAATGAACATAGTTGTGACAGATATAGCAAGTGTTCATCGGGATGTCTGTCTACTATTAGCCAAAACATAATCGATAATACCAGCTGGTATTTTATAGGGCACAATTTCAGTAGGGGGAGGAGCAACCACCACAGGTGTGGGGCGTCTTCACGCAAGCAACGATCCAATAGCACGGTTTTCCATAAACATAACTAGTGAAATAAAAACAAGAAACAAAAAGATTTAATTGCAAGATCTAAAGATATACCTTCAAGCACTCACCTCCCCGGCAACGGCGCCAGAAATAGCTTGATGTCTACACACGCTTCTACTCTTGTAGACTATGTTGGGCCTCCAAGCGCAGAGGTTTGTAGGACAGCAGCAATTTCCCTCAAGTGGATGACCTAAGGTTTATCGAACTCAGGGAAGTAGAGGTTGAAGATGGTCTCTCTCAAGCAACCCTGCAACTAAGATACAAGAAGTCTCTTGTGTCCCCAACACACGTAATACACTTGTTAGATGTATAGGTGCACTAGTTCGGCGAAGAGAGGTTAAATGGCAAGTGATATGGATGGCAAAACAAAGTAATATAAATCTGTAATAAAAAGTGCAGCAAGCAAACAAGTGGTAAACATGAGCACAAACGGTATTGCAATGGTGGAAACAAGGCATAGGGTTCATACTTTCACTAGTGGCAACTCCCAACAACATTAACATAATCGAATCACATGATATTTCCCATAAAACATGCAAAGGGGACACACTCGGAGGTCATTCCTTCGTGGTCAAGAGAGGACGAGAATTATGTAGGGCTACAAAAGCACACCTCAAAGTTCGTAGTTCTCAATCTAAGGATTTCCCAATGTCACCGCGGCCATCCAAAGAGAGTCCCACAATCACCACAACATATCTAAAGGATAGTCAAAGACAAGCACCAAGAGACTCTCAATCTTCAATCAACACACAATAGAGGAAATCACTCATGAAAATACTTTTCTAATCCATGTCCAATAGACCGCTGTCACCTTGGTCTCGGGGATTATACTAGATAAAGACAAGTGAGTACATCAATCCAATACATAGAGGAAGGGGCAATATCATGGGATCACCCTAGATTAACATAGCCTATGATCACAACGAAGATCACATCATGGGAGAGAGAATTGACCACATAGCTACTGGTAAGAACCTCAGCCCCGAGGAGGAACTACTCCCGCATCATGGAGGGAGGGAGCAACGTCGATGGAGATGAATCCGGGGGCACTTCCCCGTCCCGGCAGGGTGCCGGCGCAGGAATTCTGGTCCCTCGAAGCTTGATGGCGATGGCGGCGGAGATCGGAATCGCGTCTGGAGAAAAGGGGTCTGGAATCAGGGTTTCCGCGACACGGTGTAAATATATGCCAAAGGGGGGTATCAGAGGGGGTCAGGGGTGCCCAGGCGCCCCCTCGGCGCGGCCAGGGGGGGCCGCATGGGCAGGCCGCCTGGAGCCCCTGTGGGTCCCCTCCGGCCCTACTTTGGCCGCATGGAAGCTTCCGGAACGCTGATTTTTTATATATTTTTCCCGGAATTTTTCTGGCAGTTCTCGTAATGTGAAAACCTGAAATACAAAAACAGCCGAAAACAGAAACTGGCACGGGGGTGCACTGAGTTAATAGGTTAGTCCAAATATGATCAAAAGTGTATGGAAGTGTATAAATAACATAGCAATATCACCCAAAAGAGGCATGGAGCAAGCAGAAATTATAGATACGTTTTGGACGTATCACACGACGGTGTGGTGGTGGATGCAGTGGAGAATCCTGCAGGGCTTCGCCGGTGCCCTGCGTAAGGAGATGGAGGTGTGACGGGAGGGGGAGAGGCGCTAGGGACAAGGGTGTGGCTGCCCTCTCCCCCCCACATATATATAGGGGGCAGGGGGTGCGCCGGCCCTGCAGATCTCATCTGCAGGGTGGGGCGGCGGCCAGGAGGGGATTCTTGCCCCCCAAGGCAAGGTGGCACCCCCTCCCCCCTAGGGTTTCAACCCTAGGCGCATGGGAAGGAGGGCCCATGTGGTGCGCCAGCCCACCAGGGCGGGCCACTTCCCCTTTGCGGCCTAGGGGCCCCACCGGGATGGGTGGCCCCACCCGGTGGACCCCCGGGACCCCTCCGGTGGTCCCGGGACACTCCTGGTGACCCCCGGGGATCACCCGATGGCCGAAACTGGACTTCCTATATATCATTCTTTACCTCTGGACCATTCCGGAACTCCTTGTGACGTCCGGGATCTCATCCGGGACTCCGAACAACTTTCGGGTTTCCACGTGCATGTATCTCTACGACCCTAGCGTTACCAAACCTTAAGTGTGTAGACCCTACGGGTTTGGGAGACACATAGACATGACCGAGACCACTCTCCGGTCAATAACCAACAGCGGGATCTAGATACCCATGTTGGTTCCCACGTGTTCCTCGATGATCTTCATCGGATGAACCACTGTGTCAAGGATTCACTTAATCCCGTATGTTATTCCCTTTGTCCATCGGTACGGTACTTGCCCGAGATTCGATCGTCGGTATGCCCGATACCTTGTTCAATCTCGTCATGGCAAGTCTCTTTACTCGATCCGTAATCCATCATTCCGTGACTAACTCCTTAGTCACCTTGAGCTCATTATGATGATGTCTTACCGAGTGGGCCCAGAGGTACCTCTCCGTCATACGGAGTGACAACATCCCAGTCTCGGTTCGTACCAACTCAATAGACACTTTCGGAGATACCCGATGCGTACCTTTATAGCCACCCAGTTACGTTGTGACGTTTGGCACACCCAAAGTATTCCTACGGTATCCGGGAGTTGTACAACCTCATGGTCTAAGGAATAAATACTTGACACCGAAAAGCTTATGCATTACGAACTATACGATCTCGTGCTATGCTTAGGATTGGGTCTTGTCCATCACATCATTCTCCTAATGATGTGATCCCGTTATTACTGACATCCTATGTCCATGGTCAGGAAACCGTGACCATCTGTTGATCAACGAGCTGGCAACTAGAGGCCTACCATGGACTCATTGTGGTCTATATATTCACACATGTATCGCTGTTTCCGTACAATACAATTCAAGCATGAATAACAGATAATTATCATGAACAAGGAAATATAATAATAATACTTTTATTATTGCCTCTAGGGCATATTTCCAACAGTCACCCCATCCTCACTGTCCTGCGGTCACCATGCTCGTCGTCTCATGGTCGCTAGCAGCCTCCCTCGGCACTAGTTGCAGCCTCCTTCCCCGGACCGTACCTCGTCTTGAACCATGTCTTATTTTGAGAGAGAATGAGAGATGTTTTGGGGAAGAATATGTGCGGAGGAGGAGTACTGGAAGAAGATAAGGCAGGCACTATGCGGGACGTGAGACCATCAAATTGTGTGGTTTCTATGTGAAGGACGAAGCACACCAGGCGTACGATCCGAGTTATCGAGCGACGCGTGTTGCACTGGCCGAGCGTTCCACCGGACTATTGTAGGGAAACATAGCACTAGTGCTTACCTTTATAACGGAGTTGCCTAATCAAGCAATCTCCTTTTATAAATGATTATTTTTTAAAGCGCCTCACTAAACACCATGCATTGTATATTCTTAGAGGCTCACATTGAAAACAAAATTGATAAAGTCATAGGCAATCACATGAATCCATCATTAGAGGCGGGTTTGCTTCTGCAGGATGCTCTGAGTGGCCTAGGTATTCCAGAGCAGTGGACTAAAAGTAACTCTAGAAGCCATATGTGGTCGGTCGCCATAACAATCGCAAGTGTGGCGATTAACACATAAAAAGTCGCTCTAGCAGAGTCGTCATATACGTTGTGATCGCCGTAATTTATGGAGCTCGCTCCAAACAACGAGCTTGTCACCTATAAATATGTAGATTGTGAAGGCCTGTTTTGCAACGCATTTCACCGCCAAGCATCCCACACAAGAGGGAAGTTTCATCTTCTTTCCTCCTCGCACCAAGACCAGTTTTGAAGTGGCATTTTCAGATCACCGACAAGGGGGCGACATGACCGGCAATCGCCTGCCACATTTGTGGCGAGGCAGCTCTCTGGCATACTCGTGGCTGCCCGCTAGATGGACGCCATGTGGTATCATCTAGTGTCGATCGGCCTACCATCCCCTTCTATAAAAGCGAGAGGCGAGGCATCCCCACCCTACATCATCCCTAGTGGCCTCCGCCTCCTCCTCAACCTCCCCTGACCCCTCGGCGTGGCGGAACGCCGATTCTAACTCAACATTCCGACGGAAGTGAACTTACCATCGCAGACCACACGCGCCGACGGTGTGAAAACTCTCGCCATGATGCACTATCCATGGCAGCCATCGCATCCTCCTCTTGTTGCAGCTCGCGTGGCGCTGGCGGTTCCGACGACACTGCGGGGGATCTGGCGGCTCCGGCGGTACTTCAGGGGATCTGGCGGCTCGCGTGGCGCTGATGACTCCTGTCGTGGTGGGAAGCATGGATCTAGTGCTTCGGGCACCATCGCCCCCGTCAACGAGGAGGGGGAGTAGGAGGTTGTCACCTCCGCTATTTTCCTTCATCGTGTTTGTCATCGTAGCCCAGTACGAGCCCGAGCCCAAGGAATCGGACGAATAGCAGCATTGCATATTTTGAAAATGTCGTTAATGACATTTAAAGTCATAAAGTATATGTAATGCAATGAATTCTGGCCTAGTTGCTAATTAAGTTATCGTGTTTACACTGTCTGGTTAGATTAAATGCCGCTTAAATTGGCTCTACAAATTTGAAGCAAATGCAAAAATGTTATAAGGCTCCAGCATTTATGTGTTTGCGCACCATACCGAAAACCTTGAAAGCATTACGAAACACTCTTTGTATGACGGATGACGACTCGAGTTTTGGCAACTCTTCTAGAGTAGTTTATAGGCCACTAATGTGACCGCGCCCCTTTGCCATGTATGAAGTGCCCAAGAAATGGCTCTACGTGTCCATCCTTGTTCTTTTATATCAAACATTCAATTGCTACGTCGTGGCAATTCGGTGTATCTTTAAATGAGTAATTGCTTGCCACTTGTGTCATTTTCAGATGCACAAAGTCAAATTTACAGTTTACATATTTCACGTTCTCTCCAGAAAGATATGAAGAACCGATCGGCACAAATGCCTGCCTAATTAAGCAGGCAAGGTGTATGGATACACTGTGACGCCCGAAGACCGACGTCCCAGAAGATTCCAGAAGATTCCCGGAGATTCCAGATGTTCCGGGTTGCCCGTGTGTTTCTTTTGCTTGTGTTATTTATTTTTGCATTGCATCATGTCATCATGCCATCATGTCATATTTTATTTTTGCATCTCAACCTAAATAAATCGTGTGGACCTTCGGTCCATTTAAATCGAGGGAAGGTGTCTTCTCTTTATAACATATAAAAGCCTCTCAATATTTAGGGAGCTATATAATAATATTCCATTTGCTTCGGAATAACCCAACACACTTGCATTTATTCCCCATGCCTCTTAATTCAAGTTTCACCGTCAAAAGTCTTCCCTTTATTCCTTTTCTCGTTATCGAGGCTCCTCCTAAATATCTAAACTCCTTTTATTGCAAGCTAAATGTTTTAGTTTGCATTTTCCTATTTTGTTGGAACCACTTTTGTTGGGTTGGTTTTATTCCATAAAGCCTACAAAAATGTTCCATCTTTTATTTTCTTCTTCTTGACCGTTTTTTCTATTGGTGTTGTTCTTTCTCTATTTTCTTTTTGGTTAAAGAAATTAAACAGCAGAGAGCCCAGGCCTCCCTCCCACCTGCGGCCCAGCCTCCTTTTCCTCCCGCAGCCCATCTGGCCAATTCCAGCAGCCAGGCCTCCCGCGGCCTCAAGCCCAACTCCTCCCTCTAGGCCCAAGCCCACCAGACCGTTTTTCCCTAACCCTAGGCCGCTCCCTTCGATCGTCCTCTCCCTCCTTTCCCTGCGCAGCGCCGCCACCCCTCGACCAACTCTCCCGCGACCCCCCCCCCCTCGATCCTCTCTTTCCCTCGACTCCCTCCGCGCCTCGCCCTGGCCGAGCGCCGCATCGCCAGTGTCCCCAGCGCCCTGAGCACCCCGGTCTCCAGCGCGCGCGCCTCCCTCCGTCTCCCCCTGCTGTCTCCTTCCTCGCCGGCCCGAGCAGCTCCCTGCCTCGCCAAGCCGGCCGGGAGCGTGCCTCCTTCCTTCCCCTGCCGAGCGCCCCGCCAAGTTCGCCAGGAGCATCAGGCCTCCCCGTCGCCCTCCAGGCCGCACGCGCGCCCGCCGCTTCTCGCGCGAGCAGACCGCCCCATCGCCGAGCAGCTCTCCTCCGCGCAGGCAACGGCCCCGCCGGCCAGGCCCTCGCCTCCAGCGGCCCGCGCCGTCGTCCACCGGCGCCCGACGCGCCCGGCCTCCAGGCTCCAGCCGGCCAGGCCCGCCTCCCTCCGGTCCCTTCCTCACCTCGCCTTGGAGCCCCGCTGGCTGCCTCCGCGCCAGCGACGTCCAGTGCGCAGGCCGCCGTTCTGCTGTCTCCACCGTCCCGCAACACACTCCGGCCAGCCAGGTCGAAGGCCTGCGCCTCTACCCGCCTCCTCCTCCATCAACCAGCGCCCTGGCCTCGTCGAACCGCTGCTGCCGCCTTTTTGTTGCCTTTGTTTTGCCTACAGGAGACTGCAGATTCGACACCCTGGCCTCATGTTCATGTTGACCGGAAGACCTCAAGTACCTCTACTGCCATCTACGAGATCGACAAGTCCGAAGACCCGTGTACGACTCGAGACCGAGACCCCAAGTACCCCTCCGATGGCATGTACCTCTACGAACGGGAACACCTACACGACTACACGATGACTCGCCAAGTACCACGACATGGCGGATGAACATCTACAAAACGTGTACCACGACGACCGAGTACAACTACGACCGGGACCGAGACCGGCAAGACAACTACGGAACGAGTTCCACTACCGTCGCCCGGAAAAGATGGATGCACCAAGTACATCTACGAACTCGTCGCGAGAACGACTACCGTCGTCGAAGACCCATGAACAACTACTTCCTCTACCGTCGCCATGTACCACTACGTCCCTCTACGATCTCGAACCGTCCCAAAACGAGTGTTTCGAAGGTATAACCCGAGACGATGACCCGTGTGATGCTTGTTGTGGTTGTATGAAATGTTTGCCCTTGTGTGCACCGTGCCCGTTCCGACCTTTTGTCATGCTCCTCGGTTGCCTCGTCGCCGACTCGTGGGAACCCGGCAACGGGATCGCCCCACCTTTCATCTCGTTTGACTCGTTCACTCCACCTTTTGCTTTTGCACCGGTCTCTCAACGAGTTACCGGCACCGATATGGTGCCGTTGCATCATTTTCGGATCATTGCCGTGGCACCTCTTTCTTTCCACCACGGTGCCATACTTCATATCTCTCTTGTCAACTTTGAATAAAACTTGCATAAACTTGATCATGTCATCCGCATCATATTAACAACATTAATATGTGCGAATTTTTGTTTGGTTATAATTATTAAACATGCTCATGGGGATTTTCCGGATATGTTGTTGTTATTTTTACGGCCTCATTTAAAATGCCTAAATAGTGTAGTTTTATTATGCTTCACCTCTTGCCATGTTAAAAACACTTAACCTTGTCTTGTAAATAACGAGAGTCAATTAAATAATTAAGATGTGGTGTTTCGTCAATATGCAACTCGTTGCATATTGAGCTCCACTTGACTTGTAGTATTTGTTTGTGCACTTTGCCATGCCATGCATAATTAAACCGGACATGCATCATACTTGGATGTGCATCGTATGCCATGTTTATGCTTGTGTGTTTACCGTGTTGTTCTTTCTTTCCGGTTGCTTCTCTTGTTAGCTTCGGTTTCGTTCCGGAGTTGTGAGGATTCTCTCGTCTATGTTGCTCCGTCTACTTCATGGATCCGTTCTTCTCCCTTGCGGAATCCCAGGCAAGATGACCGAACCTGGATACCATTACTATCTTTGCCTATTGCTAGTAGTTCCGCTCTATAGTTTTGCCTCGATGCCCATGTCTTTCTTGTCAGCCTCCTACTGTAACCATCACCATGTTTAACCACCCTACCTATGCAAACCGTTGCTTGGCTAAGTACGCTTCGCTCAGCCCCTCTTATAGCATTGTTAGTTACAGGTGAAGATTGAAGATGCTTGCTTCATGTTGAAGTTTGGTTGGGTTATATCACACTATATATATGCTTAAAATGAAATCATCTATATATTGGCAAGGGTGGAAGGCTAAGCCTTTTGCTTGGTGTTTTGTTCCACTCATGCCGTTAGGAACCGTATAAACCGGTGTTATGTTCCTTGATTATGCGTTCCTAACACGGTTGGGGTGTATGGGACCCCCTTGATAAACCGCTAAGTGCTAAGTCTTTTCCAGCAAGTCCCAACATTTGGTACTATTTGCCTCATAATAACAACTTAATTAAATAATTAAATTTTGCATAGGGGGTCGCGTCCCCGAGGATTCTTAATTCTACATAGCAGGGGGGGCAGTGCTGATGGTGTTGGTCCCAAACGGGGGTCCTGCAGGGCCGCCTTGGGGAAACCCGAGGTATCTGGTATAACCTGTAGCATCGCCCATCCGGTTGTGTCCTGAGACTTAGATACGCGCGGCTACTATCAGGGTGTCGACACGCCGGGAGGATTTGCTGGATTAGCCTTACCTTAGTTCGGTTTAACTTGAGCACGGGATTCCGAGAATACTCGGGTCTTCCCACCTTGGAGTTGCGACTCCGCGGATCGTGGGCTTGTAATGGGTCAAGTTGGAACACCCCTGCAGGGTTATGAACTTTCGAAAGCCGTGCCCACGGTTATGTGGCAGATGGGAGCTTGTTAATATCCGGTTGTAGAAAACTTGACACAATGTTCTAATACACTACCAGCGTGTGTACCGTGACTGTCAATTTCCGAATAGGGATTCGGGAGTTGAACACGGTGGGGTTATGTTTGACCGGCTTTAGTTAGGATCACTTCGTGATCATCTCTCGACCGAGGCTTTCTCTTCTCGCTCTCTAACACGTAAGCTAGTTGCTAGTTGCTGCTGCATACACTACTCTTTTCTTCAGCCTTATCCTCTCCCAAGGCTTAAATAGTCGTGTTACCCGGGAACGGAATTGCTGAGTCCTCTGTGGCTCACAATTACTTCACCACACCAGATGCAGGTTCAGCCGAGTTTGATGCAGAAGCTGGTTCAAGTACTTCACTGGGAGCTCGATGAAGAGTGTGGCCGTTTGCTTGTGACGTTTCGACGATCAGTAGTGGTTTCTACTAGGATTCGATCCTGACCTGTGGCTTTAAGTTGTTTTGGTATCTTTCTTTTGGATCTTACCCTTAGATGGGCTGTGATGTTCTGAATAATGTTTGTTTATGTAATGTATTGTGTGAAGTGGCGAGTGTAAGCCAACTATCTTATTTTGCAATTTAATCCCTCTTGTACATGAGTCGTGCAAAGATACCAAACTTGAGATCATTCTAGGATGGGCTTATACCTTTAAGTCGTGCCTCGACATGTAGGAGGTATAGTCTCATCCTGGGCATTACAAGTTGGTATTCAGAGCCTTCTCCGACCTAGAAGCCCCCACTGATTGATCGAATCGTTGACGGTTGAGTCTAGGCACACACTTGAAAATGTTTTGAGTCCTATATATATATATATCGGAGAGTAGGATTTCTTTGCTTCTCTTCCCCTTTCACTCCGGTGAGGACTCCTGACGACTACTCTTGCCTCTTCTACTTTCAAAAATTGCACCAAAATTTTGTTTAGGATCTCGCGAGTATTGTTTGGATTGTTTCGATGTCTTTGTGACGAGAACATTGTTCTCGATGCCTCCTGTCATTAGGGGTTGTGGCAGTGTCCCGGGGAGTTGAGCTCCGAGGTGTTGTCGTCACAAATCCATCACGGCAGTACTAGAATACTTAATACGGCCGACATCGAAAACTCTCCTATGCGGTTAGTGGCAAGATAACCCCGACATCACCCAGTACTGGGGAGGTAGTTCGGGAGTATTGCCATAGCTTGTATAGTGGATGCTTTTCGAAGGTCCGAGGTAAACAGTTTCCGAGAAAGACTGGTTATGTGTTGAAGGATGGATACACCTGGATGTAAGTTTAGAGTTGATTGCGCGGTGCTTCCCGTGTATCCCCAACACCTGATTGCATAACTGGAAACTTTCGGAAATTAATAGGTGGGTTCATCTAGTAGTTCTAGGCATTCTTCCAACGGATGCACGATATGAAGTTCGGGGTTCTACATTGAGTGAAGTGGTTTTATGGGCTTGTTCCGATCGGGAGTTGCATCTTAAAGGGTCCTTGGCTATGCTGATCCGGGGATTGCAAAACCCTTTTGTAACACGTTCCATGAGCTTTCAGCACGAAGATGTCAAACGAAGCTTCTATCTTGTGTTTGTTCTATCTGCTCTTTGTTCCTTTTATTTACCTTTTGTTCTCCAAGTGGCTTCTCGTCAAGCTGATGTACCTGCGGAATTCATTCGTTCAATTCTCTGTTCGGATGATATTGTGAAGATCATGTTGCATATCTATCCTTTGTTTTGTTTTGATTCTGGTATTCGAGTTGCTTCGATGTCAAATGTTGATTCCATACCTTTCTTAATCGGTATTCTCATATTTCTATGGGAGTGTTAGTCCTTCTTGATCATCAAGATCTTCATGTTAATCCTTTTCAACCGGTGTGCCTTCTCTTCAAGTTATTCCATACAGACGCCGTTGAGAAATCTGACGATTTGTCTGTTTCATTCATCCCAAGTTGTCCTTGTTTTCCCCACCCTCCCACCCTTTTCTTTATGGAGCCAGAAATTCTCAAATGAAATATCCATTTTATTCATGTGATGTTTCCTCATTCTTTTCCTTCAATGTTCTTATCCGGTGATTTCTCAGAAGATGCTCAAGAGCTTCAAGTTCATCATTCTTTTGTTCTCAGATTCTCCGGTGGATGTAATTCAAGATTTCGGTGTTGGTCTTATCCTTTTCCTCATTTCATAATGCTTTCTTATTCCGGTGCACCAATTAATCATTCTCCTCTTGCTATTCATATCCGGAGTATTGAAGATATCTCAGAAGATTCGTGTTTCTATTCTTATTCCGTTCAACTATTTTGAGGATTGTCATCTTATTCAAGCCATTTAATTCAACCGGTGCAATATCTCTTCAGCAATCTTTTTTCAACGGTGATTTGTTTGAGTGGGCCCTAACCCACAGGTCTTTTTCCAGGATCTTACCTGACTCTTCTTTTTCCGGAGTTATTCTGAAATTCTTTTCAAATGTGACGTAAGAATGGATTACATCAGTCACAGTCCTTCTTCAGGACCGCTTTCAAATTCTTTTTCATCATTGGTTCAACCTTCTAATTCTTCATTCCGGAGTGCTCAACAATTCTTATGGCATTTCTCGTCTTCATTCTCAGCGTTTGCAGACCGGAGAAGTGTTTCTCTTAAATTTTGACCCGTTCTCTTGATGATTCGTGGTTCTAACTTCATGCCATCCTCATTATTGTTCCGATTGTGAGGAATTCTTTTATACCGTCCGAAGCATTTCATGAATTATTTTCTTTGTGATCCTCCGAAGGCCATCATTTCAGAATATTTCTTCGTTCTCAGTTTTCAACTTCGTCCTCAAATATTCTTCATTGATACCTCTTCGTTCGTCTCCATATTCTTACGGTGGTTCTTTCAAGTTTACCCTTCCGTTGTTATCATTTTAATTCACTCGTTTTTTTTTCATAATCCTACCGGTGGATCGTTGAAGACTTTTCTCAAGCTTGTGTGAGATCTCTCTTAATTCTTTCCAACGAGAATAAGTAGTATGCCAAATCCTTTGGTTGTCATCAATTTAAATTGGTGAAAGAGATGCATAACATAATTATTATTCTTATTTCTTTAAGGTGACTTAATTCTTTTGTCTGGAGCTTGTTCATCATATCATATTCTCGGTTCTAAATTCTTCATCTTCTTTTCCGGAGCTCCAAGTTATTTCAATTATCATTTAAAGCTCCATCTAATTCATCAGAGGCCTTGAATCTTATTCTTTTCATCTTTCACTTATGCTTTCATTACCGGAGTTCTTCATGATGGTTCATCATCATTTAATTCATCCTCGTAGTCTTCATCAAGATTCTTGTTGGAGGAGCTCAAATATTTCTTCTTCTTCTTGCATTTTGAAGTGCAATTCTTCTACCTTATCTTTTCAGATGGTGTTATGTCATTCTTGACAATTCCTTCATGTTTCATGATTCACGAGTTATCAAGAATGGGATATTTAAAACCTTCATTTTCCTTGTTCAGGAGATCTTTCCAACCATTCAATTTATTCGTTGGAGTTATCTTGGGTTGTATTTCACCTAAAGCTTTCCCTAAGGATTGTTGCTATTATGGTGCTTATAAATGACCCAAGTTCTTCATTTATCATTCCGGTGAAAGTTTTTCATCTCCTTGTTGATCCCAATCCAATCAATTGTTTCCGTTAGTGGCTGGTTGTCACCTCTTAATTTTGAGATGTTTTCCATAAGCCCACATCAAGCTTATTCATTTCGTGTTGAATTTCCAACAATTCTGTTCAACCCTTCTCCGTAAGGAGGATTTTTCTAATTCATTCGTGGGAGAAGTTGTCATCTTCTTCTTCGATCTTTTCTTTCCAACGATCTAGCATCTATTCTTTCATTCCGGAGGCTTTGTAATGTTGCTCTCTCCAAACCATCATCTCGTTTTTATCGGGATCATGTTCTTTCCCTTGCTTATCATTTAACCGGAGTGTTGTATTCTTAATTCAGTTCCCTCATTTTATCAAGTTTGCCTCTCTTTTCAACCGGAGTGCTGTCTGAATCTTTCTTACACCTTGTGACATTCTTTTAATTGTTTCGGAGGCAATATGTTGTTGTTTTCATCAATTATCATTCCATCTCCTCAAGTTTTTGTTCATTCCTTCCATTTTCAGACGGAGTGCTGTCCAAATTACGTCATTCTTTTCCTTGGCTATACCGTTGCAGTTTCATATTCTTTTGGTTCGTGAGCTCTTGTTTCATGTCTTTCAACCTGCAAGGCTCTTGTAATGTTCCTTGTTCCTCCTTTTACCGGAGTGCTCCTAACTTCGTTCATCTCCGTTGCTTTCTTCTTTCAACTTGTTCAACCTCTCAAGGTTCTTTGGTTTCACTCGTTTGTCGAAGAAGCAACTTTGTTTTACCTCTTCCTCTTCCGTTTTTTTTACCGGTGCCATCTCTAGAATCTCGGGTCGAGATCCTCTGTTAGTGTGGGAGAGTTGTGACGCCCGAAGACCGACGTCCCAGAAGATTCCAGAAGATTCCCGGAGATTCCAGATGTTCCGGGTTGCCCGTGTGTTTCTTTTGCTTGTGTTATTTATTTTTGCATTGCATCATGTCATCATGCCATCATGTCATATTTTATTTTTGCATCTCAACCTAAATAAATCGTGTGGACCTTCGGTCCATTTAAATCGAGGGAAGGTGTCTTCTCTTTATAACATATAAAAGCCTCTCAATATTTAGGGAGCTATATAATAATATTCCATTTGCTTCGGAATAACCCAACACACTTGCATTTATTCCCCATGCCTCTTAATTCAAGTTTCACCGTCAAAAATCTTCCCTTTATTCCTTTTCTCGTTATCGAGGCTCCTCCTAAATATCTAAACTCCTTTTATTGCAAGCTAAATGTTTTAGTTTGCATTTTCCTATTTTGTTGGAACCACTTTTGTTGGGTTGGTTTTATTCCATAAAGCCTACAAAAATGTTCCATCTTTTATTTTCTTCTTCTTGACCGTTTTTTCTATTGGTGTTGTTCTTTCTCTATTTTCTTTTCGGTTAAAGAAATTAAACAGCAGAGAGCCCAGGCCTCCCTCCCACCTGCGGCCCAGCCTCCTTTTCCTCCCGCAGCCCATCTGGCCAATTCCAGCAGCCAGGCCTCCCGCGGCCTCAAGCCCAACTCCTCCCTCTAGGCCCAAGCCCACCAGACCGTTTTTCCCTAACCCTAGGCCGCTCCCTTCGATCGTCCTCTCCCTCCTTTCCCTGCGCAGGCCGCCACCCCTCGACCAACTCTCCCGCGACCCCCCCCTCGATCCTCTCTCTCCCTCGACTCCCTCCGCGCCTCGCCCTGGCCGAGCGCCGCATCGCCAGAGGCCCCAGCGCCCCGAGCACCCCGGTCTCCAGCGCGCGCGCCTCCCTCCGTCTCCCCCTGCTGTCTCCTTCCTCGTCGGCCCGAGCAGCTCCCTGCCTCGCCAAGCCGGCCGGGAGCGTGCCTCCTTCCTTCCCCTGCCGAGCGCCCCGCCAAGTTCGCCAGGAGCATCAGGCCTCCCCGTCGCCCTCCAGGCCGCACGCGCGCCCGCCGCTTCTCCCGCGAGCAGATCGCCCCATCGCCGAGCAGCTCTCCTCCGCGCAGGCAACGGCCTCGCCGGCCAGGCCCTCGCCTCCAGCGGCCCGTGCCGTCGTCCACCGGCGCCCGACGCGCCCGGCCTCCAGGCTCCAGCCGGCTAGGCCCGCCTCCCTCCGGTCCCTTCCTCACCTCGCCTTGGAGCCCCGCTGGCTGCCTCCGCGCCAGCGACGTCCAGTGCGCAGGCCGCCGTCCTGCTGCCTCCACCGTCCCGCAACACACTCCGGCCAGCCAGGTCGAAGGCATGCGCCTCTACCCGCCTCCTCCTCCATCAACCAGCGCCCTGGCCTCGTCGAACCGCTGCTGCCGCCTTTTTGTTGCCTTTGTTTTGCCTACAGGAGACTGCAGATTCGACACCCTGGCCTCATGTTCATGTTGACCGGAAGACCTCAAGTACCTCTACTGCCATCTACGAGATCGGCAAGTCCGAAGACCCGTGTACGACTCGAGACCGACACCCCAAGTACCCCTCCGATGGCATGTACCTCTACGAACGGGAACACCTACACGACTACACGATGACTCGCCAAGTACCACGACATGACGGATGAACATCTACAAAACGTGTACCACGACGACCGAGTACAACTACGACCGGGACCGAGACCGGCAAGACAACTACGAAATGAGTTCCACTACCGTCGCCCGGAAAAGATGGATGCGCCAAGTACATCTACGAACTCGTCGCGAGAACGACTACCGTCGCCGAAGACCCGTGAACAACTACTTCCTCTACCATCGCCATGTACCACTACGTCCCTCTACGATCTCGAACCGTCCCGAAACGAGTGTGAAAGTGCAACTAATCCCCGGGTGGTTTTGGTAATTAATAACAACATATATATCATTGAACTAATATTATCTTGAGAATCATTTCAGAGAAGTTCGATGATATGGGTATGGAAATGTCTGAAGAAGTGGACCCCTCAAAATGCTAAGACAAGCATTGGCAAAAGCTCAAGACTCCATTTTTGGTTTAGTGATCAAAGATCACATTGAGTCCATAGGAAAAGCCAATACTATTAAAAGGGGATGAGGTTGTGTTAATGTTCTTGTTGCTCAAGTGCTTGGTGATCTAACTCCCTCAACTATCAGCACTATTCACTACTTAACACACACCCATAAGTAATCTCGGTCAAACCAACTCTGTCTCACCGAGATGAAGTTATCTCTACAAACCCTAACATCTCGGTCACACCGATTTATCCAACTCAGTCCCACCGAGATGAACCACTTCAGTTGTTTCTCCAAACCCTAGCTTCTCGGTCAAACCGATTCTGAGTTTCGGTCTCACCGAAAAAGGGCTGCCAACCTTCTGTGATCAGCTGACATCAATTCGGAATATCCGAGTTTATATTTTCGGTCTCACCGAAATGGCAAACCCTAACCTTTGACTCACTTCGGTCTCACCGAGATGGTATTTTCGGTCCCACCGAAAATCCCAACGTTCACTATATTTGAACTTTCGGTCTGACCGAGTTTTCACTTCGGTCTGACCGAGATTGGTCAAATGTGTGTGTAACGGTTGGATTTTGTGTGGAGCCTATATATACCCCTCCACCCCCTCCTCATTCGTGAGGAGAGCCATCAGAAAGTACTACCATTCCTACCATACACTTTCTGAGAAGTGAACCACCTACCCTTGTGTTGAGATCAAGCCATTCCATTCCTACCATATGAAACTTGATCTCTAGCCTTCCCAAGTTGCTTTCCACTCAAACCTTTCTTCCACCACAGCCATATCAGTGAGGAGAGTTGAGTGTTGGGGAGTTTATCATCTGAAGCACAAGAGCAAGGAGTTCATCACCATCAACACCGTCTATTACCTTTTGGGGGGTGGTGCCTCCTAGATTGGTTAGGTGTCGCTTGGGAGCCTCCGTCTTGATGATGTGGAGTTGAACCAAGAAGTTTGTAAGGGCAAGGAGATCGCCTACTTCGTGAAGATCTACCCCGAGTAAGGCTAGTCCTCCGTGGGCGCAGGCCGTGATGGAATAGACAAGGTTGCTTCTTCGTGGACCCTTCGTGGGTGGAGCCCTCCGTGGACTCGCGCAGCCGTTACCCTCCGTGGGTTGAAGTCTCCATCAACGTGGATGTACGATAGCACCACCTATCGGAACCACGACAAAAATCTCCGTGTCACCAAACTGCGTTTGATCTTCTCCACCTCCTTTTTACATGTGCAATTTACTTTCCGCTGCATATACTCTAGAATTGCATGTGTAGGGTGTTACTTGAATTGATCTTGTTTGTGAAACTGCCAAAAACTTTGCATGATCTAAAGGCAGATTTTTTATATTGTCAAGTAGTCTAATCACCCCCCCTCTAGACCTACTTCGATCCTACAAGTGGTATCAGAGCTTTGGTCTCCATTGCCTTGGTTTCCATTGCATTGGACTCCATAAGCTTGGTTTCACAACCTAGGAGAGTATGGCGTCTAGTGAGGGTAATTATCGTAGAGGTCCTTACTTTGATGGTACAAATTTTGCTAGTTGGAAGCATAAAATGAAAATGCATATTCTCGGTCATAACCCTGCCGCATGGGGCATTATTTGTGTTGGCATGCAAGGTGATTTCTTTGAAGAAGGAAAAGTTCCGGATCGCGAAGCTACACCCGAAGAGTTGCGGATGTTGCAAAACAATGCTCAAGCTTGTGACATTCTCTTCAATGCTTTGTGTCCCGAAGAGTTCAACAAAATCAGCCGTCTTGAGAATGCTAAAGAGATTTGGGATACTTTGGTTGAAATGCACGAAGGTACTGAATCTGTGAAGGAATCAAAGCTAGATATTCTTCAAGGTCAACTTGACAAGTTCAAGATGAAGGATGGTGAAGGAGTCGCTGAAATGTACTCTAGGCTTGCTCTCATCACAAATGAGATTGCAGGCTTAGGAAGCGAAGAAATGACCGACCGATTCATCATTAAGAAGATTCTCAGAGCTTTGGATGGAAAGTATGACACCGTGTGCACTTTGATCCAAATGATGCCAAACTACAAGACTCTCAAGCCAACTGAAGTCATTGGAAGAATTGTTGCCCATGAAATGACACTTAAGGATAAGGAAGAGCTTCACAACAAGTCAAGTGGTGCTTACAAAGTTTAAGTGATGCTCCTACTACCTCAAGTGACAAGCTAATTTCCAATGAAGAGATAAGCCTAATGGTCAGGAACTTCAACAAGTTCTACAAGAATAGAGGCAAAGAAAGAAGCTCAAAGTCTAGATCATATGATGGAAAGAGATCTTCTAGTCGTGATCGAAACTGCTACAATTGTGGAAGACCCGGACACTTCTCAAATGAGTGTACGGCTCCCCACAAGAGAAGAGAAGAATCTCCAAGAAGAAGAGCAAGAGATGAGTCACCTCGGAGAGAGAGAAGGAGTAGAGATGATCGTTATGAACGAAGACCCTCTCGGAGAAGCAAGGATTCGGAGAGGAAAGACAAGTCATCAAGGAGCTACACAAGAAGAAGACATCAAGCTCATGTTGGTGAATGGGTCTCCGGCTCCGACTCTGACAGTCAATCCGATGGAAGCTATCACTCCGACTCCGACTATAGTCAAGATGAAGGTGTTGCCGGACTTGCACTCGTATCCTCCAACTCCAACTCCTATGACTTATTTGATTCACCAAATGAGGGAATTGGAAGATGCTTCATGGCTAAAGGTCCCAAGGTAACACACCCTGAATTCATTGACTTTGATAGTGATGAGGATGACTTACTTGGTGAAGATGAGCTCTTGCATGATAAATCTAGTGAGCTTAGTAATGATGAAAATGCTAGTAGTCTTTATAGTCGAGAAGAGTCGAATGACAATGCTATGAAGGAGATTGAGCGTCTAACTAAAGAACTAAACACTCTTAAGTTAGCTCATGAAACAACTCAAGAAGATCATAGAGAGCTCCTAAGATCTCATGAGAAGCTACGCTTCGAGAAGCTCACTCTAGAGCAAGAACATGAGTTTCTAAAAGCGATCAATGACGATCTTCGAAATAAGAGTTCTTCATATCTTGCCAAACGACTTCTCTTGTCTAATTTCTTGCCACCTATTAAGACTAAGCATGACAAGCATAAGAAAAATTCTTCCTCTAGTAGTAACAATAACAATGTTAAATCCAATATTGTTGCTTCTAGTAGTTCTCTTGATTCCACTAACAATGTTTCAAGCCAAGTTACACTTGAGCAAGAAAATAGCTTATTGAAGGAAATCATAGAGAAAGGTGTCTACAAGAGTCTTGCCGGAAGCAAGAACTTTGAGGAGATTGTTCGCAAACAAGGAAGACACCGGAAGAATCAAGGGATTGGTTTTGAGCGAAAGTTCAACGCCGAAGGTGTTGAGTGGGAAGAAGGTCAATACCCTACTCCACAGTTTGTCTCACAAAAGGAGAAGTATGATCCTACTTCTTCCAATGTGGAACAAGCTCAAGATGATCTTCCACCACAAGACCACAAGCTAAAGGCCAAGGACAAGCTTCAAGAGGAGATTGATGCATTCATTGAAGCACCTCAAGCCATGGTCAAGTGGGTTCCCAAGGACACATCAAGTTCTGCTTCGTCAAGCTCAACTACAACACCAAGGATTCCCATCAAGATGATGTGGATCCCAAAGAAGAAGAACTAGTAGGTTCTTGAGGGTGACTCCGCCAACAAACTTCACTCATATTCATTTTGGCAAGAACTTGTGCAATCAACTTCCACATCATGCACTAGTTCATGGAGTCACAAACCCTCTTGTTGGTAAGTCAAGGGACAAGGTAATCATTGCTTTCATGGACATCATCTCTTGTGTACTTCACTCTATGTCCATGGATATTCTTGTTTGTTCCTTGTGGGACTAACCCATGTAGGTATTGAAAGTGCCCTAATTCAAGGATAGCTCTCAACTCTTGATGATCTACATCAACATTGAGCATCCACATCTTCAACATCTACATGAAGTCTTCTACGACAACCCAAGGTTAGTTTGACCCTTTAAAAGGGGTTCTCACATCTAGGGGGAGCTTTGCTCTAAAAATTGAGCTAAAGCATCTCCAAATGATGTGAACACATAAATGCTTTATGTAAAAGTGGTAACCCCACTTGTGCTTAAACGATGAGTATGACCTATGATCAAATGTTCTCATTTGGCTCCTAAGTCAATATACTCATATATAGATGACCTAGTCATCGACAATTTGTGTGCTAGTAGCTAGAGTTTTGGTTGTGCATGTTTGGCACATATTTCAGTTGCTATCTTATTGTGTGAGCATGTTGAATGCATGATTCTATTCATTCAAGGACATCCATTTGTGGTTTTGATTGTTTTGGTTTTTTTTTCTGGCCAAATGGATGGACAAGAATGCCTAAGCACCTTCCCTAGCTATCTATGCTATCTTGTCTCAAATTCTATTCATGCTTATATCACAACTTTGAACAAGTCTTTTTCGGACAGTCCGAGTGAGGAGCACTCGGAACCACCGATTCGTCTAAGGCTGACTTCCAAAACCTTCTAAGTCCATTTCGGTCTGACCGGCTTCCCAATCTCAGTCCAACCGAAACACTTAGATTGATCTAGGTTTCATCTCGGTGAAACCGAGTTCAAAATCTCGGTCTGACCGATATGCGTAACTGCACTGCAATTATGCATCTCGGTGACACCGAGTTTTTCAACTCGGTCCCACCGACAGCACGGGGTTATATATACTGAGGGCTGCGCGCGATCTATTCCTTTCAAACGTTCGCCCTCCAAGACCCCTGCTGCCGTCGCCCTGATCTAAGGATCGTCGCCATCGTCGCCTGTGTGCCCTCGCCGCAGGTCTCCGCCGCCGTCAACGGTAATCTTCTCCGCCGTTGCCGCCGTAGAGGGACACCACCAAGTTAGGGTGTGTCCCGATCCCTTTCATGCTCCACTTCTGATTCTTGCATGATAGGACTGCCCTGATTCAATCCACGTTTGATATGATCCCAATACATTGTTCAGATCTTCTAGTTTCGAGGAAAATTCTTAGGTTTAGGTTTCCACGGAATGCATCTCGGTGAAGCCGATTCCTGAAACTTGGACTGACCGATTTGGTCTCTGACCATTGCACTACATAGTTCGGTCTGACCGAGTTGTGGAAATCGGAATGTCCGAATTGAAGTTTCTGTGAAACCCTAAGTTTTCGGTAGGACCAAAACCCATTTCGGTCTGACCGAAAGTGGTGTGTAGGTTCTGTTGAACACTTCGGTTACACCGAAACTTGAAATCGGTTTGACCGAAATACATTCTGTGAAAACTCAAAACTAAGTTTTTAAACTCATTTTTCTTTGCAAAAACTTCTGCAGTTGTGATAACTCTTCTACTCTTCCTACACCTTATCTTTTCACAGGTTTTTCAGCCATGTCAGATGTCAGTGACAGCCAAAACAGGTCTGAATCACCGTTTGCTGAAATTCCAGAGGCAGATACAAGTCCTGCTAGCAGCTCTAGTGATGATGGTGAGAGGAGCACCCCTAGTGGTTTGCCTCCCGCAGCTACGAGAACCAGGAAGAAGAGAACTTCTGATGATGAGGATTCCGACTTTGTTGCTGAGGAAGTTACCTCCAAGCCCAAGAAGAATGTGGTTGCCAAAGAGCACCAAGGGCAGCAAACAAGGAAAGGCACAAGTAAAGTGAAGCAATCAGCAGTTGCCAAAAAGCTCATCTTGGAAGAGCCAGCTCCAAGCAAGGTGAAGAAGACTTCCAAGAGGAAGAGAGTTGTATATGCTGAACCTCAAGATGTTGCTGAAGAAGAAGAAGAAGAAGCACCCCAGCCTCCTCCTCAGAAAGCTAAGTTCATGGGTGATGCCATTCGAGCTCAAGCCTCCTCCAAGCCCAAGAAGCCTGCTCAAGCTAAGGCAGCTCCAGCGAAGCCCAAGAGGACAACCAGAAGCATTCCAGCTTCTGAGAAGAACAAAGGTGAGATGCCACCTTCTGAGTCAGATGAAGAGCATGTGTTGCTCAAGCTCCGTCCCAAGTTGCCACTCCACAATGATGCTCATCCTCAAGCTGAGGACATGAAGGCAAGGAAGGACAAAGGTCTCAGGCTATGGAGACAGTCTGATCCATATGCCGTAAGGAGAAGGACTGCTGTGGACCCCAGATTCCACACCAGAGAGCAGCAGGATTTCTATGAGACCGTGCTAATGGATAAGAAGCCCATTGTTGCTGACACCAGGTATGTTGACTGGAAGTACATTGACAGTGAAGAGCACCGGGACTTCTTTCCCCATGTGCATGAGAGCTTTACTGCATGTGGAGTTGCTGATTTTGTGGGTCAAGAACTGACAGCATGGAATGACGAGATGATCATGCAGTTCTATGCCACAGCCCACTTCTATCCTGATGGCAAGATCACCTGGATGACTGAAGGTCAAAGGTTTTCTTCAACTGTTGAAGAATGGGCAGAACTTCTGAACGCTCCTGTGCAGAGAGAGGACGACATTGATGTCTATGGGATTCCTAAGAAGAGTCATGATTCTATGAAGAATATGTACAAGGAGATCCCAGCCGCTGATTTAGAGGGATGGAAGCTCGGCTCAGTGTATTATCTCCAGGCAGGTCTGACCACCACTAACACTATTCTGAGGCATACTTTGATGCCTAAGTCAGGTGACCACCGGATGATACGAGGCTATTCTATCAACATGCTGCACATTCTCGATGAGAAGGCACCTTTTAAGGTGATGGACTTGATGGTAGAAACCATTAAGAGGACTGCAGCTGACCAGAAGAGGTCGTGTGGGTTTGCTCCGCAGATACAGATGCTCATCAACGCCAAGTTTGGCACGGGCAAATTCATGTTGGATAGGAAGCACTTGCCACTGCAGCCAGAGCATGAGGACAACGTAGTTGTGATAGATGAAGAGGATCCCACCTCAGTTGAAGGGCAAGCCAAGATCGAAGCTGCAAAGAAAGCCAAAGCTGACAAAGAGGCAGCAGCAGCAGCAGCTAAGCCAAAGAGCTTTGGAGAACAGATTCTTGAAGCAACCCAGAGAATTGAACAACGCCTGGCCAGCATTGAGCAATCTCAGGAGAGCCTTGAGAGGATTGTCGAGGACAAGATCCACGCTCTAGACGTGAAGCTGACTGAGATTCAGGTGTCTGTCAACAAGCTTGAGGCAGACATGGAGGAGACTAGGCAGGAGAGAGCAGAGCTTATGCAGGATGATATAGTCCAGGACTCTCATCGCCAGACTGCTCCGGTTCCCAGAGGATCCAGATCTGCAGCTATCCCAGTGACAGACTCCAGGGCTACCACTTCAGCACCAGCTACAGCTCCAGCAGTTCCTACAGCTCCAGCATCCACTCCTCCACCGCAGACATCAGCAGAGGTCTTCGCAGATGCAGCTATCTCTACACCGACATCGACCCAGACGGGAGCAGCCAGCCGAGCCCGCAGTGACGTTTAGCTCTATACCCTTTCGAACTTTTTGGTAACTTGTTGCCAAAGGGGGAGAAATTGTTATAGATCATAGGGCTTCGAGAGAGAGAGTGCTCTTTCGTTTTTTCGTCTTTTGCCGGTTTCTCTGTGATACATTGGTTTCTTTTGGTTCCTGAAACTTTAAGTGTGCTTGCTACTACGTTTGATGCTACCTTAATGAGTGCTTAGCCATACTATGCTTTAATGTGTGCTTATTGCTTATCCTATGCTATTCCTTATTGTATGGCTATTTACTATTGTCTTGGTGTTTGAGTGCATGTTATTCATTCTTATCATTTTGTGCGCTCCACCAAGATGTATGTGACATGGAAGAGTGACCCATAATCCTAATCGATTGTGCATTTGCATTCAAACGCAAATTTTAAATAATGCACAAATTTAGGGGGAGCTCTTGTTTATCACATACTTCTCAAAGCGACGATATTATTCATTGATTATATCTTTTGTCGAAGCTTTGATCTATATGTTGTCATCAATTACCAAAAAGGGGAAGATTGAAAGTGCAACTAATCCCCGGGTGGTTTTGGTAATTAATAACAACATATATATCATTGAACTAATATTATCTTGAGAATCATTTCAGAGAAGTTCGATGATATGGGTATGGAAATGTCTGAAGAAGTGGACCCCTCAAAATGCTAAGACAAGCATTGGCAAAAGCTCAAGACTCCATTTTTGGTTTAGTGATCAAAGATCACATTGAGTCCATAGGAAAAGCCAATACTATTAAAAGGGGATGAGGTTGTGTTAATGTTCTTGTTGCTCAAGTGCTTGGTGATCTAACTCCCTCAACTATCAGCACTATTCACTACTTAACACACACCCATAAGTAATCTCGGTCAAACCAACTCTGTCTCACCGAGATGAAGTTATCTCTACAAACCCTAACATCTCGGTCACACCGATTTATCCAACTCAGTCCCACCGAGATGAACCTCTTCAGTTGTTTCTCCAAACCCTAGCTTCTCGGTCAAACCGATTCTGAGTTTCGGTCTCACCGAAAAAGGGCTGCCAATCTTCTGTGATCAGTTGACATCAATTCGGAATATCCGAGTTTATATTTTCGGTCTCACCGAAATGGCAAACCCTAACCTTTGACTCACTTCGGTCTCACCGAGATGGTATTTTCGGTCCCACCGAAAATCCCAACGTTCACTATATTTGAACTTTCGGTCTGACCGAGTTTTCACTTCGGTCTGACCGAGATTGGTCAAATGTGTGTGTAACGGTTGGATTTTGTGTGGAGGCTATATATACCCCTCCACCCCCTCCTCATTCGTGAGGAGAGCCATCAGAAAGTACCACCATTCCTACCATACACTTTCTGAGAAGTGAACCACCTACCCTTGTGTTGAGATCAAGCCATTCCATTCCTACCATATGAAACTTGATCTCTAGCCTTCCCAAGTTGCTTTCCACTCAAATCTTTCTTCCACCACAGCCATATCAGTGAGGAGAGTTGAGTGTTGGGGAGTTTATCACTTGAAGCACAAGAGCAAGGAGTTCATCATCATCAACACCGTCTATTACCTTTTGGGGGGTGGTGCCTCCTAGATTGGTTAGGTGTCGCTTGAGAGCCTCCGTCTTGATGATGTGGAGTTGAACCAAGAAGTTTGTAAGGGCAAGGAGATCGCCTACTTCGTGAAGATCTACCCCGAGTAAGGCTAGTCCTCCGTGGGCGTAGGCCGTGATGGAATAGACAAGGTTGCTTCTTCGTGGACCCTTCGTGGGTGGAGCCCTCCGTGGACTCGCGCAGCCGTTACCCTCCGTGGGTTGAAGTCTCCATCAACGTGGATGTACGATAGCACCACCTATCGGAACCACGACAAAAATCTCCGTGTCACCAAACTGCGTTTGATCTTCTCCACCTCCTTTTTACATGTGCAATTTACTTTCCGCTGCATATACTCTAGAATTGCATGTGTAGGGTGTTACTTGAATTGATCTTGTTTGTGAAACTGCCAAAAACTTTGCATGATCTAAAGGCAGATTTTTTATATTGTCAAGTAGTCTAATCACCCCCCCTCTAGACCTACTTCGATCCTACAGAGTGTTTCGAAGGTATAACCCGAGACGATGACCCGTGTGATGCTTGTTGTGGTTGTATGAAATGTTTGCCCTTGTGTGCACCGTGCCCGTTCCGACCTTTTGTCATGCTCCTCGGTTGCCTCGTCGCCGACTCGTGGGAACCCGGCAACGGGATCGCCCCACCTTTCATCTCGTTTGACTCGTTCACTCCACCTTTTGCTTTTGCACCGGTCTCTCAACGAGTTACCGGCACCGATATGGTGCCATTGCATCATTTTCGGATCATTGCCGTGGCACCTCTTTCTTTCCACCACGGTGACATACTTCATATCTCTCTTGTCAACTTTTAATAAAACTTGCATAAACTTGATCATGTCATCCGCATCATATTAACAACATTAATATGTGCGAATTGTTGTTTGCTTATAATTATTAAACATGCTCATGGGGATTTTCCGGATATGTTGTTGTTATTTTTCCGGCCTCATTTAAAATGCCTAAATAGTGTAGTTTTATTATGCTTCACCTCTTGCCATGTTAAAAACACTTAACCTTGTCTTGTAAATAACGAGAGTCAATTAAATAATTAAGATGTGGTGTTTCGTCAATATGCAACTCGTTGCATATTGAGCTCCACTTAACTTGTAGTATTTGTTTGTGCACTTTGCCATGCCATGCATAATTAAACCGGACATGCATCATACTTGGATGTGCATCGTATGCCATGTTTATGCTTGTGTGTTTACCGTGTTGTTCTTTCTTTCCGGTTGCTTCTCTTGTTAGCTTCGGTTTCGTTCCGGAGTTGTGAGGATTCTCTCGTCTATGTTGCTCCGTCTACTTCATGGATCCGTTCTTCTCCCTTGCGGAATCCCAGGCAAGATGACCGAACCCGGATACCATTACTATCTTTGTCTATTGCTAGTAGTTCCGCTCTATAGTTTTGCCTCGATGCCCATGTCTTTCTTGTCAGCCTCCTACTGTAACCATCACCATGTTTAACCACCCTACCTATGCAAACCGTTGCTTGGCTAAGTACGCTTCGCTCAGCCCCTCTTATAGCATTGTTAGTTACAGGTGAAGATTGAAGATGCTTGCTTCATGTTGAAGTTTGGTTGGGTTATATCACACTATATATATGCTTAAAATGAAATCATCTATATATTGGCAAGGGTGGAAGGCTAAGCCTTTTGCTTGGTGTTTTGTTCCACTCATGCCGTTAGGAACCGTATAAACCGGTGTTATGTTCCTTGATTATGCGTTCCTAACACGGTTGGGGTGTATGGGACCCCCTTGATAAACCGCTAAGTGCTAAGTCTTTTTCAGCAAGTCCCAACATTTGGTACTATTTGCCTCATAATAACAACTTAATTAAATAATTAAATTTTGCATAGGGGGTCGCGTCCCCGAGGATTCTTAATTCTACATAGCAGGGGGGCCAGTGCTGATGGTGTTGGTCCCAAACGGGGGTCCTACAGGGCCGCCTTGGGGAAACCCGAGGTATCTGGTATAACCTGTAGCATCGCCCATCCGGTCGTGTCCTGAGACTTAGATACGCGCGGCTACTATCAGGGTGTCGACACGCCGGGAGGATTTGCTGGATTAGCCTTACCTTAGTTCGGTTTAACTTGAGCACGGGATTCCGAGAATACTCGGGTCTTCCCACCTTGGAGTTGCGACTCCGCGGATCGTGGGCTTGTAATGGGTCAAGTTGGAACACCCCTGCAGGGTTATGAACTTTCGAAAGCCGTGCCCGCGGTTATGTGGCAGATGGGAGCTTGTTAATATCCGGTTGTAGAAAACTTGACACAATGTTCTAATACACTACCAGCGTGTGTACCGTGACTGTCAATTTCCGAATAGGGATTCGGGAGTTGAACACGGTGGGGTTATGTTTGACCGGCTTTAGTTAGGATCACTTCGTGATCATCTCTCGACCGAGGCTTTCTCTTCTCGCTCTCTAACACGTAAGCTAGTTGCTAGTTGCTGCTGCATACACTACTCTTTTCTTCAGCCTTATCCTCTCCCAAGGCTTAAATAGTCGTGTTACCCGGGAACGGGATTGCTGAGTCCTCTGTGGCTCACAGTTACTTCACCACACCAGATGCAGGTTCAGCCGAGTTTGATGCAGAAGCTGGTTCAAGTACTTCACTGGGAGCTCGATGAAGAGTGTGGCCGTTTGCTTGTGACGTTTCGACGATCAGTAGTGGTTTCTACTAGGATTCGATCCTGACCTGTGGCTTTAAGTTGTTTTGGTATCTTTCTTTTGGATCTTACCCTTAGATGGGTTGTGATGTTCTGAATAATGTTTGTTTATGTAATGTATTGTGTGAAGTGGCGAGTGTAAGCCAACTATCTTCTTTTGCAATTTAATCTCTCTTGTACATGAGTCGTGCAAAGATACCAAACTTGAGATCATTCTAGGATGGGCTTATACCTTTAAGTCGTGCCTCGACACGTAGGAGGTATAGTCCCATCCTGGGCATTACATACACGCAGTTCGTTGGTTGGTTGGCATTGAATTAATTAGCTGAAGACGTCAATCTACTAATCCAAAACCATGCATCACAATGCCAGCAGCACATTCCATCCAATGGCCGCATATTCCCTCTTCCAGAGTTTTCGTTTTGTTGCTATATTAAACTATGAAACTACTCGAGTTCCACCCACACACAAAAAAGGGAAGAAGAAAAGAAGGAAAACTACTCGAGTTCCATTTTAGCAGCCCCACGTTGCTGCCTCCAGAAGAACCACACATCCATCACAAGAATCAATCAAACCCCCAGTAAAACAAGAATCAATCAACCTTCGTATTAATTATTAGCAGAGTACTTTCTCTGTTAAAGAAATATAAGATCGTTTAGATCACTAAAGTAGTGATCTAAACGATCTTATATTTCTTTACAGATGAAGTACATAAACAAGCAACCATATCTGAATCATTACAAGATACGGAAAGAAAACACCTACAGCTAAATCGACCTCTTCCACAACGACGCTTTGAAGAAGGCATAAACGCCCTTGCGCCACCATCGCCATGTCCGACCGAAGAAGGCCTAAACAAGGATTTTCAGCCCGTTTGCTGACATCAGCCAATAAAACCAGTAGACAATACCTTCAACGAGATAATGACCCAAGTTCGTCGATGCTGAGCCTGGTCAATAAAAGTTCATGACAAAAGCTTTCACCTTGGATACGAAATGGTGTTTCAATCAACTGTCTTTCCTGACGAATCTATCAACAGACAATAGTAGCACACAAACATGTATTCCATTGATGGACTCACACACATCTTATGGGAGCATGGTATGGTATACTGCTAGTACGCAATCACGAGCAATCCCAATCCCTGGTGAACCAACATATCACACACAAAAAGACATATACAGCAGCTAAAACATGTATATCATCCATTTTGATGGAAGCTGCTTAGACTCTGTTTACAGTCTTGAACTGGGTTTGGTATGATCTGAACGGGAAGCAGCAGCATCAAGGCGCAGAGAGTCCTTGAGAAGCCTTCTCAGAACCTTGCCAGCAGCTGACTTGGGTATTGCCTCCACGAATATCACCTTGCGAACTTTCTTGTACGGGGACACCTGCACCCACCATCATCAGATCAATTCGCAGCTTCAGCAAAAGGAAAAGGAAAATCTTTTACTGTCTACAGAATCGCAAGTGATTAAATTTCAGTGTGATAAACCCACTAGTCCTATCTCGCTACTTGGCCATGGTCAAGAAGAAACAACAAATTCTTGCCGCAATCTTTTCTTGGACGTCTCTCTTCCTGCCTAACAAGGTCTCCCAGGAACAGCCGAGCTCCTGTATTTTGTCCAGCACCGCGCATCACTCTTGAACGAATCATGGGTTCAATTGGTGAGTCAACAAAGAGAGGGGGGGAGGAGTGCATGCCAGCCTGACCTAGTATACGCCACTAGCTCTGGAGTATAGAATGGCATGCGTGCCAAACAACCTGACCTCATGTTAGTGAGTATGCGTTTCCATCCGCACAGCGAGTCAGGACAGGTGGGGAGCATGCACAGCAATCACTCATGGAAACTGTCTTGACAACCACTGATATCTCGGGGTTCTTTAGAATGTTTGTCATGTTCGATTGGACTGGAAATTTTATGATTAAAAGGATGCGTCATACTACTGCTATTATGACACGTCGGTTTCAAGGAAGGAAGCAGAAGAGTGGTGATGTGCTGTGCTGTGCAATGTCGTAGCATCTTTTTACCTGCTTGGCCACATACTCCATCACTTGCACACAAGTCAGACGGCTTCCAGATCTCCTCACCACGAAGGCTACTGGTATCTCTCCAGCTTCTTCATCTTCAGCACTACGTGTAAGTCGAGAAAAAGCGAAAGAAAAGGGGTTCAGTTCCATGCCGACAGATAAGTTCAACCATGCGTAATACTCCCTCTGTCAACTAATATAAGAGTGTTTAGATCACTATTTTAGTATTCTAAACGCTCTTATATTAGTTTACGGAGGGAGTATTATCTAACTGTTTTCGAACTTACGATGTCACAGCAACATCAACAATTTCAGGGTGCTGGACCAAAACTGCTTCAAGGTCAGCTGGAGCTATCTGATATTCAGAGTGAAAATTTGTTATAACCAATAACTTGTTGCACAGTTTCTCAGAAACAAGAGCAAGGATGGTGTATTGTAAGGCCTGCTACATGAAGGCATACCTGAAATCCTTTGTACTTGATAGTGTCTTTCAAACGGCCCACTATGTACAAGTACCCATCTGAATCAAAGTAAGCAAGGTCACCAGTCTGCAACCAGCCATCGTTTCTCATGCATGTGTCCTCATCATTCAAGTAACCTGTGAAAAAAGGAAATTCCGACAACCCAAATATAAATGAGGAAAAATGGCATGGATTATAGCTCAAGTATTTCAGGGGGCGTTAGCCTCGGCCCTGATAACGCTAAAGATTAGACCTGAGAGCCGATTCTGTTTACCTTTCTAAAGAGAAAAATAATCACATAGCAGTAAAGGAAGTACAAATCAATTCTTTTATATTGGTATAATTAGATATTTAAGCGCTACAATGATAAGAAGTACCCATATCATAGACACAAGGGAATTATATATAAATAACCATTAAGAGGAGGATGACATCATGTGTAAGTAAAAAGAATGATCTTATTATCTAAGGGAGCTAAAAAAGAATAGCAGAAAATGCAGATGTCAAGTCTTCATAGGGTCTTGACGGCAGGTCTGATTAGCAATCTCAAACCCTGATATTGATATATGCAATCATATTAACCAGCTCAGCACTGAGGTAAAGGCCAGCCACATATTGTTAAAGGCTAGACCTGAGAGCTGATTCGGTTTACCTTTCTAAAGAGAAAAATAATCACATAGCACAGTAAAGGTAGTATAAATCAATTCTTTTGTAGCATAGTTAAATACTTAAGCACTACAATGATAAGCAGTTCCTACATCATAGACACAAGGGAATTGTATAAAATAACCATTAAGAGGACGAAGAAATCGTGTTAAGCACAAAGAATGATCTTATTTTCTATTTTCTAAGGGAGCTGAAAAAGAATGGCAGAAAATGCAGAGACAATGCATATGCCAGGTCTTCATAGGGTCTTCAATAACCACCTCATCAGTGAGTTAAGTAAAGACCAGTCAATTTGTTTCTAAGGAATACTCAAGTCACTTGATGTGATCTTTTGAACTAGACATCGGTTTGCATCAGACTACAAATGCTAAAATTCAAGGTGTATTTTGTCATTGCAGTGGCTGAGTTGGGCTCATGAAATGTTACCTTTCATTATAGCTGGCCCATGGAGCCATAACTCCCCACAAGAGCCAGGAGGTAAACATAAGCCAGTTTCCAGATCAACAATTTTGGCATGCATGTTTGGGGCTAAAAGACCTACAGAGGCATACTTCTTGTGCTTCGAGGTATTGAAGCCACGAGTTCCCACAGCAGTAGATTCTGTCATGCCATAGCCCTGTTCAAAGTATTAGAAGCAGTTGGAACTGGAGCAGTCTATATCAGTGATTACCTTGCAACTATTTACTCAAAATATTGCAAGCAATTGGAATGGGTAATTGGAATCACACTACTAACTTTCAGTGCTCCAATTGCATAAATAATACTCAGAATACTGCAAACAACTGGAACTGTAACTGCGATAATAGTTTCACTGCTTAATTGCAGAAGTATTAATTGTTTAAAAAGTTCGTTTTAAACTAGTTAATTCCTACTTCATTACCCCATCTAAAATATGCACATAAATGTCTATAATGCAAAGTCAAATCAACTGCATCTTCATCTGCAGAAAATTGGTAGGCTGAACTTTGAGGTGATAAAACGAAAGAACTTTGAGGTGAATGGATATACCTATATATAGACTAAGTATTATGCATCACATATCAGCGAATAGGCATATGATTAAATATTACCACTGCATTACTTTAGGACCCTCTTATCTGGCGAACGTCAGCTGGGAGGGGGTGGCAATTGCGAACATTTTGACTTGCAATTTACGTAGTGGGAGGATGGCAATTTCTTTAGAAGCATAACTTCTGGGAAAGAAGAAAAAAGTTTGCTGCAAAAAGGGAGGATTTGCCATCTCCCACTTGTCATAAAATACGTTCGCACGTCACACGTTCCAAGCTGACGTTCGCCACATAACAATACCGTTATTATATACGTACTCAGAATATCGACACCTGGACTACAACACTTGTTTGCCTTCACCTACCAATGTTTCCCAGAATACTACAAACAATTGAAATTTGGTAGGCTATATATACCTGAATGAAATCGACGTGTGGGAAACCCTTGATAAAGTCTTGAACGAGTTTGGCGCTGAGTGGAGCTGCACCGCAGGAGACCTGCACCAAGGAGTCCAATGACGAGGCGCCTGTGGCCTTGGCCCTCAGCAGCGCCGCCATGATGGGCGGCACGAGCGGCAAGTGCGTGACCTTGTACCTGTGTACGGCCCTGACGGCCTCGCCGACGTCGAACCTCCTCATGACCACCACGGTGGAGCCGAGCGAGAGGAGGCCCGCGGCGAAGAGGGAGAGGCCGTAGACGTGGAACATGGGCAGCGCGGCCAGGTAGACATTGTCACAAGCAGGTCGCGCGTACTGCGACGCCTCGAAGCGCACGAATAGCTCGACCATGGATATGAGGTTGCGGTGCGTGAGCACGACGCCCTTGCTCCGGCCGCTAGTCCCCGAGGAGTAGAGGACGGCGGCATCGTCGTCCTGGCCAACCTCCGCCGACGGGAAGTCGTCGGCGTCGGAATCGAGCAGCGCGCGGAAGGGCGCGAACTCGTGGCCCGCCGAGGGCGCAAGATGGAATGTCTCTGGCACGAGGACGACCGGGGCGGCGGAGGGCGAGAGCTTGGCGGCGTTCTCGGGCGACGCGAGCACGAGGGACGGGGCGGTGTCCCGCAGGCGCTCGGCGATCTCGGCGCGGGAGCTGGAGGGGTTCATGGTGGTGGCGACGCCGCCGGCGGCGAGCACGGCGAGGAAGGCGACGGGGAAGGCGATGGAGTTGGGGAGGACGAGGAGCACGACGGCGCCGGCGCGGACGCGGTGGTCCCGGCGGAGGCCCCGCGCGAGGGAGGCGACGAGGCGGCGGAGGTCGGCGCGGGAGAGGGAGGCGGCGGTGGCGGCGTCGAGGAGGCACGGGCGGGAATGCGGCGGCGGGGCGAGGGGGAGGCGGGAGAAGATGTGCGGGACGAGGGAGAGGCCGGGGTCGGCGGGGAGCGGGACGGGCGGGTGGGTGCTGGCGTAGAGGCCGGCGGCGGCGGAGTAGAAGGTGGCGGCGGCGCTGGGGTCCTGCGCGGCGTCCTGCATTGCAGCTGCTCCTGACACGAGTACTACTACTGAAGGTCACGCTCGTCTTCGCTTTTGGGAGGTGTTGATATATGCTCGTCTGCGCATGACTCATGCGTTCTTTCTTTCATTGATCCACGGACGGATGCCTGCTGCTGTTGCCCTGTCCCCACCTTCACGTTTTGCTTCATGCAGTTCGTCTTTGATTGATTGATTGGTTCATGCACAACAGCCATCTATCTCCCTCATCAGGAGAAGCACGTTTCGGCCAACCTTTTCTTAGATAGAACCACCATACTACTCCTAATGAACCGTTGATGCTCGTTTGACAGGCAAGCACCGAATAGCTTTACATGTTTGGACAAATTCAGATACTCCCTCCGTCCCAAAATTCTTGTCTTAGATTTTTCTAGATACGGATGTATCTAACACTAAAGTGTAACTAGATACATTCGTATTTGGACAAATGTAAGACAAGAATTTTGGGACGGAGGGAGTATTAAAGTACCTCGGATGCCATTTAGAACCATGTCTCATCTTTTTTCTTTTTTTGAGGGAACCACGTCTCATCATAGGGCATGGATTATGGAAGCAACAGCAAGGTGATTCCTCATGTGTCCACACAGATTTTAAATTGATGAAGCTATAGTCCAAAATTAATGGACCCCAGTTGTAAAACATGATTGTTGGGAAACTGCTTGACTTTCTAAAACGGGTGTATCTATCTCATATATAGAGAGGTACATCAGGGTGTACAATCTAGAATACAAGCCATGTACAGAGGCTACGTATTATACAGTCAAACAATCTCCCTCAATCTTAACTGTGTCCTAAGGTACAAAGCAAGTTAAGATTGCGCCTACAACCTACAAACTGTGGCTGCGGAAGAGGCTTTGTGAAGATGTCAGCAAGTTGATCCTTAGAGGATATGAACTTGATATGAATTAGCTTATGTGCAACGCGTTCCCTCACAAAGTGATAGTCAACTTCGATGTGTTTCATTTGCGTATGAAATATTGGATTAGATGACAGCTATGTAGTGTTGGGGAACGTAGCATGCAATTTCAAAAATTGCCTACGCTCACGCAAGATCTATCTAGGAGATGCATATCAACGAGAGGGGGAGAGTGTGTCTGCGTACCCTCGTAGACCGTAAGCGGAAGCGTTATATCAACGCGGTTGATGTAGTGTAACAACTGCACGATCCAACCGATCAAGTACCGAATGTACGACACCTCCGACTTTAGCATATGTGCAGCTCGATGACGTCTCCTCCTTCTTGATCCAGCAAGCGGCAGAGGAGAAGTAGATGGGATCAGAACCAACACGACGGCATGGTGGTGTTGATGGTGGTGGAGCACTGATAGCGCTTCGCTAAGCGTCGCCGTGACGAGGCGATGGAACTACGGACTAACGGGAGAGAGAGGGGCGCCAAGGGCTTGGTGTGTCCTCTTGGGGTGCCCCATACCCTCTATATATATGTGGAGGGGCATGGAAAATAGCCCCTCCAAGCCCTAGGGCGCATCAATAGGGGAGAGGACTTGGACTCCAAGTCCAATCCTATTCCTATTAGGATTCCTTTCCTTTTTGCCTTCCCTAGCCACATGGACTTTTTAGGACTTGGTGAGCCTGGCCCAATAAGTCCACAGAGCCTCCCCTTAGCCCATGCCAGCCCTTGGGACGTGGTGAACCCACTAATGGACTTCCGGAATCCACCGTAACCTTCTGGAAGCTTCCCGGTATAATACCGAAAAAACTGCACTTTTTCTGGAACCCAAAATATGACTTCCCATATATAAATATTTACCTCTCGACCATTCTTCGTAATGTCAGGGATCTCATACGGGACTCCAAACAACATTTGGTTACCACTCATCAAATATCCCAATACTACTCTAGTGTCAACGAACGTTAAGCGTGCGACCCTGCGGGTTCGTGAATTATGTAGTCATGACCGAGACACCTCTCCGGTCAATAACCAATAGCGGAACCTGGATGCCCATATTGATTTCTAAATATTCCACGAAGATCTTTACCGGTCGAACCGTTATGACAACATACATAATTCCCTTTGTCCATCGGTATGTTACTAGCCCGAGATTCGATCGTCGGTATCTTCATACCTAGTTCAATCTCGTTACCGGCAAGTCTCTTTACTCGTTCCGTAATACATCATCCCGTGACTAACTCATTAGTCATTTGCTTGCAAGGCTTATTATGATGTGTATTACCGAGATGGCCCAGAGATACCTCTTCGATACTCGGAGTGACAAATCCTAATCTTGATCTATGCCAACCCAACAAATAACTTGGGAGACACCTGTAGAGCATCTTTATAATCATCCAGTTACGTTGTGATGTTTGATATCACACAAGATGTTCCTCCGGTACTCGGGAGTTTCATAATCTCACAGTCAGAGGAATATGTATAAGTCATGAATAAAGCAATAGCAATAAAACTTAACGATCATTATGCTAAGCTAACGGATGAGTCTTGTCCATCACATCATTCTCCTAATGATGTGATCCCGTTCATCAAATGACAACACATGTCTATGGTTAGGAAACTTAACCATCTATGATTAACGATCTAGTCTAGTAGAGGCTTACTAGTGACACGATGTTTTGTCTATGTATCCACACATGTCTCAAGTTTCCGATTAATACAATTCTAGCATGAATACTAAACATTTATCATGATATAAGGAAATATAAAATAACAACTTTATTATTGCCTCTAGGGCATATTTCCTTCAGTCTCCCACTTGCACTAGAGTCAATAATCTAGTTCACATCGCCATGTGACTTAACACCGATTATTCACATCGTGATGTGATTAACACGCATAGTTTACATCGCCATGTGACCAACACCCAAAGGGTTTCCTAGAGTCAATAATCTAGTTCTCATTGCCATGTGATTAACACCCAAAGAGTACTAAAGTGTGATCATGTTTTGCTTTGTGAGAGAAGTTTAGTTAACGTGTCTGTCACACTCAGATCCGTATGTAATTCACAAATTTCTATGTCTACAATGCTCTACATGGAGCTAGTCTAGATAATTGCTCCCACTTTGAATACACATCCAGATTGATACTTAGAGTCATCTGGATTAGTGTCAAAGCATGCATCAGTGTAACCCTTTACGACGAACTCTTATCACCTTCATAATCGAGAAACATTTTCTTAGTCCTCGAGTTACTAAAGATAATTTTGACCGCTGTCCAGTGATCTACTCATGGATCACTATTGTACCTCCTTGCCAAACTCATGGCAAGGTACATAACAGGTTTGGTACACAGCATGGCATACTTTATACCTATGGCTGAGGCATAAGGAATGACTTTCATTCTCTCTATGTGTTTTTGTTGTGGTCGGGCTTTGAGTCTTACTCAACTTCACACCTTACAAATTAGGCAAGAACTCCTTCTTTGACTGATCCATTTTGAACTACTTCAAAATCTTATCAAGGTATGTACTATTCGAAAGTCTTATCAAGCGTCATCATCTATCTCTATAGATCTTGGTGCCCAATATGTAAGCAGCTTCACCGATGTATTTTTATTGAAAAACTCCTTTTAAACAATCCTTTATGCTTTATAGAAAATTCTACATCATTTTCGATCAACAATATGTCATTCACATATACTTATCAGAAATGTTGTAGTGCTCTCACTCACTTTCTTGTAAATACAGGCTTCACCATAAGTCTGTATAAAACCATATGCTTTGTTTACCTTATCAAAGCGTATATTCTAACTCTGAGATGCTTGCACCAGTCCATAGATGGATCGCTGGAGCTTGCACACTTTGTTAGCACTTTAGGATTGACAAAACCTTCTAATTGCCTCATATACAACTCTTCTTTCAGAAATCCATTAAGGAGTGTAGTTTTGACATCCATTTGCCAGATTTCATAAAACGCGACAATTGCTAACATGTTTCGAACAGACTTAAGTATTGCTATGGATCATCGTAGTCAACTCCTTGAACTTGTCGAAAACCTTTTGCGACAAGTCGATCTTTTTAGACAGTGACATTACCATCAGCGTCTGTCATCCTCTTGAAGATCCATTTATTCTCTATGGCTTGCCGATCATTGGACAAGTCAACCAAAGTCCACACTTTGTTCTCATACATGGATCCCATCTCAGATTTCATGGCCTCAAGCCATTTCGCGGAATCTGGGCTCATCATGGCTTCCTAATAGTTCGTAGTTTCGTCATGGTCTAGTAACATGACTTCCAGAATAGGATTATCGTACCACTCTGGTGCGGAACATACTCTGGTTGACCTACGAGGTTCGGTAGTTGTAATGCCCAGGATGGGACTATACCTCCTACGTGTCGAGGCACGACTTAAAGGTATAAGCCCATCCTAGAATGATCTCAAGTTTGGTATCTTTGCACAACTCATGTAAAAGAGGGATTAAATTGCAAAAGGAGATAGTTGGCTTACACTCGCCACTTCACACAATACATTACATAAGCAAAACATCATACAAAAACATCACAACCCGACTACGGGTGAAGATCCAAAAGAAAGATACCAAAACAACATAAAGCCACAGGTCAGGATCGAATCCTAGTAGAAACCACTACTGAACATCGAAACGTCACAAGCAAACGGCCACAAACTTCATCGAGCTCCCGATGAAGAACTGAACCAGCTCCTGCATCGAACTCGGCTGGACCTGCAACTGGTGTGGTGAAGTAACTGTGAGCCACAGAGGACTCAGCAATCCCGTTCCCGGGTAACATGACTATTTAAGCCTTGGGTGAGGACACGGCTGAAGAAAGAACGAGAGGTGAAGGAACAACAAGAGTCTGCAGCAGCAACTAGCACTAACTACCGTAAAAGAGAGCGAGAAGAGAAGTGCATCGGTCGAAAGATGATCACGAAGTGATCCTAGCTAAAGCCGGCCAAACATAACCCCACCGTGTTCAACTCCCGAATCCCTATTCGGAAATTGACAGTCACGGTACACACGCTGGTAGTGTATTAGAACATTGTGTCAAGTTATCTACAACCGGAATTAACAAGCTCCCATCTGCCACATAACCGCGGGCACGGCTTTCGAAAGTTCAAACCCTGCAGGGGTGTTCCAACTTGGCCCATCACAAGCCCACGATCCGCGGAGTCGCAACTCCATAGGTGGGAAGACCCGAGTATTCTCGGAATCCCGTGCTCAAGTTAAACCGAACTAAGGTAAGGCTAATCCAGCAAATCCTCCCGGCGTGTCGACACCCTGATAGTAGCCGCGCGTATCTAAGTCTCAGGACACGACCGGATGGCCGATTCTACAGGTTTTTACCAAACCTTGAGTTTCCTCGAGGTGGCCCCGCAGACTCCCCGTTTCGGACCAACACTCATGTGGAGCACTGGCCCGGGGTTGTTGAATTAAAATAAAAGGGATAGCTAGTCCACATGCAAGTTTTTATTAGTTTGTTATTAGGCAAATAGTACCAATGTTGGGACTTGCTGGAAAAGACTTAGCACTTAGCGGTTTATCAAGGGGGTCCCATACACCCCAACCGTGTTAGGAACGCATAATCAAGGAACATAACACCGGTTTATACGGTTCCTAACGGCATGAGTGGAACAAATCACCAAGCAAAAGGCTTAGCCTTCCACCCTTGCCAGTATATAGATGATTTCATTTTAAGCATTTATATAGTGTGATATAACCCAACCAAACTTCAACATGAAGCAAGCATCTTCAATCTTCACCTGCAACTAACAATGCTATAAGAGGGGCTGAGCAAGCCTACGTATAGCCAAGCAACGGTTTGCGTAGGTAGGGTGGTTAAACATGGCAATGGTTACAAGTAGGATGGCTGACAAGAAGACATGGGCATCGAGGCAAAACTATAGAGCGGATCTACTAGCAATAGGCAAAAATAGTAATGGTATCCGGGTTCGGTCATCTTGCCTGGGATTCCTCAAGGAAGAAGAACGGGTCCAAGTAGAAGACGGAGCAACAGTCGAGCGGATCCTCACAACTCCGGAACGAAACCGAAGCTAACAAGAGAAGCAACCGGAAAGAAGGAAACAACACGGTAAACACACACATCATAAACATGGCATACGATGCACAAGCAAGCATGATGCATGTCCGGTTTAATTATGCAAGGCATGGCAAAGTGCACAAACAAAACTACAAGTTAAGTGGAGATCAATATGCAACGAGTTGCATATTGACGAAACACCACATATTAATTATTTAGTTGACTCTCGTTATTTACAAGACAAGATTAAATGTTTTTAACATGGCAAGAGGTGAAGCATAAAGAAACTATACTATTAAGGCAATTTAAATAAGGCCGGAGAATAACAACAACATATTCCGGAAAATCCTCATGAGCATGTTTAATAATTATAAGCAAACAATAATTAACATATATAATGTTGTTAAATGATGCGGATGACATGATCAAGTTTATGCAAGTTTTATTAAAAGGTTGACTTGAAGAAGATAAGAAGCATCGTCACCGTGGTGGAATGAAAAGGTGCCACGGCAACGATCCGAAATGATGCAACGCAACACCTCGGTTCCGGTTTCTCGTTGAGAGACCGGGCAAAAGCAAAGACGGAGTGAACGAGTCCAACGAGATGAAAAGGTGGGCGATCCCGTTACCGGGTTTCCACGAGTCGGTGACGAGGCAACCGAGGAACATGACAAAAGGTCGGAACGGCACGGAGCACACACGGGAAACATTTCATACAACCACAACAAGCATCACACGGGTCGTTTCGTTATACCTTCGAAGCGTGCGTTTCGGGGCGGTTCGAGACGTCGAGGGACGTAGTGGAAGTAGAGGAAGTAGAGGAAGTAGCCGTTCCGTAGAGGGAAGTAGTTGTACTCGGGCGACGGTAGATGTACTCGTTCCGTTCGTTCTTGCCGGTTCCACGACGGCGGTAGTTGTTCACGGTCATCGGTAGGGGTACTAGTTCCGTAGTTGTACTTGAGGGTCTTCGGCGACGTAGTCGTTCACGTTTCGTAGCCGTTCGGTCGTCGTGGTACTTGTCGGGGCCGTAGGGGTACTCGTGGCGGCCGTGTAGTCGAACTTGACGGGTCGTCGGCGATTCGAAGGGGTACACGGTTCGTCGAGTTACTTGCTATTCCGTGGTTACTTGAGAAAACAAACAACAACAGTAACCGAAACAACAAAACAAAAAAAAAACAAAAAGGAAAAAAGGGTTGCACGGCGCTGCGGCGCTGGAAAACACGGCGGGCGGCAGGCTGCTGGTCGCTGGAGAAGGAGGCCCGAAGGAAGGGGCGACGAGGGTGCGGTCCGGCCGAAGGTAGCAGGGCCATGGCGCTCGCTGGACGAGGGGAGGACTCCATGGCGCTGCTGGGCGAAGCAGGGGCGGTGCAGAGGCGAGCTCGCGAGGGAGGCCGGATGCGTGAGGAGGAGAAGGGGCCGCGGGGCCTCGTGCGCGAGGGCGAGGGGCGGAGGAAGGCCGACGGCTCCTGGCCGCATCGGGAGGAAGAGGGGCGAGCTCGCGAGGCGCCCTGGCGACAGAGGCCTCTGGTGCGGCCCCGGGCCGGCTTGGTGAAGCAGCGGGCGCGCGCGCGGCCTGGAGGGCGACGGGGAGGCAGAGCTCCTGCCCTGGAGAAGGAGAGGAGGGGCGCTCGGGACAGCCGCGAACTGGAGGCGAGGAGACGCGGCGAGATGCGGTCGTCGAGAGGGACAGAGAGGGGTCGAGGCAGAGCGAGAAGAGAGCGAGAGGGAAAGAGAAACGGGATCGGGGAGAGAGGGAAGCGAGCGAGGGAATCGGGACTCCTCCCTGGCGGCGCGACGGGAAGGAGCGAGGGGTGAGGAACGACTGCTCGCTAGAGTCTAGGGTTCGGTGGGGGAAGCGGGCTGGAGGCCAGATGGGCCGCTGGGATGGGCCTAGAAGCTGGAGGCTGGGCGGCTGGGACCAGAAGGGAGGCCTGGGAAGCTGATGGCCTGGTTTGGGCTCCTCCTTTGCTGTTTTTTCCCAAAATAAAACAGAAATACCACAACAAGAAAGAAAGAAGGTGTGCTAGAAAATAGAGTTATGGCATAGGGTAAAATTCCTGGACTCACAAAAAATGTCAGGAATTTAAATAAAATGGCTGGAGGGTTTTTGGAAGGACCTCGAACAACGGGAAAAGAATTATTGCAAGGTTTGAAGGTGAAACTCGAAGTGAAAAGACATGGGGAAATTATGCAAGTGTGTTACGGTGATTCCGAAGCAACGGAATAATTAATAAATATAGCTCCCTAAATATTAGGAGGCTTTTATATGTTATAAAGAGAAGTCACCTTCCCTCGATTTAAATGGACCGAAGGTCCACACGATTTATTAAGGTTGAGATGCAAAAAAATAAAATAACATGATGGCATGATGACATGATGCAATGCAAAAATAAATAACACAAGCAGAACTGAAAAACACGGGCAACCCGGAACATCTGGAACTTCGAGAATCTTCTGGAATCTTCTGGGACGTCGGTCTCGGGCGTCACAACTCTCCCACACTAACGGAGGATCTCGACCCGAGATCCTAGAGATATCACCGGGTAAAAACGAAGAGGAAGAGGTAAAACAAAGTTGCTTCTTTGACAGACGAGTGAAACCAAGAACCTTGAGAGGTTGAGCAAATTGAAAGAAGAATAGAACGGAGATGAACGAAGTTAAGAGCACTCCGGTAAAATGAGTAACAAGGAGTATTATGAGAACCTTGGAGGTTGAAAGACAAGAATTAAGAGCTTACGAACCAAAAGAATTAGAAACCGCAACGATATAGCCAAGGAATAAGAATGACAGAATTTGGACAGCACTCCGTCTGAAAATGGAAGGAAATGAACAAAAACTTAAGGAGATGGAGTGATACTTGATGAAAACAACAACATATTGCCTCTGAAACAATGAAAGAATGGCACAAAGGTTAAGAAGGACTCAGACAGCACTCCGGTTGAAAAGAGAGGCAAAAGCTAGATAAGATGACGAAACTTGAATGAAGAATACAACACTCCGGTTAAATGGACTAGAAAAGAAAAGAACATGATCTTGAAAAGAAAACAAGATGATGGTTTGAAGAGAGCAACATCACAATGCCTCCGGAATGAAAGAATAACATATAGATCAACGAAAGAAAAGAATGGAGAAGAAAAGACAACTTCTCCGGCAAATGAATTGAAAGAGCATCCTTACGAAGAAGGGTTGAACGGAGTTGTTGGGAAATCAACAACGAAAGAATAAGCTCGTTGTGGGCTTATGAAAAACATCTCGAAATTAAGAGGTGACAACCAGCCACTAACTTAAACAATTGATTGGATAGAGATCAACAAGGAGACGAAAAACTTATCTCACCGGAATGATAAATGAAGAACTTGGATCATTTATAAGCACCATAATAGCAACAATCCTTAGGGATAGCTTTAGGTGCAATACAACCCAAGATAACTCCAACGAATAAATTGAAGGGTTGAAAGGATCTCCTGAACAAAGAAAATGATGGGTTTAAATATCTCATTTTTGACAACTTGTGAATCATGAAACATGAAGGAATTGACAAGAATGACATAATACCACCTCAAAAGATAAGGTAGAAAGAATTGCACTTGGAAAACATGATGAAGAATGCTTGAGCTCCAACAAGAATCTTGATGAAGAATTCAAGGATGAATTAAAACATGATGAATCACCATGAGAACTCCGGTAATGAAAACAAGAGAAGGAAAGATGAAAAGAATAAGATTCAAGGACTGCGATGAATTAGATTGAGCTTGAAATGATATGATTGAAATACTTGGAACTCCGGAAAACAAGATGAACAACTTAGAACTGAGAATATGATATGATGAACAAGCTCCAGACAAAAGAATTAAATCACCTGAAGGAATAAGAATAAGAATTATGTCATGCATCTCCTTCACCAATTTAAATTGATGACAACCAAAGGATTTGGCATACTACTTATTCTCATTGCAAAGAATTAAAGAGAGATCTAGCACAAGCTCGGATAATTATTCAACGAACCACCGGTAGGATTGTGAAAAGAACAATTGAATTGAAACGATAACAACGGAAAGTTAAACTTGAAAGAACCACCGTAAGAATAGGGAGACGAACGAAGAGACATCAATGAAGAATATTTGGAGGACGAAGTTGAAAACTGAGAACGAAGAAATCTTCTGAAATGATGGCCTTCGGAGGATCACAAAGAAAAGAATTCATGAAATGCTTCGGAAGGGTTATAAACAGAATTCCTCACAATCGGAACAATAATGAGGATGGCATGAAGCTAGAACCACGAATCTTCAAGAGAACGGGCCAAGATTTAAGAGAAACACTTCTTCGGTCTCCAAATGCTGAGAAAGAAGACGAGAAATGCCATGAAGAATTTCGAGATACTCCGGAATGAAGAATTAAAAGGTTGAACCAATGATGAAAAAGAATTTGAAAGTAAACTTGGAGAAGGCATATGACTGATGGAAATCATTCTTACGTCACACTTTGAAAAGAATTCGCCGGAAAGGAAGAGTCAGGTAAGATCCTGGGAAAAGACCTGTGGGTTAGGGCCCACTCAAAAGGAATCACCGTTGAAAAAGATTGCTGAAGAGATATTGCACCGGTTGAATTAAAAGGCTTGAAATAAGATGATAAACCCCAAAATAGCTTGAACGGATTACGAATGGAATTATGAATCTTCAGCACTCCGGATATGAATAGCAAGAGGAGAATGATTAACTGGTGCACCGGAATAAGAAAGCATTGTGTAATGAGGAAAAGGATAAGATCAACACCGAAATCTTGAATTACATCCACCGGCAGAATATGAGAACAAAAGAATGATGAACTTGAAGCTCTTGAGCATCTTCACGATAAATCACCGGATAAGAACATTGAAGGAAAAGAAAGAAGAAACATCACATTAATAAAATGGATATTTCATTTGAGAATTGCTGGCTCCAAGAAGAAAAAAGGGAGGGAGGGCGGGGAAAAACAAAGACGACTTGGGATGAATGAAACAGACAAATCGTCAGATTTCTCAACGGCGTCCGTATGGAATAACTTGAAGAGAAGGCACACCGGTTGAAAAGAATTAACATGAAGATCTTGATGGTCAAGAAGAATTAGCCTCCCATAGAAATATGAGAACACCGATAAGGAGGTATGGAATCACCATTTGACATCGAAGCAACTCGAATACCAGAATGAAAACAAGAACAAAGGGTAGATAAGTCGCAGCATCATCTTCACAATATCATTCGAACAGAGGATTGAACGAATGAATTCCGTAGGTACATCAACTTGACTTGAAGCCACTCGGAAGAACAAAAGATAAATAAAAAAAAAACAAGGATCAGATAGGACAAATACAAGATAGAAGCTTCGTTCGACATCTTCGTGCTGAAAGCTCATGGAACGTGTTACAGAAGGGTTTTGCAATCCCCGGATCAGCATAGCCAAGGACCCTTTAAGATGCAACTCCCGATCAGAACAAGTCCATAAAACCACTTCACTCAATGTAGAACCCCGAACTTCATATCGAGCATCCGTTGGAAGAATGCCTAGAACTACTAGATGAACCCACCTATAGATTTCCGAAAGTTTCCAGTTATGCAATCAGGTGTTGGGGATACACGGGAAGCACCGCGCAATCAACTCTAAACCTACATCCAGGTGTATCCATCCTTCAACACATAACCAGTCTTTATCGGAAACTGTTTACCTCGGACCTTCGAAAGGCATCCACTATAACAAGCTATGGCAATACTCTCGAACTACCTCCCCAGTACTGGGTGATGTCGGGGTTATCTTGCCACTGGCCGTATAGGAGAGATTTTCGATGTCGGCCGTCTTAAGTATTTAGTACTGCCGCGATATGCTTGTGTCAATGATACCCCGAAGCTCAACTCCTCGGTAACAGGAGGCATAGAGAACAATATCCTTGTCACAAGAACATCGAAACAATCCCAGAATACTCGCGGGATCCTAAAAAAAATTTGGTGCAATTTTTGAAAGTAGAAGAGGTAAGAGTAATCGTCAGGAGTCCTCACCAGAGAGAAAAGGGATGAGAAGCAAAGAAATCCTACTCTCCGATATAATATAGGACTCAAAACATTTTCAAGTGTGTGCCTAGACTCAACCGTCAACGATTCGATCAATCAGTGGGGGCTTCTAGGTCGGAGAAGGCTCTGATACCAACTTGTAATGCCCAGGATGGGACTATACCTCCTACGTGTCGAGGCACGACTTAAAGGTATAAGCCCATCCTAGAATGATCTCAAGTTTGGTATCTTTGCACAACTCATGTAAAAGAGGGATTAAATTGCAAAAGGAGATAGTTGGCTTACACTCGCCACTTCACACAATACATTACATAAGCAAAACATCATACAAAAACATCACAACCCGACTACGGGTGAAGATCCAAAAGAAAGATACCAAAACAACATAAAGCCACAGGTCAGGATCGAATCCTAGTAGAAACCACTACTGAACATCGAAACGTCACAAGCAAACGACCACAAACTTCATCGAGCTCCCGATGAAGAACTGAACCAGCTCCTGCATCGAACTCGGCTGGACCTGCAACTGGTGTGGTGAAGTAACTGTGAGCCACAGAGGACTCAGCAATCCCGTTCCCGGGTAACATGACTATTTAAGCCTTGGGTGAGGACACGGCTGAAGAAAGAACGAGAGGTGAAGGAACAACAAGAGTCTGCAGCAGCAACTAGCACTAACTTACGTAAAAGAGAGCGAGAAGAGAAGTGCATCGGTCGAAAGATGATCACGAAGTGATCCTAGCTAAAGCCGGCCAAACATAACCCCACCGTGTTCAACTCCCGAATCCCTATTCGGAAATTGACAGTCACGGTACACACGCTGGTAGTGTATTAGAACATTGTGTCAAGTTATCTACAACCGGAATTAACAAGCTCCCATCTGCCACATAACCGCGGGCACGGCTTTCGAAAGTTCAAACCCTGCAGGGGTGTTCCAACTTGGCCCATCACAAGCCCACGATCCGCGGAGTCGCAACTCCATAGGTGGGAAGACCCGAGTATTCTCGGAATCCCGTGCTCAAGTTAAACCGAACTAAGGTAAGGCTAATCCAGCAAATCCTCCCGGCGTGTCGACACCCTGATAGTAGCCGCGCGTATCTAAGTCTCAGGACACGACCGGATGGCCGATTCTACAGGTTTTTACCAAACCTTGAGTTTCCTCGAGGTGGCCCCGCAGACTCCCCGTTTCGGACCAACACTCATGTGGAGCACTGGCCCGGGGTTGTTGAATTAAAATAAAAGGGATAGCTAGTCCACATGCAAGTTTTTATTAGTTTGTTATTAGGCAAATAGTACCAATGTTGGGACTTGCTGGAAAAGACTTAGCACTTAGCGGTTTATCAAGGGGGTCCCATACACCCCAACCGTGTTAGGAACGCATAATCAAGGAACATAACACCGGTTTATACGGTTCCTAACGGCATGAGTGGAACAAATCACCAAGCAAAAGGCTTAGCCTTCCACCCTTGCCAGTATATAGATGATTTCATTTTAAGCATTTATATAGTGTGATATAACCCAACCAAACTTCAACATGAAGCAAGCATCTTCAATCTTCACCTGCAACTAACAATGCTATAAGAGGGGCTGAGCAAGCCTACGTATAGCCAAGCAACGGTTTGCGTAGGTAGGGTGGTTAAACATGGCAATGGTTACAAGTAGGATGGCTGACAAGAAGACATGGGCATCGAGGCAAAACTATAGAGCGGATCTACTAGCAATAGGCAAAAATAGTAATGGTATCCGGGTTCGGTCATCTTGCCTGGGATTCCTCAAGGAAGAAGAACGGGTCCAAGTAGAAGACGGAGCAACAGTCGAGCGGATCCTCACAACTCCGGAACGAAACCGAAGCTAACAAGAGAAGCAACCGGAAAGAAGGAAACAACACGGTAAACACACACATCATAAACATGGCATACGATGCACAAGCAAGCATGATGCATGTCCGGTTTAATTATGCAAGGCATGGCAAAGTGCACAAACAAAACTACAAGTTAAGTGGAGATCAATATGCAACGAGTTGCATATTGACGAAACACCACATATTAATTATTTAGTTGACTCTCGTTATTTACAAGACAAGATTAAATGTTTTTAACATGGCAAGAGGTGAAGCATAAAGAAACTATACTATTAAGGCAATTTAAATAAGGCCGGAGAATAACAACAACATATTCCGGAAAATCCTCATGAGCATGTTTAATAATTATAAGCAAACAATAATTAACATATATAATGTTGTTAAATGATGCGGATGACATGATCAAGTTTATGCAAGTTTTATTAAAAGGTTGACTTGAAGAAGATAAGAAGCATCGTCACCGTGGTGGAATGAAAAGGTGCCACGGCAACGATCCGAAATGATGCAACGCAACACCTCGGTTCCGGTTTCTCGTTGAGAGACCGGGCAAAAGCAAAGACGGAGTGAACGAGTCCAACGAGATGAAAAGGTGGGCGATCCCGTTACCGGGTTTCCACGAGTCGGTGACGAGGCAACCGAGGAACATGACAAAAGGTCGGAACGGCACGGAGCACACACGGGAAACATTTCATACAACCACAACAAGCATCACACGGGTCGTTTCGGTATACCTTCGAAGCGTGCGTTTCGGGGCGGTTCGAGACGTCGAGGGACGTAGTGGAAGTAGAGGAAGTAGAGGAAGTAGCCGTTCCGTAGAGGGAAGTAGTTGTACTCGGGCGACGGTAGATGTACTCGTTCCGTTCGTTCTTGCCGGTTCCACGACGGCGGTAGTTGTTCACGGTCATCGGTAGGGGTACTAGTTCCGTAGTTGTACTTGAGGGTCTTTGGCGACGTAGTCGTTCACGTTTCGTAGCCGTTCGGTCGTCGTGGTACTTGTCGGGGCCGTAGGGGTACTCGTGGCGGCCGTGTAGTCGAACTTGACGGGTCGTCGGCGACTCGAAGGGGTACACGGTTCGTCGAGTTACTTGCTGTTCCGTGGTTACTTGAGAAAACAAACAACAACAGTAACCGAAACAACAAAACAAAGAAAAACAAAAAGGAAAAAAAGGGTTGCACGGCGCTGCGGCGCTGGAAAACACGGCGGGCGGCAGGCTGCTGGTCGCTGGAGAAGGAGGCCCGAAGGAAGGGGCGACGAGGGTGCGGTCCGGCCGAAGGTAGCAGGGCCATGGCGCTCGCTGGACGAGGGGAGGACTCCATGGCGCTGCTGGGCGAAGCAGGGGCGGTGCAGAGGCGAGCTCGCGAGGGAGGCCGGATGCGTGAGGAGGAGGAGGGGCCGCGGGGCCTCGTGCGCGAGGGCGAGGGGTGGAGGAAGGCCGACGGCTCCTGGCCGCATCGGGAGGAAGAGGGGCGAGCTCGCGAGGCACCCTGGCGACAGAGGCCTCTAGTGCGGCCCCGGGCCGGCTTGGTGAAGCAGCGGGCGCGCGCGCGGCCTGGAGGGCGACGGGGAGGCAGAGCTCCTGCCCTGGAGAAGGAGAGGAGGGGCGCTCGGGACGGCCACGAACTGGAGGCGAGGAGACGCGGCGAGATGCGGTCGTCGAGAGGGACAGAGAGGGGTCGAGGCAGAGCGAGAAGAGAGCGAGAGGGAAAGAGAAACGGGATCGGGGAGAGAGGGAAGCGAGCGAGGGAATCGGGACTCCTCCCTGGCGGCGCGACGGGAAGGAGCGAGGGGTGAGGAACGACTGCTCGCTAGAGTCTAGGGTTCGGTGGGGGAAGCGGGCTGGAGGCCAGATGGGCCGCTGGGATGGGCCTAGAAGCTGGAGGCTGGGCGGCTGGGACCAGAAGGGAGGCCTGGGAAGCTGATGGCCTGGTTTGGGCTCCTCCTTTGCTGTTTTTTTCCCAAAATAAAACAGAAATACCACAACAAGAAAGAAAGAAGGTGTGCTAGAAAATAGAGTTATGGCATAGGGTAAAATTCCTGGACTCACAAAAAATGTCAGGAATTTAAATAAAATGGCTGGAGGGTTTTTGGAAGGACCTCGAACAACGGGAAAAGAAATATTGCAAGGTTTGAAGGTGAAACTCGAAGTGAAAAGACATGGGGAAATTATGCAAGTGTGTTACGGTGATTCCGAAGCAACGGAATAATTAATAAATATAGCTCCCTAAATATTAGGAGGCTTTTATATGTTATAAAGAGAAGTCACCTTCCCTCGATTTAAATGGACCGAAGGTCCACACAATTTATTAAGGTTGAGATGCAAAAAAATAAAATAACATGATGGCATGATGACATGATGCAATGCAAAAATAAATAACACAAGCAGAACTGAAACACACGAGCAACCCGGAACATCTGGAACTTCGAGAATCTTCTGGAATCTTCTGGGACGTCGGTCTCGGGCGTCACAGTAGTAACTTGATCTGAAGTTTCATGATCATCATCATTAGCTTCCTCACTAATTGGTGTAGGCATCACGGGAATGATTTTCTATGCCGAGCTACTTTCCAATTCGAGAGAAGGTACAATTACCTCATCAAGTTCTACTTTCCTCCCACTCACTTCTTTCGAGAGAAGCTCCTTCTCTAGAAAGGTTCCATTCTTAGCAACAAAGATATTGCCTTTGAATTTGTGATAGAAGGTGTACCCAACTGATTTTGGGTATCCTATGAAGACGCATTTCTCCAATTTGGGTTCGAGCTTATGAGGCTAAAGCTTTTTCGCATAAGCATCGCAACCCCAAACTTTAAGAAACGACAGCTTAGGTTTCTTGCCAAACCATAGTTCATACGATGTCGTCTCAATGGATTTAGATGGTGCCCTATTTAACGTGAATGCAGCTGTCTCTAATGCATAACCCCAAAATGATAGTGGTAAATCGGCAAGAGACATCATAGATCGCACCGTATCTAATAAAGTACAGTTATGACGTTCGGACACACCATTACGCTGTGGTGTTCCAGGTGGCATGATTTGCGAAACTATTCCACATTGGTTTAAATGAAGACCAAACTCGTAACTCAAATATTCGCCTCCGCGATCAGATTGTAGAAACTTTATTTTCTTGTTACGACGATTCTCAACTTCACTCTGAAATTCTTTGAACTTTTCAAATGTTTCAGACTTGTGTTTCATTAAGTAGATATACCCGTATCTGCTCAAATCATCTGTGATGGTCAGAAAATAACGATACCCGCTGCAAGCCTCAACTCTCATCGGACCGCATACATTTGTATATTATTTCCAATAAGTCATTGGCTCGCTCCATTGTTCCGGGCAACGGAGTTTTAGTCATCTTGCTCATGAGGCATGGTTCGCAAGCATCAAATGATTCCAAAAGTCCATCAGCATGGAGTTTCTTCATGCGCTTTACACCAATATGACCTAAATGGAAGTGCCACAAGTATGTTGCACTATCATTATCAACTCTGCATCTTTTAGCTTCAATATATGAATATGTGTATTACTACGATCGAGATTCAATAAACCATTCACCTTGGGTGTATGACCATATAAGGTTTTATTCATGTAAATAGAATAACAATTATTCTCTGACTTAAATGAATAATCGTATTGGAATAAACACGATCCAATCTTGTTCATGCTCAACGCAAACACCAAATAACATTTATTTAGGTTTAACACTAATCCCTAAAGTACAGGTACTGTGCGATGATGATCATATCAATATTGGAACTATTTCCAACACACATCGTCACCTCACCCTCAACTAGTCTACGTTTATTCTGCAACTCCCGTTTTGAGTTACTAATCTTAGCAATCGAACATGTATCAAATATCCGAGGGTTACTACAAACACTAGTGAGGTACACATCAATAACATGTATATCAAATATACCTTTATTTACTTCGCCATCCTTCTTATCCACCAAATATTTGGGGTAGTTCCGCTTCCAGTGACCATTTCCTTTGTAGTAGAAGCACTCACTTTCAGCCTTCGGTCTAGCTTTGGGCTTCTTCTCGGGAGTGTCTACTTGCTTTCCGTTCTTATTGAAGTTCCCTTTCTTTCCCCTGCCCTTTTTTCTTGAAACTAGTGGTCTTGTTTAACCATCAACACTTGATGCTCTTTCTTGATTTCTACCTTCGCTGATTTCAGCATTGCAAAGAGCTCGAGAAACGTTTTCGTCATCCCTTGCATATTATAGTTTATCACGAAGTTCTAGTAGCTTGGTGATAGTGACTAGAGAACTCTGTCAATCACTATCTTATCTAGAAGATTAACTCCCACTTGATTTAAGTGATTGTAGTACCCTGACATTCTAAGCACATGCTCACTAGCTGAGTTATTCTCCTCCATCTTGTAGGCAAAGTATTTGTCAGAGGTCTCATACCTCTCGACATGTTCATGAGTTTGAAATACCAATTTCAGCTCTTGGAACATCTCATATGCTCTGTGGCGTTCAAAACGTTTTTGAAGTCCCCGTTCTAAGCCGTAAAGCATGGTGCACTAAACTATTAAGTACACATCATATTGAGCTTTGTCAAATGTTCATAACGTTTACATATGCTCCTGCAATAGGTCTGTCACCTAGCGGTGCATCAAGGACAAAATACTTCTGTGCAGCAATGAGGCTCATCCTCAGATCACGGACCTAGTCCGCATCTTTGCTACTAACATATTTCAACTTAGTTTTCTCTAGGAACATATCAAAAACTTAGGGGAGCTACAACCCGAGCCATTGATTGATAACCCACAAGTGTAGGGGATCGCAACAGTTTTCGAGGGTAAAGTATTCAACCCAAATTTATTGATTCGACACAAGGGGAGCCAAAGAATACTCTTAAGTATTAGCAGCTGAGTTGTCAATTCAACCACACCTGGAAACTTAGTATCTGCAGCAAGATAGTTTAGTAGCAAAGTAATATGATAGTGACGGTAGCAGCAATAAAAGTAACGGTAGTGTTTTTGTAGTTTTTGTGATAGTAGCAGCGGAAAAGTAAATAAGCAACAAGCAATATGTGAAAAGCTCGCAGGCATTGGATCTGTGATGGGAAATTATGTCGGATGCAATTCATCATGTAAAAGTTATAACCTAGGGTGACACAGAACTAGCTCCAGTTCATCAATGCAATGTAGGCATGTATTCCGAATATAGTCATACGTGCTTATGGAAAAGAACTTGCGTGGCATCTTTTGTCCTACCCTCCCATGGCAGCGGGGTCCTATTGGAAACTAAGGGATATTAAAGCCTCCTTTTAATAGAGTACCGGACCAAAGCATTAACACATAGTGAATACATGAACTCCTCAAACTATGGTCATCACCGGGAGTGGTCCCGATTATTGTCACTTCGGGGTTGCCGGATCATAACACATAGTAGGTGACTATAGACTTGCAAGATAGGATCAAGAACACACATATATTCATGAAAACATAATAGGTTCAGATCTGAAATCATGGCACTCGGGCCCTAGTGACAAGCATTAAGCATAGCAAAGTCATAGCAAGATCAATCTCAGAACATAGTGGATACTAGGGATCAAACCCTAACAAAACTAACTCGATTACATGATATATCCCATCCAACCCATCACCGTCCAGCAAGCCTATGATGGAATTACTCACGCACGGCGGTGAGCATCATGGAATTGGTGATGGAGGAAGGTCGATGATGACGATGGCGACGATCTCCACTCTCCGGAGCCCCGAACGGACTCCAGGATCAGCCCTCCCGAGAGAGATTAGGGCTTGGCGGCGGCTCCGTATCGTAAAACGCGATAATTCTTCCTCTCTGATTTTTTTCTCCCCGAAAGTGAATATATAGGATCTGGGGATACGTCGATGGAGCACCAGGGGCCCACGAGGCAGGGGGCGCGCCCTAGGGGGGGCACGCCCCCCACCCTCGTGGACAGGGTGTGGGCCCCCTGGTCTGGATCTTCTTGCCGATATTTTTTATATTTTCCAAAATAATTCTCCGTGGGTTTTCAGGTCATTCCGAGAACTTTTTATTTCTGCACAAAAACAACACCATGGCAGTTCTGCTGAAAACAACGTCAGTCCGGGTTAGTTCCATTCAAATCATGCAAGTTAGAGTCCAAAACAAGGGCAAAAGTGTTTGGAAAAGTAGATACGTTGGAGACGTATCAACTCCCCCAAGCTTAAACCTTTGCTTGTCCTCAAGCAATTCAGTTGATAAACTGAAAGTGATAAAGAAAAACTTTGACGAACTCTATTTGCTCTTGTTGTTGTAAATATGTAAGCCAACATTCAGGTTTTCAACAAGATCATGAACTAACCACATTCACAATAACTTTTAGGTCTCAAGTCTACTCACATCAATGGCGTAATCAACTAGCGAGCAATAATAATAAACCTCGGATGACAACACTTTCTTAAAACAATCATGATATGATATAACAAGATGGTATCTCGCTAGCCCTTTCTGAGACCGCAAAACATAAATGCAGAGCACCTTCAAGGATCAAGGACTGACTAGACATTGTAATTCATGGTAAAAGGATCCAGTCATGATCATACTCAATGCAAATTAATGGTAATACATGAAAATGACAGAGGTGCTCTCCTACTGGTGCTCTTTTATAAGAGGATGATGACTCTGCATAAAAGTAAATAGATAGGCCCTTCGCAGAGGGAAGCAGGGATTTGTAGAGGTGCCAGAGCTCGATTTTTAAATAGAGATGAATAACATTTTGAGCGGTATACTTTCATTGTCAACATAACAACCAAGAATCTCGATATCTCCCATGCTACTCACATTATAGGCGGTTCCCAAACATAATGGTAAAGTTTATACTCCCCAACCACCAACAAGCACACTCCACGGCTAGCCCGAAACAACGGGTACCGTCCAAACCAGCAACAGCCCTGGGATAGTTTTGTTTAATTATTATGATTTTGAGCATGGGACTGGGCATCCCGGTTACCAACCATTTTCTCGTGAATGATGAGCGGAGTCCACTCATCGTGAGAATAACCCACCTAGCATGGAAGATATAGACAACCCTAGTTGATACATGAGCTGTTCGAGCATACAAAACAGAATTTCATTTGAAGGTTTAGAGTTTCGCACATGCAAATTTACTTGGAACGGCAGGTAAATACCGCATATAGGAAGGTATGGTGGATTAATGTGGAATAACTTTGGGGGTTTATGGAAGTGGATGCACAAGCAGTATTCCCGCTTAGTACAGGTGAAGGCTAGAAAGAGACTGGGAAGCGACTAGCTAGAGAGCAACAACGATCATGGACATGCATTAAAATTAATCAACAATGAATGCAAGCATGAGTAGGATATAAATCACTATGAACATAAATATCGTGGAGGCTATGCTGATTTGTTTCAACTACATGCGTGAACATGTGCCAAGTCAGATCACGTAAATCGTTCAAAGGAGGATACCACCCCATCATACCACATCACAACCATTTTAATATCATGTTAGCACGCAAGATAGACCATTATAAACTCAGAGCTAATTAAGCATGACATAAGCAGCTATGATCTCTAATTGTCATTGCAAGCATGTTTCATTTATAACAAGCTGAATCAGGAATGATGAACTATCATATTTACAAAAACAAGAGAGGTCGAGTTCATACCAGCTTTTCTCATCTCAATTAGTTCATCATATATCATCCTCATTGCCTTTCACTCGCACGACCGAACAGTGTGGATAATAATAATAGTGCACGTGCATTGGACTAAGCTGGAATCTGCAAGCATTTAATACAAGAGAGAAGACAAGGTAATATGACTCAAGGTTAAATGAACAATAAAGCATATGAGAGCCACTAAGTATTTAAATCATGGTCTTCTACTCTTGACCCCAAAGAAAAGAAAAGAAACTATTTACACGAGAAAGCTCCCAACAAGCAAAAGAAGAACGAGAAATCTTTTTGGTTTTTCTTTTAATTGCTACTACAAGCAGGAAAAGTAAACTAGCTTTAGAAGCTACAACTAATATTTTTTTGTTTTTCTTAAGGTTTTTTCTGGCACACAAGAAAAAGACTAAGAAAAAGAAATTAAACTAAACATGGATGGTACAATGAAAGAGTGTGAGCACCGACAACTAGAATAAGTGTGTGAACATGAATGTAAAGTCGGTGAGAAACACGTACTCCCCCAAGCTTAGGCTTTTGGCCTAAGTTGGTCTATGACCAGTATTAGCCTGACGGATATCCAAAGTCGTAGTTGGGGTTGTACTGAGATGCAGCAGCTACTGCATGCTGAGCTGCAGCTCGAAGGCGGGCTGCTTCCGTCATATTATAATACTCATTTGCCTCCTCCATGGTTATAGTGTATCTCCCTTTTGCCTGAAAGTCAAACAAAGTAGGGGCAGGAAGAACAATAGGGATGGCATGATGCCTATTAAAGATTAGTCGATATTTGAGGGATTGATCATCCCTCTCTATAAACCGGTGACTAGTCATAGCATGGCAATCCAAATGAGCAGGAGGTAAAGGTTCATCATTCTCGTGCACAGGCACACCAAGACGGCGGGCTATGCGAGTGTCATAAATCCCACCAAATAAATCTCCATGCATACCATTATGGTGTAACCTACGTGCAACAATGGCTCCCAAGTTATATTGTCTATCACCTTATACAGCACTCCCGAGAACACTAAGATCTGGGACACACATGTGACAAGCCTCATCTTTACCATTTATGCATCTACCGATAAAGAGAGCAAAGTAATGAATAGCAGGAAAATGGATGCTCCCTATGGTAGTGTCACACCCTGATTTCCATGTCACATTGCTTAAGCTTATTTTCATGTCAAAAATGTGGATTTGCAAAAACTTTTGAGTGTTTTTGACTTTGCTTGATTTGACTTTTGTCTGCTGTTTGCTAGTGCTCTAAAAATCAAATAAATCCTCCAACTCTTATACTTCATCTCCTTGACCCAAAACCTTTTTCCAATGATCATGCCATGTGTATAGACCAGTATAGAATTTTCTTATAAAAATATTTTGGCCAAATGGTATTTTCTAAAATTAGTTTTCCAGAAACCCCTGAATTGAGGTTTGCACTGCAAGTACCTTATTCAGGGTGTGAAAAATCTTCCAAAAGTTTATTTGAATCCTATTAGATATAGGACTCCCAGAAACCACAAAAGTATAATTTTAAAAGCTATTTTTATATTTTATTTAAAAGCTTTTTCTTAAGGCCAGAAATGGTCTTTAATAGGGAAAAATTATTTAAACATTTCAAAAATATTTGCCAAAATTCAGGGAGAATCATAGGACATATATTGCCCATATATAAGAGTTTCAGCACATGGTCATGTTCAAAATATTGGACAAATCCTTCCAAAACCCTTTCTGGATATTTCAAGCTTTTGAAATATTTACAAAGGAAATATTCTCCCAAAATTCCAGGGAAATTCTATCATGTCATATATGACATATTTGATGATCTTGCAAAGCCTCATGCCTTGAAGATCAAGGAAACATCCTCAAACCCCTTCAAAACCATTCTGTCCATATTTGAAGTTTGAGCAACTCTACATTTCCAACCTTGTCCAAATGCTCTCAAATTTGGTGCACATGCTAGAATGGCCTAATAAGGCATCTAGACCAAATGGCACAAGATTTGGAATAGAGCAACTTGATCAGATCACCCCAAAACCACTTCTGTTCAAATTCAAATTTGAACAACTTTACATTGTCAACTTTTTATCTGGAGCCTCAAACTTTGTGGGCATGTTCATATACCCAAATGATGATGCTACACCAAGTGGTGCATCAAGGGTAGATGATTTGCTTGACTCAAACATGGTGAAACCATTTCTGTTCATTTCTAGGGTTCACCAAAGTTACATTGGCCACTTTGCCCAAATGAGCTCAAATTTGGTGTAGAGGCCTAATTATGTGTGACATTTGATCCTGTTAAGTCCCATGACAAATGGATGTCATTTGCTTGACCAAACACTGATCAAACACCTTCTGTTCATTTACCAAAACAAGTGGTTGAATCCTTTTTACTTTTCTCCATGGCCTCAAGTTCTTACCACAGCTTCCCCTAGTCCTATTCTACCTCCAGTAACTCTCCTCTGCCTTATCTCAATTATTGGAGGGTAAAAACCCCACTTTTACCCTTGTGGACAGCCACCTTCTTCTCCTCCTTCACCTCCCTCCTCATCCCAGTGGTTCCCCAGGGTATCCAAGACCACAGAGCCTTTCTTTACTCCACTTCTGACCTTCTAGACAGCCTTTGCCTTGTTGGACACGACCAGAGCAACGGGGACGTGGCCATGCCGGCCAAACGCATGCTCTGGAGCGCGCTACAGTGCGCTCCCGCACTGTAGCCGCCCCCAATCAGCTGCTTCCGACAGCATTGGGTCTCCCCCTCGTGTCCCCCGAGGAGGCCTCGACGTCCGCAACACGCCGGGCGGTCGGCCCCCTCCTCTCTCCTCCTCCCTCGCTCCTGCTCGCACGCGCACCGTGGCCGCCCGGGCGCTCCAGTGAGCGAGCTCACACGCGCGGCCCTCTGACGCCTCCCTGCCCCTCCTCTTCCTTCCTCTTGACCTGGACCACGCCCACGCACACCGTAGACACCCCGGAACCTACCCCCGTGGCCTACAGGGACGTCGACGACCTCGCCGGCGCACGCGCGTTCGGTGGACCGGCGCTCCCCTATTTATAGGCCGCCCCCGAGCCCCCTCGCGGCTCCAATGGACTCCACTCCCTCTCCTGAACCTCTTGGACCGCCTCACTCTTCCTCCCGTGGCCTCCTTCCCTCGCCATGGCCGCCGCGGTAGCCGTCGGACTCCGCCCGGCCCCGGTGAACCAGGGCCTCTCCTCCTCTTCCTTGGCCACCAAGAGAACCGCAGCAGCCCGGCGGAGCTCCCCGACCCCTCGCCGTTCCTTCCTGTGCCCTGTGGTGCCCGCTCCACCATCGCCCGACGAGGCCGCCGCCTTGGCCAGGTGCAGGAGGTGCTATGGCCTCTCCCCTGCCGCCCCAAGGGTCCTCCTGGATGCGGCGCTCCCCGGGGATCCCTCCGGTGGCCGCGCCCTGGCCGGAGGTGGTCTGTGCCGCCGGGGACGGGCGCCGGCGTCGCATGGCTCGGGCCTCCCCGTCGTTCCTCTGCCTCAGGCGAGAGGTAGGGGACGACCTCCCCACCAGCTGGCAGGGGGCCCCGCCCATCAGCGGCTGTGCCAACCGAGCCGGCCCACCCGTCGGGTTAAGTGGAAACGGCTTCAGTCCGGTTTGCTTGCCCCGCTGGGTGGCGTCTTCCCGCGATGCGCCTTCGGCGTCGCCACCTCTCACCGCAGCCGAGCCGCTGGGCCGGCCCACTGTCTATCCGTCGCCCCGGGCACAGTAAAAGGGTATAACCCCTTTTCTTTTTATTCTTCTGTTTGCAGCAAACTTCTAAAATCTCCCAAGTATTCATATGAACTCCAAATTGCATGATTCAAATTTCCTATGGCTCCATAAATCATGCTCTACCACATGGTGCAACATGCACATTATTCCAGAGACCCTTCTCTCACAAATATTTATCAAATGTCCATTTTCCACTTTCTGTGATTAACTTTAGAAAATCACAGAGAGCTCATTTTTTATCCAAAAGCAGTGGTTCAAATTCCTAGATGCTTGTCATGACCAAACTTAGTTTTAGAACATTTTTAATAATAGTTTCTGTACCCCACCAATTATTGAGCCATTTCTTCCTATTTATCAGCTTTGCAAAATTCTAGGAAATTCATTTCAAATCCAAATCCAGTGAAACCAACTCCTAAATGCTTCTAAAATCATGACTTGATGATGGGTACCTTTGCTCATCATTCAAGGAATTATTTCTGTATACTTCTTCCAAATCCATAAACCCTTTGGTTCCATCATATTGAAATGATCCCAACTACCTATTGATCCAACACCTATGAAACCACCTTAGTCATTTCTAATATGACCAGAGGTATCCTAGAAAAGTCCAACTCCTATTTTTAGAGCACTTTTATTTTTGCTCTTCATTGTGTTGCTTATTATGATTGTTTCCATCGTTAGTTGACGAAATAAACGGAGTATTCGGAGATGGATCAGAAGATTTGAAGACTCTGAAGTATAAGGCAAGCAGCCCTTTGACCATGTTCAAGAAACCTTTTTATGCATGTCTCATAGCACCTTTATTATTCAATGCATCGGAATCATGTTGAGGTGGAAACCACTTTGGTTGCTACCCCTGTTACTTTACTATTGAAACTTGCGTCAACATGACCCTACCTTCCTATGAGGGTTATGTGGGTGGGAGTAGATAGATGTATGCTATAGTAGTTGGCTACGCAAAATGGGTCGGGGTTATGCATTGAGTGAAACAAGTGCGGTCTGACATACTTGCAAATGACCCAGTGGGTGCCACTAATGCCCCTGGGAGTTGATGAGGAGCTAGGGCACTACTTGGTGAAGAAGTAGTGTGCCGAGGCTTGACGAAAGTGTTGTTTACAGAGATGGATTAGATTTATGTGTGACTACTGTCCCAACCAAACATGCACAACCACTCTACCCTTACATGGGAAAGGGCATTATTGATTACCTAGGTCGATACTAGCATGGTGCCCGCATTACTAGTGACGGGGGTGACATGAGGTCACTCTCGGGACGGGGTCGCGCTTGGATAGGCGGCCATGACTGTCTTTACAGGGCACCGGACACACCGTTGGTACCCCGTGCTTGTGATATGTGATGAATTCGGAGCGAGTCTCCACAAACCTTGAGATGTGAAATGTTTGGCATGGGGCTGCTACCAATCGAGTGGACTCTATGTTAGTGTCGTCTAGGGAAAGGTAGTGATCGGGTGCTTACCCCGGGTACTTGAGGTACCGCGGGTCGTGGATGACACGGAAGTTCCCCGGATCTTGTGGGTAAAGTGTGCAACCTCTGCAGAGTGTCAAACTATTCGAATAGCCGTGTCCACGGTCATGGACAGTTGGGTGGTGCTACTTAGACTATGTCCATAAGTTTCTGGAAAACAACACGATTCAGAGATATTGTTGATGTGATTGAGAGGAAGTCACAATGAGCTTGTGCATGTGTTGATTACAACTCTTTCTCGATATTGATGTCTGTGACCTCCTGATACTTGTTACAGACACATGCATGCCCTGGTTATATGTTGATCATAATTGCATATGAAAAACTAGCTTTCCGCAAAACTACCAATTTAGTAGTAGAGCCTTGCATAATTATTCTGTTACCACACTCGGGTTGCTTGCGAGTACATTCAATGTACTCATTGGCTTGCCACTGGTTATTTTATTGGCCAGGCAGGAGAAAACAGGTTATGATGGAGATTTCTTGGTGACGAGCATGCGAGCTAGGACGCTTCCCAGTCAGAATGCCTGTAGGGTTAAGGCAGATGGCATGGGTCCCAGTTGTCTTTGAAGATTTTCCGCTGCGATGATATACTCAAGACTCGACCATTATGGTCCTATTTGTGTAACACGATATGTAAGGATGTAAGACTCTTGTTATTCAGCTTCTGTGTGTTCAGTGAGCATTAATCTCTGGGATCACTGTACACGTGCATTCGGTGATCACGACTTACGAGTCGGGGTCCCCACAGAGCTGGTATCAGAGCCATCCTGACTGTAGGAAGCCTTAGTTAGCATGGTCGTTACTTAGGGTAAAACTATTTTCAAAACTACTATTAGTAGTTTCAAAACTATCTATACTTCTCTTCCCTTCTCAGTTTTTCGAAAACTAGGCTATGCTCGATCTCTTCCCCTTCAAAACCTTGGTCGCTAAAACCCCTATGCCCCAGACCACTGGATTTTTCTGTAATCCTCGTGGAGTGCACCTTGCCAAACACTCACCCACCTTTGCACACAAGATTGGTGACACCACGACAAGATGATACCAACGGAAGTTACATCCTCGATGGATGAGGATATGAAGACCCAGAAGCTGGTGGTACCCTTGACAGTGTCCCAAGAAGATGCAACGTTGGCCTATGATGACCAGGGTATAGGGTATGCAAAATCATGATATACATCGCTAATAGAGTAATCATGTCACTACCGTTGTTGTATCGGCAACCACCGGTGAATGAGAACCTTGCCATTTGGTCCGCCTCACTATAGTGAGCAGGAAAACGGTTCTCTTCATTCTCCGCTCTTGGTGTCGATGTTTTCATCAACGAAACTGACGTGCTGGACCTCTATTATGCCTTGTTATTGTCATTACATATGGATTGCCTACCTGGTACCCTCAACGCCCCAGAAGGCACAAGGGATCGTCATGATTAAAGAGACAAGAGAAGACCAAGTCAACGCCAGCCACAAGGAGGCACCTTCACCCCATCACCTCAGCAGGCGGGAAGATGTTGAAGATTCTTCAGGATCAACCCGGATCATTCATCAAGCAACTACAAGGGACATGGCAACAACCGAGGAAGCTCAGAAGACTGCACGAGGCACAAGTCACGACACTGAGTCCGAGAACCCCTAGGGTAGGATGAGTCGTGTACCCCCTATGCGCAGTCGAGTCCATATGATGGTTCGGATAGAACCATGATTGTGTGTTGTTTGCTTTTATTCATTTGTGTTTTGATATAAGTCGCACTTTTGCCCCAGGCAACAAGTGCAAGGCTATATCACCTTCCTTGCCTTGTTTTCTTTGTTTCTGCCTTTTTGCACCTATTTGTTGCACCTGCACTATAGAACCCCCTTTAGGCATTCCCCCCCCCCTCTACGCTGCTTCTTCCCTCTCTCCTCTCTCTCCCCAACTGAAGACCCGCAAGACAAGATGCACCAAGGATTCTACCTCGGCAACCAACTGGCACCGAAGACTTCTGCTACAACCTCCACGATCTATTGCAACCCCGTAGAGTTATGTTTAACCCTCCAGACCAGTAACCCCTTTTCCTAGACCCTTTGAGACTTCCCGAGACACTCCAGCACGAATCCTTAACCATGTGCCTAACTCATGGTAAGGCGAGAGAACCTGTTAAGCCCTTGCAACCTTGCACAACACTGGGTTCGTAAAGGAACTAGTGGGCACGATGAGTGAGCACGTTTTTCATCTTGATATAGCACAAGGTCTGACGATGCCACAGATAGACCAGTTCGAGGATATTGGATAGATGACTTGGTGGATTACATCAGTGACTTCGAGGAACTATCGGAGACCTTGATGGATTGAGAGGTTTTCATGTTGGAGGGATCATGACTTTGGGAAGCATGTAGGAGTGCCCGTTGGGCATGAGATTTGGATTCACGTAGGTGATTCTGGTTGGTATAATGCTGGATATGTCTGCATGATTCGGAGTAAGATTGGGTTTAGACCTATGATCCTGATTAGGATATCATGCTTCTCGGTGGACAATAACCTAGGAGATTGGATTATTTGTCTGAGTTGATTTAGAGATCTATATAGTCGTGATCTTGGAGTTTACTGACCCGGATGATGAGAATTTGGTGGACATACTATCGTGATGCATAGACCTTCCAAGTATTTGGGTGTTATAGAGACTTGAGATCTTGTGGATCACCGTAGACATCGGATTTGTAGGATTGTTGGATTATGTGGTGATTGATGGAATTACCGGGCTATTGGAGTTGACCTATAGGAAGGAAACAAATCTTGGAGTGGCATATGACGTGTTTCCTTAGAATAGAGATGCATTATCTTGAGCCTTGCAAGACTAGGTTGAGTACTTGGATTGTGGAGATTAATCTCAGCTCAGCAGCATGTATGATCTACCTTTGGATTTTAGAGGTAGACGTACATATGGATTTGGGGATCTTAGTCAAGTATGATTTTGTTAGACCGTCTCTTGAGAGTCATGAGGATATGTATGGCATGAGTGGTGATTGGAGTTGGTCTCTGCGAGAAGATGCTTTTCCGTTCAGAGTACTAGATAGAGCTATTGGCATCTCAGAAACTGTGCTTAAGGATGAGATGATATAAGTTCACTCACTCACTAGAACCCTTGAAACCCTTAAGCCCCACCGAGCCACAACCTGGTCAGATTCTGACCGCAGGGCCTTGACTCAGAGTCAGGAAGGCCTCTGCAAATACTCAACCGAGACCACCACCAATACCTCAGCTTACCTTGCGTACCCCTCCGACCTCATGGAGCAAGTGGACAAGTTGGGTAACATCATTAATTGATGGCCTACTTGTCTGCCCGAAGACAAAGAAGAGACGGACAGCTGGATGGAGGACACCTGAAGACCGCCCTGTCAAGAAGGAAGATCTACACCAACCACCGTCATCAAGAAGAAGACTTCCGCGTCGAAGACCGGGCGTATCTGCAAACCACTCCTCAATGGAACCGAGCAATCCCGTGTCGAGGAACGCTCACACCATGATGTATCAAGACTTGAAGGCACGATTCTGGTGGCACATGATGAAAGAGAGATATGCAACCTATGTTGCAGAGTGTGGTGTGTGCCAAAAGGTCAAGCTGAATATCAGCGACCTGCTGGATTGCTTCATCCACTCAAGTTCCTGAGTGAAAGTGGGATAAAGACGGAATGAACTTCGTCACGGGATTACCAAGGTCGAATAGAGGATATGACTCTATCTGGGTCATAGTCGATCATTTGACCAAGGTGGCCCATTTCATTCCTGACAAGACCACTTATGATGGCAACCGGCTGGCATCTCTCTACGTCGACCGAATCGTAAGTCTTCACGGCATTTCCTAAGGAAATTGTGTCAGATCAAGGAACCCAGTTCACCTCTAGGTTCTGGAAGAAGTTCCGAGAAGCCTAGGGAACCAAGTATCTTTCAGCACGGCTTTCCACCCATAGTCCGGAGGTCAGACTGAGCGAGTCAATCAGATTCTCGAAGTCATGACTCCGAGCCTGTGCCTTGGCATAGGAAGCCAAGTGGGAGGATTGTCTCCATTTTTGCCGAGTTCTCCTATAACAACAGTTACCGGTCGAGCTTTCAGATGGCACCATTTGAGGTGTTGTACGGACGCAGATGCCGCACACCCCTCAACTGGTCAGAGACTGGAGTAAGACTAGTCCTTGGGCCGGATATTCTCCGTGCAGCGGTAGAGCAAGTCCAACTAGTCAAAGAACGTTAGAAGGCAGCCAAGTCAAGGCAAAAGAGCTATGCTGACACTCACCGTCGGAACATGAGTTTCCATATGAGGGACCACATGTACCTGCGGGTAACCCCTCTGAAGGGAACCAAGTGTTTCCACGTCAAGGGGAAGCTCGCACTAAGGTTAATCGGACCCTTTGAGATCACTGCAAGTCATGTAGTAGACGGCTCCCCAGCTAGATCTACCACCTGAGATACCCTCCGTGCACCAAATCTTCCACGAGTCCCCACTCTGGAAGTACTTCTTACCTCCTCGCTAGCCCGATGCCCGCAAGGACATCGATCATCGAGCCTTTGACAGCTAACCCAACCTAACCTATGCAAGAGACCCCTCAGCAACCTCCATCAAGGAAGGCATCAAGCAAGAAGCCATACCATCAAGCACATCAGGATTCCAAGGAGCACCGCTCGGAAATAGAACCAACAAGAAGAAGTGAAGACTACCCCGTATCCAAGACTCCGCCTTTCTTTCCACGCCTAGTCTGGGAATCTCGGGGACGAGATTCTTGTAAGGGGGGTAGGTCTGTCACACCCTGATTTCCATGTCACATTGCTTAAGCTTATTTTCATGTCAAAAATGTGGATTTGCAAAAACTTTTGAGTGTTTTTGACTTTGCTTGATTTGACTTTTGTCTGCTGTTTGCTAGTGCTCTAAAAATCAAATAAATCCTCCAACTCTTATACTTCATCTCCTTGACCCAAAACCTTTTTCCAATGATCATGCCATGTGTATAGACCAGTATAGAATTTTCTTATAAAAATATTTTGGCCAAATGGTATTTTCTAAAATTAGTTTTCCAAAAACCCCTGAATTGAGGTTTGCACTGCAAGTACCTTATTTAGGGTGTGAAAAATCTTTCCAAAAGTTTATTTGAATCCTATTAGATATAGGACTCCCAGAAACCACAAAAGTATAATTTTAAAAGCTATTTTTATATTTTATTTAAAAGCTTTTTCTTAAGGCCAGAAATGGTCTTTAATAGGGAAAAATTATTTAAACATTTCAAAAATATTTGCCAAAATTCAGGGAGACTCATAGGACATATATTGCCCATATATAAGAGTTTCAGCACATGGTCATGTTCAAAATATTGGACAAATCCTTCCAAAACCCTTTCTGGATATTTCAAGCTTTTGAAATATTTACAAAGGAAATATTCTCCAAAAATTCCAGGGAAATTCTATCATGTCATATATGACATATTTGATGATCTTGCAAAGCCTCATGCCTTGAAGATCAAGGAAACATCCTCAAACCCCTTCAAAACCATTCTGTCCATATTTGAAGTTTGAGCAACTCTACATTGCCAAACTTGTCCAAATGCTCTCAAATTTGGTGCACATGCTAGAATGGCCTAATAAGGCATCTAGACCAAATGGCACAAGATTTGGAATAGAGCAACTTGATCAGATCACCCCAAAACCACTTCTGTTCAAATTCAAATTTGAACAACTTTACATTGTCAACTTTTTATCTGGAGCCTCAAACTTTGTGGGCATGTTCATATCCACAAATGATGACACCAAGTGGTGCATCAAGGGTAGATGATTTGCTTGACTCAAACATGGTGAAACCATTTCTGTTCATTTCTAGGGTTCACCAAAGTTACATTGGCCACTTTGCCCAAATGAGCTCAAATTTGGTGTAGAGGCCTAATTATGTGTGACATTTGATCCTGTTAAGTCCCATGACAAATGGATGTCATTTGCTTGACCAAACACTGATCAAACACCTTCTGTTCATTTACCAAAACAAGTGGTTGAATCCTTTTTACTTTTCTCCATGGCCTCAAGTTCTTACCACAGCTTCCCCTAGTCCTATTCTACCTCCAGTAACTCTCCTCTGCCTTATCTCAATTATTGGAGGGTAAAAACCCCACTTTTACCCTTGTGGACAGCCACCTTCTTCTCCTCCTTCACCTCCCTCCTCATCCCAGTGGTTCCCCAGGGTATCCAAGACCACAGAGCCTTTCTTTACTCCACTTCTGACCTTCTAGACAGCCTTTGCCTTGTTGGACACGACCAGAGCAACGGGGACGTGGCCATGCCGGCCAAACGCATGCTCTGGAGCGCGCTACAGTGCGCTCCCGCACTGTAGCCGCCCCCAATCAGCTGCTTCCGACAGCATTGGGTCTCCCCCTCGTGTCCCCCGAGGAGGCCTCGACGTCCGCAACACGCCGGGCGGTCTGCCCCCTCCTCTCTCCTCCTCCCTCGCTCCTGCTCGCACGCGCACCGTGGCCGCCCGGGCGCTCCAGTGAGCGAGCTCACACGCGCGGCCCTCTGACGCCTCCCTGCCCCTCCTCTTCCTTCCTCTTGACCTGGACCACGCCCACGCACACCGTAGACACCCCGGAACCTACCCCCGTGGCCTACAGGGAAGGCGACGACCTCGCCGGCGCACGTGCGTTCGGTGGACCGGCGCTCCCCTATTTATAGGCCGCCCCCGAGCTCCCTCGCGGCTCCAATGGACTCCACTCCCTCTCCTGAACCTCTTGGACCGCCTCACTCTTCCTCCCGTGGCCTCCTTCCCTCGCCATGGCCGCCGCGGTCGCCGTCGGACTCCGCCCGGCCCCGGTGAACCAGGGCCTCTCCTCCTCTTCCTTGGCCACCAAGAGAACCGCAGCAGCCCGGCGGAGCTCCCCGACCCCTCGCCGTTCCTTCCTGTGCCCTGTGGTGCCCGCTCCACCATCGTCCGACGAGGCCGCCGCCTTGGCCAGGTGCAGGAGGTGCTTTGGCCTCTCCCCTGCCGCCCCAAGGGTCCTCCTGGATGCGGCGCTCCCCGGGGATCCCTCCGGTGGCCGCGCCCTGGCCGGAGGTGGCCTGTGCCGCCGGGGACGGGCGCCGGCGTCGCACGGCTCGGGCCTCCCCGTCGTTCCTCTGCCTCAGGCGAGAGGTAGGGGACGACCTCCCCACCAGCTGGCAGGGGGCCCCGCCCGTCAGCGGCTGTGCCAACCGAGCCGGCCCACCCGTCGGGTTAAGTGGAAACGGCTTTAGGCCGGTTCGCTTGCCCCGCTGGGTGGCGTCTTCCCGCGATGCGCCTTCGGCGTCGCCACCTCTCACCGCAGCTGAGCCGCTGGGCCGGCCCACTGTCTATCCGTCGCCCCGGGCACAGTAAAAGGGTATAACCCCTTTTCTTTTTATTCTTCTGTTTGCAGCAAACTTCTAAAATCTCCCAAGTATTCATATGAACTCCAAATTGCATGATTCAAATTTCCTATGGCTCCATAAATCATGCTCTACCACATGGTGCAACATGCACATTATTCCAGAGACCCTTCTCTCACAAATATTTATCAAATGTCCATTTTCCACTTTCTGTGATTAACTTTAGAAAATCACAGAGAGCTCATTTTTGATCCAAAAGCAGTGGTTCAAATTCCTAGATGCTTGTCATGACCAAACTTAGTTTTAGAACATTTTTAATAATAGTTTCTGTACCCCACCAATTATTGAGCCATTTCTTCCTATTTATCAGCTTTGCAAAATTCTAGGAAATTCATTTCAAATCCAAATCCAGTGAAACCAACTCCTAAATGCTTCTAAAATCATGACTTGATGATGGGTACCTTTGCTCATCATTCAAGGAATTATTTCTGTATACTTCCTCCAAATCCATAAACCCTTTGTGTCGTGGAAATAACACGGCAGATGTCCGGTTTAGCGGACTTGATGATGGAACCATCGCACGGGTTAACTTGAAAGGGTTCATGGCGCACAAAAGACACAGAGGGTTTTATACTAGTTCGGCCCCTTTCGAGAAGGTAAAAGCCTACGTCTAGTTGGTTTGGTATTGCTTGGGCGTCGGATTACAGGGAGCGGATTCGCTTTGCCTGTGCCTCGACGGGTTGATTGTTGCTTGTCCCTGAACCATCCAGGTCGTCCCTTTATATAGAGGTAACGCCTGGTCCGGTTTACAGAGTCCCGAGGCCGGCTCATATCTGTGTCCGCCTCGGTCTCTGTCTTTTCTTTCTTATCTCTCAAGTTACATGTCTTGGCGGTTTACAAACCACACTTCTATACACGGGCCTTGAAATCTCATGGGCCGTAGTTTCTGCTAAATATTACAACCAAGTATAATATAACTAAGCCGGTTTACAATAGCCGGTTTATACCTGTTAGTCATATCCCTGACATTAGGCCCCAGAATGATTTGAACTTGTTCATATCAGTCTTCCTTGTCTTGTATAATTTTCTTCTTCGTCTTCATCTCTTTGTAAACCGGCTCTGACGTCATCCTCCGAGATCATTAAATTCTGACAATGATGTCATCTCCGCATTTAACGCTATGAGCTGTACTGTCGCTTATTTTAAGGGTTATCCCGAAGATCGAGGCGTCACAGGATCTTTATCTGATTTTCTGTCTCCTCGATTTTTGCACCCGTCGCTTCAGATCTGACTCCTTGTTATAAATACTGCCGCCCCCCATTCATTACCTTCTTCTCGCTCCGTCTTCTTCCTCCGTCTTCTTCCTCTGTCGCCGCCCGAGCTTGAACTGCCGCCGCCGACCGCTGAGTCACAAGTCTTCGCCCGGCCACTGCATCATCCTGAGCTCGACCAGAAAAATCTCCGCCGTCGATTCTCGCTGTTCTCAGGTATGTTCTTCTTCTTTGTTATCGGTCTTTACAACCTCTAGGGTTTCGTCCTGTACCTCCGCCATTAGGGCTTTTAACAAAGCTTCATCTTGTCCGACCTTGAGCAAAATGTCTTTTAGTAATATTGTCCTTCAGATCTCCCTTTTTGAACTGTGTTTTTTCTCTGCTGTGAATACTTCCAATCTCATTGTCCCTGTCTGGCCTGTGGATTTATCCTCTTAGTACAAGATCCTTGTAGATCCTTCCCGTATACTATTATATTAGTTTTCCTTTTCTTAGCACGCCAAGATCTGTTCTTCTAGCATAATCTTATGAAAACCTGTTTTTCTCCTCGGCAGATCTGCTAAGTATATTCCGATTTAAGTTGATATGCCACATACTTTGCGAAACTCTGTAACTTGACGCAATGGTTGAACTGTTCCTCTTCAACTGCCATAAACCGGAAATGATATAACTTGTTTTATGATTGCCGGTTTAACCACGCCATTAGTCCTCAGTTTAAACCGTTGCGTAACTTTCATAGATAGGTTCCGGATTACTGGACTTTCATAATCCGTTTCTGTATTTTATCTTCTCCAGCACTTTGTTCTTTCATTGCAATGGCTAAGCAGTATGTATCCTGCGATTGGGTCCCTTCTGTCATTACTGAGGATGACCTAATCAAGTTGTCTGAAATCGGCACATTAGGTCCTCAGTTTGAGTTAAAATGGCGTGCTCCGGGTAATGAATGCCCCCCTACTCCTAGATCCGGGGAAGTCATTGTGTTTTTGGATCATATCTCTCGTGGCTTTTCTCCCCCCGGTTCAAAGTTTTTCCGGGATGTCTTAGCTGCTTTCCAGCTACACCCACAGGATATCGGACCCAATTCCGTTTCAAACATTTGTGATTTCCAAGTGTTCTCTGAGGTGTATCTGCAAGAAGAACCTTCTGTTGATCTATTCCGGGATTTCTTTCATTTAAACCGGCGCACTGAGTTTACCAGCAGACCACATCAAGAACTTGGCGGGGTTAGTATTCAGAAGAGGAGAGACGCAGTTTTTCCTCACGCCGCTTTACATACTCATCCAAAAGATTGGAACAAGTCCTGGTTTTACTGTGTTGACACTTCTCCTGAGGGTGAGAATCCTTTGCCGGGTTATCGCGAAACTCGTATTCCGGAGAATCACCCCTTGCCACCACGGCTTAGTGCTGCTGAACGGACCCGGTTCTCATCACAGCTCTCCAAGCTGAGGGCTTTTATAGCAAATGGTCTGATCGGCACTGATTTCCTTCGCTGCTGGCTATCTTGGAGCATTCTTCCCCTGAGCCGGCGTTCTCAGTTAATGTGCAAATACTCTGGTAAATCGGATGATCCACAAAGGTTTTCCAAGGATAAGCTTTCTGAATCGGAGGTAGTGGAGTCAGCCAAAAAGATTCTCAATGCTTCTTTAGCTGATTGTGCTAAGGTTGGCTTGGCCCCATACTTCAAGAAGAATAAGCTGCCCGAAGTAAGCTTTTTCTTTGCCCTGCACTTGTAAACCGGCTCTTTTGAACCGTCCTTCAATTGCTCTTGCTTTTTCAATTAGGCTGATGACCCTTTCTGGAGGAGAAAGCCTCAGGAGAAAACCGTAAAACAGGCTCGCCGAAAGATCCCTGCAAACAAAAAGAGGAAGGCAGCCGTCGACGCCGGTTCTCCTACTGAGGATGATGATCCGGACTCCGAGGTATGCTTTAATCCGGTTTAAATTCTTGCTTATGTACTTGTAATCGTATCTAATGATACCTTTTCACAGGAATTGCCTGAAGGTGATAACCCGGCTGAGATTGAGGTAACCCTTCTTTCTTCTGACTCAGAACTTCTTCCTCAAAAAAGTCGTCGGACCGTCAGGAAATATCAATTTTCTCATCCTTATGCTCAGTTAGACCCTAACTTTACTTTGAAGAAGCAACAGCACGAAGCTTTTCGCCGGACCACTCGCCACAGCGGCCTGGCGGTGGAGTCATCCGGAATTTCCTTAACTCCGGCTCGAAAACGCCGTGCTGAGGTGATACTCTCTCCGACTCTTCTTCATCCCAAGGCCGGTCTTATCCAAAAACCCCTTAAACCGTCTGATCCTGACTATCAGGAAACTCCGCTGTCTTCTTCCGGTGAATCAACCGCCACGCAGCTTCCTCCTTTGAAAACCGTCCCAGGGTAATTTTCTTCGCCTCTTCCGGTTTATGATGCCCTTTTTGCTTTATAATGCTAACTCATTTTGCATGTTTTTCCAGAAAACCGAAACCCAGCAAGAAGCCTAAGGCGAATAAGCCTATTGCTAACCATACTGCGGATGACCCGGTGGTTAATCCGTCAACAGTTGTTCCTCCAGAAGGTGAACCCATAGCTCCTGCTGAAGACCCTGCTCCCGAAAATCCTATTCCAGAAAGCGTCCAAGATCCACCAAGTCCGGCCCGGGTTAATTCTCCTCAAGTTAATCCGGCGTCTCCTGATCCGGCTCATGTTGACGCTCCCCCCAATGTACCAGCCTCACCTGATGTTGTGGTGACTGGTACCGCTTATGTTGCTCCAGCTGAGCCCACCGTTTTAGCAAAACATACAGCTAAAGCGGAAAAGATAGCTCAAGAAAAAGGGAAATGGAGTACTGACATATCCAGTCTTTCTAGCATGAGCGCTCAAGATATTTATTCCGGGTATCTGAACCGGCTCCACAGCAGTCGGGATTATGAAGCCAGCTTGGTGAACCTAATGAGAGAAAAATACGAGGTAAATTTCTTCTTCTGACTTTGTTCTTTTTGACGCATCTCTATCTCATAGCAGCCCCCAAGTTCCGGTTTATCTGCTTTACTGAAGGTGATCCAGAACTTTGTAGTTTGAACTTTTGATCTATACATTAGCCCCCAAGTATCAAGTAGATAACTTGGTTATGTAGTTGATACTTGTAAAAGTTGCTGGCAATACTTCAATTATACATTAGCCCCCAAGTGTCAAGCAGATAACTCGTTTGTGTGCTTGAGACTTGTAACTTCAAATTGTCTTTGCTGTATTGCTTCAACTGCCATTAGCCCCCAAGTGTCAAGTAGACAACTTGGTTGTGTGCTTGAGACTTTAACTAAACTTCACCTCTTGCTTTTGAACTTTGTCTGCAGGCTGAGCTGAACTGGAATGCTCTTGAGATCAACGAACTTCGAAGCCGGCTTACGGAAACTGAGTCGGCCGCCTCAAAAGCTAGGAAAGAACTTCAAGTGAGCTTAAAGACCGCTGAAGACTTGAAAAAATACTTTGAAGAGGAGCGGACTACTTTTGAGGTCCAGAAAAAAGATCTTGAAAAACGTGTTCAGGACGCTGAAGGAGCACTTAATCCGGTTACTGAAGAATTGACCGGGTTAAAGCGGCAAATTGACTTGATGACCTCTGCTATTTTTGGTAAGTATAATCTGAACTCCTGTCTTTTATCTTTGTAACCTGTGCCTTGTACCGGTTTAACTATTATTGTTTGTATGTAGGGCGCCGTGTCTCCCATCTTGGGGAAGACTTGCGGAAAAAACTCAAAGCCTCCTACACCTTGGTCGAACAGCTGTACTCCGGGGCGCAAAGGATCATCAGTGCTGCTTCGTTTGGTAAACCGGCCCCTACTACAATTCAAGATACTTTAAACAAGTTGTCTGTTTTGCCGGTTCGCCTCGAAGAAGTCAAGAAGTCTGCTGCGCGGGGTGGTGCTCTTCTGGCCCTTACGAGGGCTAAGGCTTGGGTCCCGGATCTTGATCCGGAGGAGGCTTTTACGGGATTCCCTGACACAAAGGAGGATGGCTCACCTTTCACTGAAACTGATCTTTATGCATTGACCAAGGAAATGCGTCCCCTCGCCAGCAAGCTTGCTGCTGAATCGGATTTTTCAAGATATCATCCAGGATACAATCTACAGAACGAGCGGGTGGAGCGACCGGTTTATGATACTGTCAACTTAATCCCGCCGGTTCGTCCTCACACCTTTGCTCCTGACATTGATCCTTCTGAATTGATCAACGATGAAGTGTATTTTCGGGCTTTGGCGAAGATTGACTGGCGTGCGCTGGATTTCCAACCGCTTCATGAAGATGAAGATGTTCCGGAACAAGGCGAAGGCCAGCCGTCCCAGCAAGGAGATGCAGAACTTTGAATTTTATCTCTGTAATCATAAGTGATATTCCAGAAGACCATGTTTCCAAACCGTCGGGCTCATCATGCCTTGTAATAGGTTTAGTCGAAACTTAATGTGCTTCAATCCGACATTTGGTCTTTATGAAATACTCGTCAGTTGACCTGTTGTCTGATGTGGTTGCCTTCATCTGTTCACATAGAAAAAATATCGAAAAAATATGTCCTAGTGGCTTACCACTGGACGGATTAATTTGTTCTCTTTAAAACATTCAAATAAGCATATCTTATATTAAAGATAACTTTATACCTGAGATGTATGTGGCCGATATACTTTAATCCGGTCAGGACTTTAAAGTCACTCTATAAAGGTCTTCATGAATCCAAATAGACACTCGAAATTCTCCGGTCCATCTTGATGATAAATCCGGTTCATCTTGTTTCAGAAAGTTGTAACCTTTACCCGATACACGGTCCGGGTTTTAATAAACGCCGGTTTACTTGGTCTGAGATACATGATCCAGATTTTCAATTTGATAGATATGTGGTCAACTTGTATAGCTGTTCCACTCTGTTGAAAACGTTACAGAACACCAAAACACCAAAAAACATGCAATTTTTTGCAAATAAGGCCATGTAGTCGAGGCTTTTTCAAAGAGCTGCCAGGCTCAAAGCAAGGTTCAGCCAATCAATGGATGCGGGTACCATCCAAGGGGCCTAGCCAATCACTGAATGTGGATTATCCATCTTTTCAGAGGGCCGAAAGAACCGTATATAAAAATTATTCCGATCACTGGGACGCGGATTGGCCGACACTCCCAGGGGGCCTAGCCAATCACTGAACGTGGATTTTATCCAACTTTTCAGAGGGCCGAAAGAATCGTATCTATTATTCCGATCACTGGGACGCGGATTGGCCGACACTCCCAGGGGGCCTCCAGGGTTCCTCCTGAACCGGTGGGTCAATCTAAACCAATCACTGAATGTGGTACTATCCAACTTTTCAGAGGGTCGAAAGAAAAAATTATTCCGATCACTGGGACGCGGATTGGCCGACACTCCCAGGGGGCCTCCAGGGTTCCTCCTGAACCGGTGGGTCAATCTAAACCAATCACTGAATGTGGACTTGTCCAACTTTTCAGAGGGTTGAAAGAACTATGAAACTAATCCGATCACTGGGAGCGGATGATACCAACTCCCAGAGGGCCTCCAGGGTTCCTCCTGAACCGGTGGGTCAATGTGAACCAATCACTGAACGTGGACTTGTCCAACTTTTCAGAGGGTTTATAGAAATTAATCCGATCACTGGGAGTAGATGATACCAACTCCCAGAGGGCCTCCATTGCTCTGTTTGAACCTATGGGTTTGCTTTTTATGGAGTCTTCTCTTCTTGAACCGGATATGATCTCCTGTTCCTGAGAGTTCTATTGCTCCTTCACATATTCTGCAAAAATTAGTTTCTAAACCGGCTAACATTGAAATATGATATTTGATAGCAAACTGGTATGATTACTTTTCACAGTATTTTTGTATATGGAAAAAGGGCTGAGCCCTCGGTTTACCGAGGGCGCCGGTTTATTCATTATTCATAATATATACATAGGATACATTGGAGCACATGGCTCAAGTATAGTATGGCCGTAAATGGGCGATGTTCCACGGCCTCTTCGTCTCCTCTTCTGATGTCCGTGAATCCTTGTGTTCTCGAATGTCCACCAAATAATATGAACCGTTGTGTAAATTCTTGCTGACCAAAAAGGGCCCCTCCCATGGTGGGGATAGCTTGTGCATGTCTGTTTGATCTTGGATGAGCCGGAGTACCAAGTCACCCTCCTGGAATGTCCTTGTTCTAATCCGGCGACTATGATATCTGCGCAGATCTTGCTGATAAATCGCCGACCGTGCTGCAGCCGTATCACGCTCTTCATCCAACCGGTCTAAACCGTCCTGTCTTGATTCTTCGTTGATTGCTTCCACATAGGCCGTTATCCTTGGTGAGTCATGACGGATATCACTTGGAAGAACTGCTTCTGCGCCGTAAACCATGAAGAAAGGCGTATAGCCTGTAGACCGGTTTGGTGTAGTATTAATACTCCAAAGGACAGATGGTAATTCTTCAACCCAACAACCTGGGGTTCTCTGCAAAGGTGTCATAAGCCGGGGTTTGATGCCTCGCAAAATCTCCTGATTCGCCCTTTCAGCCTGGCCATTGGTCTGAGGATGAGCCACAGAAGATACATCTAATCGAATATGTTCTCTTTGACAAAATTCCTGCATTTCACCCTTAGACAGATTAGTTCCATTATCTGTGATGATGTTGTGTGGGAAGCCAAATCGGAATATCACTTTTTTGATGAATTTAACCGCGGTTGCTGCATCACACTTGCTTATATGTTCCGCTTCAACCCACTTCGTAAACTTGTCTACTGCTACTAGTAGATGAGTTTTTTGATCTTGGGACCGTTTGAAAGGCCCAACCATGTCAAGCCCCCAAGTTGCAAAAGGCCAAGTTATTGGTATCATCCGGAGCTCCTGTGCCGGAACAAGAGCACGTCTTGAGAACTTCTGACAGGCATCACACTTCCGGACTAGATCTGCCGCATCTGCATGTGCAGTTAACCAATAGAAACCATGTCGGAATGCTTTAGCCACCAATGACTTTGAACCGGCGTGATGACCACAATCCCCTTCATGAATCTCCCTTAGAATCTCACAACCTTCCTCAACTGAAACACATCGTTGGAATACACCAAAAGTACTACGACGGTGCAGTTCTCCGTTTGCAATTGTCATGGACTTAGAACGCCGGATTATCTGTCGTGCTTCCTCTTCGTCCTCCGGTAACTCTCCTCGGCTTAAGTACGCCAAATAGGGTAACGTCCAATCCAGAATAACATGGAGTGCTGCAACTAACTGTGCCTCTGGGTCCGGAACAGCTAGGTCGTCCTCCGAAAGTACTTGAACCGAAGGACTGTGCAATTTATCCAAAAAGGTGTTCGGTGGTACCGGTTTACGCTGCGACCCCAGCCGACTCAGAGCATCAGCCGCTTCGTTTCTCCGCCGGTCTATGTGATCCACTTGATACCCCTTAAAATGTCCTGCCACTGCTTCAACTTCTCGCCGATAAGCCGCCATGAGGGGATCTCTGGAATCCCACTTGCCAGAAACTTGCTGTGCCACTAGATCTGAATCACCCAGGCACTTAACCCGGCTCAAATTCATCTCCTTTGCCAGTCGCAAACCATGAAGTAACGCTTCATATTCTGCTGCATTATTAGTACAAGGAAATAATAAGCGGAGGACATAGCAAAATTTATCACCTCTGGGGGAAGTTAAGACAACTCCAGCCCTCGAACCCTCCAACTGTTTTGAACCGTCAAAGTGAATCGTCCAATAAGTAAGATCCGGCTTTTCCTCAGGAGTCTGTAACTCTGTCCAGTCATTGATGAAGTCTACCAATGCCTGAGATTTTATAGCAGTACGCGGTACATACTTCAACTCATGCGGGCTGAGCTCAATGGCCCATTTGGCTACCCTGCCTGTAGCTTCCCTGTTCTGGATTATGTCTCCCAACGGAGCTGAACTAACCACAGTTATTGGATGCCCTTGGAAATAGTGCTTCAGTTTCCAGTTTGCCATGAACACCCCATAGACCAACTTCTGCCAATGCGGGTACCTTTGTTTAGACTCAATGAGTACTTCACTCACATAATAAACCGGGCGCTGAACCGGATGTTCCTTCCCTGCTTCCTTGCGCTCAACCACAATCGCAACGCTGACTGCCCGTGTGTTTGCAGCAACATATAACAGCAAAGGCTCCTTATCAATGGGAGCAGCTAAAACCGGTGGTTTTGCTAGTTGCTGTTTCAGATTCTCAAACGCTGTATTTGCCTCCTCACTCCAAATGAACCGGTCCGTTTTCCTCAACATTTGATAAAGCGGGATCGCCTTCTCTCCCAAGCGACTGATGAACCGGCTTAGCGCCGTGATCCGGCCAGCTATGCGCTGAACATCATTGATGCAAACCGGTTTTGTCAAAGATGTGATGGCCTTGATCTTCTCTGGGTTGGCTTCTATTCCCCTGTTCGAGACCAAGAATCCCAGAAGCTTACCAGCCGGAACACCAAAAGCACATTTTTCCGGATTAAGCATCATCCTGTAGGCTCGAAGATTATCAAAGGTTTCTTTGAGGTCCTCTATCATTGTTCTTTCTTCCTTTGATTTGACCACAATGTCATCCACATAAGCATGCATGTTCCTCCCTATCTGCCCTTTCAAACAATTCTGAACGCAACGCTGATAAGTTGCCTGTGCACACTTGAGCCCAAAGGGCATAGATACATAGCAAAAAGCACCAAAAGGAGTTATGAAAGCTGTCTTCTCTTGGTCTTCAACTGCCATTTTGATCTGGTGATACCCTGAGTATGCATCCAGAAAACTCAGCCGCTCACACCCTGCCGTTGCGTCGATAATCTGATCAATGCGAGGTAAAGCAAAAGGATCAGTTGGGCAAGCTTTATTGAGGTCTGTGTAGTCCACACACATCCTCCACTTCCAATTCTTCTTTAAAACCAGTACCGGATTAGCCAACCATTCCGGATGAAAAACTTCCACTATGAACCCTGCTGCCAAAAGTCTAGCCACTTCCTCTCCTATAGCCTTGCGCCTCTCTTCATTGAAGCGGCGCAGATACTGTTTTACCGGTTTAAACTTCGGATCAATATTCAACTTGTGCTCAGCGAGTTCCCTCGGTATACCCGGCATGTCAGAAGGTTTCCATGCAAAGATATCCCGGTTCTCACGGATGAACTCGATGAGCGCGCTTTCCTATTTGGGATCAAGGTTAGCACTGATGGTGAACTGTTTAGACGAGTCTCCAGGTACAAAATCAACCTGCTTAGTCTCTTCCGCTGACTTGAACTTCAATGCCGGATCATGCTCGGTAGTTGGTTTCTTCAGCGGAGTCATATCTGCCGGATCAACATTATCTTTATAAAATTTTAACTCTTCCGTGGCACACACCGCTTCTGCATAAGCTGCATCACCTTCCTCACATTCCACTGCTATCTTGCAACTGCCATGAATCGTGATCGTGCCTTTATGACCCGGCATCTTAAGCTGCAAGTAAACATAACATGGCCTAGCCATAAATTTAGCATAAACCGTCCTTCCAAACAGAGCATGATACGGACTTTTAATTTTGACAACTTCAAAAGTGATCATCTCCGATCTGGAATCATACTCATCTCCAAAGGTAACTTCTAAGCCAATCTTACCAACCGGATAAGCTGACTTACCTGGGACCACCCCGTGAAACACTGTGTTTGACGCTCTTAACTTTTTATCTGTCAGACCCATACGACGGAAAGTCTCGTAATATAGTATATTGATACTGCTACCCCTGTCCATGAGGACTTTAGTAAACTTGTATCCTCCCACCTGAGGTGCTACCACCAAAGCTAAATGTCCCGGATTATCCACCCGTAATGGGTGGTCCTCTCTGCTCCATACGATGGGCTGCTCTGACCATCGGAGAAATTGCGGTGTCGCCGGTTCTACTGCATTAACAGTCCGCCTCAAAACCTTCTGGTCTCTCTTACATAAACTCGTGGTGAAAACATGATATTGACCGCTGCTCAACTCCTTCGGATTACTCTGGTATCCGGATTGCTGCTGTTGTTGCGGACGCTGTTGCTGCTGGTTTCCCTGATTATTATAACTCCCTTGGCCCTGCTGCTGATTATTCTGACCATTGTAACCACCTTGATGATGCGATTGATTCCCCTGTCCATTGTAATTCCCTTGACTATTTTGGCCGCCTGGCCGGGGTTGATAACCGCCGTTATTGCCCCTATATCCTGATCCGGAACTGTTCCCCTGATGACCCGAACTATAAAATCCGGGCCCTGAACCGCCGTGTGGGGGCCGGCTAGGAGGATTAAAACGGCCGTTCACTGCCTTCATAAAGGGTATGCATTCTCTCATAGTATGCCTTGCCATCCTCCCCCTTCCGCTATGCTTTGGACAGGGTCGATCCAACTCCTGCTCCCAGCCCGGAGCTCCTCAGCCGGTTTGGAGAGCCGAATCCTCCGGATTACCCTGAAAACCGCCTTGAACTTGAGTATTAGCCACGAAATCGGAACCACCTTCTGCCTTCCGTTTGCCCAAAAAGCTTGAAGTAACCGGATTAACCAGCGCCGGTTTACCAGACTTGCTGGCCTTCCCCGCTTTATCTCCTTCCGCTTCCGGATACTTTGTGTTATCCGAGTCTCCGTATTTCACCAGGGCACTCATTAAAGTCCCCATGTCATTGCAGTCCCTTTTAAGCCGTCCGAGTTTTAATTTTAAAGACTCAAACCGGCAATTGTTTTCCAACGTCACTATCGCCGTACTAGGATTAATACCATTCGAAGAGTGTAAGATCTCTGCTACCCTTCTCACCCAAGCTGCTGTAGACTCCTGCTCTCCTTGCACGCAAGCTGCTAGGTCTATCACCGACATCGGCTGTTTGCACGTATCTTTGAAGTTTTTGATGAACTGGCTGCGCAGTTCCCCCCATGACCCAATAGAATTCGGGGGTAGGGCTTTCAACCAGGTCCGGGCCGTGCCCTCGAGCATCATAGTAAAATATTTGGCACAGGCCGATTCGTCCACGTCCAGCATCTCCATGGCCATCTCATAACTTTCAACCCAAGCTTCCGGTGGTAGATCGGCTGTGTAGTTAGGTACCTTGCGGGGCCCTTTGAAATCTTTAGGCAGCTTAACACTCCGTAAAGCGGGGATAAGGCACTTCACCCCAAAGGAACTCGTCGTAACCCCCGTCTCTGTGGTGGCTGTGAGAACCGGCGTTGTTTGACGAATCTCCTCCCTGGCTCCTGACCCAACCCGGTTTGCCTCCGGAGCTTGTTCCGCTGGACCTGGCGGATTACCCTGCCTGTGCTGATGTCTCCTGCGTTCACTGCTAGACACTTCTGGCTCGTCCCAATGCCTACTATAACTCCGGCTGGGACGTGGTGTTGAATGTAACCTTTCCCTGCTGTGAGAATACGCCTGCTGCTGCATCAACGCCGTATTAAGTAGCTTCTGGACCCTGCGCGCCTCTATCGCCACCGGCGATGTCTCTCCCGCAGGTAAAGCGGCCAAACGTGCTGCTGCTGCAGCGATGTTATCCAAAGGGTTTGAATAATGACCTGGGGGGACGGGGATATAAGGTGCGGACGTGATCCGGCGCTCCTGCTCTGCGGTGGGTTGTTGAACCGGTTGCTCCCTGGCCGGAGGCGTCCTCTGGTTTACCGCCGGATGATTACTAGCCCCAGCCCCAGGTGTCCTGAATAGATTCATTGACTCATAACCCGGGGGTATACGGGACCGGTACTTCCGTCCCCTTACTCCTTCCATAGAAGCTTGCTCCATCCTCAAATAAAAGGCTTGATCATCCAATTCTGCTTGCCTAGTCACTATCATCTCTCTTTCCACTTTTAGGTCCTCTTTTAGTTGATCGATCCGGCCTTTCAACTGAAGAAGCTCCGCATCATGATGCGCCTTGTCTGCTGGAGCTACTACTTCCACCGCTTTAGCTGTGAACTCCTCGATCAAGGTGGATAGAACTTCAGTAAGGGAGGTATTTGAACCGCTTCCCCCTGCACCAGCTTCGGCTGTCGTTCCGTTCATCGGGGGCTGTGAACCGGCCATGAAGACCGCCACCCGGTTTGGCGGGTCAAAGGGGCCCGAAATACTGTTTCCATCGGACTCGCCCTCGGACCGGCCGTCCCGCAACTGATACAGAGATTCAGTTTCCCCGGATGAAGACTCGTCATCTGAGTAGACGATCGTTGCACCATCAGATTCTGATCCGTCCTCGGCTCGACTTCCGTGGATTGCTCCAACGAACACGTGCTTCACGGCGGGCTGAATCCGGGCCGATCTCGCACGCTGAGCCGGCTCGACGATGTTGGGGAGGATGTCCGGCTCAGGTCCCGGTTCGCCGATTTTGCCGATGAAGACTTGGATGCTGCCGAAGGGAACCCGGTACCCGTATTCGATCGAATCGGCCTCCGGTCCCCAACCTGCGTCGTCGATGTAGATGCGGCCGCGACGACTCTTGGTCATCCGGCCGACTGCGTACCCCTTGAGCCCTTCGAAGCCGCCTTTCAAGCACTCGAAACCATCGTGCGCAGGCCCCACGGTGGGCGCCAACTGTCGTGGTAATAACACGGCAGATGTCCGGTTTAGCGGACATGATGATGGAACCATCGCACGGGTTAACTTGAAAGGGTTCATGGCGCACAAAAGACACAGAGGGTTTTATACTAGTTCGGCCCCTTTCGAGAAGGTAAAAGCCTACGTCTAGTTGGTTTGGTATTGCTTGGGCGTCGGATTACAGGGAGCGGATTCGCTTTGCCTGTGCCTCGACGGATTGATTGTTGCTTGTCCCTGACCCGTCCAGGTCGTCCCTTTATATAGAGGTAACGCCTGGTCCGGTTTACACAGTCCCGAGGCCGGCTCATATCTGTGTCCGCCTCGGTCTCTGTCTTTTCTTTCTTATCTCTCAAGTTACATCTCTTGGCGGTTTACAAACCACACTTCTATACATGGGCCTTGAAATCTCATGGGCCGTAGTTTCTGCTAAATATTACAACCAAGTATAATATAACTAAGCCGGTTTACAATAGCCGGTTTATACCTGTTAGTCATATCCCTGACACTTTGGTTCCATCATATTGAAATGATCCCAACTACCTATTGATCCAACACCTATGAAACCACCTTGGTCATTTCTAATATGACCAGAGGTATCCTAGAAAAGTCCAACTCCTATTTTTAGAGCACTTTTATTTTTGCTCTTGATTGTGTTGCTTATTATGATTGTTTCCATCGTTAGTTGACGAAATAAACGGAGTATTCGGAGATGGATCAGAAGATTTGAAGACTCTGAAGTATAAGGCAAGCAGCCCTTTGACCATGTTCAAGAAACCTTTTTATGCATGTCTCATAGCACCTTTATTATTCAATGCATCGGAATCATGTTGAGGTGGAAACCACTTTGGTTGCTACCCCTGTTACTTTACTGTTGAAACTTGCATCAACATGACCCTACCTTCCTATGAGGGTTATGTGGGTGGGAGTAGATAGATGTATGCTATAGTAGTTGGCTACGCAAAATGGGTCGGGGTTATGCATTGAGTGAAACAAGTGCGGTCTGACATACTTGCAAATGACCCAGTGGGTGCCACTAATGCCCCTGGGAGTTGATGAGGAGCTAGGGCACTACTTGGTGAAGAAGTAGTGTGCCGAGGCTTGACGAAAGTGTTGTTTACAGAGATGGATTAGATTTATGTGTGACTACTGTCCCAACCAAACATGCGCAACCACTCTACCCTTACATGGGAAAGGGCATTATTGATTACCTAGGTCGATACTAGCATGGTGCCCGCATTACTAGTGACGGGGGTGACATGAGGTCACTCTCGCGACGGGGTCGCGCTTGGATAGGCGGCCATGACTGTCTTTACAGGGCACCGGACATACCGTTGGTACCCCGTGCTTGTGATATGTGATGAATTCGGAGCGAGTCTCCACAAACCTTGAGATGTGAAATGTTTGGCACGGGGCTGCTACCAATCGAGTGGACTCTATGTTAGTGTCGTCTAGGGAAAGGTAGTGATCGGGTGCTTACCCCGGGTACTTGAGGTACCGCGGGTCGTGGATGACACGGAAGTTCCCCGGATCTTGTGGGTAAAGTGTGCAACCTCTGCAGAGTGTCAAACTATTCGAATAGCCGTGTCCACGGTCATGGACAGTTGGGTGGTGCTACTTAGACTATGTCCATAAGTTTCTGGAAAACAACACGATTCAGAGATATTGTTGATGTGATTGAGAGGAAGTCACAATGAGCTTGTGCATGTGTTGATTACAACTCTTTCTCGATATTGATGTCTGTGACCTCCTGATACTTGTTACAGACACATGCATGCCCTGGTTATATGTTGATCATAATTGCATATGAAAAACTAGCTTTCCGCAAAACTACCAATTTAGTAGTAGAGCCTTGCATAATTATTCTGTTACCACACTCGGGTTGCTTGCGAGTACATTCAATGTACTCATTGGCTTGCCACTGGTTATTTTATTGGCCAGGCAGGAGAAAACAGGTTATGATGGAGATTTCTTGGTGATGAGCATGCGAGCTAGGACGCTTCCCAGTCAGAATGCCTGTAGGGTTAAGGCAGATGGCATGGGTCCCAGTTGTCTTTGAAGATTTTCCGCTGCGATGATATACTCAAGACTCGACCATTATGGTCCTATTTGTGTAACACGATATGTAAGGATGTAAGACTCTTGTTATTCAGCTTCTGTGTGTTCAGTGAGCATTGATCTCTGGGATCACTGTACACGTGCATTCGGTGATCACGACTTACGAGTCGGGGTCCCCACAGGTAGCCTGTGTGATTTCTCTAGATTCCCCCATCGTGATACTAGCAAGGAAATCTCTAAATTCAAATTTGTGAGGATCACCCATACTGCCCCACTGTGGGAGCTTACAAGCATCATTAAAATACTCTAAATCCATGGTGTAAGATTTATCACACAGGTCAAATAGGACAGTGTGAGAATTACGAGAAGATGAAAATTTAAACCTTCTCACAAAGGTGTCAGTTAAGCCACGGTATTCAGGGCACTTATCTTGTATGAAGCCCCCGAGGTCAGCGTTGCGCACATATGCGTAAAATTCATCCTTGATGCCAATCTGATCCATAAAGTCATTAGACTTCAGAAGGCCGCACGTCAGCATCCCTCGGTAGTTCATCGTCCGGCTCACGGAACGCGAGCCTCGGTTCTTGCTTCCTTGAAGAACCACCTTGGAAGTTTCTCCTATGCATTTTTCTGGAATTTTCTGAAATTTTTAGTAACCCAAAATAAAAGTTAACCAAACTCAACAAGATTGATAGCAACAACTCCTACTAGTGCCTAGAGACTATATCATGCATTAGAACTACTTGAGACCAAGAAAATTTGACATGCAAGCTCAAGAACAAGGTCACCACAGCAGCAAAAATTTGCAATAAATAAAGCACTAGAACAAAAACCAATTGGACCAATGGAGGAGTCACATACCAAGGAACAATCTCCCCAAACAGTTTGGTGAATGGTGCTTTGAGCAAGGAGATCGAAAATGGCAGCAAGATGAGCTAGAACTCGGGTTTGAGCTGGTTGGTGATTTTTTTGGAGGAAGAAGAAGAGTGTGGGTGCAGGAATAAGTGGAGGGGGGCACGTGGGGCCCACGAGATAGGGGGCGCGCCCTGGCAGGGGGGCACGCCCTGGACCCTCGTTGCCAGGTGCTGGCTCCCCTCGCTGTGTGTTCTGTGCCATATTTTCTCAAATATTCTAGAAAAAAATCATATTTCATTTTCACGGCATTTGGAGAACTTTTATTTTTGGGGTATTTTTTTATTGCCCGGATAAGTCTGGAAACAGACAGAAAATACTATTTTTGTTTTATTTAGCCTACTTAACAAAAAGTAAAAGGAGGGTACAGAAGGTTGTGCTATCTAGATTCACCTATCTCATGCTCATCAAAAGGAATCCATTAACAAGGTTAATCAGGTCTTGTTAATAAACTCTTTCCGAATAACATGAAACCGAAGAATTTTCGAATAACACTAGGTTACCTGAATGGGGATATGTATGTCCCCAACAATAAGAATGTCATACATCTTTTTGATAGTAGGAAGAGGAAATTCAAAACCTCCAATGGTAATAGTTGAAAATTTTCCAATATAATTGATACTGAGGACATGAGGTTGTTTCCTCGGAAAGTGTGCCGTATGCTCATTACCATTGACATGAAAAGTGACATTATCTTTGTTGCAATCAATAACAGCCCCTGCAGTATTCAAAAATGGTCTACCAAGGATAATAGACATACTATCGTCCTCGGGAATATCAAGGATAACAAAGTCTGTTAGAATAGTAACATTTGCAACCACAACAGGCACATCCTCACAAATACCGACATGTATAGCAGTTGATTTATCAGCCATTTGCAAAGATATTTCAGTAGGTGTCAACTTACTCAAGTCAAGTCTACGATAGAAAGAGAGAGGCATAACACTAACACCGGCTCCAAGATCACATAAAGCAGTTTTAACATAGTTTCTCTTAATGGAGCAAGGTATAGTGGGTACTCACGGATCTCCTAGTTTCTTAGGTATTCCACCTTTAAAAGTGTAGTTGGCAAGCATGGTGGAAATTTCCACTTCAGGTATGTTTCTTTTATTGGTAATAATATTCTTCATATATTTAGCATAAGGATTTGTTTTAAGCACATCAGTCAAACGCATACGCAAAAAGATAGGTCTATTCATTTCAGCAAAGCGCTCAAAATCCTCATCATCCTTTTTCTTGGATGGTTTCAGAGGAAATGGCATGGGTTTCTGAACCCATGGTTCTCTTTCCTTACCGTGCTTCCTAGCAACAAAGACTCTCTTATCATAACGTTCATTCTTTGATTGTGGGTTATCAAGATCAAGTGCAGGTTCAATCTCTACATCATTATCATTGCTAGGTTGAGCATCATCATGAACATCATCATTAATATTATCACTAGGTTCATGTTCATTACCAGATTGTGTCTCAGCATCAGAAACATATATATCATTGGGATTATCAGGTGTGTCAGCTACAGGTTCACTAGAAGCCTGCAAAGTCCTATCATTTTTCTTTTTCTTCTTCTTAGAAGAACTAGGTGCATCTAAATTAGCTCTCTGAGAATCTTGCCTAATTCTCTTTGGGTGGCCTTCAGGATACGAAGGTTTCTGAGTCATCTTACCACCTCTAGTAGCAACTCTAACAGCATAGTCATTATTCTTACTATTTAATTCATTGAGCAAATCATTCTGAGCCTTAAGTACTTGTTCTACTTGAGTGGTAACCATAGAAGCATGTTTACTAATGATTTTTAGTTCACCTTTAACTCTAGACAGATAATCACTCAAGCGTTCAATCATATAAGCACTATGTTGCAATTATCTACCAACATAAGCATTGAAGTTTTCTTGTTTCACAATGAAATTGTCAAACTCATCTAAGCATTGGCTAGCAGACTTATAACGAGGAATATCACCTTCATCAAATCTATAAAGAGAATTTACCTTTACTACCTGTGCCGGGTTATCAAGACCATGTATTTCTTCAATAGGTGGTAAATTCTTAACAACTTCAGCTTTAATACCTTTTTCTTTCATAGATTTCTTTTCCTCTTGCATATCTTCAGGACTGAGAAATAGAACACCTCTTTTCTTCGGAGTTGGCTTAGGGGCTGGTTCAGGAAGTGTCCAATTATTTTCATTGGCTAGCATATTATTCAATAATAATTCAGCTTGATCAACTGTTCTTTCCCTGAAAACACAACCAACACAACTATCCAGGTGGTCTCTGGAAGCATCGGTTAGTCCATTATAAAATACATCAATTATATCATTCATCTCAAGAGGATGATCAGGCAAAGCATTAAGTAATTGGAGAAGCCTCCCCAAGCTTGTGGGAGACTCTCTTCTTCAATTTGCACAAAGTTATATATTTCCCGTAAGGCAGCTTGTTTCTTATGAGCGGGAAAATATTTAGCAAAGAAGTAATACATCATATCCTGGGGACTACGCACACAACCAGGATCAAGAGAATTAAACCAAGTCTTAGCATCACCCTTTAACGAGAAAGGAAATAACTTAAGGATATAGTAGTAATGAATTTTTTTATCGTTGGTGAACAGGGTGGCTATATCATTCAACTTAGTAAGATGTGCCACAATAGTTTCAGATTCATAGCCATGGAAAGGATCAGATTCAACCAAAGTAATTAACTCAGGATCAATAGAGAATTCATAATCCTTATCAGTAACACAGATAGGTGAAGTAGCGAAAGCGGGGTCATGTTTCATTCTAGCATTCAAGGACTTTTCTTTCAGCTTAGCTAATAATTTCTTAAGATCATATCTATCGTTGCAAGCAAGAAAGTCTCTAGCAGTTTATTCATCCATAACATAACCCTCAGGAACAACAGGCAATTCATATCTATTGGGAGAAGCTTCATCATCACTTTCATAAATATCATCAGTTTCAATACTTGCATTCTCCCTAACCTTAGCAATTTGTTCATCTAGAAATTCACCTAGTGGTACAGTATTATCAAGCATAGAAGTAGTTTCATCGTACATAGCAGAAGTGGCATCATCAAGAACATATGACAAATCAGATTCAATAGCATGAGTAGGTGTCGCAAATTTACCCATAACAGAAGGAGAATCAAGTGCAGAGCTAGATGGCAGTTCCTTACCTCCCCTCGTAGTTGAGGGTAAGATCTTGGTTTTTGAGTCCTTCAAATTCTTCATAGTGATCAACAGATATAAATCCCAAGTGACTTAAAGAATAGAGCTATGCTCCCCGGCAACGGCGCCAGAAAATAGTCTTGATAACCCACAAGTGTAGGGGATCGCAACAGTTTTTGAGGGTAAAGTATTCAACCCAAATTTATTGATTAGACACAAGGGGAGCCAAAGAATACTCTTAAGTATTAGCAGCTGAGTTTTCAATTCAACCACACCTGGAAACTTTGTATCTGCAGCAAGATAGTTTAGTAGCAAAGTAATATGATAGTGACGGTAGCAACAATAAAAGTAACGGTAGTGTTTTTGTAGTTTTTGTGATAGTAGCAGCGGAAAAGTAAATAAGCAACAAGCAATATGTGAAAAGCTCGTAGGCATTGGATAGGTGATGGGAAATTATGTCGAATGCAATTCATCATGTAAAAGTTATAACCTAGGGTGACACGGAACTAGCTCCAGTTCATCAATGAAATGTAGGCATGTATTCCGAATATAGTCATACGTGCTTATGGAAAAGAACTTGCATGACATGTTTTGTCCTACCCTCCCGTGGCAGCGCGGTCCTATTGGAAACTAAGGGATATTAAGGCCTCCTTTTAATAGAGTACCGGACCAAAGCATTAACACATAGTGAATACATGAACTCCTCAAACTATGGTCATCACCGGAAGTGGTCCCGATTATTGTCACTTGAGGGTTGCCGGATCATAACACATAGTAGGTGACTATAGACTTGCAAGATAGGATCATGAAAACATAATAGGTTCAGATCTGAAATCATGGCACTCGGGCCCTAGTGACAAGCATTAAGCATAACAAAGTCATAGCAACATCGATCTCAGAACATAGTGGATACTAGGGATCAAACCCTAACAAAACTAACTCGATTACATGATAGATCCCATCCAACCCATCACCGTCCAGCAAGCCTATGATGGAATTACTCACGCACGGCAGTGAGCATCATGGAATTGGTGATGGAGGAAGGTCGATGATGATGATGGCGACGATCTCCACTCTTAGGAGCCTCGAGCGGACTCCAGGATCAGCCTTCTTGAGAGAGATTAGGGCTTGGCGGCGGCTCCGTATCGTAAAACGCGATAATTCTTCCTCTCTTAATTTTTTCTCCCCGAAAGTGAATATATAGGATCTGGGGATACGTCGGTGGAGCACCAGGCGGCCCACGAGGCAGGGGGCACGCCCTAGGGAGGGCGCCCCCACCCTCGTGGACAGGGTGTGGTCCCCCTGGTCTGGATCTTCTTGCAGGTATTTTTTATATTTTCCAAAATAATTCTCCATGGATTTTCAGGTCATTCGGAGAACTTTTTATTTCTATACAAAAACAACACCATGGCAGTTCTGCTGAAAACAGCGTCAGTCCTGGTTAGTTCCATTCAAATCATGCAAGTTAGAGTCCAAAACAAGGGCAAAAGTGTTTGGAAAAGTAGATACGTTGGAGACGTATCATTGATCTACAATATAATTTGCAAATACTATCAGGACTAAGTTCATGATAAATTAAAGTTCAATTAATCATATTAGTATATTACTAAAGAACTCCCACTTAGATAGACATCCCTCAAGTCATCTAAATGATCACGTGATCCAAATCAACTAAACCATGTCCGATCATCACGTGAGATGGAGTAGTTTTCAATGGTGAACATCTTATGTTGATCATATCTGCTATATGATTCACGCTCGACCTTTCGGTCTCCAGTGTTCCGAGGCCATGTCTGTACATGCTAGGCTCGTCAAGTTTAACCCGAGTATTCCACATGTGCAAAATTGTCTTGCACCCGTTGTATGTGTACGTAGAGCCTATCACGCCCGATCATCACGTGGTGTCTCAGCACGAAGAACTATCGCAACGGTGCATACTCAGGGAGAACACTTATACCTTGAAATTTTAGTAAGGGATCATCTTAAAATGCTACCATCGTTCTAAGCAAAATAAGATGCATAAGAAGATAAACATCACATGCAATCAAAATATGCTTTTGATCTCCATCATCACCGGCTTGACACCATGATCTTCATCGTAGCGTCGTGGTCGTCTCGTGAACTATTGCTTCTACTACTATCGCTAACTCATAGTGATAAAGTAAAGCAATTAATGGCGTTCGCAATTCATACAATAAAGAGACAACCATAAGGCTCCTGTCGGTTGCCGATAATTTACAAACATGATCATCTCATATAATAACGTATAACTCATCACGCCCTGACCATATCACATCACAACATGCCCCGCAAAAAGAAGTTAGACGTCCTCTACTTTGTTGTTGCAGGTTTTACGTGGCTGCTACGGGTGAGGGAGTCCTGGATC
>LR738709.1:427055471-427109270 GCA_902687465.1 Secale cereale
GGGGGTCCTCATGTGGCCGGATAAACTCCTGATGGGCCGGACTGGTGGGCCGTGAAGATTATAATCAAAGATCGTCTCTCATATCCGGATAGGACTCATGTATTCATGTAATGGCAAGTTTTAGGTTCAGGTGTAGATTTTCCTTCCTCTGCAAGATGACATGTATAAACCCTAGGGACCTTCGGTGTGTATACAAACATGAGGGTTTTGTCCGTAGAGGAGAGATCATCATCACAATAGGCTAGACTTAGGGTTTAGCCATTACGATCTCGAGGTAGATCAACTCTTGTATTCATATTCATCCATATTAATATAGCAGGAAGTAGGGTATTACCTCGATCGAGAGGGCCTGAACCTGGGTAAACATCGTGTCCCTAGCCTCCTGTTACCATCCATCCTCATACGCATAGTTCAGGACCCCCTACCCGAGATCTGCCGGTTTTGACACCGTCATTGGTGCTTTCATTGAGAGTTCCACTATGTCATCGACAGAAGGACCGATGGATCGCGTCATCAACTGCAACTGTGACACCGAGGGAATTTTCCCTCCCGGCCAACTCTTCGTGTTCGGTGGCTTCGCGCTTCGTGCCAACACTGAAGGCCACCTTGAGCAGATCGAGAGTTACGCCCCTGGCCACCGAGTCAGATTCAGGAGATGGAACTATGTTGCTGATTTCCGCGGAGACTTGATCTTCGCCGGATTCGAGCCAGCAGCAACCTCTCTCTGCCACCACGATGAGCATGACCTAACTCTGTCATCGGATCAAGAAATAGCACCCGCAACAGTTCTGGCCCTAGATCCAGAACAGATCATGTCACCCAAGGACGGGAAGCTCAACCCCACCACGGGAGCCGCAGACTCTACAGCGTTAGAGCCACACACAGACCCAACTCCGAGCAGAGTCTGTGTTACCGAAACCCCTGTTCGGCCCCTGATTCCGAATCACGTGCATCCGCGCCCTTCAAACCCGATCAGGAACCTATCGCCGAATTCAGTTCTGCGGATATCTTCTAGCACTCACCCTTTGGGGACATATTAAAGTCGTTAAGATACCTCTCCCTAGAAGAGGACGCACAGCCGCATTGTATCCAGTTTGAACTTGAGGCTGATGGAGAATTTCCTTCCCCACCCACCACCCACTTGATAGTAATGACCCACAAGTGTAGGGGATCTATCGTAGTCCTTTAGATAAGTAAGAGTGTCGAACCCAACGAGGAGCAGAAGGAAATGATAGGCAATTTTCAGTAAGGTATTCTCTGCAAGCACTGAAATTATAGGTAACATATAGTTTTGTGATAAGGTAATTGGTAGCAAGTGACAAAAGGTAAAAGTAAATAAGGTGCAGCAATATGGCCCAATCCTTTTTGTAGCAAAGGACAAGCCTGGACAAACTCTTATATAAAGGAAAGCGCTACCGAGGACACATGGGGATTATCGTCAAGCTAGTTTTCATCACGATCATTTGATTCGCGTTTGGTACTTTGATAATTTGGTATGTGGGTGGACCGGTGCTTGGGTGCTTTCCTTACTTGGACAAGCCTCCCACTTATGATTAATCTCTAATGCAAGCGTCTGCAACTACAAAAGAAGTATTAAGGTAAACCTAACCATAGCATGAAACAAGTGGATCCAAATCAGCCCCTTATGAAGCAACGCATAAACTAGGGTTTAAGCTTCTGTCACTCTAGCAACCCATCATCTACTTATTACTTCCCAATGCCTTCCTCTAGGCCCAAATAATGGTAAAGTGTCATGTAGTCGACGTTCACATGACACCACTAGAGGAGAGACAACATATATCTCATCAAAATATCGAACGAATACCAAATTCACATGACTACTTATAGCAAGACTTCTCCCATGTCCTCGGTAAAAAAAATAACTACTCACAAGACATAATATTGTTCATGACCAGAGGGGTATTAATATGCATATTGGATCTGAACATATGATCTTCCACCAAATAAGCCAACTAGCATCAACTACAAGGAGTAATCAACACTACTAGCAACCCACAGGTACCAATCTGAGGTTTGGGTACAAAGATTGGATACAAGAGATGAACTAGGGTTTGAGAGGAGATGGTGCTAGTGAAGATGTTGATGAAGATAGCCCTCCCCAAGATGGGAGAGTTGTTGGTGATCACGGCGGTGACGATTTCCCCCTCCCGGAGGGAAGTATCCCCGGCATAACATCTCTGCCGGAGCCCTAGATTGGTTTCCACCAAGGTTCCGCCTCGAGACGGTGGCGTCTCGCTCCGAAAGCCTCCTTCTGATTTTTTCCAGGTCAAAACACCTCATATAGGAGAAGATGGGCATCGGGGGGCCATCAGGGGGCCCACGACGTAGGGGGCGCGCCCACAGAGAGAGGGGGGGGGGGTGGGCGCCCCCACCCTCGTGGACAGGTGGTGGCCCCCCTGGTGATCTTCTTTCGCCAGATATTTTTTATATTTTCTGAAACGGTGTCATGTGGAGTTTCGGGGCTTTTTGAGTTGTGTAGAATAGGTTTCCAGAGTTTGCTTCTTTTCCAGCCCAGAATTCCAGCTGCCGGCATTCTCCCTCTTCATCTAAACCTTGTAAATTAAGAGAGAAAGGCATAAGTATTGTGACATAACATGCAATAACAACCCATAATGCAATAAATATCAACATAAAAGCATGATGCAAAATGGACGTATCAGATAGCCACGGTCGAAGATCTAACCGATCTACTTGACTATGCTTCCGAAGACTTCGAAGGGATGGACCTCGAAACTGAAGCAGATCCAGATCAAGGCCGGCCCGTAACCGGGCGGTGGACAGCCACGTCTTTGTATGACGTGTACATGGTGGATACACCAAAAGTGGTGGAGTGCGATGGCGAAAACAATCCCATAGAGGACAAGCCCGCTGTTGGGGATATAACTATTAGGTATAAACCGCCCACGAGGGGCTGGGTTATACCTGTACTGAATTACCCCTATTGAAGCCCATGAAGACAAGGAGTACGGCGTGTTACTGTAGAAAACTAAAAGGCCTGGGCCCAAAGGAGGATTAGGGCCGATAGACATAAACCACCATACGGTGTGTAATTTGTATTGTAAGATAAGAAAGGTAGAAACCGAGCCGGACACGTTTATGAGCCGGCCTCGGGATTCTGTAAACTGTCCGGGCGTCACCCTGTGTAGATAAAGGGACGACCCGGCGGCGGTTCAGGGACAACGAACAACAGCTCGAGACACAGGCAAAGCGGATTCACTGCCTGGTCATCGAAACCCTAGCAATACCACAACAACTAGAGTAGGCTTTTACCTTCACCGCAAGGGGCCGAACTAGTATAAAAACTCCCTGTGTCCTTTATCCGCTTTAACCCCTTTAAGCTAACCGTCGCGATGGCTCCACGACTAAGTCCTTATGCTAGGACATCTGCCGTGACCAAACCACGACAGTTGGCGCCCACTGTGGGGCTACCGCACGATGGTTTCGAGTTCTTAGAGGGCAGCTTCGAAGGGCTCAAGGGATACACAGTGGGCCGGATGACTAAGAGTCATCGCGGCAAGATCTACATCGACGACGCAGGCTGGGGCCCCGATGCCGACTCGATTGAGTACGGGTACTGGGTCCCCTTCGGCAGCATCCACGTTTTCATTGGCAAGCTCGGCGAACCGGGGCCTGAGCCGGACATCTGCACCAACATCATCGAAACGGCTCAGCATGCGAGACCTGCCTGGGTTTGGCCTGCTATGAAGCGTGTCTTTGTGGGAGTCATCCACGGAGCGAAAATTGAAGATAGATCGGAATATGGTGGTGAGACCGTCGTTTACTCTAGAGACGAGTCATCTACCGAAGAGACCGAGTCTTTGTACTTACTACAAGATGGCCGGTTTGGAGGCTGTTCCGATGGCGACAGTATTCCGGACCCCCACGATCCGCCGAGCCGAGTTGCAGTCTTCATGGCCAGATCACAGTCCGTGCAACACTCTTCGACCGCAGCAGCGATGACATCCAGTTTGGCGGTGGGAGCAGCAGCTGGGGCAGGAGGCCCTGTGCAGCCACCGGCTCACGTGCTGTCCGGTTTATTCGACACTCTGACAACACTGTTAACTGCTGAAGTTAGCCCGGCAGATCAGGAGCGGCATGACGCATAAATTGCTAAGGTAAAGAAACAGATAGCTCAAGCCAAGATAGATCTGGCAGCTGAAAACACTAGGATGGCCGCGAAGCAGGCCGAGTTGGATGCTCAGGCTTATCGGCTCATCCAGGATCAGACTGATATGCACAATTTATCCCCGCCTTGGGAAGGACCCTTTGTGGTCAGCAAGAATGTGCATAACGGGTCATACTACCTTATCAATGTTTGAGAACACAAGGACTCACGCACATCGGAGGAGGAGACCCAACGGCCGTGGAACATTGCTCATCTTCGGCCTTACTACACCTGAGCCATAGGCTGCTCTCATGTATATATTTTTGACAATGTATATATTATGATCAATATAATAAACCGGCATCCTTGCTAAAGTGGGGCCTCTGCTGTTTTTTCCATAAGAGTTTTAGTTACATGGGGGCTTCTGCTTATAAAGTGAAGTTCTGACTACCCTCTTGAACCGACTATCAAGCCCATATTAGCATAAGAGCACAACTCTGGTTACTTCGGTAATCCAGCTATTACGCCAATATTATTATCAGGGGTCAAAGAGAGTTTGTTGCACAACACAACTCAAACATAGACACCCAATGAGCACAGCTCAAAATGTTACCTGGGGGCTCTTGTTGCACAACAACAAAGAGTTTTTAAGACCCTTGTAATAGGCTATCAAGACATGCTTGGAAGCCAGGTGTATTCACCTAAAACCCCGGGTTAACCTGCCTTCATCAAGTAAGTCACTCCGTCGAGGTAATCCTGGTATGACCCGCCGAACGTTTGACAAGTCAATCTTATACAGACCCTGAACTTGTCAACGTTAAAATGACGATTGGTTAATGTGAGGTCCATCTTAAAAGGCTTTGTGAAATGGTTTAACTCAGTGGCCTAGCAGCCCATGAAAAGCCTCGATTTTAGGCCTGGCAGCCCATAAAAAGCCTTGCATGATTTTTATTTGACAAGTTTTTCTCTTTGTTGAGGTTACAACACTTTTTAAGATAAAACTGATGTTTATTGACTCGGCCTAGTTGTTGACTATAAGTCACTACTATCAAATAAACCGGTGTTTATTAACCGGTCTGGTTTCGATTACAAATCACCAGTATCATATACAACTAGTCCGATGTTTCTCACAACCCGGTACGGTTTTATCATAAATCGGCAAAATATTGCAGGAGTCATCAATACTCACGATTTGGGATTATCACCCTTGCTACAAAGTTGGTAAAACCAACGATGTCATTCAATATCACAGGTATGATATATTTCATATTTAATTATTTCAAAATGCAGCCTTGGTTATAAACCCAGGTCATGTGTTGGGCATTATGACCCGTCCGGTGATAAACCGCCAGGACACTTCAAATTTGTTTTATGCAGAAACAGATTGAGTAAAGTTGCTCAGAAGGATAAAGCAGGCATGCTATAATGATGGCGGATTAAACGACGTCACGTAAAATGAATGTGCACGATGGCATAACAGACCAAGTGTTTCAACTAGCCTATTACAAGGCGTTTCGAGGCCCAAAAGAATAATGTTTGCAGCAAGTATTGCGGTAGGCAGAAGGCTAAACCGGCTCCCGGTTCATGGTTCCTCGCCGGGCCGGCTTGACGGCTGTGGGTCACCCTGCGCTGTTTCCTCCTCCTCTTCTCCACCCAGTGGCTGGAAGTCAATGGTTGCCCAATCAATCCTAGTTACGGCTTGGAATGCAGCTTCATCTCTTATAAGCACGGAGGGATCAACATCAGGGGCATAAGTGTGCTTACGAACGGGCGGGATGAGATTTTTCACATAATGAGTTGGCGCGCTAACCCGTTTGTTGTCAGCATCATAAACCGACTGATAGTGGGAAAGATCGGCTTCTTCGGCCAACTTGCTAGCCAATGGGTGCATTTCCTTTGTCAAAGCTTGGATCAAAGTCTGATCCGTCCTCCTTTAAGCTTGGATAGCCATTTCCCACATCAGCCGGATCAAGATCAGGTACCCATGCTTTCGGCCAGGTTAATGCAGTCAGAGCACCTGCCCCTGCAGCTGATCTCATTAGTTCTTCAAAACCGGGCGGGCATCATTGACAGCTTCTCTAATGTTTCCTTGATCAAAGTTGGGGGCGGCTTGTTATGAGCGGCAGTACAAATGATCCGCTGCGCGCCGGTATAGAGTTGCTCCATAAGAGTGTAGGCAGCCTTCAACTTCTTCTGCATATCAGAGCCCAAATTGGCAGTGCATTTCCGTGGATCATGACGAATACTGATAAATCGGCAGTTTATGGAACAACGCATGTTGAAAGCACATGGCAAAGATACTTACCAAACACAAAAGTTGTCATGGCGTTTATCTGCCCCTTTAAGCCAGTTAGCTCTTCTGTTGCCGGTTTAAGGGCGGCCACTGCATCATCAGCCCTTTTCTTCAAAGCTGATTTCTCTGTATCCCAATCCGCCGGCTCCTTCTTGAAATCTTCCTTCAGTTTTTCCATAGCTTCTAAAGCGCTGGTCAGTTCATCCTTGGCTTTGGAGGTTGTTGCTTGCTGGAATTTGAGGTTTTCTTGAAGATCGGTGGTTTGAGTTTCCTTTTGGCTCAGATCAGCCTGTAAGAGACATACACATCATAAATTGGCAGAACATATTGGAAGTCCCAAGCACATAACAAGTTATACACTTGGCACTTGGGGGCTAATGCCTATTTGCTGTTATCAGAAGTTTTTTACAAGTCCCAAGCTCAATACAAGTATTATTCCTGGCACTTGGGGGCTAATGCATATTCGCTCAAAGTAAAGTTACAGGACAAAGTACCGGTTCATCTTAAAAAGATAAACCGGCCCTTGGGGGCTACATTGGCAAAAGTTGCAAGTTTGATATTCTACAAGTCCTGGTTCATCTTGAAAAGATAAACCGGCCCTTGGGGGCTACACTGGAGTTGATATAAGAAAAAATTGACAAAGGGAGAAACAATATTGCAGAAGTTGAGCAACATTTAACTCATATCAATCTTTCATCATCTCACTAAGCCGGCTTCATAGTCACGGCTTGTGTACAGACGGTTCAAGAATCCAGAGTGAAGGTCCTGGGCGCTGAGGTTGGCATAGCTCGATAAATCGGCATTCCATTTGCCTTTGTCCATCGCAGAAATTTCCTCCTTGGCGCTATGCTTTGACAAAGCGACAGGGTCGCCAGGAGTGGTGTGGCCAAAACCGGTGATCGTAACATCTTCCATTGTGTCATCAACAGCTTTAACTAGGCTTGCCGTTTTGTCATTGGTTCGGACTGGGCTGGTTGGTTTATCAGCATGGCCCGTTGGTTAAATTTCTTGTTCAACAAGAAGGTCATGATCCGGTGGTGGTGGATCATCAAGCACGGTGTCAGTATTTGCTTCACCGGTTCTGGAGTTCTTTCTGGCTCACGGACCACATTGTCATCAACCGATTTATTTAACTTGGTCTTTTTGCTGGGTCTAGGCCTGCCACTGAGAAGGACAAAGTGAAAAATCAGTGCATGCAGTAAGCATAAAGAGGTAGCAGTAAATTAAAACTTACCCAGGAACTATTTTGAGGGGTGGAAGCTGTGTGGCCGTCGACTCGCCAAATGATGAATGAGGTGTTTCCTAATAGTTCGAATCAGATGGATTAAGAGGCTGTCGGAAATAACCCGCTTTGGGATAAGAAACATCAGGAATATATGAGACCTCTGATCGACGTTTCCGGATCGGAGTATTCGGTAAACCGGTTGAAGTAATTGCTTGGCCGTTGTGCCGAGTTGTGCGGCGAGCTTCATGTTGCTGCTTCTTCAAAAGAAAGTTTGGGTCCAAGTGAGCTAAGGGGTGAGAAAACCTTACTTTCCGGTTTGCTTGACGGATTTTCTATGTTGGCAGATGATCTGAACCGGAGGAAACGATAATTACCTCTACGTCATCAGCTTGGCTGTCTTCAGCGTTATCCTGATAATAATCATTGTCAATGAAGTGTATGAAAAGGGAGCCAAGAGAGTCAAGTTCTACCTCTGATTCTAGTTTATCCAGATCATCATCAATATTTACTTCGGATGACTCAGTGGTTTTCTTTTTGGCGGCCTTCTTGACAACCTTAGTTTTGGGGCGAGATACCTTCGCCAGTTTATCTTGCGTTTTCTTCTTCCAGAACGAATCATCGCCCTATCAGAGATTGATGAATTTCAGGAAGGATACTTAAAGGACTGAAATAAATCAATAAGTTATAGGATCCTTACAGCTGGCGGTTTATTGGATATACAGAAGGGAGCCATCCTGGTTTTGCTGTAGTTAGCCACCGGTTCATCCAGTATTTTCTTAATAGACTCAGTAATCTCCTTTTCTGTTAACTGAGCCTCGGTATGACGTTGAGGATCTTTCAAATCCCCTGTATACTCGCACATTAAACCGGAGCGTCGGCTTAGAGGCAGAATGCTCCAGGAGATCCAACAACGAACAAAATCAACGCATGTTAAGCCATTTGCAGTGAAGGCCCGAAGCTTTGAAAGTTGTGGTGCATATTTGGACTGTTCCTTGGCGCTAAGCCGTTGGGGAAATGGATGTGTATTTGAAAGCCGGTGAGGACGATAACCCGGCAAAGGATTCTCATCAGTTGGAGAGGTATCTTGGCAGTAAAAGCAAGTCTGATTCCAATCCTTGGGGTGACTATGATGATTAGCGTGAGGGAAGCTGACATCTTTTCTTTTCTGAATTGACATCCCGCCAAGTTCAGTATTGGGTCCGTCCGTAAATTCTGTACGGCAGTACAAGCGGAAGAAATCCCTAAACAGTTCAACTATAGGCTCCTCTTGCAGATAAGCCTCGCAAAATACTTGGAAGTTGCAAATATTGGGCACAGAGTTTGGTCCAATATCTTGAGGATGGAGTTGGAAGCTAGCAAGTACATCACAGAAGAATTTTGATCTGGGAGGGCTAAACCCTCGGCCAGGTGATCAACGAACACAATTACTTCTCCATCTTTGGGTTCAGGAGGATTTTTCGGACCAGGAACTCTCCAGTGGATGACATCCTTCTTTTCTAAAGCGCCAATCTCGACTAACCCGTTCAGGTCTTCCTTGGTAACCTGGGATGGAGCCCAGTTACAGGAATAAAATTGCTTGGCCATTTCAAATGATAAGCTGAAATTACAGATAAAGGCCGGTTTATGAATTATGGCCAACAAGTATAAAGCGTCGCAAGGTCAGCAGGAGAAGATGTTGAGGTATATATACATTGTTAAAATGGAGTCAGACATTGGAAGTGTTTTGAAGATAACCGAAACGGCAGTTTAAGTGGGGACTAATGCTACCTACCGGATTATGATTTTCTAAGGTTAAACCGCCTATGTGGGCATGAAAGGGGCAGATCTGAAATAACTAGGCGATGGAAAAACAAGTTTCACAGATCAGCATGATAATTACATATCAACATCATATCAATAAACTCAGTGTAATGCCCCGGATGTAATACTTTCCCTTTTGGGCATATAATATATATCCGGCTTCATCTATTCCATTCCGGGTTCTTTGTCTTTCGGGTTTTCGTCGTTTTGTTGTGTGCGTGTGTGGCATTCATTCATATCATGTAGTCATGTGCATCGCGTTGCATTTGTGTTGTCGGTTGCATCCGGTACCACGCGTTCCTTCCCGTTGTCCGTTTCGCGTTCCGGAGCTCCCTCACGTGTCCGTGGCGTCCCGTAGGCCTACTTTGGTGTTTGGCCGTGTAACGTTACCGGTTTCGCGCGAGACTTGTCGTGTGTTGTTGTTTTGGTGTGTGTAACCCGCCTGTCAAATCTCGTCGCGTTTCGAGTCCATTTGCTTCCCCAACAGTTATTCGTGTGGGCTCAAAGTGCCTCCACTTTGAGGCCCAAGACACCCCCTCCAACAGCCCACCAACCACTCCTAGCCACATCTATCATCTAGGCCATCCAAATCTGATCCGGTGGCCGAAAACCGCACTCCATTTGGGCAACCCTAGCTCCTTGTGCCTATATATTTGTCCACTTCCCCAAATTTTGCCCCAAATTAAGGAAACCCTAGCTCCCCTAGCCACTTCTCTTCCACCTCCAGCCACCTTGCCGGAGTTTCGCCGGAGTTCCGCCGGAATCTCGCCGGAGTTCCTACCTCGCCGGAATCCACCCACCTCACCTCCACCGGCGCCCTCCTCTCACCTCTCCGCCGCCCCACGCCTCAGATCCGGCCGGGCCGGTCACCACCGCCACCTCCTCCGGCCGGCAGGCTGCCCGCGCCGCCGTCTCTTCCCGCAGAAGACCGCAGCCGCCCCTATCGCTCGAAGGGTCGCCGCCGCCGCGGGAGAGGCTCGAGCCTCGAGCCGCCAGATCGGATCGGGGGGCGCACCTGATCTGAATCCGTCAACGCCACCCCGCCGATCCAGCTGACGATCGCCAGGCCGGCCTCTCCGCCAGTCGGCCCGGTCGCCTCCCCTCCTGGGCCGCGCGCTCGCTCGCCTGGGGCTCAGCCGCCGGACGCCTTCCCCTCCAGGGCCGCGGGCCCGATCTCCCGGCCGATCGATCGCAGCCAGCGCCCGAGGGCCACCGGATCCTTCCAGGCCGCTTCCCTCCCTGCAACGGCCCAAGCGCCTCGCCCGCCGTCTCGCACCGCGACGCCGGCCGCCTCCTGGGCCGCGCCAACCGCTCCAGCCGGCCCAGCCGCTCTCCTCCGCTGCGGGCCCGAGCCTGGCCCTTCCAGAAGGCCGCCGCCTCACCGCTGCGCCTTCTCCGCGGGCCCATCTCCGCAGATCCGGCCCGTTTTCTCAGATCTGAGAGGTTGCACTCTCTCTCACTAAGTCCCAGATTTATTTGTTTTCTGATGCACTTTTCAACTGCTGATAACTTCTTGTGTGTAACTCCGTTTCGCGCAAATGAGGTGTCCAGACGTTCGTGGTGACTAGCACTACGATTCATTCCATTGTGCCATGCATGTTAGAGATCATATAGATGCTTATTTTTCTGTTGCAAGAGTGCATCCCGATATAAACTGCTGTTATGTGATGTTTTTATGCCACCTTTGCATAGTGATATCTTTTAGCTCGTTTGTCCGAATGATGCAAATGACATGTCCACGTGTTCGTCTTGCCATGCTCTACATGTTGCTTGTATTAGGTTGCCTGATAGATTTAATCTTGACATGTATATCTTCATTGCAAAGTACCATGTGGCTGTGATGTTGTTTCACTTGTTATGAAATGCAATCTTGTTGAGCTCATTGCTATCGTTGTCTTTATATCCATGATGCATGCTTGTATGTTTCGGAATCACCATCATGTGTACTTTGATGTGGTGCTTACCACTTGCCATGTCTAGTTTCGAGGTGACTTAAACTTGCTCTTTTAGATGCCATGATGAAACTGCTGTTTGAACACTTAGTGGATTTTCACTAAGTCTGGAATCTGTAATGTTCCGATGCCATGTTTGCTTGCTGCTCTAGGACAAACCATGATAGTTTTGGGGTGGATCTTGATGGTTCCTTGTAGTATATATTGTTGGCTATCCATTCATGTTCTCACATGCTTATTTGAGTGGCTGTAGCATGTTTAACTTTTGCTCCAAAGTTTCAATAAAATTCCGCTGTCAGAATTTTGTTGTCAAGTTCAATATGTCCAAGCTTGTTGCTATTGATCCGTGGCTCCTTTGGGGGTGCACCTTTGGACTTATTTGCTGTAGGATATGTCTAGTTTATGTTCATGCTCTTTGCCATGTTGTTTGAGTGTTGTAGCTTATTTTTCTAGTGCTCCGAAGTTGCTATGTTGCTGTAATTTTCAGCTTTCGCATGTTTCTTGTTTCAGGCATAACTTTTAGCCCGTAGCTCCGTTTTCAGCGAGTCTTATATGAAACTTGATTGATTTTCCGTGTAGATTCATAATATCCTATTGTTATCATGTTTTGAAGTGATTTGCTTGAGTGCTATTTTCCGTGCCCCGTGTGCTTCCTTAGTGCATCCATCATGCATCCATCTTTTTGGTGTGCGCATTGCATCTTGTTGATTCATGCCTTGTGTGATTGTATTGTTTAGAGCCGGAAGCTGAGACCGAGTACGAGTATGAGCATGAGGTTACCAACGAGGTTGAGCACGAGGACCCTTCTTACGAGCCGAACAACTACTCTTCAGGCAAGATGACCGAACCCCGATAACATTACTATCTTTGCCTATTGCTAGAATATCGCTCTATAGTTTTGCCTCGATGCCCATGTCTTTCCTGTCAGCCTCCTACTTGTAACCATGATCATGTCTAACCACCCTACCTATGCAAACCGTTGCTTGGCTAAGTACGCTTCGCTCAGCCCTTCTGATAGCATTGCTAGTTGCAGGTGAAGATCGAAGATGCTTGGTTCATGTTGAAGTTTGTTGGGTTATATCACACTATATACATGCTTAAATTGAAATCATCTATATATGGGCAAGGGTGGAAGGCTAAGCCTTTTGCTTGGTGATTTGTTCCACTCATGCCGTTAGGAACCGTTTAAACCGGTGTTATGTTCCTTGATTTTGCGTTCCTAACACGGTTGGGGTGTATGGGACCCACTTGATAAACCGCTAAGTGCTAAGTCTTTTCCAGCAAGTCCCAACATTGGTACTATTCGCCTAAACAACTAAAACTTTCCGAGGGAGTAATTAACCCGAGGCTTAATTAATTCAACCCCCCTGGGCCAGTGCTCGATGTGAGTGTTGGTCCAAACTAGAGTCGTGTGCGGGGCCCCCCTTGGCAACTTGGGTATTTCGGCCACTGTACGCTGTGCTCATCCGGTCGTGGCCTGAGACTAGATACGCGCGGCTACTATCAGGGTGTCGGCACGCCGGGAGGATTTGCTGGATTAGCCTTACCTTAGTTCGGAGTATCTTGAGCACGGGATTCCGAGAATACTCGGGTCTTCCCACTTTGGAGTTACGACTCCGCGGATCGTGGGCTTGTAATGGGCCAAGTTGGAACACCCCTACAGGGTTATGAACTTTCGAAAGCCGTGCCCGCGGTTATGTGGCAGATGGGAGCTTGTTAATATCCGGTTGTAGATAACTTGACACAATGTTTCAATACACTACCAGCGTGTGTATCGTGATTGTCAATTTCCGAATAGGGATTCGGGAGTTGAACACGGTGGGGTTATGTTTGGCGAGTTGTAGCTAGGATCACTTCGTGATCATCTCTCGACCGAGGCACTTCTCTTCTCGCACTCTTTCACGTAAGCTAGTTGCTAGTTACTGCTGCAGACACTTATTCTTTTCCTCAGCCTTATCCTCTCCCAAGGTTTAAATAGTCTTGTTACCCGGAAACGGGATTTCTGAGTCCTCTGTGGCTCACAGTTACTTCACCACACCAGATGCAGGTCCAGTTGTGAGCTATCCAGGTGATGGCACTGAGCTTGACTGGGAGTATGACGAGGAGCGTAGTCGATACTATGTTCGTTATCCTGATGATCAGTATTGGAGACTTCTACTAGGATTCGATCCGACCTGTGGATTTAAATTATGTTTGGTATATTGTCATTTAGATTTTACCCTTAGAGGGCTGTGATGTTTTATTGATGATGATTTGAGACATGTATTGTATTTGTGTGACGTGGCGAGTGTAAGCCAACTATTTTATGTTTTCCATCCCCATCTTTTATATGAGTTGTGCAAAGATACCAGACTTGCGATCATTCCAGCATGGGGTTATGTCTCTAAGTCGTGCCTCGACACGTAGGAGATATAGCTGCATCCCGGGCATTACAAGTTGGTATTCAGAGCCTTCTCCGACCTAGGAGCCCCCACTGATTGATCGAATCGTTGACGGTTGAGTCTAGGCACACACTGAAAACATTTTGAGTCCTATATTATATCGGAGAGTAGGATTTCTTTGCTTCTCATCTCCTTTCTCTCTGGTGAGGACTCCTGACGACTACTCTTGTCTCTTCTACTTTCAAAAATTGCACCAATTTTTTTTTAGGAATCTCGCGAGTATTCTGGGATTGTTTCGATGTTCTTGTGACGAGAATATTGTTCTCGATGCCTCCTGACATTAGGGGTTGTGGAAGTGTCCCAGGGAGTTGAGCTTCGGGGTATTGTCGTCACAAGCATATCGCGGCAGTACTAAATACTTAAGACGGCCGACATCGAAAATCTCTCCTATACGGTTAGTGGCAAGATAACCCCGATATCACCCAGTACTGGGGAGGTAGTTCGGGAGTATTGCCATAGCTTGTTATAGTGGATGCTTTTCGAAGGTCTGAGGTAGACAGTTTCCGGAAAAGACTGGTTATGTGTTGAAGGATGGATACACCTGGATGTAGGTTTAGAGTTGATTGCGCGGTGCTTCCCGTGTATCCCCAACACCTGATTGCATAACTGGAATCTTTCGGAAATTAATAGGTGGGTTTATCCAGTAGATCGTAGGCATTCTTCCAACGAATGCAGGTTAGCGAGTTCGGGGTTCTACATTGAGTGAAGTGGTTTATGACCGATGTTCCGATCGGGAGTTGCATCTTAAAGGGTCCTTGGCTATGCTGATCCGGGGATTGCAAAACCCTTTCGTAACGCGTTCATATGCTTTCAGCACGAAAATGTCGAACGAAGCTCCTATCTTGTGTTTGTTTCCATCCATACCTTGTTGTTTTCTTATTTTACCTTTTGTCCCCTATGTGGCTTCTCGTGAAGATTGATGTTATCATTTAACTGAGAATTTCATTCGTTCCTCTTGTTCGAATGATTTCATTCGTTCCTATTGTTCGAATGATTATTGTGAAGACTTGTTGCAATTCATTCCATTGATTCAGCTTATGCCTTCTGTCAATCAATTGCTGATTCGTGGTCATCTCTTTCAGGATGGCTCCGAAAAAAGTTCCCAACGCTAACCCAGAGGCGGAAGAGGTCCCAGATCGTCCTCCTTCCCCTCCTCCTCCGCCTAAGGCTTGGAGAGCGATTATGCAGCCTACAGCTCAGAACACCCAGATGTTGATGCAGATGATGCAGCAGATGCAAGCTAATCAAGCTAATCAGGGTGTTCCAGGGAATCAAGGAAACTTCTTCAACCAGCAGCACCATGCTACTCTCAACCAGTTCTTGGCTAATAATCCAAAAGCTTTCAGTTACTGTGTCGACCCTCTTGATGTTGAAGATTGGTTAACCGACATAAAGAAGCATTTTGAGTGCAGTAACGTGAAGGAAGAGGATTATGTGAAGTTTGCAGCCTTCCAACTCAAAGACCAAGCAGCTGACTGGTGGCAGCAGTACAAAGACTCCAGGCCAGGTCGTGTGATCTCTTGGGAGGATTTCTGCAAGGATTTTCGCTCTCACCATATTCCAACAAGTGTCATCGAGGGCATGCGTGAGCAATTCCGCAACCTGAAGCAGGGCTCTATGATAGTCTATCAGTATAATGTCAAGTTCCAAAACCTCGCCCGCTATGCTAAGCAAGACATTCCTGATGCTAAGAGCAAAATCTACCAGTTCCGTGGAGGCCTGAAAGATGAACTTCAACTTGCTCTCACCTTGTTCGAGCCCGATGAGTTCGACAAATTCTATAACATGGCTTTGAAACAAGAGGCAGCTCAGCTCAAGATGGAGGCTTCTAAAAAGAGGATTCGAGATGCCGTACACTCCTCCTCATCGTCTCAGATGGTCTCGAAACAACAGAAATTTTGGCTTCCTCCTCCTCCAGTGATTCGAGCTCCTTTCAACAACTCCAACAGCAACAAGAACTCCGGTGGACGTGGTTTCTCCTACCCACCCAACCCGAGCAACCAGTCGAAGAACCAGTTTCAGTCTCAAGGCTCCAAGTCAAGTGGTTCTCATTTCCGTCCTCTCTCAGAAGTGGTGTGCAACAGATGTGGCCAGAAGGGTCACTATGCCAACAGATGTCCGAACCCGAAGCGCCTTCCACCTCCTCCTCCTATCAGTTCAGCGATTGTCAAGCATAATCCCAAGCAAGCAAGGGTCAATCTGATGAATGCAGCTGAAGCGGAGAATTCTTCTGATGTCATTTTGGGTAACCTCATAGTTAACTCTTTTCCAGCTAAAGTCTTGTTTGATTCAGGTGCTTCACATTCCTTCATGTCAAGACCTTTTGCATTGTCACATGATATGCCATTGCAAGCTTTGCCGAGACCGATGTCTGTGCTTTCTCCGGGTTTGCTTATGAACTCCAACAACTTTGTTCCGAATGTGTCTATTCGCATGGGTGATTATCGCTTTCTGGCTAATCCGGTGGTTCTTGGTAATTCCGACATCGACCTCATCCTCGGGATGGATTGGCTTTCTCAGCATGATGCTCACATTGATTGTGCACAGAAGGAAGTCAAGATGACTCATCCTTATGAAGATGTGATTATCTTTGCCTCCAGGGATAACACTATCAGGCTTTTCTCTCTCAATGATAAGGGCGAAATTAATGCCATATCTCAAATTCCGGTGGTGAACGAATACCAAGACGTCTTTCCTGAAGAACTTCCAGGCATGCCTCCACACCATCAGGTGGAATTTGTCATTGAACTCGAGCCGGGTACTGAGCCAGCATGCCGGCGTTCGTAGAAGCTCTCTCCGGACGAATTGAAGGAATTGAAGAAGCAGCTTGATAAACAGGAGAGTATGGGTCTCATCAGGCATAGTACGTCTCCTTGGGGCTGCGGTGTCTTATTTGTCAAGAAGAAAGATGGCACGGAGCGTCTATGCGTTGATTACCGGCCATTGAACAAGAAGACAATAAAGAACAAATATCCGCTCCCCAACATCAACGAACTCTTCGAGCAGCTCAAAGGAGCTAAAGTGTTCTCTAAGCTCGACCTCCGAATGGGATATCACCGAATTCGCATTCACGAGGAAGACATTCCCAAGACGGCCTTCAGAACGAGCTACGGCTCATACGAGTATACAGTCATGTCCTTTGGTCTCGCCAATGCTCCTCCTACCTTTTCGAGAATGATGCACTACATCTTCAACCCCTATACCGGCGAGTTTGTGCTTGTGTATCTGGATGATATTCTGGTGTTTTCCAAGAATGAAGAAGATCACGAAAAGCACTTAAGTCTGGTTCTTGATCGACTCCGAGAGCATAAGTTCTATGCCAAGTTCTCCAAGTGCAAATTTTGGCTTGATAAGTTTTGTACCTGGGCCATATCATCTCAGCTGACGGTATTAAGGTAAATCCCGAGAAAGTTGAAGCAATTGTCAACTGGGAAGCTCCTCAGAACGTCAAGCAACTCCGCAGTTTTCTGGGTCTTGCCAGCTATTGCAGAAGGTTCGTTGAGAACTTCTCGAAGATTGCCAAGCCTCTTTCCAACTTGCTTCAGAAGAATGTCAAATACTTTTGGTCTCCAGAGTGTGAAGTGGCATTCAAAACTCTCAAAGAAAATCTTGTCTCTGCTCCAGTTCTTACTCCTTCCAGATGAGTCCAAGCCCTATGAAGTATTATGTGATGCTTCTCTTCAAGGACTTGGTGGTGTGCTTATGCAAGATAAGAGAATTGTGGCATATACTTCTCGTCAGCTGAAGCCAAGTGAGAAGAACTATCCCACACATGATCTCGAGCTAGCAGCTGTGGTACATGCTTTGATTACGTGGAGACATCTGTTGTTGGGCAGAAAGGTCGACATCTTCACTGATCACAAGAGCTTGAAGTACATCTTCACACAGCCGCATCTGAACCTCCGCCAGATTCGTTGGGTTGAAATGATCCAAGAGTATAATCCCAGCATCGAATACACTCCTGGCAAGGCGAATGTGATTGCAGATGCTTTGAGCAGAAAGGCATATTGCAACAGCCTTCTTATCAAGCCGTTCCAGCCTGAGCTTTGTGAAGCTTTCAGGAAGCTCAACCTCCAAGTTGTTCCGCAGGGTTTTCTTGCAAATCTTCAAGTTGCTCCTACCTTGGAAGATCAGGTCCGTGAGGCCCAACTCAGTAATACCATGGTGAAGAAAGTGAAACATGGTATTGCAAAGGGCACTCCAAAATACAAGTGCTTTCGTGTTGATGAGAGAGATACCTTGTTCTTCAAGGACAGACTCGTTGTTCCCAAAGGTGATCTCAGGAAGATCATAATGGAAGAAGCACATGATTCTCTCCTTTCCATTCATCCTGGCAGTTCCAAGATGTACCAAGACCTCAAGCAGTCTTACTGGTGGACACGCATGAAAAGGGAAATTGCCCAATTCGTCAATGAATGTGATGTTTGCAGAAGAGTGAAAGCAGAACATCAACGTCCAGTCGGTCTTCTCCAACCTCTTCCCATTCCCGAGTGGAAGTTCGACCACATTGAAATGGACTTCGTGACTGGCTTTCCGAAATCCAAGCGAGGGAATGATTCTATCTTCGTGGTGATTGACAAGCTTACCAAAGTCGCTCACTTCCTTCCAGTCAAAGAATCAATCAATGCAGCTCAATTGGCAGAGTTGTACACTTCCAGAATTGTGTCCTTACATGGCATTCCTCAAGTTTTCTCCTCAGACCGTGGAAGTTTGTTCACTTCAAGGTTCTGGGACTCCTTTCAGTCCGCCATGGGCACTAAGATCAGGTTCAGCACTGCTTTTCACCCTCAGACTAGTGGTCAAGTCGAGCGAGTGAATCAGATTCTAGAAGACATGCTCAGAGCCTGTGTCATATCTTTTGGCATGAAATGGGAAGATTGCCTTCCATTTGCCGAGTTCTCTTACAACAACAGCTTTCAAGCAAGTGCCGGTAAAGCCCCGTTTGAAATCCTCTATGGCAGGAAGTGCCGTACCCCTCTCAACTGGTCTGAAACAGGCGAACATCAACTTCTTGGCAATGACTTGATCTCAGAAGCCGAAGAAATGTGTAAAGTCATACGTGAGAATCTCAAGGCCGCTCAGTCGCGCCAGAAGAGCTACTATGACAGCAAGCATCGTGATTTGGCATTCAACATTGGTGATCATGTCTATCTCCGTGTTTCTCCGATGAAAGGCACCCAAAGATTCGGTATCAAAGGAAAGCTTGCTCCTAGATATGTCGGGCCTTTCAAGATTCTTGGGAAAAGAGGCGATCTAGCCTATCAACTTGAGCTCCCGTCCAACTTCGCCAATGTTCATGATGTGTTCCATGTGTCTCAACTCCGCAAATGCTTCAAGGCACCTGAACGCATGATTCCGTTTGAAGAGATTGATCTTCAACAAGATTTGTCCTACCGAGAGCATCCCGTTGCTATTCTCGAAGAGACCGAACGCAAGACCCGCAACAAGTCCATCAAATTCTTGAAAGTCAAGTGGTCACATCACACCGACCGAGAAGCTACGTGGGAACGAGAAGATCATCTTCGTTCCGAGTACCCTTCCTTTTTCCAGTCCTAGATCTCGGGACGAGATCTTTTTGTAGTAGAGGAGAGTTTGTAATGCCCCGGATGTAATACTTTCCCCTTTGGGCATATAATATATCTCCGGCTTCATCTATTCCATTCCGGGTTCTTTGTCTTTCGGGTTTTCGTCGTTTTGTTGTGTGCGTGTGTGGCATTCATTCATATCATGTAGTCATGTGCATCGCGTTGCATTTGTGTTGTCGGTTGCATCCGGTACCGCGCGTTCCTTCCCGTTGTCTGTTTCGCGTTCCGGAGCTCCCTCACGTGTCCGTGGCGTCCCGTAGGCCTACTTTGGTGTTTGGCCGTGTAACGTTACCGGTTTGGCGCGAGACTTGTCGTGTGTTGTTGTTTTGGTGTGTGTAACCCGCCTGTCAAATCTCGTCGCGTTTCGAGTCCGTTTGCTTCCCCAACAGTTATTCGTGTGGGCTCAAAGTGCCTCCACTTTGAGGCCCAAGACACCCCCTCCAACAGCCCACCAACCACTCCTAGCCACATCTATCATCTAGGCCATCCAAATCTGATCCGGTGGCCGAAAACCGCACTCCATTTGGGCAACCCTAGCTCCTTGTGCCTATATATTTGTCCACTTCCCCAAATTTTGCCCCAAATTAAGGAAACTCTAGCTCCCCTATCCACTTCTCTTCCACCTCCAGCCACCTCGCCGGAGTTTCGCCGGAGTTCCGCCGGAATCTCGCCGGAGTTCCTACCTCGCCGGAATCCACCCACCTCACCTCCACCGGCGCCCTCCTCTCACCTCTCCGCCGCCCCACGCTTCAGATCCGGCCGGGCCGGCCACCACCGCCGCCTCCTCCGGCCGGCAGGCTGCCCGCGCCGCCGTCTCTTCCCACAGAAGACCGCAGCCGCCCCTATCGCTCGAAGGGTCGCCGCCGTCGCGGGAGAGGCTCGAGCCTCGAGCCGCCAGATCGGATCGGGGGGCGCACCTGATCTGGATCCGTCAACGCCACCCCGCCGATCCAGCTGACGATCGCCAGGCCGGCCTCTCCGCCAGTCGGCCCGGTCGCCTCCCCTCCTGGGCCGCGCGCTCGCTCGCCTGGGGCTCAGCCGCCGGATGCCTTCCCCGCCTGGGCCGCGGGCCCGATCTCCCGGCCGATCGACCGCAGCCAGCGCCCGAGGGCCGCCGGATCCTTCTAGGCCGCTTCCCTCCCTCCAACGGCCCAAGCGCCTCGCCCGCCGTCTCGCACCGCGACGCCGGCCGCCTCCTGGGCCGCGCCAACGGCTCCAGCCGGCCCAGCCGCTCTCCTCCGCTGCGGGCCCGAGCCGGGCCCTTCCAGAAGGCCGCCGCCTCACCGCTGCGCCTTCTCCGCGGGCCCATCTCCGCAGATCCGGCCCGTTTTCTCAGATCTGAGAGGTTGCTCTCTCTCTCTCACTAAGTCCCAGATTTATTTGTTTTCTGATGCACTTTTCAACTGCTGATAACTTCTTGTGTGTAACTCCGTTTCGCGCAAATGAGGTGTCCAGACGTTCGTGGTGACTAGCACTACGATTCATTCCATTGTGCCATGCATGTTAGAGATCATCTAGATGCTTATTTTTCTGTTGCAAGAGTGCATCCCGATATAAACTGCTGTTATGTGATGTTTTTATGCCACCTTTGCATAGTGATATCTTTTAGCTCGTTTGTCCGAATGATGTAAATGACATGTCCACGTGTTCGTCTTGCCATGCTCTACATGTTGCTTGTATTAGGTTGCCTGGTAGATTTAATCTTGCCATGTATATCTTCGTTGCAAAGTACCATGTGGCTGTGATGTTGTTTCACTTGTTATGAAATGCCATCTTGTTGAGCTCATTGCTATCGTTGTGTTTATCTCCATGATGCATGCTTGTATGTCTCGGAATCACCATCATGTGTACTTTGATGTGGTGCTTACCACTTGCCATGTCTAGTTTCGAGGTGACTTAAACTTGCTCTTTTAGATGCCATGATGAAACTGTTGTTTGAACACTTAGTGGATTTTCACTAAGTCTGGAATCTGTAATGTTCCGATGCCATGTTTGCTTGCTGCTCTAGGACAAACCATGATAGTTTTGGGGTGGATCTTGATGGTTCCTTGTAGTATATATTGTTGGCTATCCATTCATGTTCTCACATGCTTATTTGAGTGGCTGTAGCATGTTTAACTTTTGCTCCAAAGTTTCAATAAAATTCCGCTGTCAGAATTTTGTTGTCAAGTTCAATATGTCCAAGCTTGTTGCTATTGATCCGTGGCTCCTTTGGGGGTGCACCTTTGGAATTATTTTCTGTAGGATATGTCTAGTTTATGTTCATGCTCTTTGCCATGTTGTTTGAGTGCTGTAGCTTATTTTTCTAGTGCTCCGAAGTTGCTATGTTGCTGTAATTTTCAGCTTTCGCATGTTTCTTGTTTCAGGCATAACTTTTAGCCCGTAGCTCCGTTTTCAGCGAGTCTTATATGAAACTTGATTGATTTTCCGTGTAGATTCATAATCTCCTATTGTTATCATGTTTTGAAGTGATTTGCTTGAGTTCTATTTTCCGTGCCCCGTGTGCTTCCTTAGTGCATCCATCATGCATCCATCTTTTTGGTGTGCGCATTGCATCTTGTTGATTCATGCCTTGTGTGATTGTATTGTTTGGAGCCGGAAGCTGAGACCGAGTACGAGTACGAGCACGAGGTTACCAACGAGGTTGAGCACGAGGACCCTTCTTACGAGCCGAACAACTACTCTTCAGGCAAGATGACCGAACCCCGATAACATTACTATCTTTGCCTATTGCTAGAATATCGCTCTATAGTTTTGCCTCGATGCCCATGTCTTTCCTGTCAGCCTCCTACTTGTAACCATGATCATGTCTAACCACCCTACCTATGCAAACCGTTGCTTGGCTAAGTACGCTTCGCTCAGCCCTTCTGATAGCATTGCTAGTTGCAGGTGAAGATCGAAGATGCTTGCTTCATGTTGAAGTTTGTTGGGTTATATCACACTATATACATGCTTAAATTGAAATCATCTATATATGGGCAAGGGTGGAAGGCTAAGCCTTTTGCTTGGTGATTTGTTCCACTCATGCCGTTAGGAACCGTTTAAACCGGTGTTATGTTCCTTGATTATGCGTTCCTAACACGGTTGGGGTGTATGGGACCCCCTTGATAAACCGCTAAGTGCTAAGTCTTTTCCAGCAAGTCCCAACATTGGTACTATTCGCCTAAACAACTAAAACTTTCCGAGGGAGTAATTAACCCGAGGCTTAATTAATTCAACCCCCCTGGGCCAGTGCTCGATGTGAGTGTTGGTCCAAACTAGAGTCGTGTGCGGGGCCCCCCTTGGCAACTTGGGTATTTCGGCCACTGTACGCTGTGCTCATCCGGTCGTGGCCTGAGACTAGATACGCGCGACTACTATCAGGGTGTCGGCACGCCAGGAGGATTTGCTGGATTAACCTTACCTTAGTTCGAAGTATCTTGAGCACGGGATTCCGAGAATACTCGGGTCTTCCCACTTTAGAGTTGCGACTCCGCGGATCGTGGGCTTGTAATGGGCCAAGTTGGAACACCCCTGCAGGGTTATGAACTTTCGAAAGCCGTGCCCGCGGTTATGTGGTAGATGGGAGCTTGTTAATATCCGGTTGTAGATAACTTGACACAATGTTTCAATACACTACCAGCGTGTGTACCGTGACTGTCAATTTCCGAATAGGGATTCGGGAGTTGAACACGGTGGGGTTATGTTTGGCGAGTTGTAGCTAGGATCACTTCGTGATCATCTCTCGACCGAGGCACTTCTCTTCTCGCACTCTTTCACGTAAGCTAGTTGCTAGTTACTGCTGCAGACACTTATTCTTTTCCTCAGCCTTATCCTCTCCCAAGGTTTAAATAGTCTTGTTACCCGGAAACGGGATTGCTGAGTCCTCTGTGGCTCACAGTTACTTCACCACACCAGATGCAGGTCCAGTTGTGAGCTATCCAGGTGATGGCACCGAGCTTGACTAGGAGTATGACGAGGAGCGTAGTCGATACTATGTTCGTTATCCTGATGATCAGTAGTGGAGACTTCTACTAGGATTCGATCCGAACTGTGGATTTAAATTATGTTTGGTATCTTGTCATTTGGATTTTACCCTGAGATGGCTGTGATGTTTTATTGATGATGATTTGAGACATGTATTGTATTTGTGTGACGTGGCGAGTGTAAGCCAACTATTTTATGTTTTCCATCCCCATCTTTTACATGAGTTGTGCAAAGATACCAGACTTGCGATCATTCCAGCATGGGGTTATGTCTCTAAGTCGTGCCTCGACACGTAGGAGATATAGCTCCATCCTGGGCATTACACTCAGGTATATTCATACCTAAGTTAAACAGGTACTAAAACAGTTCATTAGACCTAGATGGGATTACTCTAAAGAAAGGATGCGCTAATGACAAGAAAGGAGGATTATCGTTACAACCGCGTAGGAAAACATCGGATCTACACTCGGCATTGAGGCCATGAAGATAAACAGGGAAGAACAACATGACAATTTCGATGAACTTGCGGCAAAGCCCTAATGGGATCTATGTGAGGAGCAAAGAAAGGACTTACCAGGGTTGTTGGGCGTGGAGGCGCGTCGGCGGGACACTGGTCAAAATAGGTTGATGTAGCAGCCTTGGTCGGAGCAGACGCGAAGGTCGACGGCGGCGGCGACGTTCGAGCACTGAGGAGGCGCGAGGTAGAAGAAAGGCGAAGAGGCAAGGGAAGAAAAAGAAAGGGACCCTTGGCCCTATTTATAAGCCGAAGGGATAAGTGACAGGCGCGGGAATTAAGGAACCCAAAAAATGGATATGGGACAGAGCTGTCGCCTCGGTCTTCGGAGGCTCATTAATAAAGGTTAAATATATACGGGTTTTTAATGAATAGGTGATATCATGGCGGTTTATTATGATCCTGGAAGATGACATCATGGCAGTTTACAAGATCATTCGAAGGCACTGAAGAAGAAATTTTCCTAAGTGTTGAAGATTGACATGAACAGGTTCAAATCAATGTGGGGCCTAATGTTGGGGATATAACTATTAGGTATAAACCGCCCAGGAGGGGCCGGGTTATACCTGTACTGAATTACCCCTATTGAAGCCCATGAAGACAAGGAGTATGGTGTGTTACTGTAGAAAACTAAAAGGCCGAGGGCCCAAAGGCGGATTAGGGCCCATAGACATAAACCGCCATACGGTGTGTAATTTGTATTGTAAGATAGGAAAGGTAGAAACCAAGCCGGACATGTTTATGAACCGGCCTCGGGATTCTGTAATCTGGCCGGGCGTCACCCTGTGTAGATAAAGGGACGACCCGGCGGCGGTTCAGGGACAACAAACAACAGCTCGAGACACAGGCAAAGCGGATTCGCTCCTTGGTCATCGAAACCCTAGCAATACCACAACAACTAGGGTAGGCTTTTACCTTGACCGCAAGGGGCCGAACTAGTATAAAAACTCCTTGTGTACTTTATCCGCTTTAACCCCTTTAAGATAACCCGTCGGGCTGGCTCCACGACCAAGTCCTTATGCTAGGACATTTGCCGTGACCAAACCACGACACCCGCCGAAGAACCTCCCAAGCATCGGCGTCCAAAACGCCGAACTAAATCCCGTAAAGGAAAAGATAGCAGCACTGTGACCAATGACGGTGACATTCCGGAACAAGCCGAAGACCCCGCAGACCTAGCAATGGAGCAGGAGGAGCAAGAGGACGGCAAACATAGTCCAAAGCCGCAGTCCGATGATAGCGATGCCGAAGACGGACTTACGAACCGGTCTCCGAAGAAGAGGATAGCCTAGGCGACGATGAATTCATCGTCCCAGTAGAACCCTCAGAACAAAAGCGCTTCCACCGGAGGCTTATTGCCACCGCAAGAAGCCTAAAAAGTAGCAAAGACGACTTCGAGCCGCACAGGTGATGTCTACACACGCTTCTACTCTTGTAGACTATTTTGGGCCTCCAAGCGCAGAGGTTTGTAGGACAGCAGCAATTTTCCTCAAGTGGATGACCTAAGGTTTATCGAACTCAGGGAAGTAGAGGTTGAAGATGGTCTCTCTCAAGCAACCCTGCAACTAAAATACAAGAAGTCTCTTGTGTCCCCAACACACCTAATACACTTGTCAGATGTATAGGTGCACTAGTTCGGCGAAGAGATGTTAAATGGCAAGTGATATGGATGGCAAAATAAAGTAATATAAATCTGTAATAAAAAGTGCAACAAGCAAACAAGTGGTAAACGTGAGTACAAATGGTATTGCAATGGTGGAAACAAGGCCTAGGGTTCATACTTTCACTAGTGGCAACTCCCAACAACATTAACATAATCGAATCACATGATATCTCCCATAAAACATTCAATGGAGACGCACCCAGAGGTCATTCCTTCGTGGTCAAGAGAGGACGAGAATTATGTAGGGCTACAAAAGCACACCTCAAAGTTCGTAGTTCTCAATCTAAGGATTTCCCAATGTCACCGCGGCCATCCAAAGAGAGTCCCACAATCACCACAACATATCTAAAGGATAGTCAACGACAAGCACTAAGAGACTCTCAATCTTCAATCAACACACAAGAGAGGAAATCACTCATGAAAATATTTTTCTAATCCATGTCCAATAGACCGCTGTCACCTTGGTCTCGGGGATTATACTAGATAAAGACAAGTGAGTACATCAATCCAATACATAGAGGAAGGGGAAATATCATGGGATCACCCTAGATTAACATAGCCTATGATCACAACGAAGATCACATCATGGGAGAGAGAGATAACCACATAGCTACTGGTAGAAACCTCAGCCCCGAGGAGGAACTACTCCCGCATCATGGAGGGAGGAAGCAATGTCGATGGAGATGAATCCGGGGGCACTTCCCCGTCCCGGCAGGGTGCCGGCACAGGAATTCTAATCCCCCGAAGCTTGATGGCGATGGAGGCGGAGATCGGAATTGCGTTTGGAGAAAAGGGGTCTGGAATCAGGGTTTCCTCGACGGGTGTTAAATATATGCCAAAGGGGGGCACCAGCGGAGGCCTGGGGGGCCCAGGCGCCCCCCCGACGCGGCCAGGAGGGGGGCCGCGCCACCAGGGTGCCTGGAGCCCTGGTGGCCCCCCTCCGGCCCTACTTCGGCCGTGTGGAAGCTTCCGGAACGCTGATTTTTTATATAATTTTTCCGGGATTTTTCTCGCAGTTTTCGTGACGGGAAAACCTGAAATACAAAAACAGCAGAAAACAGAAACTGGCACTGGGGTGCACTGATTTAATAGGTTAGTACAAATATGATCAAAAGTGCATGGAAGTGTATAAGTATCATAGCAATATCACCCAAAAGAGGCATGGAGCAAGCAGAAATTATAGATACGTTTTGGACGTATCAACATCCCCAAGCTTAATTCCTGCTCGTCCTCGAGTAGGTAAATGATAACAAGAATAATTTCTATGGTGACATGCCATTAACCATATAGGAATTTTCATAGTCATATGACAAAAGCTTACTGAGACAATGAATCTGTAGTAATTAAGTTGCCTCATGAGAAAATCACAAAGAACTGAAAGTTTTACAATATGATACTGAAACATCAAATAGATTTGTAATGAGCATGGTGTGCAAATATGATAAAGTGGTATCTCGCTTGCCCCCTTTAGTGAAGCAAAACATAAATGCAGGGGCACCTCCAAGGTTTAAGTGATGACTATATACAATGATTTCAGAATGAACGATATCATAATCATGCAAAAGACAATGCTACTTTGGGACAATGCACATTACACTCAGAATGACAATCATGCTCTTAGTAGTTGGTGCTTTAAAAGAAGGTGGAGATTCTCGAACCGTGGCTTTTGTTGGCAAGGTTGAAAACCCGTGGTCGGAAACAAAGACAAAACATGCACTAGAGCTCTTGGTTTTAAAAACAGAGGTAATAATTATTTTTTAGACTATGCATGTTCCGTCAACGAATGCTAGCAGACAACTCAATCACTTCTTGAGATGGACAAGTTTCGAGGAACGGCTCCCGAATGAGGACGATCACATCCTCTTAATCTCCTTTGTTTATCACTGCCAAAGTTTTCTGATTTCTCATGAACAAAGCGTGAAGGAGGGTTTGTTTGTTATATTAATTTTGAGCCGGGCGCACTCTATGCCAGTTCCTTCTCGTATTATGGGTTTGCACATTAGACATGCAATCCCGGGGTGAAGCTTGTCCAACTTAAAAAGATCATGAACTAACTACTACTTCCTCATGAACTAAAACAGAGGCACAAAAGAGAAATGCGTTTTTTGAATAATTTCGAGATGGTACATGAAAGTGTTCGTTAGGAATGGCAGGTAAATACCATGTATAGGAAGGTATGGTGGACTCATATGGCATAACTGGTTTAAAGGATTTTGGGTGCACAAGCAGTCAGTCCGCTTAGTACAGGTGGAGGTTAGCAAAAGACTGGGAGCGACCAACTAAAAGAGCAATGACGGTCATAATCATGCAGAGCGACAAAGCAACATTGAATCAGGCATGGAAGTTATCTCGCTACTCAGAAATAAAAGATCATCAAGGCTTGACAGACTTTCTTTACAGTCTTAAATATGCGTGAGCATACGCCAAGTCAATCAAAATAAATTCTTGAAGGAAGATATCACTAAACCATACCACATCATAGGCAAACAAATCATGTTGGTACTCCAATAACACATTGGGAACCCCTCAGCTATTTGAGACTAACCATAAGAAAACATGAACTACTAAGCACCATTATGCACGTAGCATTTTTATCATAGACGTATCGACCAATGCTACAGAAGCCAACTCTCTTAATAGGATAAGCATGATAAATAAAGAGAGTTCCAACGACCAACTAAACAAAAGCTCTTTTAAAAAGATAAGCATGAAAACTAAGAGCTAAACATGATAGTAGCTATTGAAATACCAAGAACATACACAGCAAGGATAGAGATGAAAATTCTATGTTGTGTTCTCGGTTGAAGTGGAGCGTGTTTCTCTCCCACATAAAGAATGCTGAGTTCCGACTCGTTATGAAAAGCTAAAGAAAACTAAAAAGGAAGCTAAAAGCAAGACCCTCCAAGCATAGCACATAACACATGAAGTGATAAAAATATAGTGGAACGAAAGACGAACTGATAATGTTGATGGAGAAGGGGATGCACGGGGGCATCCCCAAGCTTAGATGCTTGAGTCTTCTTGAATATTTCTTGGGGGTGCACGGGGGGCATCCCCAAGCTTGAGCGTTTGACACTCCTGAATCTTTTTATCATCTTCCTTCGCACACTTGAAAACTCCCTTCATACATAACTCATCATAATCTGATTAGCGAGGTTAGTACCCTCAATAAAATAATTTTTCCTTGCTGGAAATAAAGATATTCTTGAAGGTCTACTGTTTCTCAAGATTGCCAAAAGGTTTTTGCAAAGAAAAAGCAAGCTCAAGGTTTGCAAAATGAAGAAAAGGCAAAACAGGACAGAATCTGTGAAAAACAGACCAGCAGGTAGTAAATAATTTTTTCGGGGCACTTCTGCAACTCAAATCAAAAAACTCAGAACAGACGGCCGAAAGACAATTGTATAGAGCACGCTGTCGAAAAAATTCAGACCAAAAAGATGATCTGGTGATTTTATACGAAGTTTTCTATCCAAGGACAGAATCTGTTTCCTGGACAGCACGTCACAACTTTTGAACTTTCTTGCAATCAGAGGCTACACTTGGCACAAAGCTGAAAAGTAAAGATACAATGATGATGCTACTGTAGTAACAAACATCAAGACACAACAAAAGCAAAATAAAATTTTATTCGTTGTGGGCTGCCTCCCAAAAGCGCTTTCTTTTATGCCTTTAAGCTAGGCATAAGACTTTAATGATGCTCTCGTAGGAATAAGAGTTGAAGAACAAAAGAGAGCATCAAGAAGCAAATACCAAACACATTTAAGCCTAACATGCTTCCTATGCATAGGAATATTGCAATAGAATAATTCATTGAAGCACAAAGCAATAAGCATAGGAAGACAAAACAAGTGCAGCTTCAAAACCTTCAACATAAAGAGAGGGAACTTGATTGAAGTATCTATAAGCATATGTTCCCTTCTCATAATAATTTTCAGTGGGATCACGAATAAACTCAACAATATAAGCATCACATAAAGCATTGTTACCATGATCCACATGCAAAAAGGTACTCTTACTCTCCACATAAGCATCTTTGGGGAGCCCATGGTTAGGACTTTTTAGCATTAACGTTTTCAGTCTCCCCCAAGCTTGAGCTATGCTCTCTCCGTCATGAGACCTAAAGTTATAGATATAGTTCCTGTCTCGATGAATTTCATGAAGAGGATAAAACTTAGTATAAAAGACAGACACAAGCTCTTGCCAATCAAGCAAGTGCGAGTTATCGAGAAGCTTATACCAATCTAAAGCTTTATCTATAAGTGATACGGTGAACAATTTCCTCACGACAAACTCCCTTGATACACCTGCAAGCTTAAATAATGAACATAGTTGTGAAAGATATAGCAAGTGTTCACCGAGATGTCTGTGTCCTGCATAACGATTAGCCAAAACATAATCGATAATACCAGCTGGTATTTTATAAGGCACAATTTCAGTAGGGGGAGGAGCAACCACCACAGGTGTGGGGCGTCTTCCCGCAAGCAACGATCCAATAGCAAGGTTGTCCATAAGCATAACTAGTGAAATAAAAACAAGAAACAAAAAGATTTAATTGCAAGATCTAATATATACCTTCAAGCACTCACTTCCCCGGCAACGACGCCAGAAATAGCTTGATGTCTACACACGCTTCTACTCTTGTAGACTATGTTGGGCTTCCAAGCGCAGAGGTTTGTAGGACAGCAGCAATTTCCCTCAAGTGGATGACCTAAGGTTTATCGAACTCAGGGAAGTAGAGGTTGAAGATGGTCTCTCTCAAGCAACCCTGCAACTAAAATACAAGAAGTCTCTTGTGTCCCCAACACACCTAATACACTTGTCAGATGTATAGGTGCACTAGTTCGGCGAAGAGATGTTAAATGGCAAGTGATATGGATGGCAAAACAAAGTAATATAAATCTGTAATAAAAAGTGCAGCAAGCAAACAAGTGGTAAACGTGAGCACAAATCGTATTGCAATGGTGGAAACAAGGCCAAGGGTTCATACTTTCACTAGTGGCAACTCCCAACAACATTAACATAATCGAATCACATGATATCTCCCATAAAACATGCAATGGAGACGCACCCGGAGGTCATTCCTTCATGGTCAAGAGAGGACAAGAATTATGTAGGGCTACAAATGCACACCTCAAAGTTCGTATTCTCAATCTAAGGATTTCCCAATGTCACCGCGACCATCCAAAGAGAGTCCCACAATCACCACAACATATCTAAAGGATAGTCAAAGACAAGCACCAAGAGACTCTCAATCTTCAATCAACACACAAGAGAGGAAATCACTCATGAAAATATTTTTCTAATCCATGTCCAATAGACCGTTGTCACCTTGGTCTCGGGGATTATACTAGATAAAGACAAGTGAGTACATCAATCCAATACATAGAGGAAGGGGAAATATCATGGGATCACCCTAGATTAACATAGCCTATGATCACAACGAAGATCACATCATGGGAGAGAGAGATAACCACATAGCTACTGGTAGAAACCTCAGCCCCAAGGAGGAACTACTCCCGCATCATGGAGGGAGGAAGCAACGTCGATGGAGATGAATCCGGGGGCACTTCCCCGTCCCGGCAGGGTGCCGGCACAGGAATTCTGGTCCCCCGAAGCTTGATGGCGATGGCGGCGGAGATCGGAATTGCGTTTGGAGAAAAGGGGTCTGGAATCAGGGTTTCCTCGACAGGTGTTAAATATATGCCAAAGGGGGGCATCAGCGGAGGCCTGGGGGGCCCAGGCGCCCCCCCGGCGCGGCCAGGAGGGGGGCCGCGCCACCAGGGCGCCTGGAGCCCTGGTGGCCCCCCTTCGGCCCTACTTCGGCCGTGTGGAAGCTTCCGGAACGCTGATTTTTTATATAATTTTTCCGGGATTTTTCTGGCAGTTTTCGTGACGGGAAAACCTGAAATACAAAAATAGCAGAAAACATAAACTGGCACTGGGGTGCACTAAGTTAATAGGTTAGTCCAAATATGATCAAAAGTGTATGGAAGTGTATAAATATCATAGCAATATCACCCAAAAGAGGCATGGAGCAAGCAGAAATTATAGATACGTTTTGGACGTATCAACAGGACACACTCAATGATAGATGGAATGAGGTGCTAGACGCCGAACAAAAAAATGGCTATAACGGCCAAACCAAAGGCTATCCCAAGCATAAACTGCTGCCCGAATTTGACGACAAGGCCGCTGCGCCCGTCCCGCCAAAGAATAACACCGCCGACAAGCCGGACCGACCACCTCACGGACGGGACAGAGTCGCTAGCAATGGCGTACACAAGCCCGCACCACCTCTCCGTAAAGGAAAGGAAGGTGCGGCATAGGTCCAAAAACACGATCTATGTGAGGACCTAAACAAAAAAGCTAGCAAGACTAGGTCTATATACGGACCTAGAGATCGGGCTCCCGCACGGGACGGCGGCTATCAAGCCAATCGCGCCGGTGACATACCAGCTCGGGGTCAATACCGAACACCACAACCATCGGACATACGCCACAATATAACAAGATACAGAGGAGCCGCACACCCTCTGTGCTTCACCGATGAGGTGATGGGTCATAATTTCCCAGAAGGGTTTAAACCCGTGAACATCGAAGCATATGATGGAACGACGGATCCCGTCGTCTGGATAAAAGACTTTATTTTTCACATACACATGGCTCGAGGAGATGATCTCTACGCCATCAAATACTTACCCCTCAAGCTGAAAGGACGAGCTCGGCACTGGCTAAACAGACTCCCAGAGAACTCCATTGGGAGTTGGGAAGAACTTGAGGATGCTTTTCAGGCCAATTTTCAAGGGACTTATGTCTGCCCCCCGGATGCTGACGATCTAAGTCACATCATCCAACAACCCGAGGAGTCAGCTGATACGTCTCCAACGTATCTATATTTTTTTTATTGTTCCATGCTATCATATTATCTGTTTTGGATGTTTAGTGGGCTTTAGTATACACTTCTATATGATTTTTGGGACTAACCTATTAACCCAGAGCCCAGTGCCAGTTTCTGTTTTACCTTGTTTTTGAGTATCGCAGAAAAGGAATACCAAACGGAGCCCAATTGACCTCAAATTCAACGGAGGTAATTTTTGGACTAGAAGAGGCCCAAGGAGTATCGGAGATTGACCAGGAGAGTGCCGGATGCCCACGAGGGTGGGGCGCGCCCCCCTATCTCATGGACAGCCCGGAGACCCCCTTACTTATTCCCAACTGCAACACCCCCTATATACACTGAAACCTCCAGTAAATAAACTAGATCGGGAGTTCCGCCGCCGCAAGCCTCTGTTGCCACCAAAAACCAATCTAGACCCGTTCCGGCACCCTGCCGGAGGGAGAAATCCCTCTCCGGTGGCCATTTTCATCATCCCGGTGCTCTCCATGATGAGGGGGGAGTAGTTCACCCTCGGGCCTTGAGGGTATGTACCAATAGCTATGTGTTTGATCTCTCTCTCTCTCTCGTGTTCTTGAGATGGCATGATCTTGATATATCGCGAGCTTTGCTACTATAGTTGGATCTTATGATGTTTCCCCCCCTCTACTTTCTTGTAATGGATTGAGTTTTCCCTTTGAAGTTATCTTATCGGATTGAGTCTTTAAGGATTTGAGAACACTTGATGTATGTCTTGCATGTGCTTATCTGTGGTGACAATGGGATATCACGTGATCTACTTGATGTATGTTTTGGTGATCAACTTGCGCGTTCCATGACCTTGGGAATCTATGCATAGGGGTTGGCACACATTTTTGTCTTGACTCTTCGGTAGAAACTTTGGGGCACTCTCTGAAGTTCTTTGTGTTGGTTGAATAGATGAATCTGAGATTGCGTGATGCATATCGTATAATCATGCCCACGGATACTTGAGGTGACAATGGAGTATCTAGGTGACATTAGGGTTTTGGTTGATTTGTGTCTTAAGGTGTTATTCTAGTACGAACTCTACGATAGGTCGAACGGAAAGAATAGCTTCGTGTTATTTTACTATGGACTCTTGAATAGATCGATCAGAAAGAATAACTTTGAGGTGGTTTCATACCCTACAATAATCTCTTTGTTTGTTCTCCGCTATTAGTGACTTTGGAGTGACTCTTTGTTGCATGTTGAGGGATAGATATATGATCCAGTTATGTTATTATTGTTGAGAGAACTTGCACTAGTGAAAGTATGACCCCTAGGCCTTGTTTCCTAGCATTGCAATACCGTTTATGCTCACTTTTACCACTTTCTACCTTGCTGTTTTTATATTTTCATATTACAAAAACCTATATCTACCATCCATATTGCACTTGTATCACCATCTCTTCGCTGAACTAGTGCACCTATACAATTTACCATTGTATTGGGTGTGTTGGGGACACAAGAGACTCTTTGTTATTTGGTTGCAGGGTTGTTTGAGAGAGACCATCTTCATACTACGCCTCCCACGGATTGATAAACCTTAGGTCATCCACTTGAGGGAAATTTGCTACTGTCCTACAAACCTCTGCACTTGGAGGCCCAACAACGTCTACAAGAAGAAGGTTGCGTAGTAGACATCATCAGTCCGTAAGCTTTGGAATCGGTTTCTTACCAAGAAGAACCAAATCGTGGACTGTCCGGACGCTGAAGCCTTAGCGGCATTTAAGCACAGTATCCGGGATGAATGACTAGCCAGACACCTTGGACAGGAAAAGCCAAGGACAATGGCAGCCTTAACTACATTCATGACTCGCTTTTGCGCAGGTGAGGATAGCTGGTTAGCTCGTAGCAGTACCAGTGACCCTGGAACATCTGAAGTCAGGGATGGCAATGGAAAGCCACGACGTAACAAAAAAATGTCGAAACAATTCTGGAAGCCCAAATGATACAGCGGTAAACGCCGGATTTAGTGGCTCCAGACCTGGTCAGCGGAAGAAGCCATTTAAAGGCAACAAAGATGGTGCATCAAGTTTGGACAGAATATTAGATAGGCCCTGCCAAATTCATGGCACCCCAGAGAAACCTGCCAACCATACCAACCGCAACTATTGGGTTTTCAAGCAGGTCGGCAAGCTAAACGCCGAACACAAAGGGAAGGAGCCTCAGAGCGAAGACGAGGATGAACCTCGCCAGCCGAATATAGGGGGGCAGAAGAAATATCCACCGGAGGTCAAAACAGTGAACATGATATATGCCACTCATATCCCAAAGAGGGAGCGCAAGCGCACACTCCAGGATGCCTACGCCGTTGAGCCTGTCGCCCCCAAATTCAACCCATGGTCAGCCTGTATGATCACTTTTGATCGCAGAGATCATCCGACTAGTATTCGGCATGGGGGTTCGGCTGCCCTAGTGCTCGACCCAATAATCGATGGATACCATCTAACCCGAGTCCTTATGGATGGTGGCAGCAGTCTCAATCTGATATATCAGGATACTGTCCACAAGATGGGGATCGACCCATCAAGAATCAAGCCAAGCAGCACGATCTTTAAGGGAGTGATACCGGGTGTTGAAGCCCGCTGCACAGGCTCTTTAACGTTGCAAGTTGTATTCGGTTCTCCCGACAACTTTTGAAGTGAAGAACTAATCTTCGACATAGCTCCGTTCCGAAGTGGCTATCACGCTCTACTCGGAAGAACGACCTTCACCCACTTTAATGCAGTCCCGCATTATTCCTACTTAAATCTTAAAATGCCCGGACCACGTGGCGTTATCATAGTCCATGGAAATATGGAGCGCTCTCTTTGTACGGAGGAGGACATTGCGGCCTTAGCAGCCGAGGTCCAATGCGGCATATTCAAGCCGGATAATCCATCAATATCGGACACAACTAAATGTGTCCGACACACGCCTCAGTGCGGCAGCTTAAATGACCCTGAGCAAGATTGATAGCTACGCCCCCATCGGCTGCCCCATAAGGTGATGGCATATGTGCCTCGAGTACATAATTATGCCTTAAAAATTCCTTGGGCGGCGACCGGGGGCACCTGCATATAGTCCATAGTTCGGCTAGACCCTATTCGAACTCGAAACTTATCTTCTTTAGGTTCATTAAACGAACCAGACTTGTTATGGCCACACCAGATCGATTTTTTATTTTCCAGGTTTATTTTCCTTTTCCTTTCTTGAAACGGCCATCATACTCACACCTTCAAGGACACATTAAAGAGGAGGAAACGACGCAGACGTGCAACATGGACCCGCACTAAGGTTTTTTTTAGATTAAGACCCAGTGTAAACCTTTTTCCTCTTTCTTGTTATATACCTTCTCGGCATGTAAAATGTCCAAAAAAGGTTTTTCGGCATTGTCTGTAAGATTACGGCTCGCCGTATTATAGAGGGATATTAATAGAACATCTTTACTCGCATTATGCTTGGAGTTTTATTTACTCACCATAAAATGTTCTCTTCCCGTATCAGATTGCCATATGTGCCTTGTCAATAAGGGTTTATTACCAGGGGCTGTATTCAACCCTGATATATGTTAAAAGACCGAACACCTATAGGGAGTGTTCGGCGTCCTGGATGTTTGTCTTATATGCATCAGTTCCGAATCATGTCTTGGGTTAGTAGTTGGGTTGCCTGGCTCGTGTGCTTACCCCTATGTTTCCGATTGTTCGGCTAGGGTGTAAAGGGAGAACTATTGTGATTGTACTTCTGGCTAGTCTGCTCAAGTACCTTAGTAGAGAAAGCCGAAAACTGACTGTCATGATAAAGCGAGAACCTGGTCTGCAATCCGGTGACCTAGTGTTATACTATGATCAATAGAGATCTACCCCATGTTATACGAAGGGCTGGTTCTTCGCCCAGCCAGGTGCAATTGATACCTTCAGTAAGGAATATTATATCCGCACCAGGGGCTAGTACCTAGCCCCACATGTCAAACTTCTATGACTAAGTGAAAGCAATAACGCCGCATAGTCTAATTGCCTGGTTCGCTCCGCATACACCTCCTATACGGACCAAGACGTTGGATAAAGAGTGCATATGCATATGACCGAACACGCTAGTACTATGTACTTGGGGGTTGAAGCCGACGACTGGAAACTTTCAGATTTAAACAAATAGTCACACAGGAGGTAAAAGATGCTGATATTATAATACCGCAAACGTTATATACAGTGGATTCATAAGCATAGTCTTTACATCCAGATACAATTGGTCGAAAACAACATCCTTCGAACACTGTCCTTCTACAAGGCGGGCACCCTCGATGACGTCCTAGAAGTACTTCTCAGGCTTGCGGTGCTCCTTGCCTGCGGGCGGGCTAGCAGTAGCTATATGCACTGCGTTCATCATCGCCCAGTGCACTTTGACACGAGCAAATGCCATCTGAGCACCTTCTGTGCAGGTCGAACGCGTTAACACATCAACCCGCGGACTTGCCTCGACGAGCCGCTTCACCAATCGGAAGTAACTACTTCGGATTGGCTCGGCGGGCCATAGCCGGACTATTAAGTCCTTCATGGCCGAACCCGCCATGTTGTGCAGCTCGACCAGCTGCTTCATCTGGTTGTTGAGGGGCACTGGATGTTGTGGCTCATAGAACTGCAACCAGAATAATTTCTCCGTGTCGTTCCCCTACTGGGCTCGGAAGTATTGAGCGGCATCTGCGCTGCTCCTCAGAAGATCAACAAACACGCTTGGAGAACTCCACAATCGTGTCAGCCCAATATACTTCCACCCTCCGAAGATGGCCTGTAAGAGAAATATCCTACCAGATGCTATCTGTCGCGCCTGCTTGATTTCCTTACAGGCGCTGCGCGCCTCGCCTCGTGCGTCTTGGGCAGACTTTACTGCCACAGACAGCTCAGATGCTTGTGCCGAAGTCTTCTTATCCAATGCCTCACACTTCAGGATGACATCGTTAAGTTCAAGCTCGACTTCGGACACCCGAGATTTGTGCTTCTCGCACTCGGCCTTTTCAGCCTCCAACTCGGCAGCCACTTTGTCAGCGGCTACCTTGTTCGCCTCAGCCTCCTTCTTGGCCTTGGCAACCTCACCCTTGAGGGCCTCGAGCTTAGTGGCGCCAACTGTGTAACACAGAATACAACATTAGAGTTTATAAACATACTCAATTAATTAAGTCTTATTGACATTTAAAAGGCCACATACCCTGCGTTTCATCCAAATGCTGATTGACGCTGTTGAGGTCCACGTTGGCCAAAAGGAGCTTCCGATTTAGCTCGGCAACCTCTGCGTCTCCCACAGTTGCCGTAACTAGGGAAGCCTGCACAACAGTTCAACTCTGTAAGTATGCTATTTTATGGATACTTCGTCCGATTCTTTTCAGAATCACACAAAGCATCAGGGGCTACTGGTTATGTATGTGCATTAAAAATAATAAATTCTATAAAAAGCATTACATTGCTTACCTCAAAGCCTGTTAACAGGTTGTTGAAGGCTTCACTCAGTCCGCCCTTGACAGACTGAATCTTCCTCATTACCGCACCCATCACGGTGCGGTGCTCTTCCACGATGGAAGCGCTTTGCAGTGCCCCCATCATAGCGTCCGAAGCCTCCGGATTGACTCCGGGCGCCGTTGTATCCTCCTCCGCTTGAGGAGTCGAGTATTCGAACCCCGGAGCCGCACTAGGCTCCGGGATAGTGTTCGGTGGGGCCCCGGTTTGATTGGGCCCCACGTCTTCGGTCTCCATGGTGGCCGTCTCTCCATGGTCAGCGGCCGCCGAGGTATTATCGCCGACCGCCTTGTTGCCTGCCCCGCCCTCTCCTCCTAGAGCGGAAGGCACCCGTTGGGAGGACAGTTCGGTGTCCCTGCCGATCACGGGTAATGGTGCCCGGACTGGCGGGTCACTCTCCATCTCTCCTGGCGCAAGAGAGTTCCCCTCCGATGAGATTGCATCAGGGTGTCCGCCGGGATGGCTGTAGGACAGCAAGGAAAAAATATATTAAGTAAGTATCAAAAATACTGAATAAACAAAAGTGCAGTACTTGAATCCGGATTAACTTATGATTCGGGCAGGGGTTTAACCCTGGGCTTCACCACAAATCTATGTTCGGATGAATCCGAACTAGCTCCGAGGTTTAGTTTCCTCCGGGACACAGCCGTACCCATGTCAGCAACGGCCCCCCTCTTCCTCCCCCTGCCTTACGCAGGGGGCACTTCTTCTTCCTCCTCTTCCTCCTCATCATCTTCCTCCACCTCGTCAGAGGAGAGGATATGGAGGTCCTCGGGCTTCTTGCCCGTGGGACGGGGGCTATCTCCGGTCCCCTTGCCCTTTGTCTTCTTGGGCTTCTTGGTCGGTGCCTTATACGGCGCTGGGACCAGCATCGCCATCAGTAGAGGCAATGTTGGGTCCTAGGGTAGAGGTGCCGGACACTTGATCCGAGTCGCCTTCTTCGTCCAACCCTGTATATCGCGTAAAAATTCCAACTCCTATTATCATTAAATAAGGAAAGGGTAAGTGTTCGGCAATGATTTCTATTACCTCTGGGGCGGAGACCACAGTACTGTAGCCCGCATCCTTGGTCTCTTCGGGCCATTCCTTCTAGCTCTTGAAGAGATGCTTCCAGATCTCCTTGTGAGTAAAGCCGAAGAGATGCTTCAGCGGCTTGTCTCCTGCCGGATCAAACTCCCATAGGGAGGAGTCCCGGCTTTGGCAAGGGAGAACAAGCCGGGTCAGCATCACCTCGACCACGGAGGAGAGTAGGTGCCCCTTGGAGATCACGTCGGACACACGGATCACGAGAGTCGTCACATCAGTATGTGACCCCCAGTCCAGACCCTTTTTGGTCCAGGAGGTCAGCCTCTCCGGGGGTCCGCATCTGAATGCAGACTCCGCCGCCCACTTGGCGTCATGGGGTTTGGTGATGTAGAACCACTCCTTCTGCCAGACCTTATTCGTCTCCACGAATGATCCATTGGGCCAAGTTGCATTCGGGAGCTTGCTATTCATGGCGCCCCCGCACTCCGCATGTTCCCCGTCCACCACCTTTGGCTTCACATTGAAGGTTTTAAGCCATAGACCGAAGTGTGGGGGGATGCGGAGAAAGGCTTCACATACCACTATAAAAGCGGATATGTGGAGGATTGAGTTCGGGGCTAGATCATGGAAATCTAGCCCATAGAAGAACAAAAGACCCCGATCAAATGGATGAAGTGGAAACCCTAGCCCCCTAACAAAGTGAGAGGTAAAAACTACCCTCTCGCCCGCCTTTGGGACGGGAATCACCTGGCCCTTAGGAGGGACTAGGTGTGCGATGTTGCCGACAAGATTTCCCGCACTCCGTAGATCGTCCATGGTCTTTTCGGTGACCGTGGAAGCCTCCCACTTGCCTCTGGTGCCGGATCTAGCCATGGCTGGGAAGGAGAGTGGAGGTTGAGGAACGAAGAGCGGAAGGCGCAGGAGGTGAGAATATTGGGGCTAGGGAGATTGGAGAGCTCGAGCTTGAGGATGGCGTGGGGGCCGATGAAAGGGATCAGTGTCCTTTTATAACGCTGCGAATATAGAGCGTCCCCCCACTTTAGCCATAAACCTCGCCGGTTCCCAAAGCGGTCGTGTGTAATGCGCGACGTGGGTGCTCACGTCACATTGATAAGGATCCCACAATAAGCGGGCACAATCTTTATTCTGACGGGACGTGTCAATGAGGATATGCCTCATAACCAGAAACTAGGACCAAATACAGCGGTTCGATGTGTTAGTGGGTTGGACGTGACGCTTCACCCAAAAGTTGTCAATAGAGACATACTATTCGTTTTCTTTTAAAGGCCTTGCCTTTGAGGCTAAGGGTTGTACTAATCTTGCAGAGCCAAACACAATACACCTTTTTGCAGAAGATATATTCGAAAGAAGGAACCCGCCTTGCAATGCCGAAGACAATACGGAAGCCGAACTCATTGTCATCAAAGACAGGTTGAGGGGCTACTGAGGGAGTCCTGGATCGGGGGGTCCTCATGTGGCCGGATAAACTCCTGATGGGCCGGACTGGTGGGTCATGAAGATTATAATCAAAGATCATCTCTCGTATCTGGATAGGACTCTTGTATTCATGTAATGGCAAGTTTTAGGTTCAGGTGTAGATTTTCCTTCCTCTGCAAGATGACATGTATAAACCCTAGGCCCCTCTGGTGTGTATATAAACCGGAGGGTTTAGTCCGTAGATGAGAGATCATCATCACAATATCCTCATAGGCTAGACTTAGGGTTTAGCCATTACGATCTCGAGGTAGATCAACTATTGTATTCATATTCATCCATATTAATATAGCAGGAAGTAGGGTATTACCTCGATCGAGAGGGCCTGAACCTGGGTAAACATCGTGTCCCCAGCCTCCTATTACCATCGGTCCTCAGACGCATAGTTCGGGACCCCCTACCCGAGATCTGCCAGTTTTGACACCGTCAAGGGGCTTCTAGCAAGAACCGTTCTTACCTACGCATCAAAACCACAACGATTTTTCGTCAAGTGTGTTGTTTTAACCTTCAACAAGGACCAGCCGTAGTCAAACTCGATTCAACTAAAGTTGGAGAAACATACACCCGCCAGCCACCTGTGTGCAAAGCATGTCGGTAGAACCAGTCTCATGAATGCGGTCATGTAATGTCGGTCTGGGCCGCTTCATCCAACAATACCACCAAATCAAAGTAAGACGTTGGTGGTAAGCATTATGACTATTATCGCCCACAACTCTTTGTGTTGTACTCGTGCATATCATCTACACATAGACCTGGCTCATGATGCCACTGTTGGGGAACTTAGCTTGCAATTTAAAAAATTACCTACGCTCACACAAGATCTATCTAGGAGATGCATAGCAACGAGAGGGGGAGAGTGTGTCTACGTACCATCGTAGACCATATGCGGAAGCGTTATATCAACCCGGTTGATGTAGTGGAAGAACTGCACGATCCAAATGCACGATCCAACCGATCAAGTACCGAACGTATGGCACCTTTGAGTTTAGCACATGTGCGGCTCGATGACGTCTCCTCCTTCTTGATCCAGCAAGCGGGAGAGGAGAAGTAGATGTGATCACAACCAATACGATGCCGTGGTGGTTGATACGTCTCCAACGTATCTATAATTTTTGATTGTTCCATGATGTTATATTATCATTCTTGGACATTTTACAATCATTTTATAATAATTTTATATCATTTTTGGTACTAACCTATTGACATAGTGCCAAGTGCCAGTTGCTGTTTTCTGCATGTTTTTTACATCGCAGGAAATCAATATCAAACGGAGCCCAAACACCACGAAACTTTTTGGAGATTTTTTGGGGCTAGAAGACACCTGATGGGCCAAGGCAACACCTGGGAAGTGCCCCGAGGGGGGCACAACCCACCAGGGTGCGCCAGGCCCTCCTGGTGCGCCCAGGTGGGTTGTGACCAGCTCGGTGGCCTCCCACACCGTCCCTTTGCTCTATAAATATCACATTATTCTAGAAACCCTAGGGGAGTCGACAGAATATTCATCCAGCCACCGCAGAGTCCAGAAACACGAGATCCAATCTAGACACCATCACAGAGGGGTTCACCACTTCCATTGGTGCCTCTCCGATGATGCGTGAGTAGTTCTTTGTAGACCTACGGGTCCGTAGTTAGTAGCTAGATGTCTTCCTCTCTCTTTTTTGAGTCTCAATACAATGGTCACTTGGAGATCCATATGATGTAACTCTTTTTGCGATGTGTTTGTTGGGATCCGATGAACTTTGAGTTTATGATCAGATCTATCTTTTTATATGCATGAAAGTTATTTGAGTTTCTTTGATCTCTTATATGCATGATCTCTTATAGCCTTGTATTTCTTCTCCGATATTTGGGTTTTGTTTGGCCAACTTGATCTATTTATCTTGCAATGGGAAGAGGTGCCTGGTAGTGGGTTCGATCTTACGATGCTTGATCCCAGTGACAGAAAGGGAACCGACACGTATGTATGGTTGCCATTAAAGATAAAACGACGAGATTCATATCTAACTCCATTGACATACAGATCTTGTCTACATCATGTCATCATTCTTAATGCATTACTCCGTTTTTCCATGAACTTAATACACTAGATGCATGCTGGATAGTGGTCGATGTGTGGAGTAATAGTAGTAGATGCAGGCAGGAGTCGGTCTACTAAACTTGGACGTGATGCCTATGTAATGATCATTGCCTGGATATCATCATAATTATTTGAGGTTCTATCAATTGCCCAACAGTAATTTGTTCACCCACCGTTTGCTATTTTTCTCGAGGGAAGCCACTAGTGAAACCTACGGCCCCCGGGTCTTCTTTCTCATATATTTTCCTTCGCGATCTTTTTGCCTTTGATTTTATTTTCAGATCTACTAAACTAAAAACCCAAAAATACCTTGCTGCAATTTATCTTATTTTTCAATGGATCTACCAATATTTATCTCTCTCCCATGTTCGTTACCCGAGGGGGATTGACAACCCCTTTAACATGTCGGGTTGCGAGGTGTTGTTATTTGTGTGCAGGTGCTGTTTACGTTGTGTTGCTTGGTTCTCCTACTGGTTCGATAACCTTGGTTTCTCATCTGAGGGAAATACCTACCACCGCTATGCTTCATCATCCCTTCCTCTTTGTTAAAAAACCGACGTAGCTTCAAGCGACATCAAAAGGAATTTCTGGCGCCGTTGCCACGGAGGATCTTCAACATAACCAGGCTCCTATTCACAAATCTCATCTCCTCGCAATTACATTATTTGCCATTTGCCTCTCGTTTTCCTCTCCCCCACTTCACAAATATTTTCCATTTTTATTTGCCCTCCTTTTCATTCGTTGTTTTCTGGTTGGATCTATCGCCTACTTGTGTTCTTATTTACAACTGGTCAAGATAACGCAGGAGAACACTAAGTTGTGTGATTTTTCCAATACCAAAATAATGTGTGCTTGTGTTTCCATGCGTCTTCTATTTGCTTGCATCTTCGCTTGCTAAAAATCTATTGTTTTGGATCCTCGTCCACTTGCTAATCTTTTCAAGAGATCCAATTATGATGAACCCATTGCTAGTGAATTGAGTTCACTAGATTATCTTTATGAAGTTTTTTCTTTAGATTCATGGATCTGAAAATTATGAAGTGATTCATGATAGCTCCTTGAATGAAAAGCATGATTGCAATGGTTTTACTATAAATTCTATTAATGTAAATTGTGCTAATAATATGCAAAATCCCAAGCTTGGGGATGCTAATTTTGCTATGTCCTCTACTTATTGCAATGATCATGATTGGGGTGATTCTTGGTATGATCTTGAAAATTTATTTATGCCTCATGATGAATATGTTATTGATATGATTGCAATGATTTTGAAAGTGGGTTTGGAGAGGTCATGAATTTATTTGATGATAATCCCACTATATTGGAAGAGTGTCAACTTTTTATGCATGTGGATTATGAAAAGAAAATTTTATATGATAGCTATTTTTTCGAATTTGAGTATGATCCTACGTGTAGTTATTATGAGAGAGGAAAATATGGTTGTAGAAATTATCATGTTACTAAATCACCCCTCGTTATTTTGAGATTGTTATTGTTTCTTTCTTCTTCCTTGCATACGCTAGATATTTCTTGCCTTGATAATTTGCTTGCCTACAAAATGCCTATGAATAGGAAGAGAGTTAGACTCAAATGTGTTTGTGACATGGTTCATGATGCTCTCTTTGTGTTTCAATTATTATCTTTTATGTGAGCATCAATGAAATCTTATGCCTAGCTAAGGGCGTAAAACGACAGCGCTTGTTGGGAGGCAACCCAACGAATAAAATTTATTTCTGCCTTTTGCTTGCCGCTCTTGAGTGTTTACACAATTATGCTACTGGTATGATTGTGTTTTTTGTGTTTTAATTAGTGTTTGTGCCAAGTAGTACCGATAGGATTTTCTTGGGTGATAGTTGTTTGATCTTGCTGAAAAAGACAGAAAATTTGCGCTCACGAGAAAAATTCCCATTTTTAACAGAAAAGTCATTTTTAGTTGATTCTTTTTGCAGAAGATTAATATACAAATTTCTCACGTGGACCTATTTTTTCAAGATTTTTAGAGGTCCAGAAGTTTTTCGAAACTTCTAGATTACTACAGACTATTCTGTTTTTGACAGATTCTGTTTTGTTTGTGTTGTGTGCTTATTTTGATGGCTCTATGGTTTTCTTTGATGAGTTTTTGCCATAGAAAATTTGGAATATAGTAGATATAATACAAAAACAAAATATGAATTGGTTTGATACAACACTTATAGTAGTGGTTTGCTTTCTTATACTAACAGATCTCACGAAGGTTTTCTTGAAGTTTTGCGTGATTGAAGTTTTCAAGTTTTGGGTTATCTTACGATGGATGAAGGAAGGAGGCAAGAGCCTAAGATTGAGGATGCCCCTGCATCCCAAGCTATTAAACCAAAGATGAGCAACTAACTAAGCTTGGGGATGCCCCCGAGTGGCATCCCCGCTTTTTTCCAACAACTATCGGTATTTCATTACAACTATATTTTTATTCATCACATGATATGTGTTTTGCTTGGAGCGTCTTGTATGATATGAGTCTTTGCTTGTTTCATTTTGCTTTTTAAGTCATCAATCCTTGCTGTATACACCCATTTGAGAGAGCCAAAATTATGCCATGACTTGTTAGAATAACTCTCTATGCTTCACTTAAATTTTTTATGAGCTATGACTTGCTCTAGTGCTTCACTTATATCTGTTTGAGCACGATGTGCTTAGTATTTTTTAATAAATACTCTCTTGCTTCACTTAGATTTATTTGTGAGTTAGTAAATTTTTAAAAGAAATTCTGTCGTGCTTCACTTATATTATTTTGAGAGAAAGAAAGAAATAGAGAATAATTATGCTCATTATCTTCACTTATATTTGTTTGAGCTTATCAAAAGCAACACATGAAAATTAGTCTCAAATTGACAGATATCCAAGAAGGATATAACAAAAACTTTCATGAAGATGAGTGTACAAAATAAACTTGATTCCTTGTAATAGTTTTGAGACATGATGATATTATATGTGAGTCATGTTAATGAGTAATTATGCCTTAGTAAGAATATTCATGTTAAGGTTTGTGATTCCCGAAACATGCACGTATGGTGTCTCATTATGCCGGGAAGTCTGAGCACAATTTATCCTTGATTGTCCTATCTTTGTGTGAAGGTTGGGGGCGCGCGATGGTTCACTCCTACCAACCTCCCCCCTAGGAGCATGCGTAGTATTACTTTGCTTCGAGGGCTAATAAACTCTTGCAATAAGTATGTAAGTTCTTTATGACTAATGTGAGTCCATGGATTATACGCAATCTCAGCACTTCATAATTGCTAGCCTTTCTCGTGCAGCGCAACTTTCGCTGGTGCATAAACTTTATTAAGCCTTCCTCAAAACAGCCACCATACCTACCTATTATGGCATTTCCATAGCCATTCCGAGATATATTGACATGCACTTCCATCATATAGTTGACTTGAGCATTCATTTTCATCATATAGAGTCATGCTATGTCATAGGTACCGAGTTGTAATTTTTATCTCTTCTTGAGTTGTAAGTAAATAGAAGTGTGATGACCATCATTATCCATTATTAGAGCATGTCCCAGTGAGGAAAAAATTATGGAAACTATGATTCCCCCACAAGTCGGGATGAGACTTCGGACAATGAGAGAAAGAAAAGAAAAAAAAAGGAAAAAAGAAGGAGAAAGAAAGAAAAAAAAGAAAGAAAAAAGGGAAAAAAGAGAGAAGGGGAATGCTAGTTCCACACTTGTGCTTAAAAGTAGCACCATGTTTTTCATATAGAGAGGCTCCTATGTTGTCACTTTCATATACTAGCGGGAATTTTTCCGTAGTAGAGTTTGATGCATACCCACTTAGTTTCACATTGAGCATTCATACACTTATAGCTCGTAGTGCATCCGTTGCATGGCAATTCCTACTCCTCATATTGATATCGATTGATGGACATCTCCATAGTCCATTAATTTGCCTAGTTGATGTGAGACTTTCTTCCCTTCTTTTGTCTACTACCACCGCATTTGAAAATGCTGAAGCACGTTAAAAAGTATGAACCAATTGCTTGGCTGACACCGGGGTAGTACATGATTTATACTTTGAGAGGGGAAGACATAGCATGACAAGACTATATGATTTTGTAGGGATAGCTTATTTTGGCATTGATATTTCGAAAGACATGATTGCTTATTGATATGCTTGAGTATCTAAATAATTATGACAAAACTAGACTATTACTTTGAACAATATAAAAGTCCAAATGTCCATGCTATAAAGAAAAGAATATGATATGACATGATAGGCAACATTCCACATCAAAAAATATGTTTTTATCACTTACCTACTCGAGGACGAGCATGATTTAAGCTTGGGGATGCTGATACGTCTCCAACGTATCTATAATTTTTTATTGTCCCATGCTGTTATATTATCATTCTTGGATTTTTTTTACAATCATTTTATATCATTTTTTGGTACTAACCTATTGACATAGTGCCAAGTGCCAGTTGTTGTTTTCTGCATGTTTTTTACATCGCAAGAAATCAATATCAAACGGAGCCCAAACACCGCGAAACGTTTTGGAGATTTTTTTTGGGCTAGAAGACACCTGATGGGCCAAGGCAGCACCTAGGAAGTCCCCGAGGGGGGCACAACCCACCAGGGCGCGCACAGGTGGGTTGTGCCCACCTCGGTGGCCTCCCCGCACTGCCTCTTTGCTCTATGAATACAACAATATTCCAGAAACCCTAGGGGAGTCGACGAAATATTCATCGAGCCGCCGCAGAGCCCAGAAACACCAGATCCAATCTAGACACCATCACAGAGGGGTTCACCACTTCCATTGGTGCCTCTCCGATGATTCGTGAGTAGTTCTTTGTAGACCTACATGTCCGTAGTTAGTAGCTAGATGGCTTCCTCTCTCTCTCTCTCTCTCTCTCTCTCTCTCTCTCTCTCTCTCTTTTGATTCTCAATACAATGGTCTCTTGGAGATCCATATGATGTAACTCTTTTTGCGGTGTGTTTGTTGGGATCCGATGAACTTTGAGTTTATGATCAGATCTATCTTTTTATATCCATGAAAATTATTTGAGTTTCTTTGATCTCTTATAGCCTCATATTTCTTCTCTGATATTTGGGTTTTGTTTGGCCAACTTGGTCTATTTATCTTGCAATGGAAAGAGGTGCCCGGTAGTGGGTTCGATCTTAGGACGCTTGATCCCAGTGACAGAAAGGGAACCAACACGTATGTATCATTTCCACTAAGGATAAAATGACGAGATTCATATCGAACGCCATTGATATACGGATCTTGTCTACATCATGTCATCGTTCTTAATGCATTACTCCATTTTTCCATGAACTTAATACACTAGATGCATGCTGGATAGCGGTCGATGTGTGGAGTAATAGTAGTAGATGCAGGCAGGAGTCGGTCTACTAAACTTGGACGTGATGCCTATGTAATGAGCATTGCCTGGGTATCATCATAATTATTTGAGGTTCTATCAATTTCCCAATAGTAATTTGTTCATCCACCGTTTGCTATTTTTCTCGAGAGAAGCCACTAGTGAAACCTACGACCCCCCGGGTCTTCTTTCTCATATATTTGCCTTCGCGATCTATTTACCTTTGCTTTTATTTTCAGATCTACTAAAACAAAAACCCAAAAATACATTGCTACAATTTATCATATTTTTCAACCGATATACCAATATTTATATCTATCTCACGTTCGTTACCCGAAAGGGATTGACAACCCCTTTAACACGTCGGGTTGCGAGGTGTTGTTATTTGTGTGCAGGTGTTGTTTACGTTGTCTTGCTTGGTTCTCCTACTGGTTCGATAACCTTGGTTTCACATCTGAGGGAAATACCTACCGCTGCTGTGCTGCATCATCCCTTCCTCTTTGGGGAAAAACCGACGTAGCTTCAAGCAACATTAGTGGTTATGGTGGTAGTGGAGCACCAATAGCGATTCGCTAAGCGTCGTCAGGAAGAGGCGATGGAACTACGGACTAACAGGAGATAGAGGGGCGCCAAGGGCTTGGTGTGTCCTCTTGGGGTGCCCCATCCCCTCTATATATATGTGGAGTTGCATGGCAAACAGCCCTCCAAGCCCTAGGGTGCATCAATAGGGGAGAGGACTTGGACTCCAAGTCCAATCCTATTCCTATTAGGTTTCCTTCCCATTTTGCCTTCCCTGGCCACATGGGCTTTTGAGGACTTGGTGCACCTGGCCCAATAAGGCCAGAGTGCCTCCCCTTAGCCCATGCCAGCCCTTGGGATGTGCTGAGCCCACTTGTGTACTTTCGGACCCCTCTGGAATCCTCCGGAACCTTCTGGAAGCTTCCTAGTAGAATACCGAAAAAACTACACTTTTTCCAGAACCCAAAATATGACTTCCCATATATAAATCTTTGCCTCTCGACCATTCCGAGACTCCTCGTGATGTCAGGGATCTCATCCGGGACTCCGAACAACATTTGGTTACCACTCATCCAATACCCCAATACTACTCTAGCGTCAACGAACGTTAAGCGTGCGACCCTACGGGTTCGAGAATTATGTAGTCATAACCGAGACACCTCTTCGGTCAATAACCAATAGCGGAACGAGGATGCCCATATTGATTCCTACATATTCCACGAAGATCATTACCGGTCAAACCGTTATGACAACATACGTAATTCCCTTTGTCCATCGGTATGTTACTTGCCCGAGATTCGTTCGTCGGTATCTTCATACTGTGACGCCCCCGATTTGACCATACACTAATCATGCACGCAAATGTGTACGACCAAGATCAGGGACTCACTGGAAGATATCACAACACAACTCTAGACACAAATTAAAAATAATACAAGCTTTATATTACAAGCCAGGGGCCTCGAGGGCTCGAATACATAAGCTCGAATTCACAAGAGTCAGCGGAAGCAATAATATCTGAGTACAGACATAAGTTAAACAAGATTGCCTTAAGAAGGCTAGCACAAAACATCAACGATCGAAAAGGCAAGGCCTCCTGCCTGGGACCTCCTAACTACTCCTGGTCGTCGGCGGTCTTCACGTAGTAGTAGCCTCCATCGGGGTAGCAGCAGTCGTCAAATGTGGCATTTGGCTCCTGGGCTCCACCATCTGGTTGCATCAGCCAGCAAGAAGAAGAAGGGGGAAAAGGGGGAGCAAAGCAACCGTGAGTACTCATCCAAAGTACTCGCAAGCAAGGATCTACACTACATATGCATTGGTATCAATGAAAAGGGGTAGTATATGTGGACTAAGCTGCAGAATGCCAGAATAAGAGGGGGAGAAGCTAGTCCTATCGAAGACTAGCATCTTCTGGAAACCGCCGTCTTGCAGCAAGAGGGGGGAATAGAGTAGTATAACATAAGTCATATTTATGTTGTTGTTCCAACGCTCCGGGATCCTTTCTCGACTCCCGAAGCAACATATCCAAACAATGCCTCAGCATCCAGTTCTAGTTGTAGCGATCGGGATACAACTCCAAGTGTCCGTTACCGTAGGACAGGCTACCGATAGATGTTTTCTTCCCTGCAGGGGTGCACCAACTTACCCAACACGCTTGCTTAACTCCGGCCGGACACACCATCAGGTCATGCCCGCCCTCGGCCAAACAATACGCCGCAACCCGACCTAGGCTTAATAGAGAGGTCATGCACGCCGGACTAAACCCTATGCTCCTAGGGGTCATGGGCCAATTGCCCCGGGAACTCCTGCACGTTGCGTGGGCGGCCGGTGAGCAGACCTAGCAACCACCTTTAAAAAGGTAGGAGCCTAACCAGTCCAACCCGGCGCGCGCCGCTCAGTCGCAATGACGTCAGTTAAGCTTCGGCTGATGCATACGACGCAGAACGCCCATACTATGCCCACGTGATGGTTAGTGCTATCAGGCCAGAGGCCCCTCGGATCAAATATCCAAACCGTTTAGTGTCTTGGGGACGCGCGGTAACGAGCAGAGACTCACGATAATGTGACCCCATCGCCCCGTCTCGAGAACTTGCGGCAAGGGCGAGTGCCCGGCCACGCCTCGTATTATCTCGCGGGCACCTTCCAGGTCAACCCGACTACACATCACTCGCAATTAAGCTCGCGTGGGTACCCCTCTGGGTCGACCCGTCTTTAGTAACCAGGTTCAGTGTAAAGTCATAGTAACCATAGTAACTGTGTGTCTGACACCAAAGGAAAACCTGAGGAAATCACCCTCGATGGAATTCCACCTGATGTTTATCGTCAAGGTGAACGAAAGAGGAGTCACCCTCGAGGTCCACTCTTGAGGAGTTGCATGACAGTGTCGTTATCGGGAGTGGAGAAAGAGGAATCACCCTCGATGACCACTACCGATGAACTAACCTACAAGGTTAACATCAGAAGTGCTGATGAGGTCTCACCCTCGGCACTCGATAGTAACCCAGTAGTGTCGAGCAACTAAGGGGAAAGTGATGTGCGGTGCCGGGTCCTGGTCTTCGATCCCGTTGATCGGGTCTTCTGATAATCCAGCGGGGCAGTCGGGACAATGTGGGGGTCACCGATGGATCTCTAACCAGCCTATACTAAGCAATTTAGTATAAACATGTAAGGTATGAAAGCAGTATCAACAACAGGCTATGCATCAGAATCGGATCATACAAAAAGTAGTAGCAGTTCTAATGCAAGCATAAGAAAGAAGAGAATGGGCGATATCGGAATGATCAAAGGGGGTTGGCTTGCCTGGTTGCTCTGGCAAGAAGGAGGGGTCGTCAACACCGTAGTCGATCACCGAGGTAGCATCAGTCTCGCGGTCTACCGGAAAGAATAGGGGGAAGAAATAATAAATACAAAGCATACACATGCAAGAGAGAAGCAAGACATGTCAACACGCAGTGCTAGGGTGCTCTAACGCGGTGGTACACGGTACCGACGAAGAGGGATAACACTCGGGAAAGTATCCCCGGCGTTTCGTGTTTTCGGTTAGATGAATCGGAGGGGAAAGTTGCAGCTTCACTATGCTAGGGACCTGTGGTATATGAACGGACCGCGTATTCGGATTCGTCTCGTCGTTCTGAGCGATTTTCATATATAAAACATTTTCATCCGAGTTACAGATTATTTTATATGATTTTCTAAAGTTTATTGATTTCTGAAATTTATTTATAATTCGAAATTAATCAGTAAAATACTTTCGTCACCTAGTGCTATTCTAGCCACAGTGTATGACAGTGGGGCCAGTGGGGCTGTGTTGACTTAGTCAAAGGTTGACTGGTCATCATATGAACAGTGTCGGGCCACATGTCATTGACTTAGACTTATTTTTCAATTTGCCTTTTCTTTAAACTAACAATGGGTCCACATGTCATCTGCTATTAGACTAACTTAGCACTTATTATAATCCTAAACTAAACAAGTCATAATTAACTCAAGGGCCGGCCACACACGGCCATGGCCAAGCCAGCCACACTCACACGGCACACACACCACACACAACACACACACGGCCATGGACACTTGGCCAGCCATGGTCAACCGCAAGGCAGAGAAGCATCAAGTAGCAGCTAGCGGAGAGCAGCAATTAGCAGACAGCAGTAGCTAGGAGCGGTTGCAAGCAGCAACAAAAGGAGCGGCAACAAGCAGGAGCAAACGGCAGCGGCACTAGCATCCGGCAGAGCAAGAAAGAGTAGCGCGAGCAGCAAGCACGCAGCACCGGCAGTAGCAGTAGGCTGCAGCCCACATAGCAGCAACTATGACAGCAGGCGGGGTCGGCAGTAGGCGACGACGTCAGTGGCGCAGCAGGAGCAGGGGCGCGGGGTAGCAGCAGCGGCGCGCGGGTAGGCTAGCGGGACGCCGTAGCGGGCGCGGCGGACCGGGGCGGCGGCCACACGGCGGTCGTGCAGGGGCGATGGGGAAGCTGGTGCAGGGCACGGACGACGACGGGCGCAGGGCGTGCGACCACGGGCATGTGCGCGGCCACGGTGCGTACGCGTACACTGAAGCCGGAACACGGCCATGGAAGACGACGACCGAGCTTGGGGACGACGGCAAACTACAACGAATCAAAGGAGATAGGGTGGGAATCGCCCAAAGAGCTCACCGTGGAGCTTGTGGACGAGGTCGGGAGCTGTGGGGGGTGGCCGGATGTGTCAAGCTCGACAGCGAGATGCGACGGCCGTGGCGGAAACGATCTCGATCCCGAGCGTACGGTGCCTCTTATCTTGATTTAGCGGAGGTAGGCGAAGGATTCGATGATGGCGCAGTTCCTGGACAACCTCCCGATCGCCGGGGAGGCCAGAGGCCGCGAGGATGGCGACGGCGCGTCGACGACAACTGAGGAGCGAGCTAAATCGAGAGGGAGAGGACGAGCGAGAGGATAAGTGATGGCTAGGGTTTGTCTACAGGGTCGAGAGCGCTCTTATCCTCGTTGGGGGTGCACCGGATGGTCGACACGGCGGCAACAACGGCCAGGGCGGCGTGGATGAGCTCCACGCACATGTTCTCTCTGCCTCCTGTACGTGGATGAGAGGATAAGGGAGAGATGGGCTGGGCCTTTGTTCTGTAGCACTGGAGCCCAAGCGCATGACACCCTTTTCTCCTTTTTTCTGTTTTATTTCTTGTTTTCTCTTTTATTTAGAAACAAAGATACAAAAGGACTACTTAGGGTAACCAAAAGAGTGAGAAACATGTGGGACTTAGCCTATTAAATCACTTGCATTTTTAGGCAGTGCCACAAAAAGTTTGGAGGCCAGAGGAATCCATTTGTAATTTTCACAAATAAGATAACACTTTAAAATGCTGAAATTGCATTGTAATAATTGCTATAGTCCATATTAGCGCTTAGGTGATGTTGTTTTTCTTAACAATTAAATGTTAAGGAATTTTTGGCTAAATGATGAACTATTTTGCAGCAACTTTAGTGCAACTCCATATCTCACTTGCAAATTGAATTTCATTTCTAAGTGGATTTTCAAATGATATTTGAATCAAAGGTGATCAAACACTGTTTAGTAAAACGATCAGCTTTAATCACAAAGAGTTACTTTAGCATGATTCTCGGGGTGTTACAAATCTCCTCCACTACAAGAAATCTCGTCCCGAGATTTAAGGGGTGGAGTAAGGGGGAAAGACTCGGGGGACGGAGCTCAACACAAGATAGTTTCCTGGGGACTATCTCAGTGAACATGGCATAGAGGAAATCTCTCGAGTTGAAAATTCAAGAAAGCCATCGAGAGCAAAGTAATGAGGTGCAATTAGAAGCTTCAACCGGATGGACAAATGATTGATACCTGATCAGAGTGTGAGAAAAGGGGGGG
>LR738709.1:427109280-427198474 GCA_902687465.1 Secale cereale
GGGTCCAGAGCATCGGTAATAGATCATCTCTCGGAAGGTGGCTCGTGACAACACACAAAGCCAAGAGCATATGATAATTCGGAATAAAATATATACAGGAGAGTCAGGTTCCGATCCTGTGGAACTATGGGTTATGGGGCCACCATGTGGGTTAAAAGTAGAAAGGGGGCCGATAGCAAGGCATGTCAGATGAAAGAGCATCAGTTATGTTGCCAACAACGTTGGTACCAAGGGCGAGGGACGAAGAGAACTATTTTCCTGCTCGTTGAACGAGGCGGACCAATAGGCAAAGTTCTCATCCATCGGTGGTTACCGGAATGTTATCAACAATAGTAACAGGGTCTTACCGACATAGTGGTACACCAAGGTGTTTACATAAGCAAAAAATTATTACTGCTTAGATTATATGTAGAACACAAGAAAGGTTAAACAAACAAATGGAAAGGAAAATGTGTTTAAACACAATGAATAGGAGTATATCATTCCCAAGATTAAGCAGGGCATGATATACGTCTCATGAGATCAAAGTCATGACCATATAGATAAAAGGGGTAAGAAGAATTATGATATGTACCCTCACAACGATGTTGGATAGTTGATCAAGAAACATTTAGCATTGCGCTTACAACGTTCTTGTGGATCTTCGGACTACCACAGACATGTTTTGGGATAGTGATGATATGGTGTTTCAAGTAAAGTCTGGATTGGGAGACCACCAGAAAATACTCAAGGAACAAACTCAAGAATAACAAGGAAAACAAGGTATGAGTGAAACATGACCAAGTCAGTGTTGGAAGGGAGGCAAGGTTGTTGTCAGTGACAATACAAATCATCGAGGGGAAAGGATGGTATTACCCATCATGAATTCGATTCACAACTTGGAAGAAGGAAAATCATTGTTGATGATGATCACGACACATTTGTCGAGAGATTTCATTAAGATGTAATCGATCGGCGATGACATCAAGTCAAATGAATGATGGAGGGAAAGGTTATTGGAACCACTAGTACAATACAAACTTGAAATCAAGCTAGTTCTTCAAGGCGAAACGATATGCCGAGGAAGATCGGCGTAAGCTTAGCTCAAGGCCGAAATTGTGCTCCGGGGAGAAGGACCAAGTAGTACAGTTTAAAAAGATGCACGATAATGATATAACCAATCAGGCTAGATATGACTTGTAGAATTAATAAACTCATAAGCAATAGAGATTACTTAGAGTTATTGAATCGGAGTGCGGAATTGATTCACTTTTCGGTGTCCTTGAGGGTCTAACAACTCAGAACCCAGGGAAAATTGGAATCGGTGAGAAGTAATACTTGAAAAAAAACTCATAAGAAGTAATATGGTTCTGTGACATTATCGACATACCACGGCGTAATACTCGAAGGTAGATCATAATAGAGGTTGGACAGGTGCATTAACCTGCAGAGGACAAGTGGCTTAACTTGTCCGAGGAATGGTATTTAAAGGAGAGCATGGTCGGAACCACGATTGCAAAAGGCTAGATCCTAGATATAAGTTGAACTTATAGTAAGGGGATAATTAATTCAAGAGAAGCTTTAACGATAAGATCTACATCGTGTCCATGGGTGTGAACAGAAAGTTCAAGGTTGACTCCCACTTCTTCAATGCATAAGCTTTCATTCATTGCTATATTGAAAATGAATTGATTGCGAAGACTTGCCCGGTGAATTACCAGAGGAGTATGAACCTTGGAAAATTTTCGGGTTCGCACAGATTAAGGAAGGCATAAGTTCAACCCAGCGGGGCATCTTAGACTCATACTACGCAACTTCAGAAGCAAATTATACAAGCTCGAAAGCAGAGCATGGTTGAGAAAGCAGATGATATATTTTACCCAAGGCATTATATATCATGGCAGAACTCACAAGGTATTTGAATATGAAGGACATTGTCGGATAATAATCCAACTAAGGATATGGCGGTCCACATGGGATCTGATGTGAGCATCGGTACTCAACCAGAAGAAGAAACAATGCAGGGGGATCGGATTATAGAAACAACTGACTAATTCAAGCTCGGATGCAAAGGAGTTATGATTTCCAAACCAAGGGATCAGAAGTAAAAGCTCTGATAATGGATGCATAAACTGAATAGACTTAGGGGTACAATCAACGATAAACAGATTGGTCGAGAACCAACTCATGTCCAAAATGGCGTCTGAGTTGGAAAGATAATTTAAAAGGATCAACTGATGATTGTGTGCATTCGCACACATGTTGAATCAACGAGCTCAAAATGATAACGACAAAGGATGTCAGTAAGATTACTAGACTTATGGGGTTAACCATAATGTAAGCAAGCAAAAATTTCAAGAGCAATAGGCTGCTCAGGATTTCCCGAAGGTCGAATGATATTTCCGAGACTTGTGAAACACATGAACAACTGAGGATGAACGAATCCTCACTAAGTGTGAGGAATTATTCATAGGGGTTGACGGTGGAAGGGAATTGTAAACGCGATGAGCACAAGTTATCGAGATAACATCGGAGAGTATCTTCGGGGTCTTCTGATGAATCAAGGCATCATCTGGAATGAAGGGGCTCTCCGGGAGGAAGTATTTACGAGAACCTAATGTTAGAGTTTGCAAAATTATTTAACCCGAATAGAAGAGAGATCAGAGTCCCAGAGTAAAGACGAGGAATAAAAGATCCTAATACCACCCAATTGGCGAGGTGGGCCCGTAAGCCACACAGCCAAGTTAGTAATAAGTTTTTTCAAAGACTAGACTCAACTTCGTCCAAGGAGTTGGAAAGGGGATTCCTACAGGCAGTCGGCTCTGATACCAACTTGTGACGCCCCCGATTTGACCGTACACTAATCATGCACGCAAATGTGTACGATCAAGATCAGGGACTCACTGGAAGATATCACAACACAACTCTGGACACAAATTAAAAATAATACAAGCTTTATATTACAAGCCAGGGGCCTCGAGGGCTCGAATACATAAGCTCTAATTCACAAGAGTCAGCGGAAGCAATAATATCTGAGTACAGACATAAGTTAAACAAGATTGCCTTAAGAAGGCTAGCACAAAACATCAACGATCGAAAAGGCAAGGCCTCCTGTCTGGGACCTCCTAACTACTCCTGGTCGTCGGCGGTCTTCACGTAGTAGTAGCCTCCATCGGGGTAGCAGCAGTCGTCAAATGTGGCATTTGGCTCCTGGGCTCCACCATCTGGTTGCATCAGCCAGCAAGAAGAAGAAGGGGGAAAAGGGGGAGCAAAGCAACCGTGAGTACTCATCCAAAGTACTCGCAAGCAAGGATCTACACTACATATGCATTGGTATCAATGAAAAGGGGTAGTATCTGTGGACTAAGCTGCAGAATGCCAGAATAAGAGGGGGAGAAGCTAGTCCTATCGAAGACTAGCATCTTCTGGAAACCGCCGTCTTGCAGCAAGAGGGGGGAATAGAGTAGTATAACATAAGTCATATTTATGTTGTTGTTCCAACGCTCCGGGATCCTTTCTCGACTCCCGAAGCAACATATCCAAACAATGCCTCAGCATCCAGTTCTAGTTGTAGCGATCGGGATACAACTCCAAGTGTCCGTTACCGTAGGACAGGCTACCGATAGATGTTTTCTTCCCTGCAGGGGTGCACCAACTTATCCAACACGCTTGCTTAACTCCGGCCGGACACACCATCAGGTCATGCCCGCCCTCGGCCAAACAATACGCCGCAACCCGACCTAGGCTTAATAGAGAGGTCATGCACGCCGGACTAAACCCTATGCTCCTAGGGGTCATGGGCCAATCGCCCCGGGAACTCCTGCACGTTGCGTGGGTGGCCGGTGAGCAGACCTAGCAACCACCTTTAAAAAGGTAGGAGCCTAACCAGTCCAACCCGGCGCGCGCCGCTCAGTCGCAATGACGTCAGTTAAGCTTCGGCTGATGCATACGACGCAGAACGCCCATACTATGCCCACGTGATGGTTAGTGCTATCAGGCCAGAGGCCCCTCGGATCAAATATCCAAACCGTTTAGTGTCTTGGGGACGCGCGGTAACGAGCAGAGACTCACGATAATGTGACCCCATCGCCCCGTCTCGAGAACTTGCGGCAAGGGCGAGTGCCCGGCCACGCCTCGTATTATCTCGCGGGCACCTTCCAGGTCAACTCGACTACACATCACTCGCAATTAAGCTCGCGCGGGTACCCCTCTGGGTCGACCCGTCTTTAGTAACCAGGTTCAGTGTAAAGTCATAGTAACCATAGTAACTGTGTGTCTGACACCAAAGGAAAACCTGAGGAAATCACCCTCGATGGAATTCCACCTGATGTTTATCGTCAAGGTGAACGAAAGAGGAGTCACCCTCGAGGTCCACTCTTGAGGAGTTGCATGACAGTGTCGTTATCGGGAGTGGAGAAAGAGGAATCACCCTCGATGACCACTACCGATGAACTAACCTACAAGGTTAACATCAGAAGTGCTGATGAGGTCTCACCCTCGGCACTCGATAGTAACCCAGTAGTGTCGAGCAACTAAGGGCAAAGTGATGTGCGGTGCCGGGTCCTGGTCTTCGATCCCGTTGATCGGGTCTTCTGATAATCCAGCGGGGCAGTCGGGACAATGTGGGGGTCACCGATGGATCTCTAACCAGCCTATACTAAGCAATTTAGTATAAACATGTAAGGTATGAAAGCAGTATCAACAACAGGCTATGCATCAGAATCGGATCATACAAAAAGCAGTAGCAGTTCTAATGCAAGCATAAGAAAGAAGAGAATGGGCGATATCGGAATGATCAAAGGGGGTTGGCTTGCCTGGTTGCTCTGGCAAGAAGGAGGGGTCGTCAACACCGTAGTCGATCACCGAGGTAGCATCAGTCTCACGGTCTACCGGAAAGAATAGGGGGAAGAAATAATAAATACAAAGCATACAGATGCAAGAGAGAAGCAAGACATGTCAACACGCAGTGCTAGGGTGCTCTAACGCGGTGGTACACGGTACCGACGAAGAGGGATAACACTCGGGAAAGTATCCCCGGCGTTTCGTGTTTTCGGTTAGATGAATCGGAGGGGGAAAGTTGCAGCTTCACTATGCTAGGGACCTGTGGTGTATTAACGGACCGCGTATTCGGATTCGTCTCGTCGTTCTGAGCGATTTTCATATATAAAACATTTTCATCCGAGTTACAGATTATTTTATATGATTTTCTAAAGTTTATTGATTTCTGAAATTTATTTATAATTCGAAATTAATCAGTAAAATACTTTCGTCACCTAGTGCTATTCTAGCCACAGTGTATGACAGTGGGGCCAGTGGGGCTGTGTTGACTTAGTCAAAGGTTGACTGGTCATCATATGAACAGTGTCGGGCCACATGTCATTGACTTAGACTTATTTTTCAATTTGCCTTTTCTTTAAACTAACAATGGGTCCACATGTCATCTGCTATTAGACTAACTTAGCACTTATTATAATCCTAAACTAAACTAGTCATAATTAACTCAACGGCCGGCCACACACGGCCATGGCCAAGCCAGCCACACTCACACGGCACACACACCACACAGCACACACACGGCCATGGACACTTGGCCAGCCATGGTCAACCGCAAGGCAGAGAAGCATCAAGTAGCAGCTAGCGGAGAGCAGCAATTAGCAGACAGCAGTAGCTAGGAGCGGTTGCAAGCAGCAACAAAAGGAGCGGCAACAAGCAGGAGCAAACGGCAGCGGCACTAGCATCCGGCAGAGCAAGAAAGAGTAGCGCGAGCAGCAAGCACGCAGCACCGGCAGTAGCAGTAGGCTGCAGCCCACATAGCAGCAACTACGACAGCAGGCGGGGTCGGCAGTAGGCGACGACGTCAGCGGCGCAGCAGGAGCAGGGGCGCGGGGTAGCAGCAGCGGCGCGTGGGTAGGCTAGCGGGACGCCGTAGCGGGCGCGGCGGATCGGGGCGGCGGCCACACGGCGGTCGTGCAGGGGCGATGGGGAAGCTGGTGCAGGGCACGGACAACGACGGGCGCAGGGCGTGCGACCACGGGCATGTGCGCGGCCACGGTGCGTACGCGTACACTGAAGCCGGAACGCGGCCATGGAAGACGACGACCGAGCTTGGGACGACGGCAAACTACAACGAATCAAAGGAGAAAGGGTGGGAATCGCCCAAGGAGCTCACCGTGGAGCTTGTGGACGAGGTCGGGAGCTATGGGGGATGGCCGGATGTGTCAAGCTCGACAGCGAGATGCGACGGCCGTGGCGGAAACGATCTCGATCCCGAGCGTACGGTGCCTCTTAGCTTGATTTAGCGGAGGTAGGCGAAGGATTCGATGATGGCGCAGCTCCTGGACAACCTCCCGATCGCCGGGGAGGCCAGAGGCCGCGAGGATGGCGACGGCGCATCGATGACAACTGAGGAGCGAGCTAAACCGAGAGGGAGAGGACGAGCGAGAGGATAAGTGATGGCTAGGGTTTGTCTACAGGGTCGAGAGCGCTCTTATCCTCGTTGGGGGTGCACCGGATGGTCGACACGGCGACAACAACGGCCAGGGCGGCGTGGATGAGCTCCACGCACATGTTCTCTCTGCCTCCTGTACGTGGATGAGAGGATAAGGGAGAGATGGGTTGGGCCTTTGTTCTGTAGCACTGGAGCCCAAGCGCATGACACCCTTTTCTCCTTTTTCTGTTTTATTTCTTGTTTCCTCTTTTATTTAGAAACAGAGATACAAAAGGACTACTTAGGGTAACCAAAAGAGTGAGAAACATGTGGGACTTAGCCTATTAAATCACTTGCATTTTTAGGCAGTGCCACAAAAAGTTTGGAGGCCAGAGGAATCCATTTGTAATTTTCACAAATAAGATAACACTTTAAAATGCTGAAATTGCATTGTAATAATTGCTATAGTCCATATTAGCGCTTAGGTGATGTTGTTTTTCTTAACAATTAAATGTTAAGGAATTTTTGGCTAAATGATGAACTATTTTGCAGCAACTTTAGTGCAACTCCATATCTCACTTGCAAATTGAATTTCATTTCTAAGTGGATTTTCAAATGATATTTGAATCAAAGGTGATCAAACACTGTTTAGGAAAACGATCAGCTTTAATCACAAAGAGTTACTTTAGCATGATTCTCGGGGTGTTACAAATCTCCTCCACTACAAGAAATCTCGTCCCGAGATTTAAGGGGTGGAGTAAGGGGGAAAGACTCGGGAAGGACGGAGCTCAACACAAGATAGTTTCCTGGGGACTATCTCAGTGAACATGGCATAGAGGAAATCTCTCGAGTTGAAAATTCAAGAAAGCCATCGAGAGCAAAGTAATGAGGTGCAATTAGAAGCTTCAACCGGATGGACAAATGATTGATACCTGATCAGAGTGTGAGAAAAGGGGGGGGGGGTCCAGAGCATTGGTAATAGATCATCTCTCGGAAGGTGGCTCGTGACAACACACAAAGCCAAGAGCATATGATAATTCGGAATAAAATATATACAGGAGAGTCAGGTTCCGATCCTGTGGAACTATGGGTTATGGGGCCACCATGTGGGTTAAAAGTAGAAAGGGGGCCGATAGCAAGGCATGTCAGATGAAAGAGCATCAGTTATGTTGCCAACAACGTTGGTACCAAGGGCGAGGGACGAAGAGAACTATTTTCCTGCTCGTTGAACGAGGCGGACCAATAGGCGAAGTTCTCATCCATCGGTGGTTACCGGAATGTTATCAACAATAGTAACAGGGTCTTACCGACATAGTGGTACACCAAGGTGTTTACATAAGCAGAAAATTATTACTGCTTAGATTATATGTAGAACACAAGAAAGGTTAAACAAACAAATGGAAAGGAAAATGTGTTTAAACACAATGAATAGGAGTATATCATTCCCAAGATTAAGCAGGGCATGATATACGTGTCATGAGATCAAAGTCATGACCATATAGATAAAAGGGGTAAGAAGAATTATGATATGTACCCTCACAACGATGTTGGATAGTTGATCAAGAAACATTTAGCATTGCGCTTACAACGTTCTTGTGGATCTTCGGACTACCACAGACATGTTTTGGGATAGTGATGATATGGTGTTTCAAGTAAAGTCTGGATTGGGAGACCACCAGAAAATACTCAAGGAACAAACTCAAGAATAACAAGGAAAACAAGGTATGAGTGAAACATGACCAAGTCAGTGTTGGAAGGGAGGCAAGGTTGTTGTCAGTGACAATACAAATCATCGAGGGGAAAGGATGGTATTACCCATCATGAATTCGATTCACAACTTGGAAGAAGGAAAATCATTGTTGATGATGATCACGACACATTTGTCGAGAGATTTCATTAAGATGTAATCGATCGGCGATGACATCAAGTCAAATGAATGATGGAGGGAAAGGTTATTGGAACCACTAGTACAATACAAACTTGAAATCAAGCTAGTTCTTCAAGGCGAAACGATATGCCGAGGAAGATCGGCGTAAGCTTAGCTCAAGGCCGAAATTGTGCTCCGGGGAGAAGGACCAAGTAGTACAGTTTAAAAAGATGCACGATAATGATATAACCAATCAGGCTAGATATGACTTGTAGAATTAATAAACTCATAAGCAATAGAGATTACTTAGAGTTATTGAATCGGAGTGCGGAATTGATTCACTTTTCGGTGTCCTTGAGGGTCTAACAACTCAGAACCCGGGGAAAATTGGAATCGGTGAGAAGTAATACTTGAAAAAAAACTCATAAGAAGTAATATGGTTCTGTGACATTATCGACATACCACGGCGTAATACTCGAAGGTAGATCATAATAGAGGTTGGACAGGTGCATTAACCTGCAGAGGAAAAGTGGCTTAACTTGTCTGAGGAATGGTATTTAAAGGAGAGCATGGTCGGAACCACGATTGCAAAAGGCTAGATCCTAGATATAAGTTGAACTTATAGCAAGGGGGTAATTAATTCAAGAGAAGCTTTAACGATAAGATCTACATCGTGTCCATGGGTGTGAACAGAAAGTTCAAGGTTGACTCCCACTTCTTCAATGCATAAGCTTTCATTCATTGCTATATTGAAAATGAATTGATTGCGAAGACTTGCCCGGTGAATTACCAGAGGAGTATGAACCTTGGAAAATTTTCGGGTTCGCACAGATTAAGGAAGGCATAAGTTCAACCCAGCGGGGCATCTTAGACTCATACTACGCAACTTCAGAAGCAAATTATACAAGCTCGAAAGCAGAGCATGGTTGAGAAAGCAGATGATATATTTTACCCAAGGCATTATATATCATGGCAGAACTCACAAGGTATTTGAATATGAAGGACATTGTCGGATAATAATCCAACTAAGGATATGGCGGTCCACATGGGATCTGATGTGAGAATCGGTACTCAACCAGAAGAAGAAACAATGCAGGGGGATCGGATTATAGAAACAACTGACTAATTCAAGCTCGGATGCAAAGGAGTTATGATTTCCAAACCAAGGGATCAGAAGCAAAAGCTCTGATAAAGGATGCATAAACTGAATAGACTTAGGGGTACAATCAACGATAAACAGATTGGTCGAGAACCAGCTCATGTCCAAAATGGCGTCTGAGTTGGAAAGATAATTTAAAAGGATCAACTGATGATTGTGTGCATTCGCACACATGTTGAATCAACGAGCTCAAAATGATAATGACAAAGGATGTCAGTAAGATTACTAGACTTATGGGGTTAACCATAATGTAAGCAAGCAAAAATTTCAAGAGCAATAGGCTGCTCAGGATTTCCCGAAGGTCGAATGATATTTCCGAGACTTGTGAAACACATGAACAACTGAGGATGAACGAATCCTCACTAAGTGTGAGGAATTATTCATAGGGGTTGACGGTGGAAGGGAATTGTAAACGCGATGAGCACAAGTTATCGAGATAACATCGGAGAGTATCTTCGGGGTCTTCTGATGAATCAAGGCATCATCTGGAATGAAGGGGCTCTCCGGGAGGAAGTATTTACGAGAACCTAATGTTAGAGTTTGCAAAATTATTTAACCCGAATAGAAGAGAGATCAGAGTCCCAGAGTAAAGACGAGGAATAAAAGATCCTAATACCACCCAATTGGCGAGGTGGGCCCGTAAGCCACACAGCCAAGTTAGTAATAAGTTTTTTCAAAGACTAGACTCAACTTCGTCCAAGGAGTTGGAAAGGGGATTCCTACAGGCAGTCGGCTCTAATACCAACTTGTGACGCCCCCGATTTGACCGTACACTAATCATGCACGCAAATGTGTACGACCAAGATCAGGGACTCACTGGAAGATATCACAACACAACTCTGGACACAAATTAAAAATAATACAAGCTTTATATTACAAGCCAGGGGCCTCGAGGGCTCGAATACATAAGCTCGAATTCACAAGAGTCAGCGGAAGCAATAATATCTGAGTACAGACATAAGTTAAACAAGATTGCCTTAAGAAGGCTAGCACAAAACATCAACGATCGAAAAGGCAAGGCCTCCTGTCTGGGACCTCCTAACTACTCCTGGTCGTCGGCGGTCTTCACGTAGTAGTAGCCTCCATCGGGGTAGCAGCAGTCGTCAAATGTGGCATTTGGCTCCTGGGCTCCACCATCTGGTTGCATCAGCCAGCAAGAAGAAGAAGGGGGAAAAGGGGGAGCAAAGCAACCGTGAGTACTCATCCAAAGTACTCACAAGCAAGGATCTACACTACATATGCATTGGTATCAATGAAAAGGGGTAGTATCTGTGGACTAAGCTGCAGAATGCCAGAATAAGAGGGGGAGAAGCTAGTCCTATCGAAGACTAGCATCTTCTGGAAACCGCCGTCTTGCAGCAAGAGGGGGGAATAGAGTAGTATAACATAAGTCATATTTATGTTGTTGTTCCAACGCTCCGGGATCCTTTCTCGACTCCCGAAGCAACATATCCAAACAATGCCTCAGCATCCAGTTCTAGTTGTAGCGATCGGGATACAACTCCAAGTGTCCGTTACCGTAGGACAGGCTACCGATAGATGTTTTCTTCCCTGCAGGGGTGCACCAACTTACCCAACACGCTTGCTTAACTCCGGCCGGACACACCATCAGGTCATGCCCGCCCTCGGCCAAACAATACGCCGCAACCCGACCTAGGCTTAATAGAGAGGTCATGCACGCCGGACTAAACCCTATGCTCCTAGGGGTCATGGGCCAATCGCCCCGGGAACTCCTGCACGTTGCGTGGGCGGCCGGTGAGCAGACCTAGCAACCACCTTTAAAAAGGTAGGAGCCTAACCAGTCCAACCCGGTGCGCGTCGCTCAGTCGCAATGACGTCAGTTAAGCTTCGGCTGATGCATACGACGCAGAACGCCCATACTATGCCCACGTGATGGTTAGTGCTATCAGGCCAGAGGCCCCTCGGATCAAATATCCAAACTGTTTAGTGTCTTGGGGACGCGCGGTAACGAGTAGAGACTCACGATAATGTGACCCCATCGCCCCGTCTCGAGAACTTGCGGCAAGGGCGAGTGCCCGGCCACGCCTCGTATTATCTCGCGGGCACCTTCCATGTCAACCCGACTACACATCACTCGCAATTAAGCTCGCGCGGGTACCCCTCTGGGTCGACCCGTCTTTAGTAACCAGGTTCAGTGTAAAGTCATAGTAACCATAGTAACTGTGTGTCTGACACCAAAGGAAAACCTGAGGAAATCACCCTCGATGGAATTCCACCTGATGTTTATCGTCAAGGTGAACGAAAGAGGAGTCACCCTCGAGGTCCACTCTTGAGGAGTTGCATGACAGTGTCGTTATCGGGAGTGGAGAAAGAGGAATCACCCTCGATGACCACTACCGATGAACTAACCTACAAGGTTAACATCAGAAGTGCTGATGAGGTCTCACCCTCGGCACTCGATAGTAACCCAGTAGTGTCGAGCAACTAAGGGGAAAGTGATGTGCGGTGCCGGGTCCTGGTCTTCGATCCCGTTGATCGGGTCTTCTGATAATCCAGCGGGGCAGTCGGGACAATGTGGGGGTCACTGATGGATCTCTAACCAGCCTATACTAAGCAGTTTAGTATAAACATGTAAGGTATGAAAGCAGTATCAACAACAGGCTATGCATCAGAATCGGATCATACAAAAAGCAGTAGCAGTTCTAATGCAAGCATAAGAAAGAAGAGAATGGGCGATATCGGAATGATCAAAGGGGGTTGGCTTGCCTGGTTGCTCTGGCAAGAAGGAGGGGTCGTCAACACCGTAGTCGATCACCGAGGTAGCATCAGTCTCGTGGTCTACCGGAAAGAATAGGGGGAAGAAATAATAAATACAAAGCATACAGATGCAAGAGAGAAGCAAGACATGTCAACACGCAGTGCTAGGGTGCTCTAACGCGGTGGTACACGGTACCGACGAAGAGGGATAACACTCGGGAAAGTATCCCCGGCGTTTCGTGTTTTCGGTTAGATGAATCGGAGGGGGAAAGTTGCAGCTTCACTATGCTAGGGACCTGTGGTATATGAACGGACCGCGTATTCGGATTCGTCTCGTCGTTCTGAGCGATTTTCATATATAAAACATTTTCATCCGAGTTACAGATTATTTTATATGATTTTCTAAAGTTTATTGATTTCTGAAATTTATTTATAATTCGAAATTAACCAGTAAAACACTTTCGTCACCTAGTGCTATTCTAGCCACAGTGTATGACAGTGGGGCCAGTGGGGCTGTGTTGACTTAGTCAAAGGTTGACTGGTCATCATATGAACAGTGTCGGGCCACATGTCATTGACTTAGACTTATTTTTCAATTTGCCTTTTCTTTAAACTAACAATGGGTCCACATGTCATCTGCTATTAGACTAACTTAGCACTTATTATAATCCTAAACTAAACTAGTCATAATTAACTCAACGGCCGGCCACACACGGCCATGGCCAAGCCAGCCACACTCACACGGCACACACACCACAAACAACACACACACGGCCATGGACACTTGGCCAGCCATGGTCAACCGCAAGGCAGAGAAGCATCAAGTAGCAGCTAGCGGAGAGCAGCAATTAGCAGACAGCAGTAGCTAGGAGCGGTTGCAAGCAGCAACAAAAGGAGCGGCAACAAGCAGGAGCAAACGGCAGCGGCACTAGCATCCGGCAGAGCAAGAAAGAGTAGCGCGAGCAGCAAGCACGCAGCACCGGCAGTAGCAGTAGGCTGCAGCCCACATAGCAGCAACTACGACAGCAGGCGGGGTCGGCAGTAGGCGACGACGTCAGCGGCGCAGCAGGAGCAGGGGCGCGGGGTAGCAGCAGCGGCGCGCGGGTAGGCTAGCGGGACGCCGTAGCGGGCGCGGCGGACCGGGGCGGCGGCCACACGGCGGTCGTGCAGGGGCGATGGGGAAGCTGGTGCAGGGCACGGACGACGACGGGCGCAGGGCGTGCGACCACGGGCATGTGCGCGGCCACGGTGCCTACGCGTACACTGAAGCCGGAACGCGGCCATGGAAGACGACGACCGAGCTTGGGGACGACGGCAAACTACAACGAATCAAAGGAGAAAGGGTGGGAATCGCCCAAGGAGCTCACCGTGGAGCTTGTGGACGAGGTCGGGAGCTGTAGGGGGTGGCCGGATGTGTCAAGCTCGACAGCGAGATGCGACGGCCGTGGCGGAAACGATCTCGATCCCAAGCGTACGGTGCCTCTTAGCTTGATTTAGCGGAGGTAGGCGAAGGAGTCGATGATGGCGCAGCTCCTGGACAACCTCCCGATCGCCGGGGAGGCCAGAGGCCGCGAGGATGGCGACGGCGCGTCGACGACAACTGAGGAGCGAGCTAAACCGAGAGGGAGAGGACGAGTGAGAGGATAAGTGATGGCTAGGGTTTGTCTATAGGGTCGAGAGCGCTCTTATCCTCGTTGGGGGTGCACCGGATGGTCGACACAGCGGCAACAACGGCCAGGGCGGCGTGGATGAGCTCCACGCACATGTTCTCTCTGCCTCCTGTACGTGGATGAGAGGATAAGGGAGAGATGGGCTGGGCCTTTGTTCTGTAGCACTGGAGCCCAAGCGCATGACACCCTTTTCTCCTTTTTTCTATTTTATTTCTTGTTTCCTCTTTTATTTAGAAACAGAGATACAAAAGGACTACTTAGGGTAACCAAAAGAGTGAGAAACATGTGGGACTTAGCCTATTAAATCACTTGCATTTTTAGGCAGTGCCACAAAAAGTTTGGAGGCCAGAGGAATCCATTTGTAATTTTCACAAATAAGATAGCACTTTAAAATGCTGAAATTGCATTGTAATAATTGCTATAGTCCATATTAGCGCTTAGGTGATGTTGTTTTTCTTAACAATTAAATGTTATGGAATTTTTGGCTAAATGATGAACTATTTTGCAGCAACTTTAGTGCAACTCCATATCTCACTTGCAAATTGAATTTCATTTCTAAGTGGATTTTCAAATGATATTTGAATCAAAGGTGATCAAACACTGTTTAGCAAAACGATCAGCTTTAATCACAAAGAGTTACTTTAGCATGATTCTCGGGGTGTTACACATACCTAGTTCAATCTCGTTACCGGCAAGTCTCTTTACTCATTCCGTAATACATCATCAGTTGACTAACACATTAGTCATTTTTTGCAAGGCTTATTGCTACTTCTCGAGCTTGCGTTGTATTCCCTCAAAGAGGAAAGGGTGATGCACTACAGTAGCGTAAGTATTTCCCTCAGTTTTTGAGAACCAAGGTATCAATCCAGTAGGAGACCACGCGCGAGTCCCTCGCACCTGCACAAACAAATAAGAACTTCGCAACCAATGCGATAAGGGGTTGTCAATCCCTTCACGATCACTTACGAAAGTGAGATATGATAGATAGGATAGTATAATATTTTTGGTATAAGAACATAAAGTAAATAAAGCAAAGTAAAGTAGATGGAAGATTAATATGTTGAGAATAGACCCGGGGGCCATAGATTTCACTAGTGGCTTCTCTCATGATAGCAGAATTCTACGGTGGGTGAACAAATTACTGTCGAGCAATTGATAGAAAATCGCATAGTTATGAGAATATCTAGGCATGATTATTATATATAGGCATAACGTCCGTGACAAGTAGACCGAAACGATTCTGCATCTACTACTATTACTCCACACATCAGCCGCTATCCAGCATGCATCTATAGTATTATGTTCATAAGAACAGAGTAATGCTTTAAGCAAGATGACATGATGTAGAGGGATAAACTCAAGCAATATGATATAAACCCCATCTTTTTATCCCCGATGGCAACAATACAATACGTGCCTTGCTTCCCCTGATGTCACTGGAAAGGACACCGCAAGATTGAACCCAAAGCCAAGCACTTCTCCCATTGCAAGAACTATAGATCTAGTAGGCCAAACCAAACCAATAATTCGAAGAGACTTGCAAGGATATTATAATCATACATAAAAGATTTAAAAAAAACAATAAAATATTTCTCAAAGATAATCTTGATCATAAACCCACAATTCATCGGATCTCGACAAACACACCGCAAAAATATTACATCGAATAGATCTCCTCGAAGATCGAGGAGAACCTTGTATTGAGATCCAAAAAGAGAGAAGAAGCCATCTAGCTAATAACTATGGACCCGAAGGTCTGTGGTAAACTACTCACACCTCATTGGTGAGGCTATGGCATTGATGTAGAAGCACTCCATGGTAGATCCCCCCTCTGGCGGAGCTCCGGAACAGGCCCCAAGATGGGATCTCACGGGAACAAAAGGTTACGGTAGTGGAATTAGGGTTCTCTATTGGCTCGATGTTTTCAGGGTACATGGATATATATAGGAGGAAGGAGGGCATCGGGAGAGCCAGAGGAGGCCCATGAGGGTGGGGGCGCGGCCTGGACCCTCGTGACTGCCTCCTTCGTTCCCTCGCGTGTACTCCAAGTCTTCTGGGTAGATACGGTTCCAAAAATAACTCTCCCAAAGGTTTCATTCGGTTTGGACTCCGTTTGATATTCCTTTTCTGCCAAACCCTGAAATAGGCAAAAAAAATAGCAACCTGCACTGGGCCTTGGGTTAGTAGGTTAGTCCCAAAAATAATATAAAAGTGTATAATAAAGCCCATTAAACATCCAAAACAGAATATATAATAGCATGGAATAATAAAAAATTATAGATACGTTGGAGACGTATCACTTATTATGATGTGTATTATCGAGAGGGCCCATAGATACCTCTCCGATACTCGGAGTGACAAATCCTAATCTTGATCTATGCCAACCCAACAAATACCTTCAGAGACACCCGTAGAGCATCTTTATAATCACCCATTTACGTTGTGACGTTTGATAGCACACAAGGTGTTCCTCCGGTATTCAGGAGTTGCATAATGTCACAGTCAGAGGAATATGTATAAGTCATGAAGAAAGCAATAACAATAAAACTTAACGATCATTATGCTAAGCTAACGGATGGGTCTTGTCCATCACATCGTTCTCCTAATGATGTGATCCCATTCATCAAATGACAACACATGTCTATGGTTAGGAAACTTAACCATCTTTGATTAACTAGCTAGTCTAGTAGAGGCTTACTCGGGACATGATGTTTTGTCTATGTATCCACACATGTATCAAGTTTCCGATTAATACAATTCTAGCATGAATAATAAACATTTACTCCTTCCGTCCAGTGAAGAGTGTACATCTAGAAATTTTAGGACAAATTATGGAGTTGAGTAAAAAATACATTGGAAAGATGCAAACGACCATCTCTCTCCTCTTTAATTACCCAACCCCCAATGAGCTAAGTGCATGTAGAAATTAAGAAGACCATGTGTAGATTGTTATTGGTCTTGATTACCGCGTGATGAGACAGAGGTATTTTTTCCCACTTTAAAGTGCATTGGGAAGATAGAAGTACACTCTTTTGTGGACAAATTTCGCAGCTAGATGTACACTCTTCACTGGACGGAGGGAGTATCATGATATAAGGAAATATAAAATAACAACTTTATTATTGCCTCTAGGGCATATTTCCTTCATGTAGCACCGATGTTGTCACACCAAAGGACCGGCGGCTGAGCTTGAGAGACTCCCAATTATCTCAATAAGGATTGTACTCATGTGATCTCAGTTGTAGCATTAGCAGCCTGTAGCGACCACAATCCGAATGGACCGAAGTCTCTGTGTTTCAGTGTCATCCCTGGATCGGTAATGCTGACACACACAGTACTTGAAGGATTTATAACAGAGTGGCAATCACACACTTATTACATCGTATGTCTCCAAAGAGAACTTATTACAAAAGTCTATGGCTTAAGGCCATCTAACAAAATAACAGCGGAAGGCTTGGAAGATAAGTGAGTCCATCAACTCCAACGGCATAGCTGAGTGCATGACAAACGACCTAGAACGTCTTACTCCTCGTCTGAAAAGTCTGCAATGGAACATGTTGCAGCCCGAAATGGGTCAGCACGGGGAATATGCTGGCAAGATAACACAGAAGATGCAAGTAACAGAATAAAGGCTAACACTACATGCATATTTGGCTGGTGGAGGCTCTAAGGTTAAAGTTTTTGCATAAAGCCAGTTTTTCCCTACAACAAAGGAATAAATTTTTATTTTAACTATCATGGTAGTTGAAACATCATTGAGAAGGTACCTCCAACTCAATCCCAATTAAAGTAATCATTTATCCAACAAGTTAATTATAGAGTGATGAGATCAACCAATAATTCAAGTACCAGATACTTAAGATTGTCCATAACCGGGGACACGGCTAATCGTGATCAGTTTGTACACTCTGCAGAGGTTTGTGCACTTTTCCCACAAGACTCGATCTCCTCTGTTGGATTTCTTGCACTACATGGTGTTTGAGAAACGGATGGCCGAGACACAGTCTTTCAGAAGCATTTACTCTTTACCCCGAGTGGAGCGGTACACCTACTTACCCCTACATCTGCTACTCCACCACTGAAAGAGCTCACACAACTTACTCATACTATGCCAGAGCCCATAATGGCATTGTGGCTGCACACGGAAGTTTCTAGCATGTATAGTTTTATGACCCCTTTGAGCCTGGGTGGCATTCCATAGGACAATTACACGGAACCCCGGGATTTCCTAGGACAACACTGGATTCTCCAGGTGCCCTACAACCAATCCACCCAGATGTGTATTCAAGTTGCCACCTTAAGTTGAAGCATTAATTAACAACTCACATGTGTCATGGATTTCGCTCAAACCCGAACCACGTCTATGAGCATAGCATAACAACCTAAGCATAGCGTAGAGGTAACTCTCAAGGGTTTGAAATAATGCAGGTAATAGGTTCTACCTCAATCTACTTCCCAGACCCACAAGTTAAAACATCCTACTCGTGCAATGTGTGAGGGGTTGATCTAATGCATAAAAACAGGGTAATAAAGGGGTATGATCGAAGTGTTACTTGCCTTGCTGATGATTCGCAAAACCTAGAGACTCGTAGTAGCACGCTTCACAGTCTGGGTATTCTATCGCAAGCGAACAATAGCATACATAAGCAACCAACCAATAATGCACAAACAAAACTCAAAAAGAGAAGATCTAACCAGAAACTTCAACTTAAGAACTCCGGTTTGCAAAAAGAATCAAATTGAACGAAGCAACGAAACTCAAACTGCGAAAGAAACGAGATCCGTCTACTAGATTGATCAAGGGTCAAATTTTACAGTAGCAAAATTTTGTTCAAGTTGGTTAAACAGAAAGAGGGCGTCGAGACAAAGATCTGGGATTTGGAATCACCTGATTCCGACTCTCGAGTGAAAAGAAAAACGAAAAACAAGATTAGGGCACAGATCGCGATCGAAATAATCGCGGATAAATACCCCGAAAAAAAAACTGACGAACAGGCTAACGAACGAACGTTCACTATCTGCGGCTAACGGGCGAACAACGTTCGTTAAAATGAACGTACGGACGAACGTCCGCTAAATAACTAAACCGAAAAGAAAAACCGAACCGAACCGATCAAATTGAACGAAGCAACGAAACTCAAACTGCGGCTACCTTGACGAACTCCGGCGGCGGGCGGCGGGTCCGGTGGCGACGACATGCGGCAGGTCCGGCGGCGGCGCGGCGGCGGCGGCGGCTAGCGCGGCAGCGGCGCGAGGCGGCGGCGGCCGCTTGCGCGGGCTAGGGTTCGGCGCGACGGGCGAGGCGAGCTGAAGCGGCTTGGCGGCTGGGCCTCGGCGGCTTATAAAGGCCTCGGGCCAGGGGGAGTCCTGGCTGAACACGGCCCAAAGTCGGTTCGCACTTTTAAAAAACGAGTCCTGACGTACGAAAACTAACGAAAGAAATACTAAACGAACTTCAAAAAATTCCGAAATAAATTTTCACCGTCCTCTAATAACATTTAGGACAAAGTGAACATTTTTCCCGGACCTAAATGCAATTTTGGAAAACGCGTATTTTTCCTGTGCAAATAAAATCACAAATAAATCTGGAAAAAATACCAAAAGTGATTTTATTTTTCCTCCAATATTTCTGTTGTTTTGGAGAAGTCATATTATCTCCGCTCATATATTTTATTTAGAAATATTTTTAGCAGAGAAAAATAATTAAAACCAACACTATCCTCGTACCGGTATTCGAGTAAACTCAAATACAAAAATGGTAGAATTCCCAACTCTCTCCGTAGGTCCTTGAGTTGCTTAGAATTTTTGAGGATCGCCACACACAAAATGCAAAGAACTATGAATGCAGTATGATCTATGTATAACATTCCAAATTGTAATTTGGGATGTTACAAACCTACCCCCCTTAGAATGAATCTCGCCCTCGAGATTTGGCTTGGCTAGAGAACAGGTGTGGGTGGTCCTTGCGTAGATCATCCTCTCGTTCCTAGGTGGCTTCTTCCTCGGTGTGGTGACTCCACTGAACTTTGCAAAACTTGATAACCTTACTATGGGTGACTCTACTCGAAAATTCGAGAATCTTGACAGGTTTCTCCTCGTAAGTCAGATCACTATCCAACTGAATTGCCTCCAAGGGTACTGTGTCTCTTAGCGGAATATCGGCCATCTCCGCATGGCACTTCTTAAGCTGAGAAACGTGAAACACATCTTGCACTCGTGACAATCCTTCGTGTAACTCCAACTTGTAGGCAACCTCTCCCATGCGTTCCAATACACGGTAAGGTCCCACAAATCTTGGGACTAGCTTTCCCTTAACTCCGAAACGTTTAACTCCTCGCAGAGGCGATACTCTCAGGTACGATCTATCTCCGGTTTCATAGGCTACTTCCTTGCGCTTCGAGTCTGCATAACTCTTCTGCCTGGACTGAGCTACCTTCAGTCTATCCCGAATCAACTTAACCTTCTCTTCCGATTCTTCGATCAGATCTGGTCCAAACAACTGACGGTCTCCAACTTCATCCCACATCAACGGTGTTCGGCATCGCCTTCCGTACAACGCTTCGAACGGTGCCATATTCAAACTGGCCTGATAACTATTGTTTTACGAGAACTCAGCGTAGGGTAAATTGTCATCCGAACTAGATCCATAATCTAGCGCACAGGCTCTCAACATGTCCTCCAGAATCTAATTGACTCTCTCGGTCTGTCCGTCGGTCTGTGGATGAAAAGTTGTACTGAATTCCAACCTTGTTCCCAAAGTCTGGTGTAGCTGATGCCAAAACTTTGAGGTGAACTGTGTTCCTCTACCAGATACAATGGTCCTCGGAACTCCATGCAGACATACGATCCTGGTCATGTATATCTTGGCCAACTTTGCACTGGTGTACGTGGTTTTCATGGGGATAAAATGGGCTACCTTGGTCAAGCGATCCACTACTACCCAGATTGAGTCATATCCTGATTTGGTCCTGGGCAATCCGGTGATAAAGTCCATGCCAAGCTTCTCCCACTTCCATTCGGGTATCGGCATAGGCTGTAGCAATCCTGCTGGCTTCTGATGCTCTGCCTTTACTCTCTGCCATACATCACATACGGCTACATACTCGGCAATACCCTTCTTCATTCCCGTCCACCAGAAATGCTCCTTCAAATCCAAATACATCTTGGTGTTTCCGGGGTGTATCGAGTATGGTGAATCATGTGCTTCCTGCAGTATCAACTTCCTGATCTCCAGGTTGTTGGGCACATAGATTCGGTCCTCAAACCACAAGGTGTCGTGTTCATCGTCACGAAATCCCTTGGCTTTTCCTTCACTCATCCTCTTCTTTATCTCGGAAATCTCCTTGTCATCCTTCTGGGCTTCGCGTATCTTTCCCAGCAATGTTGACTGAACCTCCAATGTTGCGACAAAACCTCTAGGAACTATCTCCAAACGAAGCTCCCTGAGATCTTCTACTAACTCCCGTGGCAATCCCCCTTTTACTAGGGTATTCGCATAACTCTTCCAGCTCAAGGCGTCTGCAACGACATTGGCCTTTCCTGGGTGATAATGCAGCTTCATATCGTAATCCTTTATAAGCTCCAACCATCTCCTTTGCCTGAGGTTCAGCTCCTTCTGAGTGAAAATGTACTTCAAACTCTTGTGATCCGTGTACACATCGCAACGATTTCCAATAAGGAAATGTCTCCAAGTTTTGAGTGTGTGCACTACAGCTGCTAACTCCAGATCGTGTGTCACATAATTCAACTCGTGCGGTCGCAGTTGACGAGATGCATAGGAAACAACTCTTCCATCCTGCATGAGTACTCCTCCAAGTCCTAAGCATGAAGCATCGCAGTACACTTGGAAATCCTTGCGTATATCCGGCAAAATCAGCACTGGGGCTGTCGTCAATCGTTTCTTCAACTCCTGGAAACTTTCTTTGCACTCTTCGGTCCAATTGAACTTTGTCTCCTTCTTCAACAATGTCTTCATTGGCTTTGCAATCTTGGAGAAATTTTCTATGAATCTCCGATAATATCCCGCGAGTCCAAGAAAACTGCATATCTCTCCAACTAAAGTGGGTGCCAACCATTCAGTGACTGCCTGCACTTTGACGGGGTCCACTGCTATTCCTTCTCCTGATATAACATGCCCTAAAAATCCAACTTCTTTCAACCAAAACTCGCATTTGCTAAACTTGGCGTATAACTGATGTTCTCTGAGCTTCTCCAGTACCAAACGCAAATGCTCCACGTGTTCCTCTTCATTCTTCGAGTATACGAAAATATCGTCAATGAATACCACGACAAACTTATCCAAGAACTCCATGAACACCTTATTCATCATACTCATGAAGTAGGCAGGGGCGTTAGTCAATCCAAATGACATCACCGTATACTCATATAGCCCATACCTTGTGGTGAAGGCTGTCTTAGGTGTATCCTTCTCTCGGATCTTCAACTGGTGGTATCCAAACCGTAGATCGATCTTGGAGAATACCTTCGCTCCCTGGAGTTGATCGAACAGATCATTGATCATCGGTAGCGGGTACTTATTCTTAATAGTCACTTCGTTCAGTGCTCGATAATCAACGACCATTCTTAAAGATCCATCCTTCTTCTCGACCAAAAGCACTGGGGCTCCCCACGATGATGAACTCCGACGAACAAATCCTTTCTCCAGTAACTCCTTAATATGCTTTTTGATCTCCTCCAGATCATTCGCTAGCATCCGGTATGGTCTCTTCGATATAGGTCCGGTGCCAGGAAACAACTCTATCAAAAAATCAATATCCCTATCCGGTGGCATGCCAGGTAGCTCCTCTGGAAAAACATCCGGATGCTCCTTTACTACAGGCACTTCCTCCTGAACAACTCCCGTGAGAGAATGTACTTGTGTCCTTATAGGCGAATGCCTAGATACATACTTGATCCTTTTTCCCTCCGGGATGGTAAGCAAAATAGACTTACTGGCACAATCGATGTTCCCTCCATACATCGATAGCCAATCCATACCTAGTATCACATCCAATCCTTGTGACTCCAAAACTATCAGGTCTGAGGGGAAAACATGGCGTCCAATGACCAATGGCGTCAGAAAACATCCTTGATGTGCCATATACTCTGCTCCTGGGGAACTTACTAACATGATGGTCTTAAGGACTTGGGTGGCCAACTTATGTCTATTTACGAATCACCTTGAAATGTATGAATGCGATGCACCAGTATCGAAAAGAACTATTGCGGTAAATGACTTAACCAAGAACTTACCGACAACAACATCTGGTTGTTCTTCAACCTCCTCCACGGTCACGTGGTTCACTTGTCCTTTGTTGAATGGGTTGGGCTTCTTCCCGGCGCTTCCATTGCCGTTCCCATTCTTAGCTTCAGGGCACTCCGTGGCATAGTGTCCATTCTTCCCACACTTGAAACAGGTGATGTGGCTCAAATCCCTCTTGGCGGGTGTGGATGGAGTAGAGCGGTTCTGATTATTGTTTGCTCCATTCCCATTCCCATTCTTGGAGCCATTGTGGTTGTGAGAACTTCCTCCAGTGTGGGTGTGGCTTCCATGGTTATGGGTGTATCCTCCCGAATTCGGAGTGAATCGGGGCTTCTGCTGGGCTCCAGAATTATTCCTTCCTTGTTCGTACTTCCTCTTGCGGCTCTCAATCTGCTGCTACTTCCCTTCAATCATAAGAGCCTTATCTACCAACTCCTGGTAGTTGTTGAAGGTTCCCACCATCAACTGTACGCTCATCTCGTCATTCAGCCCTTCCATAAATCTCTCCTGCTTAGCGGCATCTGTGGCCACATCATCTGGGGCATAACGAGATAGGGTACTAAACTCATCTACGTACTGAGCCATAGTATGATTTCCTTGGCGCAAATTGCGAAACTCTCGCTTCTTCATGCTCATAGCTCCAGTTGAGACATGGGCAGTGCGAAAAGCTTGCTGGAACTGCTCCCAAGTGACATTGGCTTTAGGGAAAGTGGCTATGTAATTCTCCCACCATGCTGCGGCTGGTCCAGACAAATGATGTGCGGCAAATCGCACCTTCTCAGCACCCGAGCAATTGGCGATGGTCAAATCACTTCCAATCTTGCGCAGTCATTCATCATCAACTATTGGTTCAATGCTGCTAGCAAACACAGGTGGTTGCAACCTTAAGAAACGTGTCAGGTTGTCCACGGGTGGTGGTGGTGGAGGGTAGTTGTTGTTGTTCTGGTTATTCTGGGTGTTCTGGACAAGAAGTTGCATCAAAGTGTTCTGCTGCTGGATCAACTGAGTGAGCCCAGGGGGAAACTCAAATCCGGGCTCACGTCTTGGAGGCATTTGATGGGTGTAGAGGGAAGAGATTATAATAGAAAATGAGGTCTAAGGGAAAATCACTATCCATATGCACATGAGACAAGCACAATCATATTACACCAATCAATTTCAAGCAAGGTCTTACAAAGATCTAACTAACGTTACAAAAGTGCTCTAAAAACTACTTTATGGGGGAAAACTACTAGTCATAGGGTGGTCATCTAGAAATTTTGATCGGCGGAAGATTCCATGATGTCTGCTCCAGCTTCATCTTCATAGTCTTCGTCATCACTATCATCAGGGTCTGAATCCGTGTCGTCGATGATGATGTAATCTTCAGAACGAATCTCCTTAGGTTCTTCTTCCTCTTCTTCTTTCCCTGGTGCTGGATCTCCCATGAATACTCCTAGCTTCCTTGTCAAATCATCATTCTTCTCCACAAGTATCAACATCTCCTCCTCGTATCCGTCTCGAGTAGACTTGAGTTCTTCTTCTTGCTCCAAGTTCCTGGTTAGCGCTTTCTTCAAATCTATCATCCATGCGCACATCTGGTGCTCCTGTCGACGAATGTGCTGGTTTAACTCCTGGATGAACGCTGCAACGGACCTGTCCTTCCGGGTGCTGATCATGTCACATCTCTCATCTCGGCGTCCACAAATCTAGTAGATGGTGTCCTTCAGCTCCTGCTTGTAGACTTCTCCGGTCCTTCCCATAGTGATGTGGGCTGCCATACTCTTGCCTAGGCTCCAGGTTGGTGCATGAAAGGAAACCTCTATTGGTTCAGTGGATGGCGTGAAGGTTCTCCCGGGAATTTGAACTTGAATGCTCCACCGCTCCTCTTCTGGTAAAATGGTGGTGTAGGTCCCGGTAAAGCTTGGTATTCCTATCTTCAGGTACCTAGTGACTTCCTTCAAGTGTCGTCCAAAAGGTGTGTCTTCATCTGGTTGAGTGAACTTGTTCCTTGGGTCCACCATCCTAAAGAAGTAGAAAATAGAGAGGAGTTAGAAATGAGTAGAGAAGAGTGACCTAGGGTTTATCTTAGTGGTCGTGTCCTACAGTCAGCGTGTGCTCTGATACCATCTTGTAGCGACCATGATCCGAATCCATCGAAGTCTCTGTGTTTCAGTGTCATCCCTAGATCGGTAATGCTGACACACACGGTACTTGAAGGATTTATAACAGAGTGGCAATCACACACTTATTACATCGAATGTCTCCAAAGAGAACTTATTACAAAAGTCTATGGCTTAAGGCCATCTAACAAAATAACAGTGGAAGGCTTGCAAGATAAGTGAGTCCATCAACTCAAACGGCACAACTGAGTGCATGAAAAATGACCTAGAACGTCTTACTCCTCGTCTGAAAAGTCTGCAATGTAACATGTTGCAGCCCGAAACGGGTCAGCACATGGAATATGCTGGCAAGATAACACAGAAGATGTAAGTAACAGAATAAAGGCTAACACTACATGCATATTTGGCTGGTGGAGGCTCTAAGGTTAAAGTTTTTGCATAAAGCCAGTTTTTCCCTACAACAAAGGAATAAATTTTTATTTTAACTATCATGGTAGTTGAAACATCATTGAGAAGGTACCTCCAACTCAATCCCAATTAAATTTAATTATTTACCCAACAAGTTAATTATAGAGTGATGAGATCAACCAATAATTCAAGTACCAGATACTCAAGATTGTCCATAACCGGGGACACGGCTAATCATGACCAGTTTGTACACTCTGCAGAGGTTTGTGCACATTTCCCACAAGACTCGATCTCCTCCGTTGGATTTCTCGCACTACATGGTGTTTGAGAAACGGATGACCGAGACATAGTCTTTCAGAAGCATTTACTCTTTACCCCGGGTGGACCGGTACACCTACTTTCCCCTACATGTGCTAGTCCACCACTGAAAGAGCTCACACAACTTACTCATACTATGCGAGAGCCCATAATGGCATTGTGGCTGCACACGGAAGTTTCTAGCATGAATAGTTTTATGATCCCTTTGAGCCTGGGTGGCATTCCATAGGACAATCACACAGAACCCCGGGATTTCCTAGGACAACACTGGATTCTCTAGGTGCCCTGCAACCAATCCGCCCAGATGTGTATTCAAGTTACCACCTTAAGTTGAACCATTAATTAACAACTCACATCTGTCATGGATTTCACTCAAACCCAAACCACGTCTACGAGCATAGCATAGCAACCTAAGCATAGCGTAGAGGTAACTCCCAAGGGTTTGAAAATAATGCAGGTAATAGGTTCTACCTCAATCTACTTCCGAGACCCACAAGTTAAAAGATCCTACTCATGCAATGTGTGAGGGGTTGATCTAATGCATAAAAACTGGGTAATAAAGGGGTATGATCAAAGTGTTACTTGCCTTGCTGATGATTCACAAAATCTAGGGACTCGTAGTAGCACGCTTCACAGTCCAGGTATTCTAACGCAAGCGAACAATAGCATACATAAGCAATCAAGCAATGATGCACAAACAAAACTTCAAAAGAGAAAATCTAACCAGAAAGTTCAACTTAAGAACTCCGGCTTGCAAAAAGAATCAAATGGAACGAAGCAACGAAACTCAAACTGCGAAAGAAACGAGATCCGTCTACTAGATTGATCTAGGGTGAAATTTTATAGTAGCAAAACTTTGTTCAAGTTGGTTAAACAGAAAGAGGGCGTCGAGAGGAAGATCTGGGATTTTGAATCACCTGATTCCGACTCTCGAGCGAAAAGAAAAAGGAAAAAAAAAGATGAGGGCAGAGATCGCGATCAAAATAATCGCGGATAAATACCCCGAAAAAAAACTGACGAACAGGCTAACGAACGAACGTTCGCTGTCTGCGGCTAACAGGCGAACAACGTTCGTTAAAACGAATGTACGGACGAACGTCCGCTAAATAACTAAACCAAACAGAAAAACCGAACCGATCTAAAAAAACGGATCTAGGGTTTCCAAAGAAAACCGAACAGTTTAAACGGAAAACCGGCGGCTACCTCGACGAACTCCGGCGGCGGCGACGGGCGGCGGGTCCGGCGGCGGCGACGCGGTGCGGCGGTGGTGCGGCGGCTGGCGCGGGCTAGGGTTCGGCGCGACGAGCGAGTCGGGCTGGGGCGGCTCAGTGGCTGGGCCTTGGCGGCTTATAAAGGCCCCGGGCCAGGGGGAGTCCTGGCCGAACACGGCCCAAAGTCGGGTCGACACTTTAAAAAAAAAACAAGTCCTCACGTACGAAAACTAACGAAAGAAATACTAAACGGACTCCAAAAAATTCCGAAATAATATTCAGCGTCCTCTAATAATATTTAGGACAAAGTGAACATTTTTCCCGGACCTAAATGCAATTTTGAAAAACACGTATTTTTCCTATGCAAACAAAATCACAAATTAATCCGAAAAAATACCAAAAGTGATTTTAATATTTTTCCTCCAATATTTCTGTTATTTTGGAGAAGTCATATTATCTCCGCTCATATATTTTATTTAGAAATATTTTTAGGAGGGAAAAATAATTAAAACCAACACTATCCTCGTGCCGATACTCGAGTAAACTCAAATACAAAAATGGTAGAATTCCCAACTCTCTCCGTAGGTCCTTGATTTACTTAGAATTTTCGAGGATCGCCATGCACAAAATACAAAGAAATATGAATGCAGTATGATCTATGTATAACATTCCAAATTGAAAATTTGGGATGTTACACAACCGCCTTGTACTCAGCTTCAGTACAACTAGGAGACATTGTAGCTTGTTTGCGAGCATTCCAGATGATCAAATTAGGACCAAAGAAGACCACATATCCCCTCGTGGATCGCCTGTCATCAGGACTCCCAACTCAATCTACATCAGAGAAAGCCGAAGTGATAATTAGATTTATGCCCCTATTTGTGTCCCACTCATTTGTTTTACGCCTAATTTGCAAAAGACACCGATTCTGTCCAAGTCACTTTGCTCCTCTTATGCTTTTGCCCTTTGACTATTTGACCGTCAGTTTGAAAAATTCATAACTAATTCATACTAAATCAGAAAATGCAAATAACATACCAAAATATTTAGAGAAACATCACCTATATGTCAGTGTCATTTGCATTCATGAAAAATGTGTTGGAAAGTGCACATCCAAGTTTTAGCTATTTTGATACCACCATGAATAGCAAAATAATGAAAAAAATCCAAAAAAAATATGGTGGCAAAGAACTACAAATGTTCTAAGTGCTTGCCAAGTTTCATAAGGGAACGACATTCGTGGAAGTCGTGGCAAAAAAAAATCTATTTTGGAGTGTTGATTGTTTTTTTGCCACGACTTCCACGAATGGCATTCCCTGATGAAACTTGGCAAGCACTTAGAACATTTGTTGTTCTTTGCCACCATATTTTTTGGATTTTTTTAATATTTTTCGATTTTGCTATTCATGGTGGTATCAAAAGAGCTAAAACTCGGATGTGCACTTTCCAACACTTTTTTCATGAATGCAAATGACACTCACATATAAGTGATGTTTTTCTGAACATTTTTTTAATCTTATTTGCATTTTTCTAATTTAGTATGAATTAGTTATGAATTTTTTAAACTAACGGTCAAACGGTCAAAGGGCAAAAGCATAAGAGGAGCAAAGTCACTTGGACATAACCAGTGACTTTTGGAAATTAGGGGTAAAACAGACGAGTGGGACACAACTAGGGGCATAAATCTAATTATCCCAAAGCCGAAAGCTCATCAGACGGCGCATGCTGAAGAAGCAAACCATACGAGGCAGTAAGACAGACGTAGCATAGAATACACTTCAGAGTTGACCAATGTGAAGTCCAAGGAGCATGAAGACACTGACACACCCGATTGACTGCATAGGAGATGCCAGGTCGAGTGATAGTTAAGTACTACAAACCACGAACAATACTGCGGTACTCAGTGGCATCATCAGAAGTGAGAGGATCCCCATCGAAGGTAGAAAGTCGATCAACGACAGACATATGAGTCACAACATGGGTGCACTTAAGCACACATGCTCGTCGCAACAAGTCCCGAGAGTTCTTGTGTTGTGTGAGGGTCAATCCTGAAGAGGACTGAGATACTTCCAATCCAAGGAAGTAATGCAAAGTGCCCAAGTCATTCATGGCAAAACACCACTCAATGTAGACAAAAGACGATCGGTAGCATCATCGGAGGACCTAATGAGAATAATGTCATCAACGCATACCAGTAGATGAAGGAAATATGCCCTAGAGGCAATACTAAAGTTGTTATTTTATATTTCCTTATATCATGATAAATGCTTATTATTCATGCTAGAATTGTATTAATCGAAAACTTGATACATGTGTGGATACATAGACAAAACATCGTGTCCCTAGTAATCCTCTACTAGACTAGCTCGTTAATCAAAGATAGTTAAGTTTCCTAACCGTAGACATATGTTGTCATTTGATCAACGTGAATGATGTGATGGACAAGACCCATCCGTTAGCTTAGCACTATGATCGTTTAGTTTTATTGCTATTGCTTTCTTGATGACTTATACATGTTCCTCTAACTATGAGATTATGCAACTCCCGAATACCGGAGGAACACCTTGTGTTCTATCAAACGTCACAACGTAACTGGGTGATTATAAAGATGCTCTACAGGTGTCTTCGGAAGTGTTTGTTGAGTTGGAATAGATCGAGAATAGGATTTGTCACTCCGAGTGTCGAAGAGGTATCTTTGGGCCCTCTCGGTAATACACATCATAATAAGCCTTGCAAGCAATGTGACTAATGAGTTAGTTGCGGGACGATGTATTGCGGAATGAGTAAAGAGATTTGCTGGTAACGAGATTGAACTACGGATAGAGATACCGATGATCGAATCTCAGGCAAGTAACATACCGATGACAAAGGGAACAACGTATGTTGTTATGCGGTTCGACCGATAAAGATCTTCGTAGAATATGTAGGAGCCAATATGGGCATCCAGGTTCCGTTATTGTTCACTGACCAGAGAGGTGTCTTGGTCATGTCTACATAGTTCTCGAACCCGTAGGGTCCGCACGCTTAACGTTCGTTGACGATATAGTATTATATGAGCTATGTATGATGGTGACCGAATGTCGTTCAGAGTCCCAGATGAGATCATAGACATGACGAGGAGCTCCGGAATGGTCCGGAGGTAAAGATTGATATATTGGATAATAGTGTTTGGCCTTCGGAAGGGGTTCTGGATGTTTCCCGAAATGTTTGGGTACGAGGACTCTTTATTTGGGCCAAAGGGGAAAGCCCACAAGGTTTTTCGTAAGCGCAAAAGGAAGTTTTGCGGAGTCCAAGGTCTAGACGCCAGGGTCCCTGGCGTCTGGGTACAAAGGCCGGGAACCCTGGCATCTGGCCCTGGAGTCCGAGAAGGACTCTTACCTTTTGGGTCCAACCGACTTTGTGGAGGCTTTTACTCCAAATTTCGACCCCGAGGCTCAACATATAAATAGAGGGGCAGGTCTAGCACCCAAGATACATCAAGATACACCAAGCCGTGTGCTGGCAACCACGACCCTCTAGTTTATCTTCCATCTAGTTTCTGTAGTGCTTGGCGAAGCCCTACAGAGATTGTTCTTCATCACTAACCGTCACCACGTCATCGTGCTGCTGGAACTCATCTACTACTTCGCCCGTCTTGCTGGATCAAGAAGGCGCATACATCATCGAGCTGAACGTGTGCTGAATGCGGAGGTGCCGTATGTTCGGTAGTATATCGGGGCGGATCGTGAAGGTGTACGACTACATCAACCGCGTTGTCAAACGCTTCCGCTTTCGGTCTACAAGGGTATGTAGACAGACTCTTCCCCGCTCGTTGCTATGCTTCTCTTAGATAGATCTTACGTGATCGTAGATTTTTTTGAAATACTGCATTCCCCAACAGTGGTATTAGAACCAGGTCTATGTGTAGATGATTTGCACGAGTAGAACACAAAGAGTTGTGGGCGATAATAGTCATACTGCTTACCACCAACGTCTTACTTTGATTCGGCAGTATTGTTGGATGAAGCGGCCTGGACCGACATTACATGACCAGGTTCATGAGACTGGTTCTACCGACGTGATTTGGACACAAGTGGTTGGCGGGTGTCTATTTCTCCAACTTTAGTTGGATCGAGTTTGACTACGGTCGGTCCTTGTTGAAGGTTAAAACATCACACTTTACGAATAATCGTTGTGGTTTTGATGTGTAGGTAATAACGGTTCTTGCTAGAAGCCCGTAGCAGCCACGTAAAACTTGCAACAACAGAGTAGAGGACGTCTAACTTGTTTTTGCAGGGCATGTTGTGATGTGATATGGTCAATACATGATGAGTTATACGTTATTGTATGAGATGATCATGTTTTGTAAATTACCGGCAACCGGCAGGAGCCTTCTGGTTGTCTCTTGATTGTATGAATTGCGAAAGCCATGTAATTGCTTTACTTTATCACTATGAGTTAGCGATAGTAGTAGAAGCAATAGTTGGCGAGACGACCATGACGCTACGATGAAGATCATGGTGTCAAGCCGGTGACGATGGAGATCATGACGATGCTTTGTAGATGGAGATCAAAAGCACAAGATGATGATGGCCATATTATGTCACATATTTTGATTGCATGTGATGTTTATCTTTTTTTGCATCTTATTTTTCATAGAACGACGGTAGCATTATAAGATGATCCCTTACAAAATTTCAAGGTACAAGTTTTCACCCTGAGTATGCACCGTTGCGACAGTTCTTCGTGCTGAGACACCACATGATGATCAGGTGTGATAGGCTCTACGTTCACATACAACGGGTGCAAGACAGTATTGCACATGCGGAATACTCGGGTTAAACTTGACGTGCCTAGCATGTACAGACATGGCCTCGGAACACTTGAGACTAAAAGGTCGAGCGTGAATCATATAGTAGATATGATCAGCATAAGATGTTCAGCATTGAAAACTACCCAATCTCACGTGATGATCGGACATGGTTTAGTTGATTTGGGTCACATGATCATTTAGATGACCCAAGGAATGTCTATCTAAGTGGGAGTTATTTAGTAATATGATTAATTGAACTTTAATTTATCATGAACTTAGTCCTGATAGTATTTGCAAATATGTTATAGATCAATAGCTCGCGTTGTAGCTCCCCTATGTTTTTTATATGTTCCTAGAGAAAACTAAGTTCAAAGATGTTAGTAGCAATGATACTGTGACACCCTGAGACCGATGCGCCAGGTGTCTTCCAGTTATTCGCTGTCGTTGCCATGTCATTTGCTTGTGTGTTGCATTTTTCCATGTCATCATGTGCATTGCATCTACATAGTTTTCAAAACATGCATCCGTTCGTAGTTTCCCGTCTCTCAGTTCTCTCCGTTGTACGTTATGAGCCCAAACACACTCGCTCGCGCCCGCGGCACTTCCGAATATTTATTTTATAAGTGGCCGGAAAATGTTCTCGGAATGGGGTGATAGTTGATGTGTGGTCTTATTATATTGTAGATAGTCCACCTGTCAAATTTCGTCGCATTTGGAGCTCGTTTGATAGCCCAACGGATAAGTATAGCGGTACCGCTGCCGGTTAATTCGTCGGATGTTTCGGTCTCCCAAACTGTTGCCGGGCTGCCTTCTCTTCTCTCCTTCTCTTCCGAGCCCACTCAGCCACTAAAGCAGCCCATTAGGCCTCTCCTACCCCCCTCCGCTCCGGAACCGTCGGATCGAGATCCGAGGCTCCGAAACGGAGAAAAAACACCCCAAACCCTAATCCCTAGACCCCGTGCCTATTTAAGCCCCCCTTCCCTGCCATTTTTGGCCTTCTTCCACCTCCTCCTCATTTTCCGTGCGCACCCACCCCGCCGCCGCCACTTGTCATTGGTCTAATGGCCAGCCGCCGCCCTGGTTGCGCCCGCAGCCAATACGCCGCCTCCACTTGGCCCTCCGCCACCGCCCAACCAACCAGAGGAGGCCATGTGACCTTCCCCCGCGCTCCCCTGGCCTCCTGCGTCGCTGCGGTCCGCCCGGGCCCAGGGCAGACCCGCCGAGCCCATCGGGGCCCGAGCCGCCCCGAGCCGCGCTCCCAGCCGCCTCCGCCCGCGCCTGGCTCCCGAGCAGCCTCACCTCCCTGCCTCCTCATTCCGCCGCTAGTCGGACGACCAACGGAGTCCCGTCGCCGGTGTCGCCTCCATTTGGACTAGGCCAGTACCGCCGCCGTCGCCCTTCTCCTCCACTCCCTCCTCTGTCTCTCACCCCGCCGGCCTCCTCTCGTAGGACTCCGCCGGTCGCCGGTTTGCACTCCGCCGCCGCCGTCCCGCAGCTCCGTCGTCGGCCGCCACCTCGTCTTCGGCCAGATCCGGATCGGCGCCCCCCGGATCCGTCGGCCCTGGCGTCCCCGACCTCCTCCACGTCGTCCCTGCCGTCGGGCCTTGCCAACCGCCGCCACCGCGCTCGGATCCGGTGAGATCCGGGCCGCTCGCAGCCCGCCCGGACACGTCTGGCCGGCCCGAACATTGTCCGCCCAGTCGGCCCCGAGGTCAATTTCGCCGAAGTCCCTAGAAAAGTCATGTCATCTTGCATTCTTGTGGAGGTCATATATGTGTGCACGGTTATCCAAATGAAGCATATGATATGTCAAAATGTTCATCTCTGGATGCTCTACATGTTGGTTGCAACTGCATGCATGTTAGGATCCATATTGTCATGTTAATCTTTGTTGCAAAATTGCTAAGTGTTGTTAACTGCTGAAACTTGATATAACTTGCTGATTTGTCTTTTTCATATCTTTTTGCGTGATTTTTGTTTGAGCATCATGTCAACATGTGTTAGGAGCACAATCATGTCATATTTGTTGTGGTGCAATCCACTTTTCATGATATGCCTTGAGGCGAGTGAAACAAGCTTGTTAAGTGACCTACTTGTTGTTTGTTATTTTCTGAGACTTGTTGATAACTGCTAAGTCTGAAACTGTTATATTGTGATGCCATGTTTGCTTGATGCTACAGTCATATCGACGCATGTTTTGGAATGTCAAGTGACCATGTCATGAAGTCCATGTTATGCTCTATCCATCCATGCCCTTGTTTGCAATTATAGGTTGCTGTAGCTTGTCTCTTTCTTGCTGTCAAATTGCCATAAAATGTTTCTGTCGGCCTGTTATCAGTAAGTTCAGTTTTTCCATGTGAATAGCTAGTGTTCTATGCATCCTATGACCATGTTCTTGCCATTAGTAGCTTCATAAACATGTCTTCTTACTGTTGGTTATATTCACATGCCATGATATGCTTTGAGATAATTTGCACAAGCTTGCAAACATGCCTACTTGACGTTGTTGCTGCCATGTTCAATTTATTTCACTAAGTCTGTGAAACTGTTATCGTTTGCAATCTTGCCATGATGTTTTGAGCATGTTCTAGTGGTGTTAGGCAGTAGCTCAGTGATCATGTTTGTAGTGCTTGACATGTACATGCTTGCCATGTCCTTTGATGCCATGAAATGTTCCTGTAGTATATTGTTTTGATGATTGCAAAGTGCTTAGTTGCTGTTTTGGGACAGATTGTTGTTATATCTTGTTTCGTGTGTATGTGTTGAACTGTTGCTCCGTTTTGATCGTGCTCTATATGAAACTTGCTTGGTTTTGCACGTAGATGCATCATGTTATGTTGCATACATGTTTTGAGAGTGTTTGTTTGATGTTTGAATGCATTTTGTATCAATGCCATGCTTGACTTGTTTTGCTCATATCTTCTAGGCCGTAGCTCCATATAAATGAACTTCATATGTAACTTGACTATAATTTCATGTAGATCATCATGGTGCATGTTAACTTGCTGTTTAACAACTTCAACATAAGGTTTCTTCAGATCTGGACCAATTTAGAAATTTGCATATGAGGACTTACCGAAATTGTTATATGTTATTTCCGTCCTCATTTAAACTTGGTTGGTTGTGATGTTCTTATATGCATCATCTCTTGCCATGAGTTGCATCATGTAGCCTTGTCATGCATCATACTTGGTTGAACATCTTGTCTTGTTCATGTGTTGTGTGTTTACCATGTTGTTTGCTTCTTCTCGTTAGTGCTTGTTTCGTTGCGATTGTGAGGATTCGTTCGACTACGCGTGGTTCATCTTCGTGGCTTCTTCTTCTTCGTGGACTCATTCTTCTTCCTAACGGGATCTCAGGCAAGATGACCCTCACCTTGGATCTCATTACTATCATTTCCATGCTAGTTGTCTCGATGCTATCGCTATATGTCGCGCTACCTATCTATTGTTGTCAGCCTCTCATTGTTGCCATGAAACCTCTAACCTTTGACACCATCCCAACAAACCGTTGTTTGGCTATGTTACCCGCTTGCTCAGCCCCTCTTATAACATTGTTAGTTGCAGGTGAAGATGAAGATTGCTCCATGTCGGAACTTGGATTGTTGGAATATCACAATATCTATTACTAAAATTAACACACCTATATACTTGGCAATGGGTGGAAGGCTTGGTCTTTTGCTCGGTGTTTTGTTCCACTCATGCCGCCTTAAGAACCGATAAACCGGTGTTATGTTCCTTGATTTTGTGTTCCTAACACGGTTGGGGGTATGGGACTGCTACTTCTCGAGCTTGCTTTGTATTCCCTCGAAGAGGAAAGGGTGATGCAGCACAGTAGCGTAAGTATTTCCCTCAGTTTTTGAGAACCAAGGTATCAATCCAGTAGGAGACCACGCGCGAGTCCCTCACACCTGCACAAACAAATAAGAACTTCACAGCCAACATGATAAGGGGTTGTCAATCCCTTTACGGTCACTTACGAAAGTGAGATTTGATAGAGATGATAGTTTGATATTTTTGGTATTTTTTATTATAAGAACAGAAAGTAAAAAGTGGAAAAGTAAAGTAGATTGTAGATTCATATGTTGAGAATAGACCCGGGGGCCATAGTTTTCTCTAGTGGCTTCTCTCATGATAGCGATATTCTACGACGGGTAAACAAATTACTGTCGAGCAATTGATAGAAAAGCGAATAATAATGAGACTATCTAGGCATGATCATTATATATAGGCATCACGTCCAAGACAGGTAGACCGAAACGATTCTGCATCTACTACTATTACTCCACACATCGACCGCTCTCCATCATGCATCTAGAGTATTAAGTTCATAAGAACAGAGTAACGCCTTAAGCAAGATGACATGATGTAGAGGGATAAACTCAAACATAGTGATATAAACCCCATCTTTTTATCCTCGATGGCAACAATACAATACGTGCCTTGCTGCCCCTACTGTCACTGGGAAAGGACACCGCAAGATTGAACCCAAAGCCAGGCACTTCTCCCATTGCAAGAACTATAGATCTAGTAGGCCAAACCAAACCAATAATTCGAAGAGACTTGCAAGGATATTATAATCATACATAAAGAGTTCAGAAAAGAACCAAATATTTCTCATAGATAATCTTGATCATAAACCCACAATTCATCATATCTCGACAAACACACCACAAAAAGAGATTACATCGAATAGATCTCCTCAAAGACCGAGGGGAACTTGGTATTGAGATCCAAAGAGAGAGAAGAAGCCATCTAGATACTAGCTATTGACCCGAAGGTCTGTGGTAAACTACTCACAACTCATGGTGAGGCGATTATGATGATGTAGAAGCACTCTGTGGTAGATCCCCCCTCCGACGGAGCTCCGGAACAGGCCCCAAGATGGGATCTCACGAGAACAGAAGGTTGCGGCGGTGGAACTAGGGTTTTCTCTGTTGTTCTGATAGTTTCGGGGTACGTAGGTATATATAGGACGAAGGAGGGAACTGGGGGCCGGACGGGGTGCCCACGAGGCAGGGGCGCGCCCTATAGGGGGGGGGCGCCGCCACCCTCGTGGACGCCACGTCAGCCCTACTCCGTGGTTCTCAAGTCTCCCATGCGTATTTTGCTCCAAAAATATCTCTCCCGAAGGTTTCATTCCGTTTGGACTCCGTTTGATATTCCTTTTCTGTAAAACCCTAAAACAGGCAAAAAAAACAGCAATCTGGACTAGGCCTTTGGGTTAGTAGGTTAGTCCTAAAAATAATATAGAAGTGTATAACAAAGCACATTGAACATCCAAAACATCATAAATAATAGCAAGGAACAATCAAAAATTATAGATACGTTGGAGACGTATCAGGGACCCCCTTGACAGTTCGCTTTGAATAAAACTCCCCCAGGAAGGCACAACTTTGGTTTTAATTTGCCTCATAATAAAACTATTGATTAATTAATTAAATTGCATAGGGGGTCGTGTCCCCGGGTTCTTAATTCCACATTACAGGGGCAGTGCTGATGGTGTTGGTCCCAAACGGGCAGCCTGCGGTCTCGAGGTATCTGGACCTACCGCAGCTTGTCCCATCCGGTCGTGGCCTGAGATGAGATACACGCGGCTACTATCAGGGTGTCGGCACGCCGGGAGGTCTTTCTAGACTTGTTTTACCATTGTCGAAATGTCTTGTGCACCGGGATTCCGAGTCTGATCGGGTTGTCCGTAAGATAAGGGGGTTTTACCTCTGCTGATCGTGAGAGCTTGTGATGGGCTAAGTTGGGACACCCCTGCAGGGTTATGATCTTTCTAAAGTCATGCTGATACGTCCAAAACGTATCTATAATTTCTGCTTGCTCCATGCTTCTTTTGTGTGATATTGCTATGATATTGATGCACTTCCATACACTTTTGATCATATTTGGACTAACCTATTAACTCAGTGCACCACAGTGTCAGTTCCTGTTTTCTGCTGTTTTTCTATTTCAGGTTTCCCCCATATTAAAAGTGCTCCAAAAATTCCAGGAAAAATATAGGAAAAATCAGCGTACAGGAAGCTTCGCGAAGAACCAAAGATGGGCCAGAGGGGAGCCAGGGGAGGCCCAGGCGGCCACCTGGCGCGGCCCCACCCCTGGCCGCGCCAGGGGGGCGCCTGGGGCCCCTGCTCCGCTTCTGGCTGCCCCCCCCCCCTTCGCATATATATCCTTGTCGTCCCGAAACCCTCGAGGACAGAACCCTTTTTCGCGATCTCGCCTCTGTTCCGCCGCCGCGGCGCTTCCAAGATCGGGAGCATCAGGAGAACTCTTCCCAGCACCCTGCCGGAGGGGAGAACCACCACCGGGAGCTTCTCCACCACCATGGACGCTTCTCGGATGAGTCGTGAGTAGTTCACCTTGGACCATGGGTCCATGATCAGTAGCTATGTGATGTTCTCCTTCCCTCTTTGCTCTTCATTGTTTAGACCTCGTGAGCTGCCCTACATGATCGAGGCACATATGTAATCTTTCTGCTGTTGCTTTGCTGAGTTTGCTGGGATCTGATGGATTATGAGACTATGTTCAGATTGTGTTTGAGTAATATATTTGATTCACCTCTTTTATATCTTTGTTCTAGAGTAATTCTTGCATGTTCTCCGTTGCTGTTTATTGCTTTGGCCAAGTAGTAGGTAGTAACTCCAAGAGGGAGCGTGATGCTTGATTGTGGGTTCATGCCCCCTGATGACTAGCTTGAGTGACAGAAACATGAGTCTAGGGGATGTTCTGTTGCCACAAGGGAGAAAACAACGGTGCTTGTACTTGCGGGTGCAAGGATTGTTTACTTTACGCAAAGTTCTTTTAATGCAGTTGTCTGTTGCTTTGAGTTTACACTTTGGGTGGGATTCGCAACTTAATACCAGCGAGATGTTCTGGATAGATATCTCAAGGTGGATGATTAGTAGTAGATGCAGATGGATTTCGGTCTACTTGCCTTGGCGTACCGCCCATGCTTTTGAGCCTCTACCTTTCTTTGCAGCATAGTTAGCATTGGTTTGCGCACATAATCCTGTCAATTGCCCAGCTGTAATTTGTTTACCTCGCATTGTTGTTTTATCGTCTTTTGGGAGAGAGACATCACTAGTGAACATCACGGGACCCCGGTCCATATTACCACCGCTGGTCACACCTTCTATTTACTTCCTGTTTTTATTTCCTAGTTGCAGTCATAGCTATCATTATTATCTCCTGTGTTTGATCCTTTGTAAACAACAAGGCCGGAGGGATTGACAACCTCTCTGTACTCGTTGGGAGCAAAGTTATCTGTATCTGTGTGCAGGTCCCGTCAACCGCTAAGTTTCTGGCGTCGTTGACACCGACTTGTCGACCCTCGGAGTCTCACGGGATTCGATCCTTGGTATCTTTGCCAAGGGAAATTTGCCGCTACGCTACATCTCAACCTTCCACTTGGGGTAACCAACGAGGGGCGAGAAGCCATCAAGCAAGTTTCTGGCGCCGTTGCCGGGGACTCCACTCTTCAAGATAGGGGAGTTGCACGCTATCTTTTATCTTTGCTTTTTAGTCTTGTTAGTTTACCTTTCAGTTTTTTGCTTTAGTGTCCTTTATCAAAAATCACAAAAAAAATTATTTGCTTTTCTGTTAGTAATCCTTTCTGTTTAGTCAAGCATGTTAGGACTTGGTGCTTTGAGGGAATCAGAAGTTCTAGATTTCCATCAAAGGGATGGAGAAAATATGAAGAAGGCATGGGACAGAATTTCTGATGCACATAGGAGAATTATGCCTTGGATACCTATAAAAATTGTGCTTAGAAATTTTTACCATGGTCTTTTTAAATGGTGTAAACACTCTCTTGATATTATAGTTGAAGGAGATTTCCTAGAGTGTGATGAAGCTAGAGCTCTTGAAATTATACATGGTCTATCTAGTTACTTTGTCTATGATCATAGTTTTGATACTGTCATAGATAGACTTGCTACTATTGAGAAGAGAATGGATGCTCTAGACTTGATGAAGGTAGAGAAACCCAAACCCAACAAGAGAGATATTTTGGAAATAGACAATGATTGGGAGCCTTTTGGTAGGATTAGCATCTCTAATCAAGACTTCCTTGCTTATTGTGATATTGGATCTATGGTTTCTACTATGCCAAAAATTGTTCATGATTCTTTAAAATTTAACTTGGACAAATTATCATCCTATCATGAACATGCTAATGGAGATATTTCTGAGATCCAGGGAAGAATAAAAGACGTACCAGTTACATTCCTTAAAGGGATTGCAATGGTTGATTTCTTCATCATGAGGCCAAACCAAGGAAATATAGTGCTTGGAAGAGACTTCCTCCGAGCCGTAAAAGGCTTCATCGATATAGGTAAGGGACAAATCCGCCTACGCGGGAAGGAAAAAGGTACGTACCCCTATCCTATAAGGAATAAGGATGAACTTGTTGAGGAACCATTTGAAGCAATTTATAACTCCGATTATTATGATGACTTTTGATTCCTCCTTTTTGCATCATGCCTAGCTTAAAGGCATAAAAGAAAGCGCTTTTGGGAGGCAGCCCACAACGAATTAGGTTTTATTTTGCTTTTGTTGTGTCTTGATGTTTGTTACTACAGTAGCATCATCATTGTATCTTTTCTTTTCAGCTTTGTGCCAAGTTTAGCCTCCGCTTGCAAGAAAGTTCAAAAGTTGTGACGTGCTGTCCAGAAAACAGATTCTGTCCTTGGACAGAAAAATTCGAATAAAATCACCAGATCATCTTTTTGATCTGAATTTTTTTGATAGCATGCTCTATACAATTGGCTTTCGAGCGTCTGTTCTGAGTTTTTTTATTTGAGTTGCAGAAGTGCCCTGAAAAAATTATTTACTACCTGCTGGTCTGTTTTTCACAGATTCTGTCCTTTTTTGCCTTTTCTTCGTTTTGCAAACCTTGAGCTTGCTTTTTCTTTGCAAAAACCTTTTGGCAATCCTGAGAAACAGTAGCTCTTCAAGATTATCTTTATTTCCAGTAGGGAAAAATTATTTTATTGTGGGTACTAACCTCGCTAATCAGATTATGATGAGTTATGTATGAAGGGAGTTTTCAAGTGTGCGAGGGAAGATGATAAAAGAAGATTCAGGAGGGTCAAACGCTCAAGCTTGGGGATGCCCCCGTGCACCCCCAAGAAATATTCAAGAAGACTCAAGCGCTACTCACCAGTAGCGATACTTAAGTCTGTTCGAATCATGTTAGCAATTGTCGCATTTTATGAAATCGGGCAAATGGATGTCAAAACTACATTCCTTAATCAATTTTTGAAAGAAGAGTTGTATATGATGCAATCAGAAGGTTTTTTCAATCCAAAAGGTGCTAACAAAGTGTGCAAGCTCTAGTGATCCATGTATGGACTGGTGCAAGCATCTCGGAGTTGGAATATACGCTTTGATAAGGTGATCAAAGCATATGGTTTTATACAGACTTACGGTGAAGCCTGTATTTACAAGAAAGTGAGTGGGAGCTGATGACCCACAAGTGTAGGGGATCTATCATAGTCCTTTCGATAAGTAAGAGTGTCGAACCAATGAGGAACAGAAGGAAATGATAGGCAGTTTTCAGTAAGGTATTTTTTGCAAGCACTGAAATTATAGGTAGCAGATAGTTTTGTGATAAGATAATTGGTAGCAAGTGACAAAAGGTAAAAATAAATAAGGTGCAGCAAGGTGGCCCAATCTTTTTGTAGCAAAGGACAAGCCTGCATAAACTCTTATACAAGGTAAAGTGCTCCCGAGGACATATGAGAATTATCGTCGAGCTAGTTTTCATCACGATCATCTGATTCGCGTTCGGTACTTTGATAATTTGGTATGTGGGTGAACCGGTGCTTGGGTGCTGCCCTTACTTGGACAAGCCTCCCACTTATGATTAACCTCTAATGCAAGCATGCACAACTACAAAAGAAGTATTAAGGTAAACCTAACCATAGCCTGAAACATATGGATCCAAATCAGCCCCTTACAAAGCAACACATAAACTAGGGTTTAAGCTTCTGTCACTCTAGCAACCCATCATCTACTTATTACTTCCCAATGCCTTCCTCTAGGCCCAAATAATGGTGAAGTGTCATGTATTCGATGTTCACATGACACCACTAGAGGAGAGACAACATACATCTCATCAAAATATCGAACGAAGACCAAATTCACATGACTACTAATAGCAAGACTTCTCCCATGTCCTCGGGAACAAAAGTAACTACTCACAAGACATAATATTGTTCATGATTAGAGAGGTATTAATATGCATAATGGATCTGAACATATGATCTTCCACTAAATAAACCAACTAGCATCAACTACAAGGAGTAATCAACACTACTAGCAACCCACAAGTACCAATCTGAGGTTTGGGTACAAAGATTGGGTACAAGAGATGAACTAGGGTTTGAGAGGAGATGGTGCTGGTGAAGATGTTGATGAAGATAACCCTCCCCAAGATGGGAGAGTTGTTGGTGATGACAGTCGTGACGATTTCCCCCTCCCGGAGGGAATTATCCCCGGCAGAACAGCTCTGCCGGAGCCCTAGATTGGTTTCCGCCTCGAGACGGCGGCGTCTGGTCCCGAAAGCCTTCTTCTTATTATTTTTTCAGGTAAGAACACTTCATATAGGAGAAGATGGGCACCGGGGGCCAACCGGCTGGCCCTCGAGGCACGGGGGGCGCGCCCCCCCACCCTCGAGGCCAGCCAGTGGCCCCTCTCGTGGGTTTCTTTCGCCGGGTATTTTTTATATTTTCTGAAACAATGTTCTGTGAAGTTTCAGGGCTTTTGGAGTTGTGCAGAATAGGTTTCCAGAGTTTTCTCCTTTTCTAGCCCAGAATTCCAACTGCCGGCATTCTCCCTCTTCATGTAAACCTTGTAAAATAAGAGAGAAAATGCATAAGTATTGTGACAAAACATGTATGAACAGCCCATAATGCAATAAATATCTGAAGGAAATATGCCCTAGAGGCAATAATAAAGTTATTATTTATTTCCTTATATCATGATAAATGTTTATTATTCATGCTAGAATTGTATTAACCGGAAACTTAGTACATGTGTGAATACATAGACAAAACAGTATGTCCCTAGTATGCCTCTACTAGACTAGCTCATTGATCAAAGATGGTTATGTTTCCTAGGCATAGACATGAGTTGTCATTTGATCAACGGGATCACATCATTAGGAGAATGATGTGATGGACAGGACCCATCCGTTAGCATAGCACTATGATCGTTTAGTTTTTCTGCTATTGCTTTCTTCATGACTTATACATGTTCCTATGACTATGAGATTATGCAACTCCCGAATACCGTAGGAACACCTTGTGTGCTATCAAACGTCACAACGTAACTGGGTGATCATAAAGATGCTCTACAGGTGTCTCCGAAAGTATTCGTGGTGTTGGCATAGATCAAGATTAGGATTTGTCACTCCGAGTGTCGGAGAGGTATCTCTGGGCCCTCTCGGTAACACACATCACAATAAGCCTTGCAAGCAAAAGACTAATGAGTTAGTCATGAGATGATGTGTTACGGAACGAGTAAAGAGACTTGCCGGTAACGAGATTGAACTAGGTATAGAGATACCGACGATCGAATCTCGGGCAAGTAACATACCGTTTGACAAAAGGAACAACGTATGTTGTTATGCGGTTCTGACCGATAAAAGATCTTCGTAGAATATGTAGGAGCCAATATGAACATCCAGGTTCCGCTATTGGTTATTGACCGGAGATGAGTCTCGGTCATGTCTACATAGTTCTCGAACCCGTAGGGTCCGCACGCTTAAACGTTTGATGACGATCGGTATTATGAGTTTATGAGTATTGATGTACCGAAGGTAGTTCAGAGTCCCGGATGAGATCACGGACATGACGAGGAGTCTCGGAATGTCCGAGACATAAAGATTGATATATTGGACGGCTATATTCGGACACCGGAAGTATACCGGAAAAGTTTCGGATTTATCGGGATTGCCGGAGGGGGTTACCGGAACCTCCTACGAAGGGGGATGGTCCATAGTGGGCCTTATGGAAAAGAAGAGAGGCAGCCCATAAGGTTGGCCAGCGCCCCACCTAGTTCCTAGTTGGACTAGGATTGGTGGGAGGCGCCACCTCTTCCTTTTCCTACTCCATCTCTTCCTTCTTTGGTGATTCCTACTAGGAATAGGATTGCAATCCTATTCCTAGTAGGATTCCTTCCCTAGCCGCACCATAGGAGGTTGGGCGGCCCTCCTCCCTTGCTCCTTTATATACGGGGGCAGGGGGGCACCCAAAGACACACAAGTTGAATTGTTCCAGCCGTGTGCGGTGCCCCCCTCCACAGAAACACACCTCGGTCATACCGTCGCGGTGCTTAGGCGAAGCCCTGCGCCGGTGAATACATCATATCCGTCACCATGCCGTCGTGCTGACAAAACTCTCCCGTGAAGCTCAACTGGATCAAGAGCTCGTGGGACGTCATCAAGCTGAACGTGTGCTGAACGCGGAGGTGCCGTATGTTCGGTGCTTGATCGGTTGAATCGCGAAGAAGTTCGACTACATCAACCGCGTCACTTGACGCTTCCGCTTCCGGTCTACGAGGGTACGTAGACACACTCTTCCCTCTCGTTGCTATGCATCTGGTAGATAGATCTTGCGTGATCGTAGGAAAATTTTAAAATACTACGTTCCCCAACAATATCAACTTATAAGCATGATGCAAAATGGATGTATCAACTCCCCCAAGCTTAGACCTCGCTTGTCCTCAAGCGAAACCCGAAATCGAAAAATATGTCCACATGTTTAGAGATAGAGGTGTAGATAAAAACAAAATACGGACATGAGGGCATCATGATCATTCTCATAACAGCAACATATATTAATATAGTCATATGATCATTTTGCTAAAGTAACAATTCATCCACAATATCAAGTATGAATCATAAACTTCACTGGAAACTAACAAACTTTGATCTCGGTCATTGAAGCAATTGCAATTTATCGTAATATCGGAAAGAGTCAATATAAGAGCTTTTCAGCAAGCCTACATACTCAACTATCATATAGTCTTTCACAATTGCTCACACTCACGCAATACTTATGTTTATGGAGTTTTAATCGGACATAGAGAAAGATAGGGGCTTATGGTATTGCCTCCCAACTTTTTACCTCAAGGGTAATGTCAACAGTAATAGATCATGAAGACTTACATCCAAGTGGGTATATATGTCAGGATCTTTCCAACATAATGTGCTTACCAAAGGATAAAATTTAAAAAGGAAAGGTGGATTTCACCTTGACACATATAAGACGAGAATAAAAGATAGGCCCTTCGCAGAGGGAAGCAGAGGTTGTCATGTGTTTTTATGGTTGGATGCACAAAGTCTTAGCATAGAAGAACTTCGCTTTATATTGCCACTTGTGATAAGGACCTTTATTATGCAGTCCGTTGTTTTTTTACTTCCATATAACAAGCTCGTATAAAGCTAATTTCTCCCACACTAATAAATCATACATATTTTAGCGGATTTGCAACATGACAACTTTCTTGGAAGGATCTTTCTCAATCCATAGGTAGGTATGGTGGACTCTCATGGCAAAACTGGGTTTAAGGATATATGGAAGCACAAGTAGTATCTCTACTTAGTGCGAGGAGTTTTGGCTAGCATGAGGGAGAAAGGCAAGCTCAACATGTTGGAAGATCCATGGCAATATACTTTATTTCGGATGTAAGAAGACATAACCCATTATGTTGTCTTCCTTGTCCAACATCAACTCTTTAGCATGTCATACTTTAATGAGTGCTCACAATCATAGAAGATGTCCAAGATAGTATATTTGTATGTTTAGCCTCTCTTCTTTTATTACTTCATATTAATTGCAACGATGACCAAAACTATGTTTGTCACCTCCCAACAAATTTTATTAATCATACTCTTGTATGTGAAGTCATTACTTCCCATAAGATCGATATGATCTCTTTGATACTCTTTTTATTTTCTCTCTTTTTATCAAGACCCAAGTGAGGAAATCAAGCCCTTGACTCAACACTAATCTTTATTATATAGCTCACGGACTCTATTACAAAGGATAAAGCTCACAAAGCAAAAGTTCACGACTAGATCATGCTAACTTTATTCTAATAGATCAAGCTACTACCAAAAGGATTGAACTAAGTAAAACGGTAAAGATAGGAGTGATGGTGATACTGAAGGAAATATGCCCTAGAGGCAATAATAAAGATGTTATTTGTATTTCTTTATATCATGATAAATGTCTTTTATTCATGCTAGAATTGTATTAACCGGAAACTTAGTACATGTGTGAATACATAGACAAAACAGTATGTCCCTAGTATGCCTCTACTAGACTAGCTCATTGACCAAAGATGGCTATGTTTCCTAGCCATAGACATGAGTTGTCATTTGATCAACGGGATCACATCATTAGGAGAATGATATGATGTAGCGACCACGATCCGAATGGACCGAAGTCTCTGTGTTCTGTGTCATCCCTAGATCGGTAATGCTGACACACACAGTACTCGACGGATTTATAACAGAGTGGCAATCACACACTTATTACATCGAATGTCTCCACTGAGAACTTATTACAAAAAGTCTATGGCTTAAGACCATCTAACAAAATAACAGCGGAAGGCTTGGAAGATAAGTGAGTCCATCAACTCCAACGGCATAGCTGAGTGCTTGAGAAACGACCTAGAACGTCTTATTCCTCGTCTGAAAAGTCTGCAACGTAATATGTTGCAGCCCGAAAACAGGTCAGCACATGGAATATGCTGGCAAGATAACACAAAGGATGCAAGTAACAGAATAAAGGCTATACTATATGCATATTTGGCTGGTGGAGGCTCTAAGGTTAAAGTTTTTGCGTAAAGCCAATTTTTTCCTACAACAAAGGAATAAATTTTATTTTTAACTATCATGGTAGTTGAAAATCATTGAGAAGGTACCTCCAACTCAATCCCAAATTAAAGTTATCATTAACCCAACAAATTAAATTAGAGTGATGAGATCAACCAATAATTCAAGTACCAGATACTCAAGATGTCCATAACCGGGGACACGGCTAATCATGATCAGTTTGTACACTCTGCAGAGGTTTGTGCACTTTTCCCACAAGACTCGATCGCCTCCATTTGGTTTCTCGCACTGCAAGGTGTTTGAGAAACGGATGACCGAGACACAATCTTTCCGAAGAGGTCCCCTTAACCGGATAGATAGGCCGGTACACCTACAATCCCTCTACATCTGCTAGCCCATCACGGAAAGGTTTCCCACAACTTACTAAACTATGCCAGAGCCCATATTGGCATGTGGCTGCACACGGAAGTTTCTAGCATGAATAGTTTTATGATCCCTTTAAGCCTGGGTGGCATTCCATAGGAAAAATCACACGGAACCCCTGGATTTCCTAGGACAACACTGGATTCCCTAGGTGCCCTGCGACCAATCCACCCAGATGCGTATTCAAATAGCCACCTTAAGTTGAATCCTTAATTAACAACTCACATCTGTCATGGATTTCTCTCAAACCCAACCCACGTCTACGAGCATAGCAAAGCAACCTAAGCAAACGTAGAAGTAGCTCCCAAGGGTTTGAAAATAATGCAGGTAATAGGTTCAACCTCAAACTACTTCCCAGTCCCACAAGTTAAGAGATCCTACTCATACAATGTGTGAGGGTTTGATATAATGCATAAAAACTGGGTAATAAGAGTATGATCAAAGTGTTACTTGCCTTGCTGACGATTCGCAAAACCTGGAGACTCGTAGTAGCACGCTTCACAGTACGGGTATTCTATCGCAAGAAAACAATAGCATACATAAGAAAACAAGCAAAGAATGCACGAACAAAACTCCAAAAGATAAGATCTAACCAGAAAGTTCAACTTAAGAACTCCGGTTTGCAAAAAGAATCAAATCGAAAGAAGCAACGAAACTCAAACTACGAAAGAAACGAGCTCCGGTTACTAATTGCTCTAAAGTCAAATTTTACAGTAGCCAAAACTTTGTTCAAGTTGATTAAACGGAAAGAGGGCGTCGAGACGAAGATCTGGGATTTTGAATAACCTGATTCCGACTCTCGAGCGAAAAGAAAAACGAAAAACAAGATCAGGGCAGAAATCCTGATCGAAATAATCGCGGCTAAAAACCCCGAAAAAGAGAAGTGACGAACAGGCTAACGAACGAACGTTCGCTGTCTGCGGCTAACGGACGAACAGCGTTCGTTAAAACGAACGTTCGTACGAACGTCCGCTAAAGAACTAAACCGAAGAAAACCGAACCGATCTAAACCTGAAAAAAAACGAATCTAGGAGTTTACGAAAAGAACCGATCGGTTTCTGAGGAAAGACCGGCGGCGGCGGAACGGCGGCAGCTACCTCGGGACCGGCGGTGGCGGCGGTCTCCGGCGGTTGGTGGCGGGGCGGCGGTCTCCGGCGGCGGCGCGGCGGTCCGGCGGCGCGGCGGCGACAGCGCGGCGGCGGGGCGGCGGGGCGGCGGGGCGGTGCGGCGGCGGCTAGCGGCGGCGGCGACGACTAGCGGCTAGGGTTTCGCGGGCGGGCGAGGCTGGAAGCTGGCGGGCTGGCGGCTGGCGGGCTGGCGGCTTATAAAGGCCGGACTCCTGGCCTAACACGGCCCGGAGTCGGTTCGTTTTTTTCTTCTAAAAGAGTCCTAACGTAGTAAAACTAACGAAAGAAATACTAAACGGACTCCAAAAATTCCGAAATAAATTTTTATCGTCCTCTAATAATATTTAGGACAAAGTGAACATTTTTTCCAGACCAAAATGCAATTTTGAAAAACGCGCATTTTTCCTATGCAAATAAAATCGCAAATAAATCCAGAAAAATACCAAAAGTGATTTTAACATTTTTCCTCCAATATTTCTGTTATTTTGGAGAAGTCATATTATCTCCGCTCATATATTGTGTTTAGAAATATTTTTAGGAGAGAAAATAATTAAAACCAACACTGTCCTCGTACCGGTATCCGAGTAAACTCAAATACAAAATGGTAGGTTCTCCAACTCTCTCAGTAGGTCCTTGAGTTGCTTAGCATTTTGAGGAACGCCACGAACAAAAATCCAAAGAAACATGCAATGCAGTATGATCTATGTATAACATTCCAAATTGAAAATTTGGGATGTTTCATGTGATGGACTAGACCCATCCGTTAGCTTAGCACTATGATCGTTTAGTTTTACTGCTATTGCTTTCTTCATGACTTATACATGTTCCTATGACTATGAGATAATGCAACTCCCGAATACCGTAGGAACACCTTGTGTGCTATCAAACGTCACAACGTAATTGGGTGATCATAAAGATGCTCTACAGGTGTCTCCGAAAGTGTTCGTGGTATTGGCATAGATCAAGAATAAGATTTGTCACTCCGAGTGTTGAAGAGGTATCTCTGGGCCCTCTCGGTAATACACATCATAAAAAGCCTTGCAAGCAAATGACTAATGAGTTAGTCACGAGATGATGTATTACGGAACGAGTAAAGAGACTTGCCGGTAACGAGATTGAACTAGGTATTGAGATACTGACGATCGAATCTCGGGCAAGTAACATACCGATGACAAAGGGAACAACGTATGTTGTTATGCGGTTTGACCGATGAATATCTTCGTAGAATATGTAGGAACCAATATGAGCATCTAGGTTCCTCTATTGGTCATTAACCGGAGATGAGTCTCGGTCATGTCTACATAGTTCTCGAACCCGTAGGCTCCGCACGCTTAACGTTTGATGACGATCGGTATTATGAGTTTATGAGTGTTGATGTACCGAAGGTAGTTCGGAGTCCCGGATGAGATCACGGACATGACGAGGAGTCTCGGAATGTCCGAGACGTAAAGATTGATATATTGGACGACTATATTCGGACACCGGAAGTGTTCTGGAAAGTTTCGGAATTTACCAGTGCCGGGGGGTTACCGGAACCCCCCCCCCCCCGGGGGAAAGTTGAGCCTTAGTGGGCCATAGGGGAGAAAGAGGGAAGCAGCTAGGAGGTGGAGCGCCCCCTCCCAAGGGCAGTCCGAATTGGACTAGGGGAGGGGGCGCGGCCCTCTCTTTCCTTCTCCTTCTCTCCCTCTCTTTCCTTCCCCTCTTGGTGATTCCTACTAGGAATAGGATTGCAATCCTATTCCTAGTAGGATTCCCTCTCCTGGCGCGCCATAGAGGGCCGGCCGTCCTCCCCCCTTGATCCTTTATATACAGGGGCAGGGGGCACCCTAGGACACGCAAGTTGATCTCTCCCAACCGTGTGTGGTGCCCCCCTCCACAGTAACACACCTCGGTCATATCGTTGCATCGCTTAGGCGAAGCCCTGCGACGGTAACTTTATCATATCCGTCACCACGCCGTCGTGCTGAAAAAACTCTCCCGTGAAGCTCAACTGGATCAAGAGCTCATGGGACGTCATCAAGCTGAACGTGTGCTGAACGCGGAGGTGCCGTACGTTCGGTACTTGATCGGTTGGATCGCGAAGTTTGACTACATCAACCGCGTCACTAGACGCTTCCGCTCCCGGTCTACGAGGGTACGTAGACACATTCTCCCCCTCGTTGCTATGCATCTAGTAGATAGATCTTGCGTGATCGTAGGAAAATTTTGAAAATACTATGTTCCCCAACAGTGCTATCATGAGCCAGGTCTATGCGTAGATGATATGCACGAGTAGAACACAAGTGAGTTGTGGACGATACTAGTCATACTGCTTACCAGCATGTCATACTTTGCTTCGGCGGTATTGTGAGATGAAGTGGCCCAGACCCGCTTACGCGAGACTGGTTTCACCGTTATGAGCACTCGTTGCTTAAAGGTGACTGGCGGGTGTCTGTCTCTCTCACTTTAGCTGAATCAAGTGTGACTACGCCCGGTCCTTGTGAAGGTTAAAACAGCACATACTTGACGAAACATCGTTGTGGTTCTGTATGCGTAGGTAAGAACGGTTCTTGCTAAGCCCGTAGCAGCCACGTAAAACTTGCAACAACAAAGTAGAGGACGTCTAACTTGTTTTTGCAGGGCATGTTGTGATGTGATATGGTCAAGACATGATGAGTTATACGATTTTGTATGAGACGATCATGTTTTGTAAAGTTATCGGCAACTGGCAGGAGCCATATGGTTGTCTCTTTATTGTATGAAATGCAATCGCCATGTAATTGCTTTACTTTATCACTAAGCGGTAGCGATAGTCGTGGAAGCAATAGTTGGCGAGACGACAACGATGCTACGATGGAGATCAAGGTGTCGCGCCGGTGACGAAGGTGATCATGACGGTGCTTTGGAGAGGGAGATCAAAAGCACAAGATGATGATGGCCATATCATGTCACATATTTTGATTGCATGTGATGTTTATCTTATTATGATTCTTATTTTGCTTAGTACGATGGTAGCATTATAAGATGATCCCTTACAAAATTTCAAGGTATAAGTGTTCTCCCTGAGTATGCACCGTTGCGAAAGTTCGTTGTGCCGAGAGACCACGTGATGATCGGGTGTGATAAGCTCTACGTTCAAATACAACGGGTGTAAGCCAGTTTTGCCCACGCAGAATAGTCGGGTTAAACTTGACGAGCCTAGCATATGCAGATATGGCCTCGGAACACTAGAGACCGAAAGGTCGAGCGTGAATCATATAGTAGATATGATCAACATAAGATGTTCACCATTGAAACTACTCCATCTCACGTGATGATCGGACATGGTTTTGTTGATTTGGATCACGTGATCATTTAGATGACCGGAGGGATGTCTATCTAAGTGGGAGTTCTTAAGTAATATGATTAAATTGAACTTTAATTTATCATGAACTTAGTCCTGATAGTTTTTTGCATATCTATGTTGTTGTAGATCAATGGCTCGTGCTACCGTTCCTTTGAATTTTAATGCATTCCTAGAGAAAGCTAAGTTGAAAGATGATGGTAGCAATTACACGGACTGGGTCCGTAACTTGAGGATTATCCTCATTGCTGCACAGAAGAATTATGTCCTTGAAGCACCGCTAGGTGACAAGCCCACTCCCGCTAATGTAGACGCTTTGAACGTCTGGCACACGCGGTCTGATGACTACACGATAGTTCAGTGTGCCATGCTTTACGGCTTAGAACCGGGACTTCAACGACATTTTGAACGTCATGGACCATATGAGATGTTTCAGGTGTTGAAGTTAATATTTCAATCAAATGCCCGGATTGAGAAATATGAGATTTCCAATAAGTTCTACAGCTGCAAGATGGAGGAGAATAGTCCTATCAGTGAACACTTGCTCAGAATGTCTGGGTACTACAATCATATGACTCAACTTGGTTGCAAAGTTGACGAGGATAGTGTTATTGATAGAGTTCTTCAATCAGTGCCACCAAGCTATAAAGGCTTCGTGATGAACTATAATATGCAAGGGATGCAGAAGACAAATCCCGAGCTCTTCGCTATGCTCAAAGCTGCGGAGGTAGAAATCAAAAAGGAGCATCAAGTGTTGATGGTTAACAAGACCACTAGTTTCAAGAAAAAGGGCAAGGGAAAGAAGGGGGACTTCAAGAAGAATAGCAAGACAGTTGCTACTCCCACGAAGAAATCCAAGTCTCGAGCCAAGCCTGAAGCTGAGTGCTTCTACTATAAGGGGACTGGACACTGGAAGCGGAACTGCCCCAAGTATTTGGCGGATAAGAAGGATGGCAAGGTGAACAAAGGTATATGTGATATACATGTTATTGATGTGTACCTTACTAATGCTCGTAGTAGTACCTGGGTATTTGATACCGGTTCGGTTGCTAATATTTGTAACTCGAACCAGGGACTACGGATTAAACGAAGATTGGCTAAGGACGAGGTGACGATGCGCGTGGGAAATGGTTCCAAAGTTGATGTGATCGCCGTTGGCACGCTACCTCTACATCTACCTTCGGTATTAGTTTTAGACCTAAATAATTGTTATTTGGTGCCAGCGTTAAGCATGAACATTATATATGGGTCTTGTTTGTTGCGAGACGGTTATTCATTTAAATCAGATAATAATGGTTGTTCTATTTTTATGAATAATATCTTTTATGGTCATGCACCCTTGAAGAGTGGTCTATTCTTGTTGGATCTCGATTGTAGTGATACACATATTCATAATATTGAAGCCAAAAGATGCAAGGTTAATAATGATAGTGCAACCTATTTGTGGCACTGCCGTTTATGTCATATTGGTGTAAAGCGCATGAAGAAACTCCATAGTGATGGACCTTTTGGAATCACTTGATTATGAATGGCTTGGTGCTTGCGAACCATGCCTCATGGGCAAGATGACTAAAACTCTGTTCTCCGAAACTGTGGAGCGAGCAACAGATTTGTTGGAAATCATACATACTAATGTATGCGGACCAATGAGTGTTGAAGCTCGTGGCGGGTATCATTATTTTCTGACCTTCAGTGATGATTTGAGCAGATATGGGTATATCTACTTAATGAAGCACAAGTCTGAAACATTTGAAAAGTTCAAAGAATTTCAGAGTGAAGTAGAGAATCATCGTAACAAGAAAATAAAGTTTCTGCGATCTGATTGTGGAGGTGAATATTTGAGTTACGAGTTTTGTCTTCATTTGAAACAATGTGGAATAGTTTCACCACTCACGCCACACGGAACACCACAGCGTAATGGTGTGTCCGAACATCGTAACCGTACTTTATTGGATATGGTGCGATCTATGATGTCTCTTACCAATTTACCACTATCGTTTTGGGGTTGTTTTTTAGAGACAGCTACATTCACGTTAAATAGGGCACCATCTAAATCCGTTGAGACGACACCTTATGAACTATGGTTTGGCAAGAAACCAAAGTTGTCGTTTCTTAAAGTTTGGGGCTGTGATGCTTATGTGAAAAAGCTTCAACCTGATAAGCTCGAACCCAAGTCGGAGAAATGTGTCTTCATAGGATACCCAAAAGAGACTATTGGGTACACCTTCTATCACAGATCCGAAGGCAAAATATTCGTTGCTAAAAATGGATCCTTTCTAGAGAAGGAGTTTCTCTCGAAAGAAGTGAGTGTGAGGAAAGTAGAACTTGATGACGTAATTGTACCTTCTCCCGAATTGGAAAGTGGAACATCACATAAACTAGTTCCAGTGATTTCTACACCAATTAGTGAGAAAGCTAATGATGATGATCATGAAACTTCAGATCAAGTTTCTGCTGAACGTCGTAGATCAACCAGAGTACGTTCCGCACTAGAGTGGTACGGCAACCCAGTTCTGGATGTCATGTTACTAGACCATGATGAACCTACGAACTATGAGGAAGCGATGATGAGCCCAGATTCTGCAAAATGGCTTGAGGCCATGAAATCTGAGATGGAATCCATGTATGAGAACAAAGTGTAGACTTTGGTTGACTTGCCCGATGATCGACAAGCCATCGAAAATAAATGGATCTTCAAGAGGAAGACCGACGCAGACGGTAATGTTGATGTTTACAAAGCTCGACTTGTTGCGAAAGGGTTTCGACAAGTTCAAGGAGTTGACTACGATGAGACTTTCTCACCTGTAGCGATGCTTAAGTCTGTCCGAATCATGTAAGCAATTGCCGCATTTTATGATTATGAAATCTGGCAAATGGATGTCAAAACTGCATTCCTGAATGGATATCTCAAAGAAGAGTTGTATATGATGCAACCAAAAGGTTTTGTCGATCCAAAAGGAGCTAATAAAGTATGCAAGCTCCAGCGATCCATCTATGGACTGGTGCAAGCATCTCGGAGTTGGAATATACGCTTTGATGAGGTGATCAAAGCATATGGTTTTATACAGACTTTTGGAGAAGCATGTATTTACAAGAAAGTGAGTGGAAGCTCTGTAGCATTTCTGATATTATATGTGGATGACATATTGTTGATTGGAAATGATATAGAATTTCTGGATAGCATAAAAGGATACTTGAATAAGAGTTTTTCAATGAAAGACCTCGGAGAAGCTGCTTACATATTAGGCATCAAAATCTATAGAGATAGATCAAGACGCTTAATCGGACTTTCACAAATCACATACCTTGATAAAGTTTTGAAAAAGTTCAAAATGGATCAGTCGAAGAAAGGGTTCTTGCCTGTGTTACAAGGTGTGAAGTTGAGTAAGACTCAATGCCCGACCATTGCAGAAGATAGAGAGAAAATGAAAGTCATTCCCTATGCCTCAGCCATAGGATCTATCATGTATGCAATGTTGTGTACCAGACCTGATGTGTGCCTTGCTATAAGTTTGGCAGGGAGGTACCAAAGTAATCCAGGAGTGGATCACTGGACAGCGGTCAAGAACATCCTGAAATACCTGAAAAGGACAAAGGATATGTTTCTCGTGTATGGAGGTGACAAAGAGCTCGTCGTAAACGGTTACATCGATTCCAGATTTGACACTGATCCGAATGACTCTAAGTCACAAACCGGATATGTATTTTTATTAAATGGTGGAGCTGTCAGTTGGTGCAGTTCCAAGCAGAGCGTCGTGGCGGGATCTACATGTGAAGCGGAATACATAGCTGCTTCGGAAGCAGCAAATGAAGGAGTCTGGATGAAGGAGTTCATATCCGATCTAGGTGTAATACCTAGTGCATCGGGTCCAATGAAAATCTTTTGTGACAACACTGGAGCAATAGCCTTGGCGAAGGAATCCAGGTTTCACAAGAGTACAAAGCACATCAAAAGACGCTTCAATTCCATCCATGATCTAGTTAAGGAGGGAGACATAGAGATTTGCAAGATACATACGGATCTGAATGTTGCAGACCCGTTGACTAAGCCTCTTCCGCGAGCAAAACATGATCAGCACCAGGACTCCATGGGTGTTAGGATCATTACTTTGTAATCTAGATTATTGACTCTAGTTCAAGTGGGAGACTGGAGGAAATATGCCCTAGAGGCAATAATAAATATGTTATTTGTATTTCCTTATATCATGATAAATGTCTTTTATTCATGCTAGAATTGTATTAACCGGAAACTTAGTACATGTGTGAATACATAGACAAAACAGTATGTCCCTAGTATGCCTCTACTAGACTAGCTCATTGATCAAAGATGGCTATGTTTCCTAGCCATAGACATGAGTTGTCATTTGATCAATGGGATCACATCATTAGGAGAATGATGTGATGGACTAGACCCATCCGTTAGCTTAGCACTATGATCGTTTAGTTTTACTGCTATTGCTTTCTTCATGACTTATACATGTTCCTATGACTATCAGATTATGCAACTCCCGAATACCGTAGGAACACCTTGTGTGCTATCAAACGTCACAACGTAACTGGGTGATCATAAAGATGCTCTACAGGTGTCTCCGAAAGTGTTCGTGGTGTTGGCATAGATCAAGAATAGGATTTGTCACTCCGAGTGTCGGAGAGGTATCTCTGGGCCCTCTCGGTAATACACATCATAAAAAGCCTTGCAAGCAAATGACTAATGAGTTAGTCACGAGATGATGTATTATGGAACGAGTAAAGAGACTTGCCGATAATGAGATTGAACTAGGTATTGATATACTGACGATCGAATCTCGGGCAAGTAACATACCGATGATAAAGGGAACAACATATGTTGTTATGCGGTTCGACCGATAAAGATCTTTGTAGAATATGTAGGAACCAATATGAGCATCCAGGTTTCGCTATTGGTTATTTACCGGAGATGAGTCTCGGTCATGGCTACATAGTTCTCGAACCCGTAGGGTCCGCACGCTTAATGTTTGATGACGATCGGTATTATGAGTTTATGAGTTTTGATGTACCGAAGGTAGTTCGGAGTCCCGGATGAGATGACGGACATGACGAGGAGTCTCGGAATGTCCGAGATGTAAAGATTGATATATTGGCCGACTATATTCGGACACCGGAAGTGTTCTGGAAAGTTTCGGAATTTACCGGAGTGCCGGGGGGGGTTACCGGAACCCCCCGGGGGAAAGTTGGGCCTTAGTAGGCCATAGGGGAGAAAGAGGGAAGCAGCCAGGAGTGGCGCGCCCCCTCCCAAGGGCAGTCCGAATTGGACTAGGGGAGGGGGGCGCGGCCCTCTCTTTCCTTCTCCTTCTCTCCCTCTCTTTCCTTCCCCTCTTGGTGATTCCTACTAGGAATAGGATTGCAATCCTATTCCTAGTAGGATTGCCTCTCCTGGCGTGCCATAAAGGGCCGGCCAGCCTCCCCCCTTGCTCCTTTATATACAGGGGCAGGGGGCACCCTAGGACACACAAGTTGATCAGTTGATCTCTCCCAACCGTGTGCGGTGCCCCCCTCCACAGTAACACACCTTGGTCATATCGTTGCAGCGCTTAGGCGAAGCCCTGCGACGGTAACTTCATCATATCCGTCACCACGCCGTCGTGCTGACGAAACTCTCCCGTGAAGCTCAACTGGATCAAGAGCTCGTGGGACGTCATCAAGCTGAACGTGTGCTGAACGCGGAGGTGTCGTACGTTCGGTACTTGATCGGTTGGATCGCGAAGAAGTTCGACCACATCAACCGCGTCACTAGACGCTTCCGCTCCCGGTCTATGAGGGTATGTAGACACACTCTCCCCCTCGTTGCTATGCATGTAGTAGATAGATCTTGCGTGATCGTAGGAAAATTTTGAAAATACTACGTTCCCCAACAGATACGATACCGGGGTCACTCCCCCAAGCTTGGCAGTTGCCAAGGGGAGTGCCCATACCCATATGATTATGTCTCCTTCTTTAGGGTCGGTGATGATGGGGTTGTTGCTGATGTAGGCTTGTTGTTCTTCCAAGGCATGGGCTCACCATCATAGAAGGATGATCGAGTCTCCTGGATACTCAAATCTGCAGCCAAACTCATGTTCTTGAATCTATATTCATACTCACAGTTTTGGTTTTGCAGGTCATAAATCTGGGCTTGGAGGTGATCGATCTTCTCTTGAAGATTGGAGATGGCTTCCCCAAAGATCCTTGAGTCCATCTTGAGATTGTTGGCAAGCTCCAAGATCATCATGTGGTTGGCGTCGAGTCCTCGTTCCACCATACCTTGGCACTTGAAAACTTGTTGCTCCATTGCTTCGAGTCTTGTCTCCACGCTTCCGGTCCTTCTCGGCCCTTCAACATCACGGATGTGCAGCACCCCCTCATGCAACTCCATGGTTTTGGTGTGGTGCAGCACATTCGCAAGGTAGGGGTTGATGACCTTCTTGAAGAACTGGTCCTTGGGGTTGTTGGAGGACGCCATGATGATCTGGATCTATCAAAAATAGCAGCTCGAAACGAAAACAGAGGAGTTCTGCGTGATACAGAGGTCAAAACCTTCGGGAGTATATATAATGAATTTTTCCAAAACGAAAGGAGTAACCCATAAGAAAACGGAGTCCAGGGGACACACGGGGTGCCCTCGAGGTAGGGGGGCGTGCCCTGCCCCGTGTCTCCTCCGGACTGTGGTTTATTTTTCTATTTTTCTAAATATTCCAAAACAGAGAAAATTTGCCTTTAGAACTGTTTTGGAGTCGGTTTACTTACCGTATCACGTACCTCTTCCTTTTCGGAGGCTGAATCGTTCTGGAAAGTGTCCCTTATGTATTCCTTCGGGGTTATGGTTTCAATAATATTAGTTTCAACATTTATGGGATTACTTGAGATATAATGTTTGATCCTTTGACCATTCACCATCTTCGGATTTGTGCCTTCGAAGTTGTTGATTTTTAAGGCACCGGAACGATAGACCTCCTCAATAACGTAAGGTCCTTCCCACTTGGAGAGAAGTTTTCCTGCAAAAAATCTTAAATGAGAGTTAAATAGCAAAACATAATCACCCACGTTAAACTCACGCTTTTGCATCCTTTTGTCATGCCATCTTTTAACTTTTTCTTTAAATAACTTGGCATTCTCGTAGGCCTGGGTTCTCCATTCATCAAGACAGCTAATATCAAATATCCTCTTTTCACCAGTAAGTTTGAAATCATAATTGAGCTCTTTGATATCCCAATATGCCTTATGTTATAGCTCAAGAGGTAAGTGACAAGCTTTTCCACATACCATCTTATATGGAGACATACCCATAGGATTTTTGTATGCAGTTCTATAGGCCCATAATGCATCATCTAGTTTCTTGGACCAATTCTTTCTAGACCTATTAACTGTCTTTTGCAAGATTAATTTCAACTCCCTATTACTTAGTTCTACCTGACCACTAGTGTGAGGGTGATAAGGTGATGCAATTCTATGGTTGACATCATACTTAGCAAGCATCTTACGGAAAACACCATGAATAAAGTGTGAACCACCATCAGTCATTAGATATGTAGGGACTCCAAACCTCGGAAATATAACTTCTTTAAGCATCTTAATGGAGGTGTTATGATCAGCACTACTAGTTGGAATAGCTTCTACCCACTTAGTAACGTAATCAACAGCAACTAAAATATGTGTATACCCATTAGAGGAAGGAAAAGGTCCCATATAATCAAAGCCCCAAACATCAAATGGTTCAATAACAAGTGAATAATTCATAGGCATTTCTTGACGTCTACTATATTACCGATTCTTTGACATTCATCACATGATAAGACAAACTTACGGGCATCCTTGAAGAGAGTAGGCTAATAAAAACTGGATTGCAATACCTTGTGTGCAGTTCTGCCTCCCGCATGGTGTCCTCCATAAGCTTCGGAGTGGCACTTGCATAAGATCTGTTCCTGTTCATGCTCAGGTACACACCATCTAATAATACCATCCACTCCTTCTTTATAAAGATGTGGGTCATCCCAAAAGTAATGCCAAGTTATTTTACTAGCATACTGGATAACATTCAATTTCTTATCAACTATTTTCCCTAAAACAGCTCCTACAGCATAATCACTAGCATCGCACATAATCTCAAAGGGTAAATTCCAGTCAGGAGGCTAGACAATAGGTGCAGAGATCAATGCTTTCTTAAGTATTTCAAATGCTTCTAGACAATCATCATCAAAGACAAAAGGAATATCTTTTTGTAAAAGATTAGTCAGAGGCCTGGAGATTTTGGAGAAGTCCTTAATGAACCTCCTATAAAACCCGACATGACCAAGGAAACTTCGTATACCTTTGATATCCTTAGGGCATGGCATCTTTTCAATAGCATCAACTTTAGCTTTGTCAACTTCAATACCTCTTTCAGAAATTTTATGCCCCAAGACAATGCCTTCATTAACCATGAAGTGGCACTTCTCCCAATTCAAGACCAGATTAGTGTCTTCACATCTCTGCAAAACTCGATCAAGGTTGCTTAAGCAGTCATCAAAAGAAGTTCCGTAAACGGAGAAATCATCCATAAATACGTCAACAATCTTTTCACAAAAGTCAGAGAATATAGCCATCATTCATCTTTGAAAGGTAGCAGGTGCATTACATAAACCAAAAGGCATACGTCTATAAGCAAAGGTACCGAAAGGACAAGTAAAGGTGGTCTTTTCTTGATCCCCCTTTGACACAGGTATTTGAGAGAAACCAGAATAACCATCTAGAAAGCAGAAATGAGTATGTCTGGATAACCTTTATAGCATTTGATCAATAAATGGTAAGGGGTAATGATCTTTCTTGGTAGCTTTATTTAACTTACGGAAATCAATTACCACCCTATAACCTGTAACTATTCTTTGCGGGATCAATTCATCTTTATCATTAGGGACCACAGTCATACCTCCTTTCTTAGGAACACAATGGACATGACTTACCCACTGGCTATCAGCAATGGGATAGATAATACCTGCCTCTAGGAGCTTTAGAATTTCCTTCCTTACCACTTCTTTTATCTTAGGATTTAACTGTCGCGGATGATCAATAACTGGTTTAGCATTTTTCTTCCAATTTTATCTTGTGTTGACATATAGTGGGACTAATGCCCTTAAGATCATCCAGAGTATATCCAATAGGAGCTCAGTGCTTCTTCAGAGTTTTCAATAACCTTTCTTCTTCCTGCTCTGAAAGGTTAGCACTAATAAGAACAGGATATATCTTATTTTCATCAAGATAAACATACTTAAGATTATCAGGAAAAGGTTTAAGTTCAAACACGGGATCACCCTTGGGTGGAGGAGGATCCCCTAGGATTTCAACAGGCTAGTTGTTTTTCAATACGGGTCCTTATCTAAGGAATATTTTATCTATCTCCCTTCTTTCATTCATATGCATATCATTTTCATGGTCTAGCAAGTATTGTTCTAAAGGATCATTAGGTGGCACGGCAATAGAAGCAATACCAATAAGTTCATATTTACTGGGTGGTGCCTTTTCAAGGGGTTGTCTACAGAATTTAGCAAAGTTAAAATCATGAGACATATCCCCTAAACCGACAGTGACAATGTCGTTCACGCAGTCTATCTTGGCATTAACAATGTTCAAGAAGGGTCTACCAAATATAATGGGGCAGAAAGCATCTTGTGGGGAACTAAGAACAAGAAAATCAGCAGGGTATTTAACCTTCCCACACAAGACTTCAATATCTCTAACGCTCCCAACTGGTGAAATAGTATCTCTATTAGCAAGCTTAATAGTAACATCAATCCCTTCTAACTCAACAGGTGCAATATCATGCATAATTTCGTTATACAAATCAAAAGGGATAATGCTCGCACTAGCACCTACGTCGCATAAACCATGATAGCAATGATCTCCTATCTTAACAGATATAACGGGCAAGCCTACGATAGGTTTATGTTTATTCCTAGCATTGGGTTTGGCTATTCTAGCAGAATCTTCTTGGAGATAAATAACATGTCCATCTAAATCTTCTACCAAGATATCTTTAACCATAGCAACACTAGGTTCAACTTTAATTTGCTCAGAGGGTGTAGGTGTTCTAGCATTACTCTTGCAAACTATAGTTGAAGCTTGAGCATGATCATTTATCCTAACAGGGAAAGGTGGTTTCTCAATATAAGCGGTAGGAATAACAGGATCAACATTATAAGTGATAGTCTTTTCTTCAACTTTAATCGGTTCAACTACTTTTACTTCAATAGGGGGTGGTATTTAAACCACTTCTCCTTGGGGAGATCAACATGAGTAGCAAAAGATTCACAGAAAGAAGCTACTATCTCAGAGTCAAGTCCATATTTAGTGCTAAACTCACGGAAAACATCGGTATCCATAAAAGTTGTAACACAATCAAACTTAGGGGTCATACCTGACTCCTTACCTTCGCCGAGATCCCAATCTTTGTAGTTGCGTTTAATTCTTTCCAATAAATCCCATTTGAATTCAACAGTCTTCATCATAAAAGAGCCAGAACAAGAATTATCGAGCATGGTGTGATTATTGAGAGAAAGCCGTGCATAAATTTTTTGGATGATCATCTTTCTTGAAATCTCATGATTGGGGCATGAATATAACATTGAATTAAGCCTCCCCCAAGCTTGAGCGATGCTTTCTACTACGCGAGGCCAAAAATTATAAATATAATTGCGATCACGATGAACCTGGTGCATAGGGTACAACTTCTGATGAAATTCCAACTTCAGACGATTATAGTTCCAAGATCCCATATCATCGCATAGCCTAAACCATGTCAATGCATCTCCATTCAAAGAAAAAGGGAAGACCTTCTTCTTGATAACATCCTTGGGCATACCTGCAAGCTTAAACAATCCACAAACTTCATCCACATAGATAAGATGTAAATCGGGGTGAAGTGTTCCGTCTCCTCTATAGGGATTTTCAAGCAGTTTCTCTATCATACCCGAAGGAATCTCAAAGCAAACATTTTCATTAGGTGCAGTAGGTTGAGGAGCAACTCTTTGCTCTTCTGCTCGGGGTGAAGATACCCCGAACAAGCCCCTCAAAGGATTTTGAGCCATAGTAACAAGTAACAATAAATTTCAGCACACTATATACATTTTTCCTTACCAAATTCCACTTACCAAAGGCGCTTCACTCCCCGGCAACAGCGCCAGAAAATAGTCTTGATGACCCACAAGTGTAGGGGATCTATCGTAGTCCTTCCGATAAGTAAGAGTGTCGAACCCAACGAGGAGTAGAAGGAAATGATAGGCAGTTTTCAGTAAGGTATTTTCTGCAAGCACTGAAATTATAGGTAACAAATAGTTTTGTGATAAGATAATTGGTAGCAAGTGACAAAAGGTAAAAGTAAATAAGGTGAAGCAAGGTGGCCCAATCCTTTTGTAGTGAAGGACAAGCCTGCATAAACTCTTATACAAGGTAAAGTGCTCCCGAGGACATATGGGAATTATCGTCGAGCTAGTTTTCATCACGATCATCTGATTCACGTTCGGTACTTTGATAATTTGGTATGTGGGTGGACCGGTACTTGGGTGCTGCCCTTACTTGTACAAGCCTCCCACTTATGATTAACCTCTAATGCAAGCATCCGCAACTACAAAAGAAGTATTAAGGTAAACCTAACATTAGCCTGAAACATATGGATCCAAATCAGCCCCTTACGAAGCAACACATAAACTAGGGTTTAAGCTTCTATCACTCTAGCAACCCATCATCTACTTATTACTTCCCAATGCCTTCCTCTAGGCCCAAATAATGGTGAAGTGTCATGTAGTCGACGTTCACATGACACCACTAGAGGAGAGACAACATACATCTCATCAAAATATCGAACGAAGACCAAATTCACATGACTACTAATAGCAAGACTTCTCCCATGTCCTCAAGAACAAAAGTAACTACTCACAAGACATAATATTTTTCATGATCAGAGAGGTATTAATATGCATAATGGATCTAAACATATGATCTTCCACCAAAAACCAACTAGCATCAACTACAAGGAGTAATCAACACTACTAGCAACCCATAGGTACCAATCTGAGGTTTGGCTACAAAGATTGGGTACAAGAGATGAACTAGGGTTTGAGAGGAGATGGTGTTGGTGAAGATGTTGATGAAGATAACCCTCCCCAAGATGGGAGAGTTGTTGGTGATGACGGCGGTGACGATTTCCCCCTCCCGAAGGGAAGTATCCCCGGCAGAACAGCTCTGCCGGAGCCCTAGATTGGTTTCCGCCTTGGTTCCGCCTCGAGACGGCGGCGCCTGGTACCGAAAGCCTTCTTATTATTTTTTTCCAGGTCAAAACGCTTCATATAGGAGAAGATGGGCACCGGGGGCCCACCGGCTGGCCCTCGAGGTAGGAGGCGCGCCCTGGGAAGGGGGGGCGCCCCCACCCTCGAGGCCAGCCAGTGGCCCCTCTCGTGGGTTTCTTTCGCCAGGTATTTTTTATATTTTTCGAAACAATGTTCTGTGAAGTTTCAGGGCTTTTGGATTTGTGCAGAATAGGTTTCGAAAGTTTGCTCCTTTTCCAGCCCAGAATTCTAGCTGTCGGCATTCTCCCTCTTCATGTAAACCTTGTAAAATAAGTGAGAAAAGGCATAAGTATTGTGACAAAACATGTATGAACAGCCCATAATGCAATAAATATCAACTTATAAGCATGATGCAAAATGGACGTATCAGGAGCACGACAACATTTCTGATAAGTATATGTGAATGACATATTGTTGATCGGAAATGATGTAGAATTTTCTGGAAAGCATAAAGGATTGTTTAATAGGAGTTTTTCAATAAAATACCTAAGTGAAGGTGCTTACATATTGGGCATCAAGATCTGTAAAGATCGATCAAGACGCTTGATAAGACTTTCGATGAGTACATACCTTTTGAAGTAGTTCAAAATGGATCAGTCAAAGAAGGAGTTCTTGCCTGAGTTGTAAGGTATGAAGTTGAGTAAGACTCAAAGCCCGACCACAGCAGAAACATAGAGAGAGAATGAAAGTCATTCCCTATGCCTGAGCGATAGGTTCTATAAAGTATGCCATGCTATGTACCAAACCTATTGTGTACCTTGCCATGAGTTTGGCAAGGAGGTACAATAGTGATCCAGGAGTAGATCACTAGAAAATGGTCAAAATTATCCTCAGTAACTGGAGGGCTAAGGAAATGTTTCTCGATTATGGAGCTGATAAAGAGTTCATCATAAAGGGTTACGCTGATGCAAGCTTTGACACTAATCCAGATGACTCTAAGTATCAATCTGGATGCATATTGAAAGTGGGAGCAATTAAGTAGAGTAGCTCCATGCAGAGCATTGTAGACATAGAAATTTGTGAAATACATATGGATCTGAATGTGACAGACCCGTTGACTAAACTTCTCTCACAATGCAAAACATGATCACACCTTAGTACTTTTTGGTTGTTAATCACATGGCGATGTGAACTAGATTATTGACTCTAGTAAACCCTTTGGGTGTTGGTCACATGCCGATGTGAGCTATGGGTGTTAATCACATAACGATGTGAACTAACGGTGTTGAATCACATGGCGGTGTGAACTAGATTATTAACTCTAGTGCAAGTGGGAGACTGAAGAAAATATGCCCTAGAGGCAATAATAAAGTTGTTATTTTATATTTCCTTATATCATGATAAATTTTTATTATTCATGCTAGAATTTTATTAATCGAAAACTTGATACATGTGTGGATACATAGACAAAACATCGTGTCCCTAGTAAGCCTCTACTAGACTAGCTCGTTAATCAAAGATGGTTAAGTTTCCTAACCATAGACATGTGTTGTCATTTGATCAACGGGATCACATCATTAGGAGAATGATGTGATGGATAAGACCCATCTGTTAGCTTAGTACTATGATCGTTTAGTTTTATTGCTATTGCTTTCTTCATGAGTTATACATGTTCCTCTAACTATGAGATTATGCAGCTCCCGAATACCGTAGGAACACCTTGTGTGCTATCAAACATGGGAAAATTTTGGTTTTGCCACTCTAGATTTTGCCAATTTTCCTTATGCCACCCTAGATTTTGACATTTTACTTTTGCCAATCTTAGTTTTTGACAATTATCACAATTGCCATTCCCGTGGCAAAAGCAAAATTTTCTGAGTGGCAATTGTGATAATTATCAAAAGCTAAGAGTGGAAAAAATGAAATGAAATTATTTTGCTTTTGCCACAAAATGGCAATTGTTATAATTGTCAAAACTAATAGTGGCAAAAGTGAAATGTCAAAATCTAGAGTGGCATAAGGAAAATTGGCAAAATCTAGAGTGGCAAAAACAAAATTTTCCCATCAACGTAACATCCCAAATTTTTAATTTGGAATGTTATACATAGATCATATTTGCATTGCATGCTTTTTTTTGCATTTTTGTTTGTGGAGTTCCTCGAAATTCTAAGCAACTCAAGGACCTACGGAGAGAGTTGGGGATTTTACCGTTTTCGTATTTGAGTTCGCTCGAATACCGGTACGAGGATAGTGTGATTCTAATTATTTTTCTCTCCTAAAAATATTTCTAAATACAAAAAATGAGCAGAGATAATATGACTTCTCCAAAATAACAGAAATATTGGAGGAAAAATATTAAAATTACTTTTGGTATTTTCTGGATTTATTTGCGGTTTTATTTGCATAGGAAAAATGCGCGTTTTTCAAAATTGCATTTAGGTCCGTGAAAATGTTCACCTTGTCCTAAATATTATTAGAGGACGGTGAAAATTTATTTCGGGAATTTTGGAGTCCGTTTGGTATTTTTTTCGTTATTTTTTCTGCGCGGGGACTCTATTAGAAAAAAAAAAGTGAACCGACTTAGATTCGTATAGGAGTAGGACTTTGGGCTTTATAAGCTGCAGCCGCCGGCCCGTTTCGCCAAGTCGCCAGCCCAGCCGCCGCCGCAACCCTAGCCGCCAGCCGCCGCCGCCGCCTGCTGCCGCCGCCGCCGCGCCGCACCTCGCCGCACCGCCACTTCCCGCCGCTGCCGCCGCCCGCACCGCGCCGCGCCGCCCGCCGCCCCGAGCCGCGCCGTCGCCGCCCCGCCGCCGGAGCCGCAGGACATCGCCGCCGTCGCCGAGGTAGCAACCGCCGCCGCCATCGGTTTTCTCCAAAAGACCGATCGTTTTTATTTTTAGGAAAATCCTAGATCTTTTTTTTTATTTAGATAGATCGGTCCGGTTTTTCCGTCGGTTTAGTTATTTAGCGGACGTTCGTCCGTACGTTCGTTTTTCGTCCGTACGTTCGTTTTTCTTTAAAACCGGACCGAACGTACGTATGCGGTTTTCATTAGTTAGCCGCAGACAGCGAACGTTCGTTCGTTAGCCCGTTTGTCCGTTTTCTTTTTCGGGGTATTTATCCGCGGTTATTCCGATCGCGATTTCTGCCCTGATTTTGTTTTTCGTTTTTCTTTTCGCTCGAGAGTCGGAATCAGGTGATTCAAAATCCCAGATCTTCGTCTCGAAGCCCTCTTTACGTTAGTTCAACTTGAACAAAGTTTTGGCTACTGTAAAATTTGGCTTTAGGCCAACTAGTAAACCGGAGCTCGTTTCTTTTGCAGTTTGAGTTTCGTTGCTTCTTTCGAGTTGATTCTTTTTGCAAACCGGAGTTCTTAAGTTGAACTTTCTGGTTAGATCTCTTATTTGATTTTTACCCATGCATTAGTTAAGTACTTATTGTATGCTTGTTTGATTGCGATAGAGTACCCGGAGTGCGCCGCTTGCTACTTTGAGTCTTTAGGTTTTGCGGATCATCAGCAAGGCAAGTAACACTTTGATCATACTTTCCAATTACCCAGTTTTCATTGCATTAGTCCAACCCTCACACATTGCATGAGTAGGATCAATTAACTTATGGGATTGGGAAGTAGATTGAGGTAGTACCTATTACCTGCATTACATTCAAACCTTTGGGAGTTACTTGTGCGTTTGCTGTTAGGACATGCTATGCTCGTAGACGTGGATTGGGTCAGTGAAATCCATGACGGATGTGAGTTTGTTAATTAAGGATTCAACTTAAGGTGGCAACATCAATACACATCTGGGTGGATTGAGACACCTGGGTATTCCAGCAATTGCCTGTTTTTTTATGGACCGCCACCCAGGCTCAAAGGGATCATGAGATTATTCATGCTAGAAACTTCTGTGTGCAGCCACAATGCTATTATGGGCTCTAGCATAGTATGAGTAAGTCGTGCGAACTCTTACAGTGGTGGACTAGCAGATGTAGGGGATGTAGGTTGGTACGGTCCGCCCGATCGTAAGGTGCAAGCGCTTCTGAAAGACTATGTCTTGGTCATCTGTTTCTCAAACACCATGCAGTGCGAGAAACCAAACGGAGGCGATCGAGTCTTGTGGGAAAAGTGCACAAACCTCTGCAGAGTGTACAAAGTGATCATGACTAGCCGTGTCCCCGGTTATGGACGTCTTGAGTATCTAGTACTTGGATTTTCATGTGCATCTCAACATGTTACTCTAATTTAGTATTGTTGGGTTTAATGATTACTTTAATTGGGGTTGAGAGGATGTCTATCTTCTCAACGATGTTTCAAATACCATGATAGTTAATTAAAATCTATTCCTTTGAAGTAGGGAAAAATTGGCTTTACGCAAAAACTTAACCATAGAGGTTTCCACCAGCCAAATATGCATATAGTATAGCTTTACTTTCATTGCATTCTCTTGTGTTACCTTGACAGCATATTCCATGTGCTGACCCGTTTTCGGGCTGCAACGTTTCATGTTGCAGACTTTTCAGACGACGAGTAAGATGCCCTTTTAGGTCGTGGTTCTATCTCAGTGATGCCGCTGGAGTTGATGGACTCACTTATCTTTCAAGCCTTCCGCTGTTATCGTGTTAGATGGCCTTCAGCCATATTATTTGTAATAAATTCATCGTTGGACTATTGATGTAACACGTGTGTGATTGCTACTCTGTTATAAATCCTTCAAGTACTTTGCGTGTCAGCATTACTGATCCAGGGATGACACTGATGCACAGAGATCAGACTGTTTGAGGTCTGGTCGCTACAAGATGGTATCAGAGCACACGTTGACTGTAGGACACGACCACTAAGACAAACCCTAGAGCACTATTCACTCTTCTCTTTCTGACTCCTCATCTTTTCTACTCTTTAGGATGGTGGAAGCAAAGCACAAGTTCATGCAACCGGATGATGATACGCCATTTGGACGACACCTGGAGGAAGTCACAAGATATCTAAACATTGGATTACCAAGTTTCACCGGAACCTACAATGCCACTCTACCTGAGGAGGAGTGTTGGTTGATTCAAGCTCAAGTTCCAGGAAGGACGTTCACACCCGTCACCTCACTCATAGCATTTTCCTTTAATGCGCCTACATGGAGCCTAGGAAGGAGCATGGCAGCCCACATTGCTATGGGAAGGATTGGAGAAGTCTACAAGCAGGAGCTAAAGGACACCATCTACCAGATTTGTGGACGCCGAGATGAGAATTGGGATATGATCAGCACCCGGAAGGATAGGTCCATTGCAGCATTCATCCAGGAGTTGAACCACCACATTCGTCGCCAGGAGCACCAGATGTGTGTAGGGATGATAGACTTGAAGAAGGACCTAAATAGGAATTTGGAGCTAGAGGAAGAACTCAAGTATACACGCGACGGATATGAGGAGGAGATGAAAATACTTGTGGAGAAGAATGATGATTTGACCCGGAAGTTAGGGATACTCATGGGAGAAGAAGACGAGGAAGAAGAACCCAAGGAGATTCCACCGGAAGACTATATCATCATAGATGACACAGATTCGGACGCTGAGGATAGCAAGGATGGAGACTATGAAGATGAAGCTGGAGCAGATATTATGGAATCCTCTACCGATCAATATTTTTAGATGACCACCCTGTGACTAGTAGTTTACCTCCATATATACTAGATTTAGAGCACCTCTGTAACGATCGTTAGATTTGTAAGACCTTGTTTGAAATTGATTGGTGTGATATGATTGTGTGGTTGTCTCATGTGCATATGGGTAGTGATTTTCCCCTTAGACCTCTTTTCTATTCTAATATCTTCCCTCTACACCCATCAGATGCCTCCAAGACGTGAATTCGAGTTCCCCCCTGAGCTCACCCAGTTGATCCAGCAGCAGAACACCCTAATGCAACTTCTTGTCTATAACACTCAGAACAACCAGAACAACAACAACAACCCTCCACCACCACCACCCGTGGACAACCTGACACGTTTCTTAAGGTTGCAACCACCTGTGTTTGCTAGCAGCATCGAACCAATAGTGGCTGATGACTGGCTACGCAAGATTGGAAGGGATTTGACCACCGCCAATTGCTCGGATGCTGAGAAGGTGCGATTTGCTGCACACCAGTTGTCTGGACCAGCCGCAGCATGGTGGGAGAATTACACAGCCACTTACCCCGTAGCAAATGTCACTTGGGATCAGTTTCAGCAAGCTTTTCGTACCGCCCATGTCTCAACTAGAGCAATGAGTATGAAGAAGCAGGAGTTTCGCAATTTGCGCCAAGGAAATCGTACTGTGGCTCAGTACGTGGATGAGTTTAGTACCCTATCTCGTTATGCCCCAGATGATGTGGCCACAGATGCCAAGAAGCAGGAGAGATTCATGGAAGGGTTGAATGATGAGATGAGTGTACAGTTGATGGTGGCAACTTTCAATAATTACCAGGAGTTGGTTGACCGCGCCCTAATGATTGAAAGGAAGCATCAACAGATTGAGAGTCGCAAGAGGAAGTATGGGCAAGGAAAGTATAATTCCGGAGCTCAGCAGAAGCCCCGTTTTACCCCTAAAGTGGTAGGACAGTTTCAGCATACCCATGGAGGAGGTAGCTCGCACAATCACAATGGCACCAAGAACGGCAATGGAAATGGGAATGGAGCCAATGGAAACCAGAGCCGCCCTACACCGTCCACACCCACCAAGAGGGATTTCAGCCATGTCACTTGTTACAAGTGCGGGAAGAATGGACATTATGCCAATGAATGCCTAGAAGTTAAGAATGGGAACGGCAATGGAAGCGCCGGGAAGAAGCCCAACCCGTTCAACAAAGGACAAGTGAACCACGTGATTGTGGAGGAGGTAGAGGAGCAACCAGATGCGGTTATAGGTAAGTTCTTAGTTAAGTCCTTTACTGCACTCGTTCTTTTCGATACTGGTGCATCGCATTCATATATTTCAAGGGGATTCATGGATAAGTAAAAGCTGCCGACCCAAGCCCTTAGATCGCCCATGTTAGTAACCTCACCAGGAGCGGAGTATATGGCTAAGTCATGGTGTGATCAGTTGCCCCTAAGGATTGGCAATTACATTTTCCCTTCAGACCTAATAGTATTGGAATCTTAAGGACTGGATGTTATATTAGGCATGGATTGGTTATCTAAGTATGAAGGGAATATTGAATGTGCGAGTAAGACCATTTTGCTTACTACGCCGGAAGGAAGAAGGATCAAGTATGTATCCCGGCATGAGTCAAAGAGGAGTAGATTAAATTCCTTGTCAGGAGTTGTTCAGGAGGAAGTGCCAGTAGTGAAGGATTATCCGGATGTGTTTCCAGAGGAGCTACCTGGCATGCCACCGGATAGAGATATAGAGTTTTTGATTGAACTTTTGCCAGGCACCGGGCCAATTTCTAAGAGACCATATATGATGCCCGCAAAGGATTTGGAGGAGATAAAGAAACAAATTAAGGAGTTACTGGATAAAGGATTCATACGCCCGAGTTCTTCGCCTTGGGGTTCGCCAGTACTTCTAGTGGAGAAGAAGGATGGATCGTTAAGAATGGTTGTTGATTACCGTGGATTGAATGAAGTAACGATCAAGAACAAGTACCCATTGCCGATGATCAATGATCTATTCGATAGATTGCAAGGAGCTAAGGTATTTTTCAAGATCGATCTGCGATCAGGGTACCATCAATTGAAGATCCGAGAGCAGGATGTACCTAAGACGGCCTTTACCACTAGGTATGGGTTGTACGAGTATACCGTTATGTCGTTTGGTCTGACAAACGCACCGGCATACTTTATGAACCTGATGAACAAAGTGTTTATGGAGTATTTGGATAAGTTCGTCGTAGTGTTCATAGATGATATTTTGATCTTCTCGAAGGATGAAGAGGAGCATGCGGAGCATTTGCGATTGGTGTTGGAGAAGCTCAGAGAACATCAGTTATATGCCAAGTTTAGCAAATGTGAGTTTTGGTTGAAGGAAGTCGGATTCCCCGGACATGTTATATCCGAAGAAGGAATAGCAGTAAATCCCGCCAAGGTGGACACTGTGACCCAGTGGGAAGCCCCAACAACAGATTGAGAGATCCGGAGTTTTCTTGGACTCGCAGGATACTACCAGAGATTTATCGAAAATTTCTCAAAGATTGCAAAGCCAATGACGGAGTTGTTAAAGAAGGACACCAAGTTCAGTTGGACAGAAGAATGTGAGGCTAGTTTCCAGGAATTGAAGAAAAGGTTGGTCTCATCCCCTGTGTTGATTCTGCCAAATCAACATAAGGATTATGAGGTGTACTGCGACGCTTCACGTCGAGGACTTGGAGCTGTTCTTATGCAGGAAGGAAGAGTTGTTTCGTATGCTTTACGACAACTGAAACCTCATGAGATGAACTATGCCACCCACGATTTGGAGTTAGCAGCCGTAGTGCATGCATTGAAGACGTGGAGACATTTTCTTATTGGGAACCAGTGTGAAGTATATACGGATCACAAGAGTTTGAAGTATATATTCACTCAGAAGGAGTTGAATCTTAGGCAAAGGAGATGGCTGGAACTCATTAAGGATTATGACATGAGATTGCATTATCATCTCGAAAAGGCTAACGTAGTAGCCGATGCGCTAAGCCGTAAGAGTCATGTCAATACCCTAATGATGAAAGATTTTCCAAAGGAGTTAGCCGAGGACCTATGAGAACTACGGTTGGAGATAGTTCCGAGAGGCTATGTAGCAACATTAGAAATCCAGTCTACCCTGATGGATAAAATCAGAGAAGCTCAGAAAGCTGACAAGGAGGTTGCCTCTATAAAGGAGAGGATGAGCGAAGGAAAAGCTAAAGGATTTTGTGAGGATGAACACGACACCCTATGGTTTTAGGATCGAATCTATGTGCCCAATGACACGGAGATCAGGAAGTTGATTTTACAGGAGGCCCATGATTCACCATACTCAATTCACCCAGGAAATTCTAAGATGTATTTGGATTTGAAGGATATTTTCTGGTGGACCGGTATGAAGAAGGATATTGCGGAGTACGTAGGAGTGTGTGATGTATGTCAAAGAGTAAAGGCAGAACATCAGAAGCCAGCAGGATTGTTACAACCTATGCCAATACCCGAATGGAAGTGGGAGAAGCTTGGCATGGATTTTATCACCGGATTGCCCAGGACCAAAGTAGGATATGATTCAACCTGGGTAGTAGTAGACCGATTGACGAAGGTAGCCCACTTTATTCCCGTGAAAAGCACTTATACCAGTGCAAAGTTGGCAAAGATATACATGACCAGAATTGTATGTCTGCATGGAGTTCCGAGGAGCATCGTATCAGATAGAGGAACCCAGTTTACCTCAAAGTTCTAGAATCAGTTACATGAAACTTTGGGTACCAGGCTAGAGTTTAGCACAGCGTTTCACCCGCAGACAGATGGATAGACGGAGAGAGTCAATCGGATTTTGGAGGATATGCTAAGAGCCTGTGCATTAGATTATGGATCTAGTTGGGATGACAACTTGCCCTACGCTGAGTTCTCATACAACAACAGTTACCAGGCCAGTTTGAAGATGGCACCGTTCGAGGCATTGTATGGAAGGAGATGCCGAACACCGTTGTCATGGGACGAAGTTGGAGACCGACAGTTGTTTGGACCAGACTTAATCAAAGAGTCCGAGGAGAAGGTGAAGTTGATCCGAGATAGACTGAAAGTAGCTCAGTCCAGGCAGAAGAGTTATGCAGACTCGAAGTGTAAGAAGATAACCTATGAGATCGGAGACAGAGCATACTTGAGAGTATCACCTCTGCGAGGAGTTAAACGTTTCGGAGTTAAAGGGAAGTTAGCCCCGAGATTTGTGGGACCTTACCGTGTTTTGGAACGCATGGGAGAGGTTGCCTATAAGTTGGAATTGCCCGAAGGATTGTCAGGAGTGCACGACGTGTTTCACGTTTCACAGCTTAAGAAGTGCCACGCGGAGACGGCCGATCTACCGCTTAGAGACACCATACCCCTGGAAGCAATTCAGTTGGACAGTGGTCTGACCTACGAGGAGAAGCCTGTTAAGATTCTCGACTTTTCGAGCAAAGTTACTCGTAGTAAGGTTATCAAGTTTTGCAAAGTTCAGTGGAGTCACCACAACGAGGAAGAAGCCACCTGGGAACGAGAAGATGATCTACGGAAGGACCACCCACACCTGTTCTCTAGCCAAGTCGAATCTCGAGGGCGAGATTCATTCTAAGGAGGGTAGGTTTGTAACATCCCAAATTTTCAATTTGTAATGTTATACATAGATCATATTTGCATTGCATGCTTTTTTTGCATTTTTGTTTGTGGCGTTCCTCGAAATTCTAAGCAACTCAAGGACCTACGGAGAGAGTTGGGCATTTTACCGTTTTCGTATTTGAGTTCGCTCGAATACCGGTACGAGGACAGTGTGATTCTAATTATTTCTCTCTCCTAAAAATATTTCTAAATACAAAAAAAATGAGCAGAGATAATATGACTTCTCCAAAATAACAGAAATATTGGAGGAAAAATGTTAAAATCACTTTTGGTATTTTCTGGATTTATTTGCGGTTTTATTTGCATAGGAAAAATGCGCGTTTTTTAAAATTGCATTTAGGTCCGGGAAAAATGTTCACCTTGTCCTAAATATTATTAGAGGATGATGAAAATTTATTTTGGGAATTTTGGAGTCCGTTTGGTATTTCTTTCGTTAGTTTTTCTGCGCCGGGACTCTATTAAAAAAAAAAGTGAACCGACTTAGATTCGTATAGGAGTAGGACTTTGGGCTTTATAAGTTGCAGCCGCCGGCCCGTTTCGCCAAGTCGCCAGCCCAGCCGCCGCCGCAACCCTAGCCGCCAGCCGCCGCCGCCGCCAGCCGCCGCCGCCGCGCCGTACCTCGCCGCCCTGCGCCGCACCCCGCGCCGCGTCGCCGCCTCCCGCCGCTGCCGCTGCCCGCACCGCGCCGCGCCGCCCGCCGCCCCGAGCCACGCCGTCGCCGCCCCGCCGCCGGAGCCACCGGACTTCGCCGCCGGAGCCGAGGTAGCAACCGCCGCCGCCATCGGTTTTCTCCAAAAGACCGATCGTTTTTTTTTAGGAAAACCCTAGATCTGTTTTTTTTATTTAGATAGATCGGTCCAGTTTTTCTGTCGGTTTAGTTATTTAGCGGACGTTCGTCCGTACGTCCGTTTTAACGAACGGTTTTCGTTAGTTAGCCGCAGACAGCGAACGTTCGTTCGTTAGCCTGATCGTCTGTTTTCTTTTTCGGGGTATTTATCCGCGGTTATTCCGATCGCGATTTCTGCCCTGATTTTGTTTTTCGTTTTTCTTTTCGCTCGAGAGTCGGAATCAGGTGATTCAAAATCCCAGATCTTCGTCTCGAAGCCCTCTTTACGTTTAATCACCTTGAACAAAGTTTTGGCTACTATAAAATTTGACTTTAGGCCAACTAGTAAACCGAAGCTCGTTTCTTTTGTAGTTTGAGTTTCGTTGCTTCTTTCGAGTTGATTCTTTTTGCAAACAGGAGTTCTTAAGTTGAACTTTCTGGTTAGATATCTTATTTGAGTTTTAATCATGCATTAGTTAAGTACTTATTGTATGCTTGTTTGATTGCGATAGAGTACCCGGAGTGCGCCGCTTGCTACTTTGAGTCTCTATGTTTTGCGGGTCATCAACAAGGCAAGTAACACTTTGATCATACTTTCCAATTACCCAGTTTTCATTGCATTAGTCCAACCCTCACACATTGCACGAGTAGGATCAATTAACTTGTGGGATTGGGAAGTAGATTGAGGTAGTACCTATTACCTGCATTACATTCAAACCTTTGGGAGTTACTTCTACGTTTGCTGTTAGGACATGCTATGCTCGTAGACGTGGATTGGGTGAGTGAAATCCTTGACAGATGTGAGTTTGTTAATTAAGGGTTCAACTTAAGGTGGCAACATTAATACACATCTGGGTGGATTGAGGCACCTGGGTATTCCAGCGATTGCCTGTTTTTTTATGGACCGCCACCCAGGCTCAAAGGGATCATGAGATTATTCATGCTAGAAACTTTCGTGTGCAGCCACAATGCTATTATGGGCTCTAGCATAGTATGAGTAAGTCGTGCGAACTCTTATAGTGGTGGACTAGCAGATGTAGGGGATGTAGTTTGGTACGGTCCGCCCGATCGTAAGGTGCTAGCGCTTCTGAAAGACTATGTCTTGGTCATCCGTTTCTCAAACACCATGCAGTGCGAGAAACCAAACGGAGGCGATCGAGTCTTGTGGGAAAAGTGCACAAACCTCTGCAGAGTGTATAAAGTGATCATGATTAGCCGTGTCCCCGGTTATGGACGTCTTGAGTATCTAGTACTTGGATTTTCATGTGCATCTCAACATGTTACTCTAATTTAATATTGTTGGGTTTAATGATTACTTTAATTGGGGTTGAGAGGATGCCTATCTTCTCAACGATGTTTCAACTACCATGATAGTTAATTAAAATCTATTCCTTTGAAGTAGGGAAAAATTGGCTTTACGCAAAAACTTAACCATAGAGCTTTCCACCAGCCAAATATGCATATAGTATAGCTTTACTTTCATTGCATTCTCTTGTGTTACCTTGCCAGCATATTCCATGTGCTGACCCGTTTTCGGGCTGCAACATTTCATGTTGCAGACTTTCCAGACGACGAGTAAGATGCCCTTTTAGGTCGTGGTTCTATACTCAGTGATGCCGCTGGAGTTGATGGACTCACTTATCTTCCAAGCCTTCCGCTGTTATCGTGTTAGATGGCCTTCGACCATATTATTTGTAATAAATTCATCGTTGGACTATCGATGTAATAAGTGTGTGATTGCTACTTTGTTATAAATCCTTCAAGTACTGTGCGTGTCAGCATTACTGATCCAGGGATGACACTGATGCACAGAGATCGGACTGTTTGAGGTCTGGTCGCTACAATCAAACATCACAACGTAAATGGGTGATTATAAAGATGCTCTACATGTGTCTCCGAAAGTGTTTGATGAGCTGGCATAGATCAAGAATAGGATTTGTCACTCCGAGTGTGGGAGAGGTATCTCTGGGCCCTCTCGGTAATACACATCATAATAAGCCTTGCAAGCAATGTGACTAATGAGTGAGTTGCGAGATGATGTATTACGGAACGAGTAAAGAGACTTGTCAGTAATGAGACTGAACTAGGTATAGAGATACTGACGATCGAATCTCGGGCAAGTAATACCGATGACAAAGGGAACAACATATGTTGTTATGCGGTTCGACCGATAAAGATCTTCATAGAATATGTAGGAGCCAACATGGCATCCAGGTTCCGCTATTGGTTATTGACAAGAGAGGTGTCTCGGTCATGTCTACATAGTTCTCGAACCCGTAGGGTCTGCACACTTAACATTCGTTGACGATATAGTATTATATGAGTTATGTATGATGGTGACCGAATGTTGTTCGGAGTCCCGGATGAGATAACGGACATGACGAGGAGCTCCGGAATGGTCCGGAGGTAAAGATTGATATATGGGATAATAGTGTTTGGCCTCCGGAAGGGTTCCAGAATTCACCGGAAGGGGTTCCGTATGTTTCCCGAAATGTTTGGGTACGAGGACACTTTATTTGGGCCAAAGGGGAAAGCCTACAAGGTTTTCGGAAAGCGCAAAAGGAAGTTTTGCAGAGTCCAGGGGCCAGACGCCAGGGTCCCTGGCGTCTAGGTCCAGACACCGGGAACCCTGGCATCTAGCCCTGGAGTCCAAGAAGGACTCTTGCCTTTCGGGTGAAACCGAGTTTGTGGAGGCTTTTACTCCAAGTTTCGACCCCAAGGCTCAACATCTAAATGGGGCAGGGATAACACCCAAGAGACATCAAGATACACCAAGCCATGTGCCGGCAACCCCGACCCTCTAGTTTATCCTCCATCTAGTTTCTGTAGTGCTTGGCGAAGCCCTGCATAGATTTTTCTTCATCACCAACCGTCACCACGTCATTATGTTGGCGGAACTCATCTACTACTTCGCCCTTCTTGCTGGATCAAGAAGGCGAGGACGTCATCGAGCTGAACGTGTGCTGAACGTGGAGGTGTCGTACGTTCGATACTTGGATCGGTTGGATCATGAAGACGTTTGACTACATCAACCGCGTTAATACAACGCTTCCGCTTTCGGTCTACGAGGGTACGTAGACACACTCTTCCCCACTGTGTACGACTACATCACTTGCTACCTTGCTGTTTTTATATTTCTAGACTACAAAAACCTATATCTACTATCCACACTACACTTGTATCACCATATCTTCGCCGAACTAGTGCACCTATGCAATTTACCATTGTATTGGGTGTATTGGGGACACAAGATATTTCTTGTATTTGATTGCAGGGTTGTTTGAGTAGAATTTTTTTGTTTTCCATGCAACATTCCCCAATAGTTGATGATGGGCATGTCACCTCAAATCATCCTATTGTTCCACCCCGGTTGGAATCTCGCATGTGACAGAGTTAGACGGGTATTAATGCACTTGAAAGGTCAATTAAGAGTGCAATATTGTTGCTTTTGCATTACCGGTTGCAAAATAATTTGAAGGTAGTGTTGGGCCTTCTTCATATTCCGAGGCTATTATTTCTAGTGATAGAAATAAGTGGATGACCGCTATGGATGATGAGATGGAATCACTTGAAAACAATGGACTTGAGATTTGATAAATTGCCAAGGGAGAATAAACCTATTCATTATAAGTGGGTTTTCGAAAGAAAAGAAGGTGTTTCTCCTAATGATGGGGCAAGATATAAAGCAAGGTTAGTTGCTAAAGGTTATATTCAAATTCCAAGTATTGATTATACGAAGTATTTTCTCCTGTTGTGAAACATAACTCTATTCGCACTTTACTCGGTATTGTTGCCATGAATGATTTCGAGCTTGGACAATTAGATGTTAAAACTGCGTTCTTACATGGAGAATTAGAAGATGATGTTTATATGTAACAACCTAAAGGTTTTATTATTTTTGGAAAAGAAAAGGTTGTCTGTAAGTGAAAGAAATCTCTTATTGATTAAACCAATCCCCTAAAGAGTGGTACATGAGATTGGCACTTTTATGCTCTCAAGTTTTCAAAAGGTCTAATTATGATAGTTGTGTTTATTTGAAAATTATCAATGGTTTAGCTATTTATTTGCTTCTTTATGTTGATGATATGTTAATTGTTGCAAAGAGTATGGCAAAGATTGATGAACTAAAGAAGTAATTGAGTAATGAATTTTAGATGAAGGATTTGGTTGCCACAAAGAAAATACTTGGCATGTAAATATCCAAAGATAGACCGTCTAGAAAAGTATATCTAAGTGAGAAGGGATAATCGATAAAGTTCTTCGTCATTTTAATATGCACAATGCCAAGCCTGTCAGTACTCTGTTAACTGCACACTTCAAATAATATTCAGTCTTATTTCCCGAGTCATATACTGATATTGAGTACATGTCTAGAGTTCCATATTCGAGTGCACTTGGTTCACTTATGTATGACATGATTTGTTCCCGTCACGATTTATCATATGCATTGAGTGTTGTCCGTAGATACATGGTTAATCCTGGAAAGAGCATTGGAAAGCAGTCCGATGGATTTTCATATACTTGTGAGGTACTTCTAATGCTTATTTGCAGTTTGGGAAAAGTAGAGATGAACTTGTTGATTTTGTTGATTCTGATTTTGCTGATTCTCGATAAGAGAAGATCAATCACATGTTATGTTTCCACAATTGGTGGTTGTGCTGTGAGTTGAAGAGCAACTTTGGAGTGTATTGTGGCTTGTTCCACTACTGATGCCGAGTATATGACTATTTTTTATGCATGCAAGGAAGCTATCTGGTTGAGAGGCTTATACACTGAGCTTTGTGGAGATCCATCTTGCCCTAGCGTATTTTGTGACAGTAAAAATGTTATATGTCTTACAAAGAATCCAATGTATCATGAGAGACCAAAGCACATTGAAGTCAGATTTCACTATATTCGAGATGTATTGCTGAAGATAATTTGAAGGTATGAAAAATAAGTAGTCATCGTAGTCCTACTGATATGATCACAAAGCCAGGTCCTACGAATAAGCTTGTGATTTTCTCATGCTTAGTTGGTATTTCTCACTAATCCTATGAACTTTGACGCACAAATTTTTTATGCTGATTTGGATGGAGATTGTTAAATTGTGATCCAATTTCTAATATCGTGTTGGACTAGATGTAGTACAAATAGTGCGGGGCATTGCGTTGACGTTGACGTGTACGAGTATAACTTGTTTACTTGTCCTTCAAGGAATCTTATGTATTGCCCCCTCATATATATACCTCATGTAGTCGCACTGAAATATTGTCTCTCGTCTCGTGCTTGTAACACTCATTTATCATAGTGCTTTGTCTTTTCGAACAAATGTTAGGGCTTAAAATTAATTTTAACAAGAGCGAACTGTTCTGCTTTGGTAGGGCCAAAGAGGAGCAAGATGCGTATAGACATTTGTTTGGGTGTGAAATGGGGTCTTTTGCCTTCTAGTTATCTACGAATCCCGATTCACCACCGTAGACTCACTAACAAAGAATGGAAATGCATCGAGGATCTATTTGAGAGAAAAAAACTAAGCTACGCGAAGGTAAGCTTATGTCCTATGAAGGTAGGTTGTCATTGATTAATTCAGTTCTTACCAGTATGATGATGTTTTTGTTGTCTTTCTTTGAAGTGCCCAAAGGGGTACGGAAACGGTTAGACTTTTATCGGTCTCGATTCTTTTGGAAATATGATGAGGTTAAATCAAAATACCGCTTGACAAGATGGGATATCATTTGCAGACCCAAGGACCAGGGGGACTTGGGATTGAAAACTTGGAAGTTAAAAACAAATGCCTACTGAGCAAATGGTTGTTTAGGTTATCGGTAGGGACTGACGGTATGTGGGCACAGATTTTCCGAAACAAATATTTACATTCTAAATCTCTGGCCCAGGTTACCATGCGACCTAATGACTCGCCATTCTGGAAGGGGCTAATGAAGATAAAAGATGTCTTCCTCCATAGAGCAAAATTTGTTGTTGGTAATGGTACTACAACAAGATTTTGGGAGGATACATGGCTAGGGGAGACGCCGCTAGCCCTACAATATCCCAACTTTTACAAATTTGTGCAACATAAGGTTGATTACATCACTACAGTATTACAAGCGGTCCCGTTAAATATCCAGTTCAGGAGGTCCTTGGTTGGGGAACGTTGGAACTCCTGGCTGCACCTTGTCAGGAGATTGATGGATGTTCAACTCTATGACCAACCTGGTTCTTTCCAGTGGAAGCTAATTGTAAGTGGTATGTTTACGGTTAAATCGTTATACTTGGATCTTATAAACTCTGTCCCAATCCCAAGATCTATCCATATTTGGAAGAACAAGATTCCCTTGCGAATAAATTTTTTATATGATTTGTTCTCAAGCAAGTGATCATCATCAAAGACAATTTGCTTAGGCGGAGATGGGTAGGAAGTGCAACTTGTTGTTTATGTAATAGAGATGAAACAATACAACACTTGTTCATTGACTGCCTCTAGCCAAGTTGCTTTGGTTACTGGATGCAACCGTTGGGAGATGGTAGCGCGGGGTATCTTCAACTGGTTTCGATGGCGGTCCATTAATAGGATAGGTGTCTAGTCATCATATCCTCTTATAATGCCGGTTGTGGCGATTTTATTTTGAGACTTGTTGTTTTATGTTGCTCCGTTTGCGAGCAAAACTATTTTGAGACTTTGTATTTCTTTGGATTTAATAATAGAGCCGTATGCATCTATCGATGCAGAGACCGGGGGTGATCCCCTAAAAAAATATTATAGTGAATTGCTTCTTCATACGAACGTGGTTATTTTTCGCAAGGGTTTTTCACATTCAAGCTGTGTCTTGTTGATCTCGCTTTATCTAACAGGGCTGCCGGCGAGCAATTGGCGCTCGCTCTGGAGGATCGTGACGGGTACTGCTTTCGTTCTCCCTTTGCAGAGAAAAATTAATGGACAGATAAGATTATCATCACGCTACATATTGGCATGTACATCAATCATCAGCGTCATCTGGACTAGAGGGGCAATCATTTCCACGAAAATGCGAGGCAAAAGGTCAAGTTAGGGAGTGGTAACTAAATTCGCAGCATCAGTGCTCGACTCCAGGGTGGTAGACGAAGTGTGGCGGCGACTGCTCACTCCTCATGTGAGTTTCCTCGTGCTGGTACTGATACTGGTGCTGGTACTGGTACTGGCTGCTGCTCCTCTCCTCATGGTGGTAATGCGACTGTGCGCTCATCTCCTCCTCATACTGTGAGTGTGAGCTTCTCACATGTTGCTGCTGCTCCGATTTGTCGATTCTCACCTCTATGGTGGCCTCCTCCTTCTGATCCTCCTGCTCAAACATATGGAAGATGGGGTGCAGGTATGCGTTTGCCAGGTAGGTCTTGAGGTTCAGGCTCGGCTCCGATGCATGCTCCATCACGTCCTTCTCCATCGCTTCCTGAAGTTCAGAAAAGAAAACAACCATGTCAGGTCTTGCAAACGACCATCCAAGCAAAAATCACACGGGGTGCGGACAGAGGCAGCGCACTGACCTCTAGAGGATACTTTCGGAACGCGGGCTCGAACCGACTCTTGCAGTACTTGTGGAACCATAGTGTCAGCAAAGGCAGGAAGATGAGCAGCGGAGTGGAGTAGGCGGCCTTCATCGTGCTCATCAGCCCAAAGAGAGTCACATGAGAGATGAGCAAGCTCGCTATGATGCGTGAATGGACCTGGGGCCAGAACGCCGCCGCGCTTTCGTACTCCTGGTTGTACACATTGATGATCTGAAACCAAGAATGAAGGTAGGTTGTCAGTGCACTGGCTCTGATGCGGCAAATGCATAGAATGGTAGATAGAGGTCAAAGCAGTATCCATCCACTCACCTGATGCCTGTAGACAAGGTAGGCGAAGGCAAAGAAGACGATTATGAAAGGAAGGAGAATGGGGGTGACCACCGCGTACACGAGCCCAAGGAGGAAATACAACTGCAGGGATGGAAGGTTTTCTCCAAGTGCAATGCTGCGTGGATCCATCGCCCTCTCCCTGTCCCGCTCGGTTTTCACGATGAACATGTTCTTCAGATGGTAGATGACCAGTGGCTTCACCCGAAGAATCTCGTTGGCGATGCCGGCCCAGCCATCTACCATTATGTACGTCATGAAGAATGTTGCTTTCATTGGTACAGCCACTCCAATGGTCCTTGGTATTCTGTAAAAGGAGACGCGGCGGGTTTGTTACCGTTTATGACTAGATATCCAACATTTTTCATTTGTGCATTTTGAGAGTTTGTACTAGTACATTCTAGTCATATGAAGCGGCAGCACAGTGACTAATGAAATGAAGACATTTTTTTCGTAAAGGGGATAGTCAATGGAGTGAAGACATGGGAAAATAAGTTTTGGTTCATGTATGTTGCCATGTTGGCAGAAGAATGTTTGATGAAGCTTACTGTGAAGGAGGATCGTGAAAAAAGGAATCTAGCTGCTCAAAAGCTGTGCCAGCAATTATGCTTCCAAGAAATACATTCACCAGCATGAAGTAGTAATATTTGGAAGCAGTTCTTCTTTCCAGCGATGACAAAGAGACATAGCCTTCAACTTTTGACATGATCATAAGAACCGTAGGGAGGATATAGAGAAAGAGCTTCAAAGCCAGACCGGGAAGGAAACCCTGCAGGAAGGACTTCACCACCTTTCTGCAAGTTGAAAATAAGTCATGTGAGTGAATAGAAATAATGAGCAATCACAAGAAGCTTGATGCGCCAAAAACAAAATTCCTTACACTTCTATTACGGGCCTCAAGAAAGGCGCAACTCTTTCAATACCCTCGAGATTGGCAAGTGATTGCACAAATGCAATAGGTATCATGTAGAAGAACACCAAAGCAAAGACCGCAATTGATATGAGAAACTTGCGTATGCTCAGAGAGAAAAATGGAATAGCAAGATTCTGCCAATAAACGTCGCGTGGTTCAGGAGCCCAATTGGTCAGCCATTGTGTGGGATTCTTTGACTGTTGTGTCTGTGCACATACAGCAGCACCCCATCTTGAGTCAAATGTCACAAAAGAAACTGGCATAACGGCTTTTGGATCATTCAAAACTCTCTGACGCTCTGATGCAATCTGAAAATATTGACGTAAACGTAGCCTGTGTTAAAATCATAAACATAGGTACATCTGATCTGCATAGGGTCTAGAAATTCAGCATGCACGGTAAAATGTGTTTTTCCTATCCAATAAGGAATCATAACGCCAACAAATTGTAGACGTACCCTCTTATCAAGTTCGCTAATTCTAGCCCGGTAGTAGTCGATTTGATCCACTTGTCTACCGCAGAAACCAAAGCATCCTGTCTGAAATACCATGAACAAGGTTAGCAGTTTATATGCACATATCCAAAAATAACAGAAGCAATGATTGGAATATTACCCTTCCAGTTGGTCTTTTCTCAGGATGCCTTTCAAACTTTAGCTGGTAGTAATCCAGCCAGTTTTGAAGTCTCTCCTTTTGCTTTACAAGTTTAGCATACCGGTTTGCATTGTAAACAGCCTGAATGTAAAAATATAAGGTAAGTTATTTACGAGCATTTGTTTAAAATCAACTAGAATGCGGGAAACATCCTTCGGGACAAAATGCAAGGCGAATATGACTTGAGGAAAGGCGAGGATAGCATACCTGCTGACCAAGATAGTGGTCTGGATGGTTCCTGCGGAAGAATTCGTCAACTGTCTCAGATGTCGAATGGCTTGAAACACGAGGTATGTTTCTAACAATCACCTGGCAATTTTCACATATATTAAATGCTACAGTAGGACAGCTCTCGACACATAGCAAACTTCGTTAATGTACTTACAGTGAACTGATCAGCACAACGTTTCTGAGAAGCCAGGAAATGTAATCTCATAAACGCCACATTACTGTACTCTTTGTACAGCATAAAGCACGTCCAAAATGTGAACACATACGCCATTAAAAGATGAATAAAGAACCTGAAATAAAATGGGATGGCAATGATCAACGTTTGAGAGTACTGTTGCAAATCAGAACATACACCCTAGAGCATAGACTTTTACAGAACAATGTTCTGACTTTGTGTTAAGATAAAAAATGAACTGGCAAACTTAGAGTTCATAATTTAGCTGAAGCTTACCTGTTGGAGCCCGGGCTAACATTTGATATGGATAGCTTATCAATATCACTAAACATGACATCTTTTCTCAGGTTCAGTAATGTCCCGCCAGAGACATTGACTGGAATGAGAACCAGCAAGGCGACAACCATGACCGGCAGAAAAATCTTGAGGCTGCCGGTGAGACCAGAGGAAAAAAATAGTTAGTGTACAAACATAGGGCTCAAACTGAACCTGTAAAATAATAATAAGGTAGTAAGTTCTAAATCCTTTTCCTTGACAAAAAGGGGGAAGGGAAAGGTGAAATTTCTCCAAAAGCACCGCCTGAGCAACTAAGGTCAACAGAATAATTTTTGCTTCTTGGTCGGATGGCCGTAAAGCATCGCCCACATGCGAGGATAAACGTGAAGGAGAAGTTTCGCCGGATCGAGAAACGCTTATTAGATGGTGGAATTAAGTTTTATGGTTTCCCCGTCTGTACAGTAGAAGGGACCAGCGAACCAGGTTGTCAGATCAATCAATATTTACTATTGAAAACATGGCTGCATTCTGAAGAGGGAAACCTCTGGGATCAAATTCCGTCGAAAGCGGCAAGGAAAGCATCTCCGGTTTGTAAACGCCGGTGGTTGGTCCCGCCCTCCCCGCATGCTGAGTGATCGGTTGGAGCCACACGGAAAAGTTGCGTGTTGTTTAGTGGGAGAGCACCACTACTTAGCTAGGAATATGATACGGGTCGGCGTTGTGGTGGTGTATACTCGATTGCACCAGGCAGGCTAAAGTACTAGTCTAAAGCTGGATAAGTCCGTGCCTTGGCTGAAAGAGCGCCCGTGATCGTGCAAAACAATCCAAGGATATCTGACGGGCGGATGGCGCCATTTTCAACGCGCAACTGAATTGGATGGCTGCCACGACGTGCCAGGATGACCTCTGCTATCACCAACGTTGTCACCAGACACAAGCAACATTTCTCCGGATAATCACGCAAGCCGTCACTCTGAGATCCAATCAGTTGTGGCTTGAGTTGATAAGTCTAATTACTAGCAAGGATCAAAGTTTTAAATAGCGCGCTAAGCCTCTTAGCGGCGGACCTCTTCTAAATGCTATAGCATGCTATTACGGCGCTATAGCGGGCTATTTAAAATGTTTGCTCATGTGGTTGGATACAATACATTTAACGCGGAACCTCTTCTAAAAGCTATAGCGTGCTATAGCGGAGGGCTATTTAAAACTTTGGCAAGGATTAATATCAAAAGCATCAGGGTTAAAACCTTGGGAGGGAAATTGTACTACAGTGTTTCGTTGGGGAAGAATGCTGGTTTGGGGTTTGGGTGCGCAATCTCCGGAGCATGTGAGGATCACATGTTCCGTATGAGAGAACCGAACAAGCATTTGTGCTGTGCAACAAAGGAAACAGCTAGCAGCAGTGAGAAGGCAAGGTATAGGCGTGCATTATTGACACGCAAACCAACAACTCATCCAGGCAGGCAGGCAGGCAGGGGCAGGCCAAGGTTGCAAATTTGGCGAAAAGCGCTTGTGACATTAATGGCAATGCCGTAATCCGCTGCCATCAATTTGGCGAAAAATGAAAAAGGATGAACCAAATGCGGCTGTTATGCTATCTGGGGAGCGGAGCAAATTGGCTGTGGAGGAATTGGGTTGACAAAATAGTAGTAACCGATCGCACTCCTCCCAAATTGCAGAATTCCGTAGTAGTACTGGTCGAGAGCAGAGCAGTGGTGGGAGTGGGAAGATGGAAATTGCAGTGTACCCGAGCGTGTAGATGCGGAGGTAGACGGCGGAGTCGAGGCCGGCGTGGTGTATGAGCTCGGTCTGGGTCATGCGGAGCGCGCCGGGGACCCAGCTGAGGAACTTGAAGTAGGTGCAGAGGTTGAGGTTGATGGCCCTGCGGAGGCCGCGGTGGTCGGCGGCGCGCTTCCCGGCGATGTAGAGCTTGGGGAAGTAGACGCGGTCGTTGATGGGCTGGATGCGGAGCACGGCGAAGAGCAGGAGGAAGACGAAGGCCCCCAGGATGTTGATGAAGGCCGACACCCCGAGGTCCTGCAGCGTCGCCATGGCTGGGATGGGCTGCTAGGGTGGACGGACGGGCTGCTCGTCGCTGGGTTTGCCGTCTGCGCCGCCGCCTAGCTAGCAGCAGCCGCGCCGGCGCATGCGCGGCGAGGAAGGAAGGGGAGAGGAGGCTGGCGGAAATTGAGGGCGCGGGGGCGGGGGCGGGGGTGGTGGCGTGATGGAAGGTGGAGTAAATGGAGGGAAGAGCAGTCGAGCCGGGTTCCTCGCTTGGAATTTTGTGGAGCCCACCGGCCAGGCCACCGCCGCTCTATCTCGTCACGGATGCTACGCAGCGCTGTCTCTGCTTGCCGTCACAATGCGTTCTGACTGTGTACGTAGTAAAATTGAGTACGTAGTGGCCACTTCAAGTACAAGCGGCCGCACGGGCAGCTAGCTGGTACTCGAATGCAGTAGTGCAGGCGGGTTTGACTGGCACTGTATGCCTAGCCTGCCATTCTGTGCTCCGCGCACACCCGCGTGCCCGCGTAGGCCAAGTAAAGTTTGCGCGTTAAACTTTCGTTCACACGCCTACCTGCCTGCCTGACACCCTCTTTTGTAACAACCTTAAAAATAGAAGGTTGCATCACATGCACCATGAATTGACTACTCACTCCATCATCGCAGCGCAGGCACGGACAGCCGGAGAGGGAGCCAGGCCCAGCGAACTATCCAGACAGTTTGGCAGGCATGGCCATTTGCAGCTCTACTCGCCTGCCGTGTCCATGTGCATACACACCGCGCCCACGCGCCTCAACTTCTAACCTTGCCAACGGAACAACAACACGAAAAGAGGATATACAGTATGTGGCACGGAGGGAGGTGCAGGAAACGGCAAATTTGACTATTTTGACCTGTTGCTACAATCAATTCACAGAATGAACTGCCCGTGAAACTATTTCACAGCCATAATCTTTTTGTGTAGCGCCCGCCACGACGGCGCCACACTACACTGTGCAACGCCTAGCTCGGGGGCGCTACACGCCTTGCCAGCGTCGCACTCCGAACTGCCTAAAAATTACTAAGTCAGTGTGCAACGCCTGAGAGCTAGACGCCACACTATACAGTGTAGCGCCTAGCTCCTAGGCGTTGCATTAGTGGTTGCTTCATTTTATAGTGCAACCACTAGTGCAACGCCTAGGAGCTAGGCGCTACACTGTATAGTGTGGCGCCTAGCTCTCAGGCGTTGCACACTGACTTAGTAATTTTTCGGATCACCCGGGTGCGACGCTGGCTAGGCGTGCAACGCCCCCGAGCTAGACGCTGCACCGTAGGGTGTGACGCCGTCGTGGCAGGCGCTACACCAAAAGGTCAGGGGTGTGAAATAATTTCGCGGGCAGTTCATTCCGTGAATTGATTTGGTTAACAGGTCAAAATTGTTAAATTTGCCGCAGGAAACAAATGATTGAACGCCTACCTCGTGCACATGGGGTCGGGGCTCAAGCTTGGCATTTCCCAGAGAGCCTCCTTCATTTCCGGTCAACTATTCTGCATACCGTTCTCTAGCTCCTATCAACGGCCGGGTCACATGCATACATACTCTTGTCAGATGGATGGAATTATACTAGTACAGTACTTTATAGCTAGGGAGCTAGCTAGACTGTGATGCTGCGCGATCGGTTAACCTTACGTGTTTTCACACACACACAAAATATTATGTGTTCTTTTGTTTGTTTTGTAATAGAATTATTAGGCCTAGCCCGTTTAATAATTCAGATTTTGGCAGTAACTCTACCTCGTCTTCTATCCATGTGAGCGAGCGAAAGAGAGAGAGGGCGAGAGCCGCAGAGCGAACGACCTATCCTCGGCCCCAGGCTCACGCTTGGCCGGCCGTCGATTGGATGGAAGAGCGATCAGCCGTCGATTGGATGGAAGAGCGATCAGCCGTCGATTGGATGGAAGAGCGATCAGCCGTCGATTGCGTTGCATATTGTTAGTCCCTCTGTTTTATAATGTATGATGTTTTTTTAATACTAGTAGGGTCAAAAAATTATCTTGTATTATGAGACGGAGGAAGTAGAACGTAAACGATGTATCTC
>LR738709.1:427198484-427361110 GCA_902687465.1 Secale cereale
CCCTCCCTTTTGTGATGCTACAATTATTAGCTGCGGAGAGGAACACTATGACATATATAAAAGAAAATTAAACATAGATGAATGAAAAATCATCTGCATCATGGTTTGATAGACGCCATGCCCGACGGTTAATACTAGGAAATACCTTATAAGTACTCCCTCCGTTTCTTTTTAGTCTACATATAAGATTTGGTCAAAGTCAAATTTTGTTAACTTTGACTAAGTTTATAGAATATTATATCAAGATTCACAATATGAAATCAATATTGTTAGATGCATCATGAACTTAATTTTCATACTATACAACTTTAGTATTGTAGATGTTGATATATAAAGTTGGTCAAACTTTACAACGTTTGACTTTGACCAAATCTTATATGCAGACTAAAAAGAAACGGAGGGAGTAGATGCTTAGTAGTAGCGTTGGGTAAGTGCCCCACGCTACTGTTAAACAGTATTAACGCGGGCCACGGACTAGCACTACAGATACATTGTAGTAGCAGCACGGGTGGACACAACCCTCGCTGCTGCTAAGTGGGCCCTATGGTACCCCGAGTCGAGCCATAGTAGCAGCGCTGGGTATAAGACCCGTGCTACAACTAACCTGGTAGCTGTAGGGTGAGGCCCATACCTAGCGGTATCACTGCTGCTATACGAGGCCAGTTGATGGGACCCATTTAGCAGCAGCACCGTCAAGGTACGACAATCCATGGGACCAGCAAAGGCCCCCTTTGCGGTTCGGCTATGGGGATTGACGTGCACAAAGAGCAAAATCAGAAATCAACACAAGGGATTTACCCAGGTTAGGGCCACCATGAAGTATAAAATACTACTCCTAGTTTGGTGGATTGATGTGTATGAGCTCAAGTTACAGAAGAGCGCAACTTATCGGCAATGTGCTCGGGAAGTGCAGCTACCCGCGTAAATGAGCAAAGCCTCGACCCTTGTTAAGGTAGTCGTGTGCCTCCTTTTATATATCAAGGGGTAATGGCAAAATGGTCACACAACAAAAAAAAGACACATCCATGAAATTTTGGCCCGAACAAAAAAAATTATGTCATGCTTATGACACTTCTATGACGATAATTGTGACAAAAGAACGTATCATCATAGATGTGGTGGGCACCTACTTCTATGACAAAAAATCATGACTAGAAAATGGGCTTTTCGTCCTGGGCGGGCCAGAGGCGCACCTGCATGACATTCTTTGGCCCGTCCTGAAGGAAATATGCCCTAGAGGCAATAACAAAGTTGTTATTTATATTTCCTTATATATCATGGTAAATGTCTTTTATTCATGCTAGAGTTGTATTAACCAAAAACTTGATACATGTGTGAATACATAGATAAAACGGAGTGTCCCTAGTATGTCTCTACTTGACTAGCTCGTTAATCAAAGATGGTTGAGTTTCCTAACCATAGACATGCGTTGTCATTTGATCAGCGAGATCACATCATTAGGAGGAGGATGTGATGGACAAGACCCATCCGTTAGCTTAGCACTATGATCGTTTAGTTTTATTGCTATTGCTTTCTTCATGACTTATACATGTTCTTGTGACTATGAGATTATGCAACTCCCGAACACCGTAGGAACACTTTATGTGCTATCAAACGTCACAACGTAACTGGGTGATTATAAAGATGCTCTACAGGTGTTTCCAAAAGTGTTTCTGGTGTTGGCATAGATAAAGAATAGGTTCTGTCACTCTGAATGTCGGAGAGGTATCTCTGGGCCCTCTCAGTAATACACATCATAATAAGCCTTGCAAGCAAATGACTAATGAGTTAGTCACAAGATGATGTATTACAGAACGAGTAAAGAGACTTGCCGGTAACAAGATTGAACTAGGTATGATGATACCGATGATCGAATCTCGAGCAAGTAACATACCGATGACAAAGGGAACAACGTATGTTGTTATGCGGTTTGACCGATAAAGATCTTCGTAGAATATGTAGGAGCCAATATGAGCATCTAGGTTCCGATATTGGTTATTGACCGGAGATGTGTCTCGGTCATGTCTACATAGTTCTCGAACCCGTAGGGTCCGCACGCTTAACGTTCGATGACGATTTGTATTATGAGTTATGTGTTTTTGATGACCGAAGATTGTTCAGAGTCCCGGATGAGATCACGGACATGAAGAGGAGTCTCGAAATGGTCGAGACATAAAGAATGATATATTGGACCATGTTATTTGGACACCGGAAGTGTTCCGGATAGTTTGGATAAAACCGGAGTGCCGGAGGGGTTACCGGAACCCCCGGGGAAGTAATGGGCCTTAGGGGGCCTTAGGGAAGAGAGAGGGCAGCAGCCAGGAGGTGGCGCCCCCCAAGGGGAGTTCGAATAGGACTAGGGGAGGGGGCGCGGCCCCTCTTTCCCTCTCCCTCTCCCTGCTTCTTCTCCTACTTGGACTAGGAAAGGGGGGGTCCAACTCCTACTTGGAGTAGGATTCCCCCCCCCCCTTGGGCTCGCCCTATGAGGGCCGGCCGGCCTCCCCCTTGCTCCTTTATATACAGGGGCAGGGGGGCACCCTAGAACACACAAGTTGACAATTATTTTAGCCGTGTGCGATGCCCCCTCCACAGATTCCACCTCAGGTCATATTGTCGTATTGCTTAGGCGAAGCCCTGCGCGGATCACATCATCAACACCATCACCACGTCGTCGTGCTGATGGGACTCTCCCTCGTCCTCAACTGGATCAAGAGCTCGAGGGACGTCATCGTGTTGAACGTGTGCTGAACACGGAGGTGCCGTACGTTCGGTACTTGGATCGGTTTGATCGTGAAGACGTTCGACTACATCAAGCGCATTACCAAACGCTTCTGCTTTCGGTCTACGAGGGTACGTGGATATGATGTCTACTACACAACCTTCTTCTTGTAGACATTGTTGGGCCTCCAAGTGCAGAGGTTTGTAGGACAGTAGCAAACTTCCCTCAAGTGGATGACCTAAGGTTTATCAATCCGTGGGAGGCGTAGGATGAAGATGGTCGCTCTCAAACAACCCTGCAACCAAATAACAAAGAGTCTCTTGTGTCCCCAACACACCCAATACAATGGGAAATTGTATAGGTGCACTAGTTCGGCGAAGAGATGGTGATACAAGTGCAATATGGATAGTAGATATAGGTTTTTGTAATCTGAAAATATAAAAACAGCAAGGTAACTAATGATAAAAGTGAGCGTAAACGGTATTGCAATGCTAGGAATCAAGGCCTAGGGTTCATACTTTCACTAGTAAAAGTTCTCTCAACAATAATAACATAAATGAATCATATAACTATCCCTCAACATGCAACAAAGAGTCACTCCAAAGTCCCTAATGGCGGAGAATAAACGAAGAGATTATTGTAGGGTGCGAAACCACCTCAAAGTTATTCTTTCTGATCGATCTATTCAAGAGTTTGTAGTAAAATAACACGAAGCTATTCTTTCTATTCGATCTATCCTAGAGTATGTACTAGAATAACACCTTAAGACACAAATCAACCAAAACCCTAAAGTCGCCTAGATACTCTATTGTCACCTCAAGTATCCGTGGGCATGATTATACGACATGCATCACACAATCTCAGATTCATCTATTCAACCAACACAAAGAACTTCAAAGAGTGCCCAAAAGTTTCTACCGGAGAGTCAAGACGAAAACTTGTGCCAACCCCTATGCATAAGTTCACAAGGTCACTGAACCCGCAAGTTGATCACCAAAACATACATCAAATAGATCACGTGATATCACATTGTCACCACAGATAAGCACATGTAAGAATACATCAAGTGTTCTCAAATCCTTAAAGACTCAATCTGATAAGATAACTTCAAAGGGAAAACTCAATCCATTACAAGAGAGTAGATGGGGATAAAGATCATAAGATCCCACTATAATAGCAAAGCTCGCGATACATCAAGATCGTGTCATCTCAAGAACACGAGAGAGAGAGAGAGAGAGAGAGAGAGAGAGAGAGAGAGAGAGAGAGATCAAACACATAGCTATTGTACATACCCTCAGCCCCGAGGGTGAACTACTCCCCCCTCGTCATGGAGAGCGCCGGGATGATGAAGATGGCCACCGGAGAGGGATTCCCCCTCCGGCAGGGTGCCGGAACGGGTCTAGATTGGTTTTCGGTGGCAATAGAGGCTTGCGGCGGCGAAACTCCCGATCTAGGTTATTTTCCGGAGGTTTCTGTATATATAAGGGGTGTTGGAGTCAGGAACAAGTAAAGGGGGTCTCTAGGCTGTGCACGAGGTAGGGGGCGCGCCCAGGGGGGCGCCCCCTACCCTCGTGGGCAGCCCGGGGATCTTCTGGTCCACCTCCCTGGGCGCGCCCCCTACCCTCGTGGGCAGATGGGGATCTTCTGGTCCTCCTCCGATACTCCCTGGGCTTCTTCGGGTCCAAAAATAACCTCCGTTGAGTTTCAGGTCATTTGGGCTCCGTTTGGTATTCCTTTTCTGCGATACTCAAAAACAAGGGAAAACAGAAACTGGCACTGGGCTCTGGGTTAATAGGTTAGCCCCAAAAATCATATAAAGTGTATATAAAAGCCCATAAAACATCCTAGAAGGATAATATAATAGCATGAAACAATAAAAAATTATAGATACGTTGGAGACGTATCAAGCATCCCCAAGCTTAATTCTTGCTCGTCCTCGAGTAGGTAAATGATAAAAACAGAATTTTTGATGTGGGATGCTACATAACATAATTCTCAACGTAATTTTCTTTATTATGGCATGAATGTTCAGATCCGAAAGATTCAAGATAAAAGTCTATATTGACATAAGAACAACAATACTTCAAGCATACTAACAAAGCAATCATGTCTTCTCAAAATAACATGGCCAAAGAAAGTTCATCCCTACAAAATCATATAGTTTGGCTATGCTCCATCTTCATCACACAAAATACTCAAATCATGCACAACCCCGGTTTCAGCCAAGCAATTGTTTCATACTTAAATTTTTCAAACTCTTTTAACTTTCACGCAATACATGAGCGTGAGCCACGGATATAACACTATAGGTGGAATAGAGTGGTGGTTGTGGAGAAGACAAAAGAGGAAGATGGCCTCACATCAACTAGGCGTATCAATGGGCTATGGAGATGCCCATCAATAGATATCAATGTGAGTGAGTAGGGATTTCCATGCAACGGATGCACTATAGCTATAAATGTATGAAAGCTCAACAAAAGAAACTAAGCGGGTCTGCATCCAACTTGCTTGCTCATGAAGACCTAGGGCATTCTGAGGAAGCCCGTCGTTGGAATATACAAGCCAAGTTCTATAATGAAAATTCCCACTAGTATATGAAAGTGATAAAACAAGAGACTCTCTATCATGAAGATTATGGTGCTACTTTGAAGCACAAGTGTGGAAAAGGATAGTAGCATTGTCCCTTCTCTCTTTTTCTCTCATTTTTTTGGAGGGGCTTTTCCCTTTTTTTTAGCCCCCTCTCTTTTTTGGGGCCATCTTTTTTTTCTCACATGGGACAATGCTCTAATAATGAAGATCATCACACTTTTATCTACTTACAACTCGATACTAGAACAAAGTATGACTCTATATGAATGCCTCCGGCGGTGTACCGGGATGTGCAATGAATCAAGAGTGACATGTATGCATGGTGGCCTTGCCAAAAATACGATGTCAACTACATGATAATGCATGGCAATATGACAATGATGAAGCATGTCATATGAACGGAACGGTGGAAAGTTGCATCTCAATATATCCCGGAATGGCTATGGAAATGCCATGATAGGTAGGTATGGTGGCTGTTTTGAGGAAGATATATGGTGGGTGTATGGTACCGGCGAAAGTTGTGCGGTACAAGAGAGGCTAGCAATGGCGGAAGGGTGAGAGTGCGTATAATCCATGGACTCAACATTAGTCTTAAAGAAGTCACGTACTTATTGCAAAAATCTACAAGTCATCAAAACAAAGTACTACACAGTACACACATGCTCCTAGGGGAAGGGTTGGTAGGATTTAACCATCGCGCGATCCCGACCTCCACACAAAGGATGACACTCAATGAAATACCTCATGCTTCAAATTTGTCACACAACGGTTACCATACGTGCATGCTACGTGACTTGCAAACCTTAACACAAGTATTTCTCAAATTCACAACTACTCTACTAGCATGACTCTAATATCACCATCCTCATATCTCAAAACAATCATCAAGCATCAAACTTCTCATAGTATTTAATGCACTTTATATGAAAGTTTTTATTACATCCCTCTTGGATGCCTATCATATTAGGACTAGTTTCATAACCAAAGCAAATTACCATGTTGTTTAAGACTCTCAAAGTAATATAAGTGAAGCATTAGATTTCATCTATTTCTTCAAAATAAAACCACTGTCGTGCTCTAAAAAGATATAAGTGAAGCACTAGAGCAAATGACAAAACTACTCCGAAAGATATAAGTGAAGATCAATGAGTAGTTGAATAATTATTTAAGTATGTGAAGACTCTCTAACATTTAAGAATTTCATATCTTGGGATATTATTCAAACAACAAGCAAAACAAAATAAAACAAAATGACTCTCCAAGCAAAACACATATCATGTGGTGAATAAAAATATAGCCTCAAGTAAAGTTACTGATAGACGAAGAAGAAAGAGGGGATGCCTTCCCGAGGCATCCCCAAGCTTAGGCTTTTGGTTGTCCTTGAATTTTACCTTGGGGTGCCTTGGGCATCCCCAAGCTTAGGCTCTTGCCACTCCTTATTCCATAGTCCATCGAATCTTTACCCAAAACTTGACAACTTCACAACACAAAACTCAACAGAAAACTCATAAGCTCCGTTAGTATAAGAAAATAAAACCACCACTTAGGTACTGTTGTGAACTCATTCTAAATTAATATTGGTGTAATATCTACTGTATTCCAACTTCTCTATGGTTCATACCCTCCGATACTACTCATAGATTCATCAAAATAAGCAAACAACACATAGAAAACAGAATTTGTCAAAAACAGAACAGTCTGTAGCAATCTGTAACTTTTGAATACTTCTGTAACTCTAAAAATTCTGAAATAAATTGGTAGACCTGAGGAATTTGTCTATTCATCATCCGCAAAAAGAATCAACTCAAAATCACTCTCTAGTAAAAAATGGTAGCTAATCTCGTGAGCGCTAAAATTCTGTTTTTTACAGCATGATCACATAAACTTCACCCAAGTCTTCCCAAAGGTTCTTCTTGGCACAAACACTAATTGAAACACAAAACCACATCTAAACAGAAGCTAGATGCATTATTTATTACTAAACAGAAGAAAAAGCAAATAAAACAAAATTGGGTTGCCTCCCAACAAGCGCTATCGTTTAACGCCCCTAGCTAGGCACGATAATTTCAATGATGCTCATATAAAAGATAAGAATTGAAACATAAAGAGAGCATCATGAAGAATATGACTAGCACATTTAAGTCTAACCCACTACATATGCATAGGGATTTTGTGAGCAAACAACTTATGGGAACACGAATCAACTAGCATAGGAAAGTAAAACAAGCATAGCTTCAAGATTTTCAACACATAGAGAGGAAACTTGATATTATTGCAATTCCTACAAGCATATATTCCTCCCTCATAATAATTTTCAGTAGCATCATGAATGAATTCAACAATATAACCATCACATAAAGAATTCTTTTCATCATCCCCAATCATATAAATTTTATTACTCTCCACATAAGCAAAATTCTTCTCATTCGGAATAGTGGGAGTATCATGAGAAACTTGAATACTATAGATTGTTTCCACATTAAAAGAGTAATGTTCAGAAAAAGGGTAATCATAATCATGAAAAGCTTTATAAATATAACCATCACTACTTTTTATAGCATAAGTGTCATCACAATAATCATCATAAATATGAGGCATGTTATCATCATAATAAATTTGCATATCAATACTTGGGAGGCTAAAAATATCATCTTCATCAAGTGTAGCATCCCCAAGCTTGGGACAAACATTAATTGTAGCAAAAAATTTCTCAAACATGTCATTCTCATCAAACATAGCATCCCCAAGCTTGGGCCTTTTCATATCATAAGCATAATCACTCTCATCGTTAATAGTATGGATAGCACCAATAGTATAGCAATTATCATCATCACAATGAGTAATAGGAGCAACATCATTTGGAAGGGATACCTTTTTATATTTGCTTCTCCGTCTTTTATTTTTCTTCTTCACATTAAGTACGGGTTTAATCCTCTTTTTGGAGCTCCTTATTAATGAGATCGGTTGAGTAGAAGGCTCCTCCTCGTTACCTGATTCATCATAAGAAAGAATAGGAGGATATTGGGAAATCTCTTCCCTTTCATTAGTATTCTCTTCATCTTATATTTGTTTTCTTGTATTTATGTCACTGTTCAAGAAATCTTCTGATTCAACGATTTATCATCCGATTTATCGCTACACTTGGGGTGACCGATAAGATTATGCCTTATCTTCATCATTTATCGTTTGGGTCGATTTATCGCTATGACAAGTGATTTATTGATAATCTACCGATAAATCAGACCTATTCGTAGCACTATGTTTGCAAGAACTATGTTTATTTGTGTTTTGTGGACCTTATTACGCAATATGTAATGTTTTTCTATTTTGTTTGTCATTATATGAGGATTCAAGGTAACACTTCTGTCCAATATTGTTTTGGTGTTCAATATAACATATTTTAGTGTTGGGAACCTGGGATTTGAAAAAAAATGGCCGATTAATAGTCGATCGATAAAATTGATTAATCTGCCGATTTCCGATTAATCTCTAATCCCCAGCTGACCGAGACGATAACGATAAGCGATATCCTCAACATTGATTTATGTAATTGGCAATATAAGGATTTTCAATGCAATTCACTCCACAATACATATAAATTTCCTCTAGATCAAAATCAAGAAGTTTATCAAGGGCAAATTCTGGAATATTCTTAGTTATACGTTTCATTTCTTCATAACCCAAAAGCCAACTAAGTTCATTATGATGTGCAAGGGAAATCAAGTCATCAAATTTTTTGGACACGATTCGATCATAAAACAATTTGCATTGGAGATTTAAATGACCACGTTCATTGCAAAGTTCACAAGTACAGCTAAGACAATTCAAATTTTCAGCACAAACATCTAGCCTTTCTTGCAACCATTTAGTTTCCAAATACTTATGCCGCTTGCAAAATCTATCTTCCCTATTTGGTATATACTTGCAAACTCTATGCACTCCACAAAAATTGACATGCTTATATGAGATATTGTCACACCCTGATTTTCATGCCACATTGCTTAAGCTAATAATCATGCTAAAAATGTGGATTGACAACAACTTTTGAGTGTTTTGACTTTGCTTGATTGATTTTTGTCTGTTGTTTGCTAGTGCTCTAAAAATCAAATAAATCCTCCAACTCTTATACTTCATCTCCTTGATCCAAAACCTTTTCCCAATGACCATGCCATGTGTATAGAGGAGTATAGTATTTTCTTATAAAAATATTTTGGCCAAATAGTATTTTCTAAAATTAGTTTTCCAAAAACCCCTGAATTGAGGTTTGCACTGCAAGTGCTTGATTTAGGGTGAGAAAATTATTTCAAAAAGTATATTTGAAACCTAGTAGTTATAGGACTCCCAGAAACCACCAAATTATAATTTTAAAAGTTAATTTTATATTTTATTTAAAAGCTTTTTCTTAAGGCCAGAAATGGTCTTTAATAGGGAAAATTTATTTAATTATTTCAATAATATTTGCCAAAATTCAGGGAAACTCATAGGACATATATTGTCCATATATAAGAGTTTCAACACATGGTCATGTTCAAAATATTGGACAAATCCCTCAGAAACCCTTTCTGGATATTTCAAGCTTGTGAAATATTTATAAAGGAAATATTCTCTAAACATTCCAGGAAATTCTATCATGTCATACATGACATATTTGATTATCTTGCCAAGCCCCATGCCTTGGGAAGCAAGGAAACATCATCAAAACCCCTCAAAACCATTCTGTCCATATCTGAAGTTTGAGCAACTTTACATTGCCAAACTTGTCCAAATGCTCTCAAACTTGGTGCACATGCGAGAATGGTCTAATAAGACATCTATACCAAATGGCACAATCTTTGGAGAAGGGTAAATTGATCAGAGTACCCCAAAACAATTTCTGTTCAAATTCGAATTTGAACAACTTTACATTATCAACTTTTTACCTGGGGCTTCAAAATTTGTGGGCATGATCATAACCCCAAATGATGACACTACACCAAGTGGTGCATCAAGGGGAGATGGTTAGCTTAACTAAAACATGGTGAAACCATTTCTGTTGATGTCTAGGGTTCACCAAAGTTACATTGGCAAGTTTCTTCAAACAAGCCCAAATTTGGTGAAACACCCTATTTCCATATGCCATTTAATCCTGTTAAGTGTCATAGCCAATGGAGATCATTTGCTTGCCCAAAACATGATCAAACACCTTCTGCCAATTTACCAAAACCATTGTTTTGACCCCTTTTACTATTCCCCTTTACCTCAAATTCTTACCATAGGTAAACCTGATCATCTTCTACCTCCAGTAACTTCCCCATGTCCACAGCTCAATGATTGAGGGGTGAAAACCCCATTTTTACACTTCTGGACAGCAGCTTTCTCCTCCTCTTTCACCTCCCTCCTCACTCCAGTGGCCCTCCAGGGCATCCCAGGCCATCTGTGCATCGTTTACTCCCCCCTAGCACGGTTGGACATAAGGGGACACGCCAATGACACTTTGTTTATGCCATGGCATGCAGAGTTCGCGCTCTAGAGCGTGCTACAGTGCCTTGGCGCACTGTAGCCACCTCCAATCAGGAGCATCCGACAGCCTCGGGCCTTCCCCTCGTGTCCCCCGAGGCCGCCTCGACGTCCGTGTCACGCAACGCTGTCGGCCCCTTCCTCCTTCTCCCTCCTGCTGCCCCTCTCGCACGCGCACCGGCCGAGCACGAGCTCCAGTGAGCAAGCTCACACGCGCGAGGACTCTGGCACCTCCCTGCTCCCCCTCTGCTTTTCCCTTGGCCTGGACCTCGTCCACAAGCGCCTCGGACATGCCCCGGAGAGCCAGATTGGCCTCCAGAAACGGCTACGGCCCCGCCGGCGCACGACCCCGTAGTGAACCTCGGTCTGGCCTATATAAGGCCTCCCCGAGCCCTCTCTGTGCTCCATCCGCTTCCTCACCCTCCAGTGTGCCTCCCTGATCAAACCACTCTCCCTCCCGAGCCTTCTTCCTCCCCCTCTGTCGCCATTGCCGCCTCGGGGCCATGCTCAAATTCGGGCACCCCCGCCTCTCCCTCTCCACCTAACCATCACCAGAGCCTCTCACGCTCTCCCTTGAGCCTCCCCGTGCTCCGCCCCATTCCTCCTGTGGCCGTAGCGCCATATCCCTCTTCGCCGTTACCCATCGCCGCCGCGCCAGCCGTTTCTCCCCTTCCCGAGCTCCTCCACGGGCGTGAAGCACATGGGCGGATGCGTCTCGCCGCCCTGAACACTCCGGTGCGCAGAACATCGGCGGAGACCCCCTGGGTCGCCGGAGCGATCGGCGGCCGAGCTCCTATGCCCCGCTCCTGTCGCGGGCGGGAGGAGGGAGACGGTCCTGCAGGGGGGCCCCACAGGTCAGCGACCCCGACGCTGGGCCCGCTGATTTTAAGTGGAGGCGGGGCAAGGAGACGCCGCTTCCCCCGTGCGGAGGCGCACTCTGCCAGGACGCCTCCGACGTCACCACCCCCCTGTGCGCGCGGCCGAGCTGTTGCGTCGGCCCAGTTGCTGTACGGCTATCTTCCGCTCAGTGTGCAGTATAAGGGTATAAAATCTTTCCCTTTCCCTTTTTCTTTTTCTGTAATCTTCAAAAATCCATAAATAAATCAAATTAACTCCAAATTGGACGATTCAAATTTCTAGTAGTTCATAAAATCCTGATCTACCTGTTGGTGCAACATGCACATTTTCCCAGAAACTTTTCCTTCACAAATATTATAATGATATCATTATTCCATTTTCTGTGATGAAGTTTAGAAAATCACAGAGAGCTCAAATTTGATCCAAATACAATGGTTCAAATTCCTAGGTGCTTGTCATATCCAAACTTAGTTTTGGAACATTTTTATTAACACTTTCTGTACCCCACCAAATAATGAGCCATTTCTTCATATTTAACAACTTTGCAAAATCCTAGGAAATTCATTTGAACTCCAAATCCAGTGAAACCAACTCCTAGATGCTTCTAAAATCATGACCTGTTAAATGGGTGCCTTTGCTCATTTTTCAAAATATATTTCTGTACACTTCTTTCAAATACATAAACCCCTTGATTCCATCATATTGAAATGTTCCAAACTATCCATTGATCCAATACCTATGAAACCACCTTGGTCATTTCTCATATGACCAGAGGTATCCCAGAAAAGTCCAACTCCCATTTTTAGAGCACTTTTATTTTTGCCTTGTTGTGTTGCTTATTATGATTGTTTCCATCGTTAGTTAACGAAATAAACGGAGTACTCGGAGATGGACCAGAAGGTTTGAAGACTCGGAAGGACAAGGCAAGCAGCCCTTTGACCATGTTTGAGAAACCTTTCTATGCATGTCATATAGTGCCATAATGTTGTTGTTACGGAAACATGATGTGGTGAAACCACTTTGATGGTCTGCCACTGCACTTCCTCGTTGATGATTGCATTGTGCATGACCCTACCTTCTTATGAGGGTTATGCCGGTGGGAGTAGATAGATGTATGCTATAGTAGTTGGCTACGCAAATGGGTCAGGGTTATGCATGGAAAGAAACAAGTGTGGTTTGACATACTTGCAAATGACCCAGTGGGTGCCACTAATGCCCCTGGGAGATGATAAGAAACTAGGGCACTACCTGGTGAAGAAGTAGTATACCGAGGCTTGATGAAAGTGTTGTTTACAGAGATGGATTAGATTTATGTGTGACTACCGTCCCAACCAAACATGCGCAACCACTCTACCCTTATAAGGGAAAGGGCATTATTGATTGCCTAGGTCGATACTAGCATGGTGCCCGCATTACTAGCGACGGGGGTGACATGAGGTCACTCTCGGGACGGGGTCGTGCTTGGATAGGCGGCCATGACTGTCTTTACAGGGCACCGGACACACCATTGGTACCCCGTGCTTGTGGAATGTGATGAATATGGGAGCGAGTCTCCACAATTATTAAGATGTGAAATGTGGGGCACGGGGGTTGCTACCAATCGAGTGGACTCTGTGTTAGTGTCGTCTAGGGAAAGATAGTGATCGGGTGCTTACCCCGGGTACTTGAGGTACCTCGGGTCGTGGATGACACGGAAGTTCCCCGGATCTTGTGGGTAAAGTGTGCAACCTCTGCAGAGTGTCAAACTTTTCGAATAGTCGTGTCCACGGTCAAGGATAGTTGGGTGGTGCTACTTAGACTATGTCCATAAGTGTCTGGAAAAACAACACGGTTTGGTGAATCTGTTGATGTGATTGTGAGAAAAGTCACGATGAGCGTGAGCAAGAGTTGTTCATGACTCTTTCTCGATATTGATGTCTGAAACCTCCTGATACTTGTTGCAGACACATGCATGTCCATGTTATGTGTTGACCATACTTGCATATGAAAAACTAGCTTTCCGCAAAACTGCCAACTTAGCAGTAGAGCCTTGCATAAATATTCTGTCATCACACTTGGGTTGCTTGCGAGTACAATCAAAGTACTCATTGGCTTGCCACTGGTTATTTTATTGGCCAGGCATGAGAAAACAGGATATGGTGAAGATTTCTTGGCGACGAACATGCGAGCTAGGACGCTTCCCAGTCAGAATGCCTGTAGGGTTAAGGCAGATGGCATGGGTCCAAGTTGTTATTGAAGATTTCCGCTGCAGTGATATATTCAAGACTTGACCATAATGGTCCTATTTGTGTAACACGGTATGTATGGATGTACGACTCTTCTTATTCAACTTTGGTGTGTTCAGTGAGCATTGCTCTCTGGGATCACTGAACACGTGCATTCGGTGATCACGACTTATGAGTCGGGGTCCCCACAGATATCTTCATCATGACTAGTGCAATCATCATTAGTACTATGGATATTCGAAGAATTCACACTAACAACATTGCAATCATGCTCATCATTCAAGTTTTAGTGGCAAGCATTCTATGTAATTCTTCCTCTAGTACTTGAGCACAATTTTCCTTCCCATCATTTTCATGAAAGATATTAAAAATATGAATCATATGAGGTAAGCTTAATTCCATTTTTTTGTAGTTTTATTTTATAAATTAAACTAGTGATAAAACAAGAAACTAAAAGATTTGATTGCAAGATCTAAAGATATACCTTCAAGCACTCACCTCCCTGGCAACGGCGCCAGAAAAGAGCTTGATGTCTACTACGCAACCTTCTTCTTCTAGACGTTGTTGGGCTTCCAAGTGCAGAGGTTTGTAGGACAGTAGAAATTTCCCTCAAGTGGATGACCTAAGGTTTATCATTCCGTGGGAGACGTAGGATGGAGATGGTCTCTCTCAAACAACCCTGCAACCAAATAACAAAGAGTCTCTTGTGCCCCAACACACCTAATACAATGGAAATGTGTATAGGTGCACTAGTTCAGCGAAGAGATGGTGATACAAGTGCAATATGGATGGTAGATATAGGTTTTTGTAATCTGAAAATATAAAAACAACAAGGTAACTAATGATAAAAGTGAGCGTAAACGGTATTGCAATGCTAGGAAACAAGGCCTAGGGTTCATACTTTCACTAGTGCAAGTTCTCTCAACAATAATAATATAACTGAATCATATAACTACCCTTTAACATGCAACAAAGAGTCACTCCAAAGTCACTAATAGCGGAGAACAAACGAAGAGATTATTGTCGGGTATGAAACCACCTCAAAGTTATTCTTTCTGATCAGTCTATTCAAGAGTCCGTAGTAAAATAACACGAAGCTATTCTTTCCGTTCGATCTATCCTAGAGTTTGTACTAGAATAACACCTTAAGACACAAATCAACCAAAACCCTAATGTCGCCTAGATACTCCATTGTCACCTCAAGTATCAGTGGGCATGATTATACGATATACATCACACAATCTTAGATTCATCTATTCAACCAACACAAAGAACTTCAAAGAGTGCCCCAAAGTTTCTACCGGAGAGTCAAGACGAAAACTTGTGCCAACCCCTATGCATATGTTCACAAGGTCACTGAACCCGCAAATTGATCACCAAAACATACATCAAGTAGATCACGTGATATCCCATTGTCACCACAGATAAGCACATGCAAGACATACATCAAGTGTTCTCAAATCCTTAAAGACTCAATCCGATAAGATAACTTCAAAGGGAAAACTCAATCCATTACAAGAGAGTAGAGGGGGAGAAACACCATAAGATCCGACTATAATAGCAAAGCTCGTGCCATCTCAAGAACACGAGAGAGAGAGAGAGAGAGAGAGAGAAAGAGACAGACACACACACACACACACACACACACACAGAGAGAGAGAGAGAGAGAGAGAGAGAGAGAGGGAGAGAGAGAGAGATCAAACACATAGCAACTGGTACATACCCTCAGCCCCGAGGGTGAACTACTCACCCCTCGTCATGGAGAGCGTCGGGATGATGAAGATGGCCACCGAAGAGGGATTCCCCCTCCGGCAGGGTGCCGGAACGGGTCTAGATTGGTTTTTGGTGGCAACAAAGGCTTGCGGCGGCGGAACTCCCGATCTTGGTTATTTTCCGGAGGTTTCTGTATATACAGGGGGTGTTGGAGTCAGGAATAAGTAAAGTGTTGGGGAACGTAGTATTTTAAAATTTTCCTACGATCACGCAAGATCTATCTACCAGATGCATAGCAACGAGAGGGAAGAGTGTGTCTACGTACCCTCGTAGACCGGAAGCGGAAGCGTCAAGTGACGCGGTTGATGTAGTCGAACTTCTTCGCGATTCAACCGATCAAGCACCGAACGTACGGCACCTCCGCGTTCAGCACACGTTCAGCTTGATGACGTCCCACGAGCTCTTGATCCAGTTGAGCTTCACGGGAGAGTTTCGTCAGCACGACGGCGTGGTGACGGATATGATGTATCTACCGGCGCAGGGCTTCGCCTAAGCACTGCGACAGTATGACCGAGGTGTGTTTCTGTGGAGGGGGGCACCGCACACGGCTGGAACAATTCAACTTGTGTGTCCTAGGGTGCCCCCTGCCCCCGTATATAAAGGAGCAAGGGAGAGGCCGGCCCTAGAGGGGGCGCGCCAAGTGTGGGGAGTCCTACTAGGACTCCCAAGTCCTAGTAGGATTCCCCTTTCCTTTCTGGAGTAGGAGAGAAGGAAAGAGGTGGAGAGGGGGAAGGAAAAGGGGGCAGCACCCCTTGTCCAATTCGGACCAGAGGGGGGGCACACGCCTCCTTCCTTTTGGCCTTTCTCCTCTATTCCCGTATGGCCCAATAAGGCCCATATACTCCGAAAAATACCCGAATCACTCGGAACCTTTCCGATGTCCGAATATAGTCGTCCAATATATTGATCTTTACGTCTCGACCATTTCGAGACTCCTCGTCATGTCCCCGATCTCATCCGGGACTCCGAACTCCTTCGGTACATCAAAACTCATAAACTCATAATACCGATCGTCATCAAACGTTAAGCGTGCGGACCCTACGGGTTCGAGAACTATGTAGACATGACCGAGACTCATCTCCGGTCAATAACCAATAGCGGAACCTGGATGCTCATATTGGTTCCTACATATTCTACGAAGATCTTTATCGGTCAAACCGCATAACAACATACGTTGTTCCTTTTGTCATCGGTATGTTACTTGCCCGAGATTCGATCGTCGGTATCTCAATACCTAGTTCAATCTCGTTACCAACAAGTCTCTTTACTCGTTCCGTAATACATCATCCCGCAACTAACTCATTAGCTGCAATGCTTGCAAGGCTTATAGTGATGTGCATTACCGAGTGGGCCCAGAGATACCTCTCCGACAATCGGAGTGACAAATCCTAATCTCGAAATACGCCAACCCAACAAGTACCTTCGGAGACACCTGCAGAGTACCTTTATAATCACCCAGTTACGTTGTGACGTTTGGTAGCACACAAAGTGTTCCTCCGGTATTCGGGAGTTGCATAATCTCATAGTCATAGGAACATGTATAAGTCATGAAGAAAGCAATAGCACGGATGGGTCTTGTCCATCAGATCATTCTCCTAATGATGTGATCCCGTTGATCAAATGACAACTCATGTCTATGGCTAGGAAACATAACCATCTTTGATCAATGAGCTAGTCTAGTAGAGGCATACTAGGGACACTCTGTTTTTGTCTATGTATTCACACATGTATTAAGTTTCCAGTTAATACAATTCTAGCATGAATAATAAACATTTATCATGATATAAGGAAATAAATAATAACTTTATTATTTCCTCTAGGGCATATTTCCTTCAGTCTCCCACTTGCACTAGAGTCAATAATCTAGTTCACATCGCCATGTGATTTAACACCGATAGTTCACATCGTTATGTGAATAACACCCATAGTTCACATCACCATGTGACCAACACCCAAAGGGTTTACTAGAGTCAATAATCTAGTTCACATCGCTATGTGATTAATACCCAAGAGTAATAAGGTGTGATCATGTTTTGCTTGTGAGAGAAGTTTAGTCAACGGGTCTGTCACATTCAGAACCGTATGTATTTCGCAAATTTCTATGTCTACAATGCTCTGCATGGAGCTACTCTAGCTAATTGCTCCCACTTTCAATACGCATCCAGATTGATACTTAGAGTCATCTGGATTTAGTGTCAAAGCTTGCATCGGCGTAACCTTTTACGATGAACTCTTTATCACCTCCATAATCGAGAAATATTTCCTTTAGTCATCCAATTACTAAGGATAATTTTGACCGCTGTACAGTGATCTACTCCTGGATCACTATTGTACCTCCCTGTCAAACTCATGGCAAGGTACACAACGTGTTTTGTACACAGCATGGCATACTTTAAAGAACCTATGGCTGAGGCATAGGGAATGACTTTCATTCTCTCTATATTTTTCTGCCGTGGTCTGGCTTTGAGTCTTACTCAACTTCACACCTTACAAGTCAGGCAAGAACTCCTTCTTTGACTGATCCATTTTGAACTACTTCAAAATCTTATCAAGGTATGTACTCATCGAAAGTCTTATCAAGCGTCTTGATCTATCTCTATAGATCTTGATGCCCAATATGTAAGCAGCTTCACCAAGGTCTTTCTTTGAAAAACTCCTTTCAAACACTCCTTTATGCTTTCCAGAAAATTCTACATCATTTCCGATCGACAATATGTCATTCACATATACTTATCAGAAAGGTTGTAGTGCTCCCTCTCACTTCTTGTAAATACAGGCTTCACCGCAAGTCTGTATAAATCTATATGCTTTGATCAACTTATCAAAGTGTATATTCCAACTCCGAGATGCTTGCACCAGTCCATAGATGGATCGCTGGAGCTTGCACATTTTGTTAGCACCTTTAGGATTGACAAAACCTTCTGGTTGCATCATATACAAGTCTTATTTAATAAATCCATTAAAGAATGCAGTTTTGTTATCCATTTGCCAGATTTCACAAAATACGGCAATTACTAACATGATTCAGACAGACTTAAGCATCGCTACGGGTGAGAAAGTCTCATCGTAGTCAACTCCTTGAACTTGTCGAAACCCTTTCGCAACAAGTCGAGCTTTGTAAACAGTAACATTACCGTTTGCGTCGGTCTTCCTCTTGAAGATTCATTTATTTTCGATGGCTTGCCGATCATCGGGCAAGTCAACCAAAGTCCATACTTTGTTCTAATACATGGATCCCATCTCAGATTTCATGGTCTCAAGCCATTTTGCGGAATCTGGGCTCATCATCGCTTCCTCATAGTTCGTAGGTTCATCATGGTCTAGTAACATGACTTCCAGAACTGGGTTGCCGTACCACTCTGGTGCGGAACGAACTCTGGTTGATCTACGAAGTTCAGCAGAAACTTGATCTGAAGTTTCATGATCATCATCATTAGCTTCCTCACTAATTGGTGTAGGAATCACTGGAACGAGTTTCTTTGATGTACTACCTTCCAATTCGGGAGAAGGTACAATTACCTCATCAAGTTCTACTTTCCTCCAACTCACTTCTTTCGAGAGAAACTCCTTCTCTAGAAAGGATCCACTCTTAGCAACAAAGACCTTGCCTTAGGATCTGTGATAGAAGGTGTACCCAACAGTTTCTTTTTGGGTATCCTATGAAGATTTACTTCTCCGATTTGGGTTCGAGCTTATCATGTTGAAACTTTTTCACATAAGCATCGCAGTCCCAAACTTAAAGAAATGACAGCTTAGGTTTCTCGTCAAACCACAGTTCATACAGTGTCATCTCCACGGATTTAGATGGTGCCCTATTTAACGTGAATGTAGCTGTCTCTAATGCGTAACCCCAAAAAGCGATAGTGGTAGATCGGTAAGAGACATCATCGATCGCACCATATCTAATAAAGTACGGTTATGACGTTCGGAAACACCATTACACTGTGGTGTTCCAGGTGGCGTGAGTAGTGAAACTATTTCACATTGTTTTTATTGAAGGCCAAACTCGCTAACTCAAATATTTTACCTCTACGATCATATCGTAGAAACTCTTATTTTCTTGTTATGATGATTCTCCACTTCACTCTGAAATTCTTTGAACTTTTCAAATGTTTCAGAACTGTGCTTCATTAAGTAGATATACCCATATCTGCTCAAATCATCAGTGAAGGTCAGAAAATAACGATACCTGCCGCGAGCTTCAACACTCATTGGTCCGCATACATCAGTATGTATGATTTCCAACAACTCTGTTGCTCGCTCCACGGTTCCGGAGAACGGAGTTTTAGTCATCTTGCCCATGAGGCATGGTTCGCAAGCACCAAGTGATTCATAATCAAGTGATTCCAAAAGTCCATCACTATGGAGTTTCTTCATGCGCTTTACACCAATATGACCTAAACGGCAGCGCCACAAATAAGTTGCACTATCATTATTAACCTTGCATCTTTTGGCTTCAATATTATGAATATGTGTATCACACGATCGAGATCCAACAAACCACTTTCATTGGGTGTATGACCATAGAAGGTTTTATTCATGTAAACAGAACAACAATTATTCTCTAACTTACATGAATAACCGTATTGCAATAAACATGATCAAATCATATTCATGCTCAACACAAACACCAAATAACACTTATTTAGGTTCAACACTAATCCCGAAAGTATAGGGAGTGTGCGATGATGATCATATCAATCTTGGAACTACTTCCAATACACATCGTCACTTCATCCTTTAACTAGTTTCTGTTCATTATGCAACTCCCATTTCGAGTTACTACTCTTTAGCAACTGAACCAATATCAAATACCGAGGGGTTGCTATGAACACTAGTAAAATACACATCAATAATCTGTATATCAAATATACCTTTGTTCACTTTGCCATCCTTCTTATCCGCCAAATATCTAGGGCAGTTCCACTTCTAGTGACCATTTCCTTTGCAGTAGAAGCACTTAGTTTCAGGCTTGAGTTTAGCTTTGGGTTTCTTCACGGGAGTGACAACTTGCTTGTCATTCTTCTTGAAGTTCCCCTTCTATCCCTTTGCCCTTTACTTGAAACAAGTGGTCTGGTTAACCATCAACACTTGATGCTCTTTCTTGATTTCTACCTTTGCCGATTTCAGCATCGTGAAGAGCTCAGGAATTACTTTCATCATCCCTTGCATATTATAGTTCATCACGAAGTTCTACTAACTTGGTGCTAGTGTCTAGAGAACTTTGTCAATTACTATCTTATCTGGAAGATTAACTCCCACTTGATTCAAGCAATTGTACTACCCAGAGCATCCGAGCACATGCTCACTGGTTGAGCTATTCTCCTCCATCTTGTAGGCAAAGTACTGTCAGAGGTCTTATACCTCTCGACACGGGCATGAGTATGAAATACTAATTTCAACTCTTGGAACATCTCATATGCTCCGTGGCGTTTCAAAACGTTTTTGAAGTCCCGGTTATAAGCCGTAAAGCATGGTGCACTAAACTATCAAGTAGTCATCATATCGAGCTTTTGTCAAAACGTTCATAACGTCTACATCTGCTCCTGCAATAGGTCTGTCACCTAGCGGTGCATCAAGGACATAATTCTTCTGTGCAGCAATGAGGATAATCCTCAGATCACGGAACAATTCTGCATCATTGCTACTAACATCTTTCAACTTGGTTTTCTCTAGGAACATATAAAAAATAAACGTGGAGCAACATCGCGAGCTATTGATATACAACATAGATATGCTAATACTACCAGGACTAAGTTCATGATAAATTAAAGTCCAATTAATCATATTACTTAAGAACTCCCACTTAGATAGACATCCCTCCGGTCATCTAAATGATCACGTGATCCAAATCAACTAAACCATGTCCGATCATCACGTGAGATGGAGTAGTTTCAATGGTGAACATCTTATGTTGATCATATCTACTATATGATTCACGCTCGACCTTTCGGTCTCCAGTGTTCCGAGGCCATATCTGCATATGCTAGGCTCGTCAAGTTTAACCCGAGTATTCTGCGTGTGCAAAACTGGCTTACACCCGTTGTATTTGAACGTAGAGCTTATCACACCCGATCATCACGTGGTGTCTCGGCACGACGAACTTTCGCAACGGTGCATACTCAGGGAGAACACTTATACCTTGAAATTTTGTAAGGGATCATCTTATAATGCTACCGTCGTACTAAGCAAAATAAGAAGCATAATAAGATAAACATCACATGCAATCAAAATATGTGACATGATATGGCCATCATCATCTTGTGCTTTTGATCTCCATCTCCAAAGCACCGTCATGATCACCTTCGTCACCGGCGCGACACCTTGATCTCCATCGTAGCATCGTTGTCGTTTCGCCAACTATTGCTTCTACGACTATCGCTACCACTTAGTGATAAAGTAAAGCAATTACATGGCGATTGCATTTCATACAATAAAGCGACAACCATATGGCTCCTGCCAGTTGCCGATAACATTACAAAACATGATCATCTCATACAAAACCGTATAACTCATCATGTCTTGACCATATCACATCACAACATGCCCTGCAAAAACAAGTTAGACGTCCTCTACTTTGTTGTTGCAAGTTTTACGTGGCTGCTACGGGCTTAGCAAGAACCGTTCTTACCTACGCATACAAAACCACAACGATATTTCGTCAAGTATGTGCTGTTTTAACCTTCACAAGGACCGGGCGTAGCCACACTTGATTCAACTAAAGTTGGAGAAACTGACACCCGCCAGCCACCTGTGTGCGAAGCACATCGGTAGAACCAGTCTCGCGTAAGCGTACGCGTAATGTCGGTCCGGGCCGCTTCATCCAACAATACCGCCGAATCAAAGTATGACATGCTGGTAAGCAGTATGACTAGTATCGTCCACAACTCACTTGTGTTCTACTCGTGCATATCATCTACGCATAGACCTGGCTCTGATACCACTGTAGGGGAACGTAGTATTTTAAAATTTTCCTACGATCACGCAAGATCTATCTACCAGATGCATAGCAACGAGAGGGAAGAGTGTGTCTACGTACCCTCGTAGACCGGAAGCGGAAGCGTCAAGTGACGCGGTTGATGTAGTCGAACTTCTTCGCGATTCAACCGATCAAGCACCGAACGTACGGCACCTCCGCGTTCAGCACACGTTCAGCTTGATGACGTCCCACGAGCTCTTGATCCAGTTGAGCTTCACGGGAGAGTTTCGTCAGCACGACGGCGTGGTGACGGATATGATGTATCTACCGGCACAGGGCTTCGCCTAAGCACTGCGACGGTATGACCGAGGTGTGTTTCTATGGAGGGGGGCACCGCACACGGCTGGAACAATTCAACTTGTGTGTCCTAGGGTGCCCTCTGCCCCCGTATATAAAGGAGCAAGGGAGAGGCTGGCCCTAGAGGGGGCGCGCCAAGTGTGGGGAGTCCTACTAGGACTCCCAAGTCCTAGTAGGATTCCCCTTTCCTTTCCGGAGTAGGAGAGAAGGAAAGAGGTGGAGAGGGGGAAGGAAAAGGGGGCTGCACCCCTTGTCCAATTCGGACCAGAGGGGGGGCACACGCCTCCTTCCTTTTGGCCTTTCTCCTCTATTCCCGTATGGCCCAATAAGGCCCATATACTCCAAAAAATACCCGAATCACTCGGAACCTTTCCGATGTCCGAATATAGTCGTCCAATATATCGATCTTTACGTCTCGACCATTTCGAGACTCCTCGTCATGTCCCCGATCTCATCCGGGACTCCGAACTCCTTCGGTACATCAAAACTCATAATACCGATCGTCATCAAACGTTAAGCGTGCGGACCCTACGGGTTCGAGAACTATGTAGACATGACCGAGACTCATCTCCGGTCAATAACCAATAGCGGAACCTGGATGCTCATATTGGTTCCTACGTATTCTACGAAGATCTTTATCGGTCAAACCGCATAACAACATACGTTGTTCCTTTTGTCATCGGTATGTTACTTGCCCGAGATTCGATCGTCGGTATCTCAATACCTAGTTCAATCTCGTTACCAACAAGTCTCTTTACTCGTTACTTAATACATCATCCCGCAACTAACTCATTAGCTGCAATGCTTGCAAGGCTTATAGTGAGGTGCATTACCGAGTGGGCCCAGAGATACCTCTCCGACAATCGGAGTGACAAATCCTAATCTCGAAATACGCCAACCCAACAAGTACCTTCGGAGACACCTGCAGAGTACCTTTATAATCACCCAGTTACGTTGTGACGTCTGGTAGCACACAAAGTGTTCCTCCGGTATTCGGGAGTTGCATAATCTCATAGTCATAGGAACATGTATAAGTCATGAAGAAAGCAATAGCAGTAAAACTTAAACGATCATAGTGCTAAGCTAACGGATGGGTCTTGTCCATCAGATCATTCTCCTAATGATGTGATCCCGTTGATCAAATGACAACTCATGTCTATGGCTAGGAAACATAACCATCTTTGATCAATGAGCTAGTCTAGTAGAGGCATACTAGGGACACTCTGTTTTGTCTATGTATTCACACATGTATTAAGTTTCCGGTTAATACAATTCTAGCATGAATAATAAACATTTATCATGATATAAGGAAATAAATAATAACTTTATTATTGCCTCTAGGGCATATTTCCTTCATAAAGGGGGTCTCCGGGCTGTCCATGAGGTAGGGGGCGCGCCCAGGGGGGCGCCCCCTACCCTTGTGGGCAGCCCGGGGACCTTCTGGTCCTCCTCCGGTACTCCCTGGGCTTCTTCTGGTCCAAAAATAACCTCCGTTGAGTTTCAGGTCAATTGGGCTCCGTTTGGTATTCCTTTTCTGCGATACTCAAAAACAAGGGAAAAACAGAAACTGGCACTGGGCTCTGGGTTAATAGGTTAGCCCCAAAAATCATATAAAATTGTATATAAAAGCCCATAAAACATCCTAGAAGGATAATATAATAGCATGGAACAATAAAAAATTATAGATACGTTGGAGACGTATCAGGACACACTCTCCCCGCTTGTTGTTATGCTTCTCCTAGATAGATCTTGCGTGATCGTAGGAATTTTTTTGAAATACTACGTTCCCCAGCAGTGGCATCATGATCCAGGTCTATGCGTAGATGATATGCATGAGTAGAACACAAAGAGTTGGGGGCGATAATAGTCATACTGCTTACCACCAACATCATACTTTGATTCATCGGTATTGTTGGATGAAGCGGCTGATAACCCTCAACCGTAAGGGATCGAGATAGTCTTCGCGGGTAAGAATAAACCAATTTATAGATTCGACACACGGGGAGCCAAAGAGTATTTATAAGCTTTGACAGTTGAGTTGTCAATTCAACCGCACCTGAAATATACTTACTTGCAACAAAAGATAAGTGGTAATGGTGATATGATAGTGATGGTGGTGACAGCAAAAGTGAACAGCAAAAGTAACAACTAATAACCAGCAGGATTGAAACACTGTAGGCTAGGGAGATGGATGGTTGGGCGCTGCATGGATGAGATACATCATGAATCTAACTTGGGGCAAGGCACACAGAAAAGTAATGATCATCTAGGCAAATATCAAACATTAGGCATGTATCCCACAGGTAGTTGTACGTGCTTGCAATAAGAACTTGCACAACATCTTTTGTCCTACCATCCTGCTACGAACGGGGCCAAAAGGAACTTATGGAGATTAAGGTGCTCCTGTCAAAGAGCACCGGAACAAAGCAATAAACTCAATGGATACATGGAATCCTCAAATTATGGACCATCCCCTTTGGTGTCCCAAGCTGTCACCTTTGGGATCGCCGGTTCCGGACCATAATAGGTGCAAACAACTCATAGATAGGATCAAGAACACAAATATACATAGGGTTCAGATCTGAAAACATGGCACTCAGGCCCAAAGTGACAAGCATTAAGAGCAACAAGTTGAAGCAAAGATGATAAACACCAAAGTAGATGATAGGCAACATGCCCCCAATAATCTGATAAACTATTACATGATCTAACTCATCTAATCCCTACCATCCCCTTTGCCTACAGCAGGGAATTACTCACACATGGAAGGAGAAGTCATGGAGGGAGGATGGAGTGGTGATGATGATGACGATGACAACGATCTCCCCTCTCCGGAGGCCAAATCAGCCTCCAGATTAGCCATCCCGAAGAAGAATAGAGGGTGGCTGCGGCTCCGCGACGGAAACTGGAAAAACGACTTCTCTCTGGGGTTTCCTCGCCACAGGAATAAATAGGAGCCAAGGTAGGGCACTAGAGAGGGGAGGACCCTCCCAGGCGGCCTCCTGGCGCAGCCAGGGGTGGGGCCGCGCCAGCAAGGCGCCTGGGGCCCCCCTGGCTGCCCTCTGGCCCCACTTCTGGCACAATGGCCCTTCGGGTGCGTGGATTTTCTGTGATTTTTCTTGGAATTTTCTGAGACACCTAAAAATCCATTTTCCTGCACACAATAAAACCATACAGGCAGCTCTGCTGAAAACAACGTGAGTCCGGGTTAGTTTAGTTCAAATCATGCAAGAATGAGGGCAAAACAATAGTAAAAGTGTTTGGAAAAGTAGATACGTTTGAGACGTATCAACTCCCCCAAGCTTAGCATATTGCTTGTCCTCAAGCAATTCAGTTCAACAAACTGGACGCGACAAAGAAAGCTTTGACAAACTCTTTTGCTTCATTAGATGTATATAAGCATGTACTACGAAAAGAGTCTAGCAAGTATTGAAACAATGCTATGAGGACAATGCACGAAGCAATCCTTCTTTCAAGTGACCAATCACAAATAACTAAAAGTAAATAATATGCTACTGAAAATCAAGACAAGATTACATTGCACATAGCTTGAACATACTAGAGTGGTATCTTGCTAGCCTCCATGAGTGAAGCAAAACATAAATGCAGAAACTCCTCCAGAGTTTTAAAGGAGACTAGAACTAAGAATTTCAGAATAAATAATACCACAAGCATGCAGAAGATAATGTAATACTTTGGGATAATGCACATTACACTCAGAATGACAATTATGCTCTCCTAGTTGGTGCTTTGAAGAAAGAAGGTGGAGACTCTCGAACCGTGGAATTTGATGGCGAGGTTGAAAACCCGTGGTTGGAAGCAAAGACTAAACATGTACCAGAGCTCTTGGTTTTGAAAACAGAGGTAAAAATGATTTTGGGAGGTGCATATTTCGTCAACGAATGCTAGTAGACAACCCAATCACTTCTTATGCTAGACATGTTTCAAGGAATGGCTCCCAAGATGGGGATGATCACATCCCCTTAATCTCCTTTGTTTATCACTACCAAAGTTTTCTGATTTCTCATAAACAAAGCGTGAAGGAGGGTTTGTTGGTTGTGATTATCTTTTGTGAGCTGGGCGCACTCATGCCAGTCCCTCCTCGTATTAGGGGTTTGCAGATTAGACATGCAATCCCGGGATAAAACATGTCCAACATAAGAAGATCAAGAATTACCTACTACTTCCTCATGAGCTAAAACAGAGGCACAGAACAGGAGTAAATTTGAATAATTTCGAGATGGTACAAGAAAGTCTTCGTTAGGATGGCCGGTAAATACCACATAGGAAGGTATGGTGGACTCATATGGAATAACTGGTTTGAAAGGATTTGGATGCACAAGCAGAATTCCGCTTAGTGCGAGCGAAGGCTAGCAAGAGACTGGGAAGCAACCAACTAGAGAGCAATAACGGTCATAATCATGCAGAGCGACAAAGCAACATTAAATTGGGCATGAAAGTGATATAACTATTCTGAAACTCAAAGATCATCAAGGCAAAGCAGACTTTTTAGTCTTAAACATGTGTAAACATCTGCCAAGTCAATCCAAGAATTCTCCAAAGGGAAATACCACCTTAGTATGCCAAACCATGAACAATGCAATGCATGTAAATCATTTCAGTAACACATTATATACTCTAGCTATTTGAGATTAGCCACAAGGAAAGCATGAACCACTGGGAAAGCATTGTAAACATAGCACTATGTCGCTACAAGCTGATCTCTAGATCATAAGTACAGGCATATGTACAAAAGTAGAAACAAGAAGAGTTCATACCGGTTTTCCTTGTTGCTTCCCTTCCATCAATCTTCGTCATTACTGCCTTGTCACTTGCACGATCGAACGTAGGAAATATAATTAAATGCCATCACGGACTCGAGCTGAACTCTGAAAACAAAGCAAACTAAAGAGAGAAAGGAAATCTTTTTGGGTTTTTTCAAAGGTTGAACGAAAGCAAAAGAAAGAGAAAATCCTTTTGTTGTTTTTGCAAAGAAAGAACAAAGAAGAACGGGCAAAAACTTTGAAAAGATCAAAGCGAACAAAAATAAAACGGATAATACAATGGAAAAGTGAGAAGGGCACGTACTCCCCCAAGCTTAGGATTTTGGCCTAAGTTGGTAGTAGGTACTGCCCCTAGGAGCCTCCTGCTCCGGGGTGGTACTGGTGAGTCCAAGGGTCGTATAAGGATTCCGACGCGTACACCGAAGTCCTCGGATCCTCCCACGAAGAAGGGTCCGCACTCCAAGCAGGGGAAGACCCTTCACCAAACTGGGTGACGGTCTCCCCCTGAAAAGGTGGTAACTCACCGTGCTCCTCCTCGTCAGGCACATCCCCCTCCATGGGGTTATGAAACTGATGCTGGACCATGAACTCATCGAATTGGATAACATCAAAGGACCATCCGTTCCTGCGAGAAAAATCAAACAAAATAGGTGCAGGTAGACGGATCTTGCGTTCCGCGGTAGTTCCGAAACGCAAGATATAAACAAGGTTACCAAACTCAGAAGTCATGGTAACAAACTTATGCCTTTTCATAGCAGCAAGATCAAAATTTAAATAAGTAAAAGGCTTATCATCAGGGTGTGGGGTGCCTTTAAGATACTCTAAGATAAGTGTGGCATAAACGCCACCAAATAAATCTCCCTTGTTACCGTTCATAGCAAGGCGTCGAGTAATTAAGGCACCCACATTATAATCAAACCTCCCTGAGAGGGCGGTTGCCAGGATAGCAATATCCGGCGCAGAAATGTTGCTCGTGTTGTCACGAGCTAACACCCCTCTAGCAACATAATACGCAAAATACCTGAGGTGAGGGAATAAGATGCTGGAGATTTTTGACCGATGAATATCCCTCGTTACCATGCTGCAGAGAGAGTTCAAGACGATTCTCAGCTCGGAGGGCTGAGAGGTCATCTTCGCCGTCCGTCCAACGTTTGGCACACCTATTATTTCACAAAACTTTTCCAAGGGCATGGTCAAAAGATTATTGTAAAATTTAAACTCAATAGAACCAGTATCAAGGTTATATCTAAAACTGTTAATGAAACCGGAGGTGAGTTTTTGATACTGAGCAACTCGGCACGTGACGAGCCGTGTCAGACCTGCATTAGCACAAAGGTTATAAAACTGATCCTTAATTCCTGCAGCTTCAAGGAATTCATCACATGGGAACATCATCGCATGTGCTGGATTTGTGTCTTCCAACAACTCTAGGGGCACATGATCTTCATTGTAGCTCACCCTAGCAGTCGAGGGTGAAGCTGCGGCTCTAGTAACTCGATCGGAGCGCGCGGGCTTCTTCTTCTCAAGCCACCCCTTTGCCCTTCCTAACAAACTCATTTCTGAAATTTTTGACAAATTACAAAAACAAGGATTTAAACAAAGTGGGTTAAGGCAAACTACTCAACTTACTTACCTAAGGAATAAACTTGCATCAAAGCTTGGAAAATAAATTTCTACACATGCATGCAAGCTCATCTACACAACACCAAGAACTACTAAATACTCACAAATGAAGCCACCAACCAAAAATCTAATTGGAGGGGTGGAGGAGTTACATACCAGGGAGTATTTGTTCAAAATCTCAGCTCGAATGATAGGCTGTAGAGAGAGATCGAAAATTGCCTCCAAGAACAGCAAGAACGCAAGAACAGGTGCAGAACTCGTGTTTTTGGAGAGAAAGAGAGAGAGAGGAAGAAGACTCACCTGGAGGCGGGACCTGTGGGCCCCAGGCGCCCTATGGGCGCAGCCAGGGGGCAGGCTGCGCCAGCTGGCCGCCTGGGCCACTGGTGGCCCCCCTGGTCAGCCCCAGGTGCCTCTGGGTCACTCCTGGCATGGAAATTTTTATTTTAATTTTTCTAGAATTTTTCTGAAAACTTCACTGTTGAATTTTTTTTTGAAGTTCAAAAAGCTGCAAAACTTTCTGAAAACTTAAAGCAGTGATTAGAATTGTGAAGCTTCAAAAACACAAACACTTGGTACAGCAAGGAGAACAAAAGCTAAAACAAATGAAAACATAACAAGCTCAACTTTTTACCTATATAAAACATGCTCACTAGTAAGGTTGATCAAGTCTTACCAACAAACCGACGATATATAGAGCAAAAAGTCCCACCTCTTACGAAGTGATCATTGCACCTTTACTTTAATGGACATTGTCCCCACCATAATAGTTTTGTATTTGTGGTGCACATGTAGTGGACAGTCCCATTCTCCAATCTTCACGGTCTCGATATTTTCTATAGAGTTGAGGCCATGCCTCTCGTCGGTCTTCTTTGGAAAATACACCGTGTGTTCTTTATCATTCACATTGAAGGTAACCTTTCCTTTATTGCAATCAATAATAGCACCTGCGGTGTTAAGAAAAGGTCTACCAAGAATAATGGACATGCTCCCATCCTCGGGCATGTCAAGCACGACAAAATCAGTAAGGATCAAACAATTAGCAACTTCTAGGGGAACATCCTCACAAATACCTATCGGGACGGCGGTTGACTTGTCAGCCATCTGAAGAGAGATATCTGTAGGAATTAGTTTCTCTAAACAAAGCCTCTTGTAAAGAGAGAAAGGCATAACACTCACTCCTGCTCCAAGATCACATAAAGCAGTTTTGACATAATTATTCTTTATGGAGCAAGGAATGGTGGGTATACCTGGATCACCAAGCTTCTCAGGAATCTTGCCACTGAAAGAGTAGTTAGCAAGCATAGTAGATATTGCTTCATTAGGAACTTTTCTTTTATTAGTAACAATATCTTTCATATATTTTGAATAGGGAGGTAACTTAATAGCATCAGTCAAAGGGATTTGAAGAAAAAGCGGTTTCATCCACTCACAAAACTTATTGTAATGCTCTTCTTCTTTAGATTTGAGAGACTTACCTGGAAAGGGCATGGGTTTCTGTATCCATGGTTCTCTTTCCTTCCCATGTCTTCTTGCGACGAAGTCTTCTCTAGTGTACTTCTTGCGTTTGTCAGGTGCTTCTTCTTCTCGAACTTCAGGCGGATCATTCTTCTCCTTATCCTTATCTTCAGGTTCGGCACCGTCTTCAGTCTCAGCATCGGAGGTAGATATACTGTTGGGATCAACAGCTGGCTCTTCACTTGTAATAGGATCATTGGAATTGTCAGCCTCCTTGTGTTTCTTCTTCTTCTTCTTTGGAGAGCCAACAATTTCTTCTTCCTGCATTTGAGAATCTTGCTCGATTCTCCTGGATGCCCCTCTGGATAGAGAGGATCTTGAGTGCTAGTTCCTCCTCGGGTCTTAATCCCGAAGGCCTGTAAATCATCTTGTTTGGTATTGTTAGCAAGCAAATCTTTTTGCACATTAGAAATTTGTTCAAGCTGAGTTTGAACCATATGAAAATGCTTCACAAGACATTTAACATCATTAACTGTTCTACCTAGAACATCAAGCAAATTTTTGATAGCAAGGGAATTATCATGCAATTGACTTTGTATCCTCTCATTAAAATGACTTTGCTTCATAATAAAATTATCAAGCTCATCTAAACATTGATCAGGAGGCTTACCATGAGGGATGTCACTTGCGTTGAAATCTAAAAGAGAGTGTACCTCTACCATAGGAGGGTGAGTGGTAGGCTCACACAACTTCTCAATAGGGGGTAGATTCTTCACGTCTTCAGTTTTAATACCCTTCTCTTTAATAGACTTCTTTGCTTTTTGCATATCTTCGGGGCTTAGAACAAGCATGCCCCTCTTCTTTGGTGGTGGAGGTGGTTCAGGGACGGACCAATCTTCATGGTTTTTGGCAATCCTGCCCATCAATTCTTCTGCATCGTTCGGTGTTCTTTTCCTGAAAACACAACCAGCACAACTATCCAAATAGGACCTGGATTCATCAGTTAGACCAGCATAAAATATATCGATTAATTCATTCTTAGGGACTCCATGTCCTGGTCTAGCCTGGATCAGACTACAGTGCCTCCCCCAAGCTTTAGGGAGGTGCTCATCCTGCAAGTGTTTAAAGTTATAAATTCTTTGTAAAGCAGCATGTTGCATATGAGCAGGAAAGTACTTATCAACAAAAGAGTGAGCTAAGTCTTGAGGACTCTTAATGGAACCACATGGTAGTGCATCATACCATGTTTTAGCACCTTCCTTCAAAGAGAAAGGAAGGAGATTAGTCACATAAAAGTTTCGTATCTTTTCTTTCGTGGTAAACAAGCCACCCAACTCAGTGAGTTTGGTCAGGTGTGCAATAGCATCATCATTTTCTCTGCCATAAAAGGGGTCAGCTTCAACCATAGATATAAGTGAAAGATTAACAGAGAAATCATAATCAGGATCATTGATGCATATAGGAGATGTAGGAAATTCAGGATCAGGAACAGTCTTGTTCTTCAAGGAGTGTTTTTCAAGCAGCTTCTTAATAGCTTCAGGGTCAGAGTCGGCAAGTCAGTTCCCTGCATAAATCATCATCAAGCATAATGTAATCATCATCAAGGAGTCTCTCCTTGAGTTTACTCAAATCAGGATAATCATAAGTTCCACCAATAGGGTAGCGAGTAACAGGAATTTCAATTCCAGATTTTTTTTGCAGCAGCGATTTGTTTCTCAAGAGCATAACCAAGTGAACCAATATCATCAAGAGTAGTAGAAGCATCATCAAAAGTATCGGACATAGTAACAGATTCAGTAGAAGCATCATGTGGTGGTGGTGAGGCAAACTTACTCATAACAGAAGGTGAATCAAGTGTAGCACTAGTGTTCAGAACAGTACCTCTTCTTGTAGTGGATAGTAAGATCGGAACCTTGGGGTCTCCTTTCTTACCCATAGCGGATGAAGTGCAGCAGGTAGGATACTTCAAGTAGAGTTGTAAATATTGCTATGCTCCCCGGCAACGGCGCCAGAAAACGGTACTTGATAACCCTCAACCGTAAGGGATCGAGATAGTCTTCGCGGGTAAGAATAACCCAATTTATAGATTCGACACACGGGGAGCCAAAGAGTATTTATAAGCTTTGACAGTTGAGTTGTCAATTCAACCGCACCTGAAATATACTTACTTGCAACAAAAGATAAGTGGTAACGGTGATATGATAGTGATGGTGGTGACAGCAAAAGTGAACAGCAAAAGTAACAACTAATAACCAGCAGGATTGAAACACTGTAGGCTAGGGAGATGGATGGTTGGGCGCTGCATGGATGAGATACATCATGAATCTAACTTGGGGCAAGGCACACAGAAAAGTAATGATCATCTAGGCAAATATCAAACATTAGGCATGTATCCCACAGGTAGTTGTACGTGCTTGCAATAAGAACTTGCACAACATCTTTTGTCCTACCATCCCGCTACGAACGGGGCCAAAAGGAACTTATGGAGATTAAGGTGCTCCTGTCAAAGAGCACCGGAACAAAGCAATAAACTCAATGGATACATGGAATCCTCAAATTATGGACCATCCCCTTTTGTGTCCCAAGCTGTCACCTTTGGGATCGCTGGTTCCGGACCATAATAGGTGCAAACAACTCATAGATAGGATCAAGAACACAAATATACATAGGGTTCAGATCTGAAAACATGGCACTCGGGCCCAAAGTGACAAGCATTAAGAGCAACAAGTTGAAGCAAAGATGATAAACACCAAAGTAGATGATAGGCAACATGCCGCCAATAATCTGATAAACTATTACATGATCTAACTCATCCAATCTCTACCACCCCCTTTGCCTACAGTAGGGAATTACTCACACATGGAAGGAGAAGTCATGGAGGGAGGATGGAGTGGTGATGATGATGACGATGGCGATGATCTCCCCTCTCCGGAGGCCAAATCAGCTTCCAGATTAGCCCTCCCGAGGAAGAACAGAGGGTGGCGGCGGCTCCGCGACGGAAACTGGAAAAGCGACTTCTCTCTGGGGTTTCCTCGCCACGGGAATAAATAGGAGCCAAGGTAGGGCACCAGAGGGGGGAGGACCCTCCCAGGCAGCCTCCTGGCGCGGCCAGGGGTGGGGCCGCGCCAGCAGGGCGCCTGGGCCCCCCTGGCTGCCCTCTGGCCTCACTTCTGGCACAATGGCCCTTCGGGTGCGTGGATTTTCTGTGATTTTTCTTGGAATTTTCTCAGTCACCTAAAAATCCATTTTCCTGCACACAATAAAACCATACAGGCAGCTCTGCTGAAAACAGCGTCAGTCCAGGTTAGTTTAGTTCAAATCATGCAAGAATGAGGGCAAAACAATAGCAAAAGTGTTTGGAAAAGTAGATACGTTTGAGACGTATCAGCGGCCCAGACCGACATTACATGACCGCATTCATGAGACTGGTTCTACCGACGTGCTTTGCACATGGGTGGCTGGCGGGTATCAGTTTCTCCAACTTTAGTTGAATTGAGTGTGACTATGGCCGGTCCTTGTTGAAGGTTAAAACAGCATCATGACCCACAACTCCACAAGTATAGGGGATCTATCATAGTCCTTTTGATAAGTAAGAGCGTCGAACCCAACGAGGAGCAGAAGGAAATGATAGGCAGTTTTCAGTAAGGTATTCTCTGCAAGCACTGAAATTATCGATAACAGATAGTTTAGTGATAAGGTAATTTGTAACGAGCAACAAGTACTAAAAGTAAATAAGGTGCAGCAATATGGCCCATTCCTTTTTGTAGCAAAGGACAAGCCTGGACAAACTCTTATATAAGGGAAAGCGCTCCCGAGGAGACGTGGGAATTATCATCAAGCAAGTTTTCATCACGCTCATATGATTCGTGTTCTATAATTTGATAATTTCGTATGTGGGTGGACCGGTGCTTGGGTACTACCCTTCCTTGGACAAGCATCCCACTTATGATTAACCTCTATTGCAAGCATCCGCAAGTACAAAAGAAGTATTAAGGTAAACCTAACCATAGCATGAAACATATGGATCCAAATCAGCCCCTTACGAAGCAACACATAAACTAGGGTTTAAGCTTCTCTCACTCTAGCAACCCATCATCTACTTATTACTTCCCAATGCCTTCCTCTAGGCCCAAACAATGGTGAAGTGTCATTTAGTCGACGTTCACATGACACCACTAGAGGAAAGTGTCGTGGGAACGATTCCGACAATAATAAGGTATAGGGTAAAGGAGCATGATCTATCGAGATGCACATGGGTGACACGGTGGTTTTAGCGAGTTCGGGCCTCTCGCGGTTGAGATAATAGCCCTACGTCTCGTGCTCCGGAGAGGCTTTGTTTTATCTGAGTATGTATCCGGAGATTACAATACGTGAGAGAGGGAGGAACGGATCCTCATGCGTGGGCTAAGTCCTGAGACTAATGGCGAGAAAGAGAGAGAGAGGGGAACAATGAGAAACTTATCGGGCAGATGGTCAGCGTCGAATGGGAGGACCCTCCCAGACCCCCTGGGGTTGTCTTTGTTCCCCGTGATGCACTTCATGCATTGCGCCACGTACTTCACGTCGCGAGTCCACCCGGAGGCGGCCGACGTGAAGTACGTGGCGCAGTGCATGAAGTGCATCACGGGGAACAAAGACAACCCCAGGGGGTCTGGGAGGGTCCTCCTATTCGACGCTGACCATCTGCCCGATAAGGTTCTCATTGTTCCCCTCTCTCTCTCTTTCTCGCCATAAGTCTCAGGACTTAGCCCAGGCATGAGGATCCGTTCCTCCCTCTCTCACATATTGTAATCTTCGGATACATACTCAGATAAAACAAAGCCTCTCCGGAGCACGAGACGTAGGGCTATTATCTCAACCGTGAGAGGCCCGAACTCGCTAAAACCACCGTGTCACCCATGTGCATCTCGATAGATCATGCTCCTTTACCCTATACCTTATTATTGTCGGAATCGTTCCCACGATAGAAAGACAACATACATCTCATCAAAATATCGAACGAATGTCAAATTCACATGACTACTTATAGCAAGACTTCTCCCATGTCATCGGGAACAAACGTAACTACTCACAAATCATATTCATGTTCATAATCAGAGGGATATTAATACGCATAAAGGATCTGAACATATAATCTTCCACCGAATAAACCAACTAGCATCAACTACAAGGAGTAATCAACACTACTAGCAACCCACAGGTACCAATATAAGGTTTTGAGACAAAGATTGAATACAAGAGATGAACTAGGGTTTGAGAGGAGATGGTGCTGGTGAAGATGTTAATGGATATTGACCCCTCCCGATGAGAGGATCGATGGTGATGACGATGGTGACGATTTCCCCCTCCCGAGGGATGTTTCCCCGGCAGAACAGCGCCGCCGGAGTCCTATATTGGTTCCGCCAAGGTTCCGCCTTGAGACGGCGGTGCTTCGTCCCGAAAGCTTCCTTATGTTTTTTCACAGGGTAAAAGACACCTTATACCAGAAGATGGGCATCGGGGGGCTGCCAGGTGGACCACGAGGCAGGGGGCGCACCCAGGGGGTAGGGCGTGCCCCCCACCCTCGTGGACGGTGGGTGGCCCCCCTCTGGTGCTTTCTTCGTCCGTTTTTTTGTATATATTCCAAAACTGACTTTCATGGAGTTTCAGGACTTTTTGAGTTGCGCAGAACAGATTTCCAATATTTGCTCCTTTTCCAGCCTAGAATTCCAGCTGTCGGCATTCCCCCTCTTCATGTAAACCTTGTAAAATAAGAGAGAGAAAACATAATTATTGTGGCATAATGTGTAATAGCAGCCCATAATGCAATAAATATCGATATAAAAGCATAATGCAAAATGGACGTATCAACTCCCCCAAGCTTAGACCTCGCTTGTCCTCAAGCGGAAGCCGATATCGAAAAATATGTCCACATGTTTAGAGATAGAGGTGTCGATAAAATAAAATACGGACATGAGGGCATCATGATCATTCTTATAATAGCAACATATATCTATATTATCATATGATTTCTTATGCTAAAGTAACAATCTATTCACAATGTCAAGTATGAATTAGAAACCTCATTGAAAACTAACAAACTATGATCCTAGTCATTGAAGCAATTGCAATTTATCATAACATGAGAGAGAGTCAATATTAGAGCTTTTCAGCAAGTCCACATACTCAACTATCATTTAGTCTTTCACAATTGCTAACACTGAGGCAATACTTATGGGTATGGAGTTTTAATCGGACACAGAGAAAGATAGGGGCTTATGATGTTGCCTTCCAACCTTTTACCTCAAGGGTAATGTCAACAATAATAGTTTATGATAACTTACATCCAATTGGGTATATATGTCAGGATCTTTCCAACACAATGTTATTGCCAAAGGATACAATGTAAAAAAGAAAGGTGAAGATCACCATGACTCTTGTATAAGACAAAAACAAAAGATAGGCCCTTCGCAGAGGGAAGCAGAGGTTGTCATGTGCTTTTATGGTTGGATGCACAAAATCTTAATGCAAAAGAACGTCACTTTATATTGCCACTTGTGATAGGGACCTTTATTATGCAGTTCATCGCTTTTATTGCTTCCATATCACAAGATCGTATAAAGCTTATTTTCTCCACACTAATAGATCATACATATTTAGAGAGGAATTTTTATTGCTTGCAACAATGACAACTTACTTGACGGATCTTACTCAATCCATATGTAGATATGGTGGACTCTCATGGCAAAACTGGGATTAAGGATATTTGGAAGCACAAGTAGTATCTCTACTTGGTGCAAGGAGTTTGGCTAGCATGAGGGGGAAAGGCAAGCTCAACATGTTGGATGATCCATGACAATATACTTTGTTTCGGATATAAGAAAACATAACCCATTACATTGTCTTCCTTGTCCAACATCAACTTTTTAGCATGTCATATTTTAATGAGTGCTCACAATCATAAAAGATGTCCAAGATAGTATATTTATATGTGAAAAGCAGTCTTTCTTTATTACTTCCTATTAATTGCAACGATGACCAAAATTATGTTTGTCAACTCTCAACAAGTTTTATTCATCATACGCTTTATATGTGAAGTCATTACTCTCCATAAGATCAATATGATCTGTTTGATTCTTTTTATTCTTTCTTTTATTCCCTCAAGATCATAGTGAGATAATCAAGCCCTTGACTCAAAACTAATCTTTATTATATATAGCTCATGGACTCGATTACATAGATAAGGATCATAAATCAAAGCTCACAACTAGATCATACTAGACTTTATTTTGCTAGATCAAGATATAACCAAATGGATCGAACTAAGAAAAACGGTAAAGATAGAAGTGTGATGGTGATACGATACCGGAGCACCTTCCCCAAGCTTGGCAGTTGCCAAGGGGGAGTGCCCATACCCAATACTTAGTTATCCTTTGGTGGTGATGGAGTTGTTGATGACGTAGGCTTCTTCCTTAATTTGCGCTTGAGGATAGAATTTTGCTCCCTTAGGTCATTGATATCCTACTCAAGGCTTAATATCTTTTTGCATACTTCCTGTTTGTTCTCCTCTAATAGATGAAAAGGGATAAACTCGATCTTAGGTTTCTTTGCTCTATCAGGGAGGCTTGACTTTTTGAACTCCACATGCATGCCCCCAGGTTGAGGTAATGGAACTTCATATTCATCTGAGCTCGTCTCCTCCTTTCCCTTAGGATCATAGTCTACTTCTTCCTCTGTGGTCCAACCACCGTGCTCCAAGTCCCCGTAGACCTTAGGGTCTGTAAGGTAATCAGCCACATAGCTTTCTCCCTCCGAATCCTGAGACGACATATTGCTCTAATCTACGGCAGAAACAACTCAAAACAAAAACAGATGATTTTATTGTGGTACCGTGGTCAAAACCTTCGGGAGGTTATATAATGAATTTTTTACCAACCAAAAGAAGTATCGTGCAAGAAAACAGAGTCCGGACGGCACACGAGGTGCCCACCAGGCAGGGGGCATGTCCAGGGGGGTAGGGCGCGCCCTCCACCCTCATAGGTGCCTCGTGTCTGATGACCCACAAGTGTAGGGGATCTATCGTAGTCCTTTCGATAAGTAAGAGTGTCGAACCCAACAAGGAGCAGAAGGAAATGATAGGCAGTTTTCAGTAAGGTATTCTCTGCCAGCACTGAAATTATAGGTAACTGATAGTTTTGTGATAAGGTAATTGGTAGCAAGTGACAAAAGGTAAAAGTAAATAAGGTGCAGCAAGATGGCCCAATCCTTTTTGTAGCAAAGGACAAGCCTGGACAAACTCTTATATAAAGGAAAGCGCTCCCGAGGACACATGGGAATTATCGTCAAGCTAGTTTTCATCACGATCATCTGATTCGCGTTGGGTACTTTGATAATTTGGTATGTGGGTGGACCGGTGCTTGGGTGCTGTCCTTACTTGGACAAGCGTCCCACTTATGATTAACCTCTAGTGCAAGCGTCCGCAACTACAAAATAAGTATTAAGGTAAACCTAACCATAGCATGAAACAAGTGGATCCAAATCAGCCCCTTACGAAGCAACGCATAAACTAGGGTTTAAGCTTCTGTCACTCTAGCAACCCATCATCTACTTATTACTTCCCAATGCCTTCCTCTAGGCCCAAATAATGGTGAAGTGTCATGTAGTCGACGTTCACATGACACCACTAGAGGAGAGACAACATACATCTCATCAAAATATCAAACAAATACCAAATTCACATGACTACTAATAGCAAGACTTCTCCCATGTCCTCAGGAACAAAAGTAACTACTCACAAGACATAATATTGTTCATGATCAGAGGGGTATTGATATGCATAATGGATCTGAACATATGATCTTCCACCAAATAAACCAACTAGCATCAACTACAAGGAGTAATCAACACTACTAGCAACCCACAGGTACCAATCTGAGGTTTGGGTACAAAGATTGGATACAAGAGATGAACTAGGGTTTGAGAGGAGATGGTGCTGGTGAAGATGTTGATGAATATAGCCCTCCCCAAGATGGGAGAGTTGTTGGTGATGATGGCGGTGACGATTTCCCCCTCCCGGAGGGAAGTATCCCCGGCAGAACAGCTCTGTCGGAGCCCTAGATTGGTTTCTGCCAAGGTTCCGCCTCGAGACGACAGCGTCTGGTCTCGAAATCCTCTTTAGGATTTTTTCCAGGTCAAAACACCTCATATAGGAGAGTATGGGCATTGGGGGCCATCGGGGGGCCCACAAGACAGGGGGGCACCCCCCCACCCTTGTGGACAGCTGGTGCCCCCCTGGTGATCTTCTTTCGCCAGATATTTTTTATATTTTCTGAAACAGAGTCCTGTCAAGTTTCAGGGCTTTTTGAGTTGTGCAGAAAGGTTTCCAGAGTTTGCTCCTTTTCCAGCCCAGAATTCCAGTTGCCGGCATTCTCCCTCTTCATGTAAACCTTGTAAAATAAGAGAGAAAAGGCATAAGTATTGTGACATAACGTGTAATAACAGCCCATAATGCAATAAATATCAGCATATAAGCATGATGCAAAATGGACGTATCAACTCCCCCAAGCTTAAACCTTGCTTGTCCTCAAGCGAAAGCCGATATCAAAAAATATGTCCACATGTTTAGAGATAGAGGTGTCGACAAAATAAAATACGGACCTGAGGGCATCATGATCATTCTCATAACCGCAACATAAATATATTGTCATACGATTCTTATGCTAAAGTAATAATTCATTCACAATATCGAGCATGAATCATAAACTTCATTGAAAACTAACAAACTTTGATCTCGGTCATTGAAGCAATTGCAATTTATCGTAACATCAGAAAGAGTCAATCATAAGAGCTTTTCAGCAAGCCTACATACTCAACTATCATATAGTCTTTCACAATTGCTCACACTCATGCAATACTTATGTTTATGGAGTTTTAATCGGACACAAAGAAAGATAGGGGCTTATGATGTTGCCTCCCAACCTTTTACCTCAAGGGTAATGTGAACAGTAATAGACCATGACAACTTACATCCAAGTGGGTATATATGTCACGATCTTTCCAACACAATGTGCTTGCCAAATGATAAAATGTAAAAAGGAAAGGTGAATTTCACCTTGACTCTTGTAGGCAAGAATAATAGATAGGCCCTTCGTAGAGGGGAGCAGAGGTTGTCATGTGTTTTTATGGTTGGATGCACAAAGTCTTAGCACAGAAGAACGTCACTTTATATTGCCACTTGTGATAAGAACCTTTATTATGCAGTCCGACGCTTTTATTACTTCCATATCACAAGATAGTATAAAGCTTATTTCCTCCACACTAATAAATCATACATATTTTAGCGAGTTTGCAACATGACAACTTACTTGGAAGGATCTTACTCAATGCATAGGTAGGTATGGTGGACTCTCATGGCTGGGTTTAAGGATATATGGAAGCACAAGTAGTATCTCTATTTGGTGCGAGGAGTTTTGGCTAGCATGAGGGGGAAAAGGAAAGCCCAACATGTTGTATGATCCATGACAATATACTTTATTTTGGATATAAGAAAACATAACCCATTATGGTGTCTTCCTTGTCCAACATCAACTCTTTAGCATGTCATATTTTAATGAGTGCTCACAATCATAAAATATGTCCAAGATAGTGTATTTGTATGTGAAGCCTCTCTTTCTTTATTACTTCCTATTAATTGCAACGGTGACCAAAACTATGTTTGTCAACTCCCAACAACTTTTATTCATCATACTCTTTATATGTGAAGTCATTACTTCCCATAAGATCAATATGATCTCTTGGGTACTCTTTATGTTTTCTTTCTTTTTATCACGACCAAGGTGAGGAAATCAAGCCCTTGACTCAACACTAATCTTTGTTATATAGCTCACAGACTCGAATACAAAGGTAAAGATCATAAAGCAAAAGCTCACAACTAGATCATGCTAACTTTATTCTACTAGATCAAGATACTACCAAAAGGATCGAACTAGGAAAAACGGTAAAGATAAGAGTGATGGTGATACGATACCGGGGTCACTCCCCCAAGCTTGGCAGTTGCCAAGGGGAGTGCCCATACCCATATGATTATGTCTCCTTCTTCGGGGGTGGTGATGTAGGAGTTGTTGATGATGCAGGCCTATTGTCCACCTTCCAAGGCATGGCCTCACCATCGTAGAAGGATGATCAAGTCTCCGGGATACTCAAATCTGCAGCCAAACTCATCTTCTTGAATTTATATTCATACTCACAGTTTTAGTTTTGCAGGTCATAGATCTGGGCTTGGAGGTGTTCGATTTTCTCTTGAAGATTGGAGATAGCTTCCCCGAAGATCCTTGAGTCCAGCTTTAGGTTGTTGGCGAGCTCCGAGATCATCATGTGGTTGGCGTTGAGTCCTCGTTCCACCATACCTTGGCACTTGAAAACTTGCTGCTCCATTGCTTCGAGTCTTGTCTCCATGCTTCCGGTCCTCCTTGGCCCATCAACATCGCGGATGTGCAGCACCCCCTCATGCAACTCCATGGGTTGAGGATGATGAAGCACCTCCGCAAGGTAGGGGTTGATGACCTTCTCAAAGAACTTGTCCTTGGGGGTGTTGGAAGATGCCATGATGATCTAGATCTGCCAAAAACAACATCTCGAAATGAAAACAGAGGATTTTTGCGTGAAACAGAGGTCAAAACCTTTGGGAGTATATATAATGAATTTTTACCAACCAAAAGGAGTAACATACAAGAAATCAGAGTCCGAGAGGCACACGAGGTGCCCACGAGGCAGGGGGCGCGCCCTGGGAAGTGGGGCGCGCCCTCCACCCTCGTGGACAGATCGTGTCTCTTTCGAACTACCACTTATTTTTCTATTTTTCTAAATATTCCAAAACGGTGAAAAGTTGCCATTAGAACTGTTTTGGAGTTGGTTTACTTACCGTATCATGTACCTCTTCCTTTTCGGAGTCTAAATCGTTCTAGAAAGTGTCCCTTATGTATTCCTCCGGGGTTACGGTTTCAATCACATTGGTTTCAACATTTATAGGATTACCTGAGATATAATGTTTGATTCTTTGACCGTTCACCACCTTCGGATTTGTACCTTCGAAGTTGTTGATTTTTATGGCACCGAAATGATAGACCTCCTCGATAACGTAGGGTCCTTCCCACTTAGAGAGTAGTTTTCCTGCAAAAAATCTTAAACGAGAGTTGTATAGCAAGACATAATCACCTACGTTAAACTCACGCTTTTGTATCCTTTGGTCATGCCATCTTTTAACTTTTTCTTTGAACAGCTTGGCATTCTCATAGGCCTGGGTTCTCCATTCATCAAGATAGCTTATGTCAAATAACCTCTTCTCATCGGCAAGTTTGAAATCATAATTGAGCTCTTTGATAGCCCAATATGCCTTATGTTCTAGCTCAAGAGGTAAGTGACAAGCTTTTCCATAAACCATTTTATATGGAGACATACCCATAGGATTTTTGTATGCAGTTCTATAGGCCCATAGTGCATCATCAAGTTTCTTAGACCAATTCTTTCTAGACCTATTAACTGTCTTTTGCAAAATTAATTTCAGCTCTCTATTACTTAGTTCTACTTGACCACTAGTCTGTGGGTGATAAGGGGATGCAATTCTATGGTTAACATCATACTTAGCAAGCATTTTACGAAAAGCACCATGAATGAAGTGTGAACCACCATCAGTCATTAGGTATTTAGGGACTCCAAACCTCAGAAACATAACTTCTTTAAGCGTCTTAATAGAGGTGTTATGATCAGCACTACTAGTTGGCATAGCTTCTACCCACTTAGTAACGTAATCAACAACAACTAGAATATGTGTGTACCCATTAGAGGCAGGAAACAGTCCCATATAATCAAAGCCCCAAACATCAAATGGTTCAATAACAAGTGAATAATTCATAGGCATTTCTTGACGTCTACTGATATTACCAATTCTTTGACATTCATCACAAGATAAGACAAACTTACGGGCATCCTTGAAGAGAGTAGGCCAATAAAAACCGGATTGCAATACCTTGTGTGCAGTTCTATCTCACACATGGTGTCCTCCATACGCTTCGGAGTGGCACTTGCATAGGATATGTTCCTCTTCATGCTCAGGTACACAACGTCTAATAATACCATCTACTCCTTCTTTATAAAGATGTGGGTCATCCCAGAAGTAATGTCTCAAATCATAGAAGAACTTTTTCTTCTGCTGGTATGTGAAACTAGGAGGTATAAACTTAGCAACAATATAATTAGCATAATCAGCATACCATGGAGCAGTACAAGAAGTATTTATGACAGCTAATTGTTTATCAGGAAAGCTATCATCAATATGTTGTGGGTCATCAAGTATATACTCTAGCATAGACAAGTTGTCTGCAACGGGGTTCTCAGCTCCCTTTCTATCAATAATATGCAAGTCAAACTCTTGTAGCAAGAGAACCCATCTAATAAGTCTAGGTTTAGCATCTTTCTTTTCCATAAGGTATTTGATAGCAGCATGATCAGTGTGAATAGTTACTTTAGAATCAACAATATAGGGTCTAAACTTATCACAAGAAAATACAACTGCTAAAAATTCTTTCTCAGTAGTAGCATAATTTTTCTGGGCACTATCTAGAGTTTTACTAGCATACTGGATAACATTCTACTTCTTATCAACTCTTTGCCCTAAAACAACACCTACAACATAATCACTAGCATCGCACATAATCTCAAAGGGTAAATTCTAGCCAAGAGGCTGGACGATAGGTGCAGAGATCAATGCTTTCGTAAGTATTTCAAATGCCTATAGACAATCATCATCAAAGACAAAAGGAATATCTTTTGTAAGAGATTAGTCAGAGGCCTGGAGATTTTGGAGAAGTCCTTAATGAACCTCCTATAAAACCCGACATGACCAAGGAAACTTCGTATACCTTTGATGTCCTTGGGGCACAACATCTTTTCAATAGCATCAACTTTAGCCTTGTCAACTTCAATACCTCTTTCAGAAATTTTATGTCCCAAGACAATGCCTTCATTAACCATAAAGTGGCACTTCTCCCAATTCAAGACAAGATTAGTGCCTTCACATCTCTGCAAAACTCAATCAAGGTTGCATAAGCAATCATCAAAAGAAGTTCCGTAAACGGAGAAATCATCCATGAAAACCTCAACAATCTTTTCACAAAAGTCAGAGAATATAGCCATCATTCATCTTTGAAAGGTAGTAGGTGCATTACATAAACCAAAATGCATACGTCTATAAGCAAAGGTACCGAAAGGACAAGTAAAAGTGGTCTTTTCTTGATCCCCCTTTTACACAGGTATTTGAGAATAACCATCTAGAAAGCAAAAATGAGTATGTTTGGATAATCTTTCTAGCATTTTATCAATAAAAGGCAAGGGGTAATGATCTTTCTTAGTAGCTTTATTTAGTTTACGGAAATCAATTACCATCCTATAACCTATAGCTATTCTTTGAGGGATCAATTCATCTTTATCATTGGGAACAACAGTCATACCTCCCTTCTTAGGGACACAATGGACATGACTTACCCACTGGCTATCAGCAACTGGATAGATAATACCTGCCTCTAGAAGCTTTAGTATTTCCTTCCTTACCACTTCTTTCATCTTAGGGTTTAACCGTCATTGATGATCAATAACCGGTTTAGCGTTTTCTTCTAATTTTATCTTGTGTTGGCATAAGGTGGGACTAATGCCCTTAAGATCATCCAGAGCATATCCAATAGCAGCACGGTGCTTCTTCAGAGTTTTCAATAGTTTTTCTTCTTCCTGCTCTAAAAGGTTAGCACTAATAATAACAGGATATATCTTCTTTTCATCAAGATAAACATACTTAAGATTATCAAGTAAAGGTTTAAGTTCAAATATGGGATCACCCTTGGGTGGAGGAGGATCCCCTAGGATTTCAACATGCAAGTTGTTTTTTAATACGGGTCCCTGATTAAAGAATATTTCATCTATTTCCCTTCTCTCATTCATGTGCATATCATTTTCATGATCTAGCAAGTATTGTTCTAAAGGATCATTAGGAGGCACAACAATAGAAGCAAGACCAATAATTTCATCCTTACCAGGTAATTCTTTATCAAGGGGTTGTCTACGGAATTTAGCAAAGTTAAAATCATGAGACATATCCCCTAAACCAACAGTAACGATATCTTTCATGCGGTCTATCTTAGCATTAACTATATTCAAGAAGGGTCTACCAAATATAATGGGACACAATTCATCTTGTGGGGAACTAAGAATAAGAAAATCAGCAGGGTATTTGACCTTCCCACACAAGACTTCAACATCTCTAACAATCCCAACTGGTGAAATAGTGTCTCTATTAGCTAGATTAATAGTAACATCAATCCCTTCTAACTCAACAGGTGCAATATCATGCATAATTTCTTGATATAAGGTATGAGGGATTATGCTTGCACTAGCACCTACATCACATAAACAATGATAGCAATGATCTCCTATCTTAACAGAGAAAACAGGCAAGCCTACAATAGGTCTATGTTTATTCCGAGCATCGGGTTTGGCTATTCTAGCAGATTCCTCTTGGAGGTAAATAACATGTCCATCTAAATCTTCTACAAAGAGATCTTTAACCATAGCAACACTAGGTTCAACTTTAATTTGCTCAAAGGGTGTAGGTGTTCTAGTATTACTCTTACGAACTACAGTTGAGGCTTTAGCATGATCCTTTATCCTAACAGGGAAAGGTGGTTTCTCAATATAAGCAGTAGGAACAATAAGATCAACATTATAAGTGATAGTCTTTTCTTCAACTTTAACAGGTTCAACTACTTTTACTTCAATGGGAGGATGGTATTTAAACCACTTCTCCTTGGGAAGATCAACATGAGTAGCAAATGATTCACAGAAAGAAGCTACTATCTCAGAGTCAAGTCCATATTTAGTGCTAAACTCATGGAAAACATCGGTATCCATAAAAGCTTTAACACCATCAAACTTAGGGGTCATACCTGACTCCTTACCTTCGTCGAGATCCCAATCTTTAGAGTTGCATTTAATTCTTTCAAATAAATCCCATTTGAATTCAATAGTCTTCATCATATAAGAACCAGAACAAGAAGTATCGAGCATGGAGCGATTATCGAGAGAAAGCCGAGCATAATTTTTTTGAATAATCATTTCCCTTGAGAGCTCATGATTGGGGCATGAATATAACATTGACTTAAGCCTCCCCCAAGCTTGAGCGATGCTTTCTCCTTCGCGAGGCCAAAAATTATAGATATAATTACGATCACAATGAACATGGTGCATAGGGTAGAACTTCTGATGAAATTCCAACTTCAGACGATTATAGTTCCATGATCCAATATCATCACATAGCCTAAACCATGTCAATGCATCCCCCTTCAAAGATAAAGGGGAGACCTTCTTCTTGATAACATCCTCGGTCATACCTGCAAGCTTAAATAATCCACAAACTTCATCCACATAGATTAGGAGTAAATCGGGATGCAGTGTTCCGTCTCCTGTAAAAGGATTATCAAGCAGTTTCTCTATCATACCCGAAGGAATTTCAAAGCAAACATTTTCAGTAGGTGCAGTAGGTTGAGGAGAAACTCTTTTCTCTTTTGGTCGGGGTGAAGATACCCCGAACAAGCCCCTCAAAGGATTATGAGCCATAGTAACAAGTGACAATAAATTTCAGCACACTATATAAATTTTTCCTTACCAAATTCCACTTACCGACGGCGCTTCACTCCCCGGCAACGGCACCAGCAAAGAGTCTTGATGACCCAAAAGTGTAGGATATCTATCATAGTCCTTTCTATAAGTAAGAGTGTCGAACCCAACGAGGAGCAGAAGGAAATGATAGGCAGTTTTCAGTAAGGTATTCTCTGCAAGCACTGAAATTATAGGTAACACATAGTTTTGTGATAAGGTAATTAGTAGCAAGTGGCAAAAGGTAAAAGTAAATAAGGTGCAGCAAGATGGCCCAATCCTTTTTGTAGCAAAGGACAAGCCTGGACAAACTCTTATATAAAGGAAAGCGCTCCCCAAGACACATGGGAATTATCGTCAAGCTAGTTTTCATCATGATCATATGATTCGCGTTCGGTACTTTGATAATTTGGTATGTGGGAGGACCGGTGCTTGGGTGCTGCCTTACTTGGACAAGCCTCCCACTTATGATTAACCTCTAATGCAAGCGTCCGCAACTACAAAAGAAGTATTAAGGTAAACTTAACCATAGTATGAAACAAGTGGATCCAAATCAGCCCCTTACGAAGCAACGCATAAACTAGGGTTTAAGCTTCTGTCACTCTAGCAACCCATCATCTACTTATTACTTCCCAATGCCTTCCTCTAGGCCCAAATAATGGTGAAGTGTCATGTAGTCGACGTTCACATGACATCACTAGAGGAGAGACAACATACATCTCATCAAAATATCGAACGAATACCAAATTCACATGACTACTAATAGCAAGACTTCTCCCATGTCCTCAGGAACAAAAGTAACTATTCACAAGACATAATATTGTTCATGATCAGAGGGGTATTGATATGCATAATGGATCTGAACATATGATCTTCCACCAAATAAACCAACTAGCATCAACTACAAGGAGTAATCAACACTACTAGCAACCCACAGGTACCAATCTGAGGTTTGGGTACAAAGATTGGATACAAGAGATGAACTAGGGTTTGAGAGGAGATGCTGCTGTTGAAGATGTTGATGAAGATAGCCCCCCTCCAGATGGGAGAGTTGTTGGTGATGATGGTTGTGACGATTTCCCCCTCCCGGAGGGAAGTATCCTCGGCAGAACAGCTTTGCCGGAGCTCTAGATTGGTTTCCGCCAAGGTTCCGCCTCGAGACGGCGGCGTCTGGTTCCGAAAGCCTCCTTAGGATTTTTTTTTCCAGGTTAAAACGCCTCATATAGGAGAAGATGGGCATCGGGGGGCCATCGAGGGGCCCACGAGACACGGGGGCGCGTCCAGAGAGGGGGGCGCGCCCCCCACCCTCGTGGACAGCTGGTGGCCCCCTGGTGATCTTCTCTCGCCAGATATTTTTTATATTTTCTGAAACGGAGTCCTGTCAAGTTCCGGGGCTTTTTGAGTTGTGCAAAATAGGTTTCCAGAGTTTGCTCCTTTTCCAGCCCAGAATTCCAGTTGCCGGCATTCTCCCTCTTCATGTAAACCTTGTAAAATAAGAGAGAAAAGGCGTAAGTATTGTGACATAACATGTAATAACAACCCATAATGCAATAAATATCAACAGATAAGCATGATGCAAAATGGACGTATCAGTGTCCTTTTCGGACTGCTTCTTATTTTCCTATTTTCTTAAAAAATTGAAAACGGAGAAAAATTGCTATTAGAACTGTTTTGGAGTCGGTTTACTTACCATACCACATACCTCTTCCTTTTCGGAGTCTGAAACGTTCTGGAAAGTGTCCCTTATGTATTCCTCTGGGGTTACGGTTTCAATGACATTAGTTTCAACATTTATGGGATTACCTAACATATAATGTTTGATTCTTTGACCGTTCACCACCTTTGGATTCGTGCCTTCGAAGTTGTTGATTTTTATGGCACCGGAACGATAGACCTCCTCGATGACGTAAGGACCTTCCCATTTAGAGAGAAGTTTTCCTGCAAAAAATCTTAAAGGAGAGTTGTATAGCAAAACATAATCACCTACATTAAACTCACGCTTTTGTATCCTTTTGTCATGCCATCTTTTAACTTTTTTTTGAACAGTTTGGCATTTTCATAAGCCTGGGTTCTCCACTCATCAAGCGAGCCAATGTAAAATAACCTCTTCTCACCGGCAAGTTTGAAATCATAATTGAGCTCTTTAATGGCCCAATATGCCTTATGTTCTAGTTCGAGAGGTAAGTGACATGCTTTTCCATAAACCGTTTTATACGGACACATGCCCATAGGATTTTTATATACAATTATATAGGCCCATAATGCATCATCATGTTCATTGGACCAATTCTTTCTAGATCTATTAATAGTCTTTTGCAAAATTAATTTCAACTCTCTGTTACTTAGTTCTACTTGACCACTAGACTGTGGGTGGTAAGGGGATGCAATTCTATGATTAAAATCATACTTAGCAAGCATTTTACAAAAAGCACCATGAATAAAATGTGAACCACCATCTGTCATTAGGTATCTAGGGACTCCAAACCTCGGAAAAATAACTTCTTTAAGCATCTTAATAGAGGTGTTATGATCAGCACTACTAGTTGGAATAGCTTCGACCCACTTAGTAACATAATGAACAGCAACTAAAATATATGTATACCCATTAGAGGAGGGAAACAATCTCATATAATCAAAGCACCAAACATCAAATGGTTCAATAACAAGTGAATAGTTCATAGGCATTTCTTGACGTCTACTAATATTACCAGTTCTTTGACATTCATCACAAGACAACACAAACTTACGAGCATCCTTGAAGAGAGTAGGCCAATAAAAATCGAATTGCAATACCTTATGTGCAGTTCTATCTCCAGCATGGTGTCCTCCATAAGCCTCGGAGTGACACTTGCGTAGGATCTGTTCATGTTCATGCTCAGGTACACAACGTCTAATAATACCATCTACTCCTTCTTTATAAAGGTGTGGGTCATCCCAGTAGTAATGTCTTAAATCATAGATTTTTTTTCTTTTGCTGGTCTGTGAAACTAGGTGGTATAAATTTAGCAACAATATAATTAGCATAATCAGCATACCATGGAGCAGTGCGAGAAGTATTTATGACAGCCAATTGTTCATCAGGAAAGCTATCATCAATAGGTAGTGGGTCATCAAGAACATTCTCTAACCAAGACAAGTTGTCTGCAACTGGGTTCTCGGCTCCCTTTCTATCAATAATATGCAAATCAAATTCTTGTAGCAAGAGCACCCATCTAATAAGTCTAAGTTTAGCATCTTTCTTTTCCATCAGATATTTAATAGCAACATGATCAGTGTGAACAATTACTTTAGAATCTACAATATAAGGCCTAAACTTATCACAAGCAAATACAACTGCTAAAAATTCTTTTTCAGTAGTAGCATAATATCTCTGGGCACTGTCTAGAGTATTACTAGCATATTGGATAACATTTAATTTCTTATCAACTCTTTGTCCAAGAATAGCGCCTACAGCATAATCACTAGCATCACACATAGTTTCAAAGGGTAAATTCCAGTCAGGTGGTTGGACAATAGGTGCAGAAATCAAGGCTTTCTTAAGTATTTCAAATACTTCTACAGAATCGTCATCAAAGATAAAAGGAACATCTTTTTGTAAGAGGTTAGTAAGAGGCCTAGTAATTTTTGAGAAGTCTTTAATGAACCTCCTATAAAAACCAGCATGACCAAGGAAACTTCTTATACCTTTAATGTCCTTAGGACATGATATCTTTTCAATAGCATCAACTTTAGCTTTATCAACTTCAATACCTCTTTCAGAAATTTTATGCCCCAAGACAATACCTTCATTAACCATAAAGTGGCACTTCTCCCAATTCAAGACAAAATTAGGTTCTTCACATCTCTGCAAAACTCGATCAAGGTTGCTCAAGCAATCATCAAAAGAAGTTCCATAAATAGAAAAATCATCCATGAAAACCTCAACAATCTTTTCACAAAAATCAGAGAATATAGCCATCATGCATCTTTGAAAGGTAGCAAGCGCATTACATAAGCCAAAAGGCATATGTCTATAAGCAAAGGTACCGAAAGGGCAAGTAAAAGTTGTCGGTGTACTAAGGTAGGGGTACCTCAGTACCCCAACTTGTGCACGGGCGGTAGCAGCTTCCCGCGGCAGGGCCTACCACGCGCTTGCCGGAGACCTTCCTGCTCCATATAAAACCATTCAAAAACAAAGTATACAAGACAGAAGATCAAGACCCCGGCGAGTGGAGCTTGCCGAGAAGGCCGTTCCAGGCTCAAGATTACCTCACTCACGCAAGGCCCTGGCAAGAGGAGCTTGCCAGGAAGACTAGAAGATTACGTTACGGAAGACATGCCTCGGCGCAACGTGCGCCCCAGCAGGGCCCGGGGAGCGACAAGCTTCAGAGCCCGACAAGCTCCCGGGCCCGGCAAGGTCAAGACCCCGGCAAGGTGCTTGCCGGGGAGAGTTACGCTGTGTGCCCGCGCTCCAGCTCATCGAACCACGCGTCGCCCTGGGGCGACGCCAGGGACGCGTGGCGGATGGCTATGCAGCCTGGGGGACACGGTGGCACTCCACGGTGGTAAAGCCATCGCCGTGGCAAACGGAGACGCAAGGGCGGGCGCTTTTGGGGTCGACGGCGACGGGCATTAAATGCTCTTGTCCCCCACTGTCAAAGTAGGTAGCGACCACTGTTCATACACTGTAGCTCCACTATTCCCGTACTGTTACAACTACCACCTCTTTTACATTTTTACCCTTTCTCCTACGTTGACACCTGTCGGTGACCCCTTGCACTATAAAAGGAGGCCCATGCACAACGTAGAGGGGGTTCGGAACCTAGATCGCTCATACGCTCGGTGTAGCTAGTTCTTCAAGCTCCCGAGCTCTCCAACTCAATACAAACTAAGCAGGAGTAGGGTTTTACGCGTCCATCGCGGCCCGAACCTGGGTAAACTGCCTGCGTGATCTCCACGATCTGCTCTTTGTGCTCCCTCCGCCCTCTTACCGCACAAGTAAGGGGCTCCGGTCCCATAGGTGTTCGTGGTGGACAGTTTCCCCCGACATCTTTGGCGCGCCAGGTAGGGGCGTCGAGGTGGTGCGAACCTGATCCGGCGTTCACGCGGGCGCATTCTTCATCAACCTCTCCAGTTTCCTCAGCAACCTCATCAGCAACAGCGACATGGCCTCGAAGAAGAAGGCTCCAGAGGTCGCAGGCCCGTCCGCGTCTCATCCCCCGCCACCAGAACCAACGATGGGCGGGGGAGACGCCGTCGGAAGGGTGGTCGCCGGCGAGGAGACTCGCGGCGCCACCAAATCCAAGGATAGGACGGATGACCGAGCCTCGGTCTCCGTGGACGCGCCGCGTCCATCTCAGCAAACAACGACCCAGCAGCGCCATGCCACAGGGGGTGGCATCCGCTTGCTGGGCCAAGGGCAAACCGGAGGTTCGCGGGACGCCCCGGACCACCGTCCGGGCACAAGCAAAGCGCGGACGCCAGGGCGGGACCCTGCTCCTTCTAACCCTGTTAGAAGTCCGAGCGTATCCCGCTCCTCGCACCGCTCGCCCCCGCTCCCCTCCACTCCAGCAGAAGCGCTCGCAAGGGCGCAACTGCTCCTCGACTTCCCTCCAGCGGCAGACAAGGCCGAAGACTGGAGGGCAACCATCCAGAGCCTGATCGCCTTCGCCAACAACGATACGCCGCAGCAGTCGGCGACCTCGCGGCCGCGGCAAGTCGAGAAGACGAAGGCCGACGGCGACAAGACCGCCGGGGGTGCAACCACCGTGCACTCCCCGCCGCAGAAGCAGAAGACGCCGCCCCGCCGGAACAACGCCGACGACGGCTCCACGGCGTCGTCGGATCCGCGGGCTCGTCGGGACCAGCGCCAAGTCCTTGACGACCGGCGACAAGAAGACGCTCGAACGACGATCGAGCGCCGCCGAGAAGCTCGGCGACAATCAGATCAGCGAGCTGGAGCCGCTGTCGACACGCGCGCGCCCGGTGAACCAGGTGACTTACCGTACGCGGCGGGTTGCCCTGCGTTTACCCGCGAGCTGCGGCGTGTCCAGTGGCCCAGCATGAAGAACTTCAAGCCCGACGTACCGGAGAAGTACGACGGCAAGACGCACCCCTCGGAATTCCTCAGCATTTACACCATCGCGGTGCAGGCTGCCGGGGGGCGCGACGAGAAGATTTTGGCGAACTACTTCCCGCTCGTGCTTAAGCCGAACGTTCGTTCGTGGCTTATGCACTTGCCGGAAGGCTCAATTTCTTCTTGGGCAGATCTTTTCCACCAGTTTGTTGGCGCCTTCACGGGCGGCCACAAACCCCACGGCCAGGAGAGCGATCTCCACATTCTGGCCCAGAAGGAAGGAGAACCCCTGCGCAAGTACATCCAACGCTTCAGTCGTGTGCAGCACAACATCCCCGACGTCCACCCTGCCGCGGTTATCAGCGCGTTCCACCAGAACGTGCGTAACCGCCGCATGCGTGAAGAAATGTCCATGACCAAGATACGGGATGTCAGCGAGCTCTATGCTCTAGCTGATAAGTGCGCACGCGCCGAAGAGGGGAGGAGACTCCCCGGAGAGGACACCGGCGCGGGGGAAGCGACAGCGACGACGCCGCCCCGGCAAAGAAGAGCCGGCGGCGGAACAACAGGAGGAAGAACAAGAAGGAAGTGCTTGCTGTCGAGAAGTCCGGCAAGGAGGCTCCCGCCAAGCAAACACAGGCTGGCGGCTCCGGCAAGGAGCCTGCCCCTGTGGCGGCAGCCGACAAGCAGGACGGCTCCGACAAGCAATATTGCAAGATCCACCGCACCAAGGGCCACGACCTCTCCAACTGCAAACGCGTCGAGTACCTCGTCGAGCAGCAGAAAGCTGAGTACGAGAGGCGCGACAAGGAGAAGGCCCAAGGTGGCGGAGGAGAACCAAGCAAGAAGCGGCCATTCAATGGCCGAGGAGGACGCCGCGGCAAGGCAAAGCAGCGGCAAGGGGACCGACCTCCCCGGGGCCGCGACAAGGATGAAGAAGACGACGACGAAGACATGGAGGATGAGGATAACAGCGAGCAGGAGTTCCAGAAGGCCACGGAGGTCCTGTGCGTCGACGGTGGCGCCTCTCTGCACACCTCCCACCGCCAGCTCAAGCAGTGGGTGCGCGAGGTGAATGCAGCAGAGCCGCCCGTGGAGTCGCGCAGGCTCCTCAAATGGTCCAGCACGCCCATCATTTTTGATCTTGAGGATCACCCTGACCGCACCACTGCGGTCGGGTGCTTGCCGATGCTGGTCTCACCCACCATCCGCAACCTCAAGGTCACTAAAATGTTGGTTGACGGCGGGGCCGGGCTGAACTTGATCTCCTCTGCTGTGATCAAGAAACTCCAAATCCCAGATGGCGAGCTCGAAGAGACCGGTTCTTTCCAAGGAATCAACCCGGGAAGGAGCAAGCCCAAGGGGAAGATAACTCTGCCGGTGACCTTTGGCGGGGAGCTCAACTTCAGAACTGAGCGCATCACATTCGACGTCGCCGATATCCCATTGCCATACAATGGGATACTCGGCCGTCCCGCCCTCGCCAAGTTCATGGCAGCTTCCCACCACGCCTACAACGTACTCAAGATGCCGGGGCCGATAAGCGTCATCACCGTCCATGGCGACAAGAAGGATGCGCTTGTCTGCGCCGACAAGATCTACCGGGATGCAGCAGCTGCGGCAGAGAAGGACACACTTGCCGCTGAAGCTCCCGGGGGGAAGAAGACCAAGACCAAGTCCGGCAAGTGCTCTGGGGCCCACTCCGGCAACTGCACCTCTTCGGAGTGCTGCGCTGCCGTCGAGGACGTTCCATCGAGCTCCACCGGCAAGTGTAAGAAGGGGATGGCCGCTCCTCCGGCAACCAAGAAGGTGTCCGCCAAGGAGGATGGCACTGGTGGTACCTTCACCATCAGTGCCACACTTGACAACAAATAGGAAAGCGCGCTCGTTGCCTTCCTGCGGGCGAATGTCGATGTGTTTGCCTGGCAACCATCTGACATCCCCGGTGTTCCCAGGAAGGTAATTGAGCACAAGCTTGCTGTTTGTCCTCATGCGCGGCCCGTCAAGCAGAAGGTGAGGAAGCAAGCCGTGGAGCGCCAAGAATTCATTGCTGAATAAATCAAGAAGCTAGAAGCAGCAGGCCTAGTTAGAGGTGTGATCCATCCGACGTGGTTAGCAAACCCAGTCGTCGTGCGCAAGGCCAATGGGAAGTGGAGACTGTGTATAGACTTCACCGATGTGAATAAAGCATGTCCCAAGGATCCATTCCCTTTGCCGCGCATTGACTAGATCGTTGACTCCACTGCCGGATGTGAGCTACTCTCTTTTCTTGATGCATATTCAGGCTACCACCAGATCTTTATGGCCAAAGAAGATGAAGAGAAGACTGCATTTATCACTCCATGTGGCACTTATTGCTTCATACGTATGCCATTTGGACTGAAGAATGCAGGATCAACATTTGCAAGGGTAGTGCACACTGCTTTCGAGCCACAGATCCACAGAAATGTAGAGGCTTACATGGATGACATCGTGGTGAAGAGCAAGAGCAAGGATACCCTGGTCCAAGATTTGGAAGAGACATTTCAGAACCTGCACAAGATACAGCTCAAGTTGAACCCCGAGAAGTGCGTCTTTGGAGTCCCCTCCGGCAAGCTTCTCGGGTTCTTTGTGTCACAGAGGGGGATTGAAGCTAACCCCGACAAGATTAAAGCCATTGAGCAGATTGAGGCCCCGAAGCGCGTCAAGGATGTCAGAAGGCTTGCAGGTTGTGTGGCTGCCCTCAGTAGGTTCATTTCGAAGTCTGCAGAACGCGCCCTACCTTTCTTCAAAATCTTGAAGAAGGCAGGTCCCATGAAGTGGACTCCGGAAGCGGAGGCAGCGCTGCAAGATTTGAAACGGTACCTATCCTCCACTCCAATACTTGTCGCACCTAGACCACAGGAAAAGTTGCTGCTATACCTAGCGGCAACCAACCAGGTGGTTAGTGCTGCGTTAGTAGCGGAGAGGGAGGCCGACGAGGAGTCTGCACCACCGGCAAGCGAATCCAGCGACAAGCAGGGGGCTGCTCCGACAAGCTCTGGCCCCGACAAGGACAACTCTGCGCAGGAACAGGAAGAAGTGCGGAAGAAGATGGTGCAGCGCCCGGTGTATTTTGTGAGCTCCCTCTTGCAGGGGGCTAGATCAAGATATTCCGGGGTGCAAAAGTTGCTTTTCGGCCTCCTCATGGCCTCGAGAAAGCTGCGCCATTACTTCCAGGCACATGAGATAACAGTGGTCACTCGTTTTCCGCTGAAGAGGATATTGCACAATCCAGAAGCAACAGGCAGGATCGTTGAGTGGGCACTGGAGCTGTCAAGCTTTGGACTCAAGTTTGAAAGTACCTCAACCATACAGAGTCGAGCTTTGGCAGAATTCATAGCTGAATGGACCCCGACGCCCGATGAGGAAATTCCAGAAACAAGTGCACCCGTACAAGAAGCAACAAGTGAATGGGTAATGTACTTTGATGGTGCCTTCTCGCTGCAAGGCGCCGGTGCCGGCGTGGTACTCATCGCGCTCACCGGAGAGCACCTCAAGTATGTTATCCAGATGCACTTTCCCAGGGAACAAGCGACAAACAACACTGCCGAATATGAAGGTTTGCTCGTCGGCCTCAGGATTGCGGCCGAACTTGGGATCAGAAAGCTGATTGTGCGGGGAGATTCTCAGTTGGTGGTCCGACAAGTTAACAAGAGTTACCAGAGCCCTTTGATGGAAGCTTATGTAGATGAAGTGAGGAAGCTTGAAGAGCACTTTGAAGGTCTGCAAATGGAGCACGTCCCGAGAGCTCACAATGACATTGCAGATGGCCTTTCAAAGTGTGCTTCGATGAAGTTACCTGTGGAACCAGGGACCTTCTTGCTCAAGCTGACTCAACCATCCGTTACACCATCAATTGGGCAGTCTAAGAAGAGAAAGTTGGTCTCCGGCGACTACTTACCGGCGGATCTTGCTGAAACCGCCGCCAAGGTCCCCAAGATCAACGATCAGAACGCTGAGGAACAGTCTGCTCCTGCAGATCCGAGAATCTGTGCAGTTGAAGCAAGTGTTCCCGACAAACCTCGCCCCGGCGAGCTTGTCGGGGGACCATCAGCTCCGGCGGAGCCAGAGGTTCTTGCCGTAGAAGCTGAGGTCCCCACAGCGGCCCTCATGCCTTTAGTCCTTGCCGTTGAGCCTCGGGCTCCGGCATGGGCGCAGCAGATCGTCCGTTTTCTGCAAACTGGAGAACTTCCCGACGACCCAGAAGAAATAGAGAAGATAACCAGGCAGTCAAGTATGTACCAGTTCGTGGATAACGAGCTGTACAGAAGAAGGCTCAATGGTGTCAGGTTGAAGTGCATCTCCAGCGAAGATGGACAGAAGCTGTTGGCAGAAATACACGGAGGCATATGCGGCCACCACATTGGCGCAAGGGCGCTTGCCAGGAAAGCTTTCCGGCAAGGGTTCTTTTGGCAAGAAGCCCTCCAAGATGCAACTGCACTAATAACCAAGTGTGAAGCGTGCCAGTTCCATGCAAAACAAATTCATCAGCCAGCTCAAGCTCTCCAAACAATTCCTTTGTCCTGGCCCTTCTCGGTCTGGGGGCTCGATATCCTCGGCCCCTTCCCCCGAGCCGTCGGGGGCTTTGAGTACTTGTACGTTGCAATCGACAAGTTCACAAAGTGGCCAGAAGTGGAACCAGTGAGAAAGGTGACAGCACAGTCAGCGGTCAGGTTCTTCAGGTCGATTGTTTGCCATTTCGGAATCCCTAACAGGATCATCACCGACAACGTTACACAATTTACTAGTCGCACCTTCATGCAGTACGTCCAAGACCTTGGCGCCAAGGTCTGTTTCGCTTCTGTTGCTCACCCGAGGAGCAACGGTCAAGCGGAGAGGGCCAATGCTGAAGTGCTGCGCGGACTCAAGACAAGGACCTTTGACAGGCTGCGCAAGTGCGGAAGAAACTGGATAGAGGAGCTACCGGCGGCTCTTTGGTCAATCAGAACGACACCAAGTCGAGCCACCGGACAGACACCCTTTGCTCTAGTCTATGGAGCAGAGGCAGTTCTCCCCACGGAACTCGTATACGGATCTCCTCGAGTGCTCGCTTATGATGAGCTCGAGCAAGAGCAACTGCGGCAAGATGATGCATTGCTCCTCGAGGAGGAACGTCTCCAGGCTGCTGTACGAGCTGCTCGATACCAGCAAGCCTTGCGCCGCTATCATAGCCGCAAGGTCAAGGCCAGGAGTCTCGAGGAAGGCGACCTTGTTCTTCGGCATGTTCAGTCCGCCAAGAATTCCAACAAGTTGACGCCGAAGTGGGAAGGCCCTTATCGGGTGAGACAAGTCACAAGGCCCGGCGCTGTCCGCCTTGAGACCGAAGAAGGCTTACCGGTGAGCAACTCCTGGAACATAGAGCATCTTCGCAAGTTTCACCCATAAGGCGCGGTTGCCGTGATCCGCTCCGGCAACCACCTTTTGTACAAGCTTTGCCGCTGTTGCATGTAACCCTTTGTACAAAGCCGGGCGCAGATCCCGTGCATCAGTAAAGCTTTTGTGTTTTGCGCTATTTGCCTTTTACATGTTTTTCTTTGCTATTTGCATGAATTATTTGGCATCTTGTGCAACATACACATCCGGTAAGCATTAGCACGCCGAAAGGCCATATATTTGTTTCCCTCTTCTTTTTCCTTGCCTCTTAAGCAGAAGGAACGTTCCTCGCGCACAAGTTTGCCGGGGGGGAAGGAGATGGAAGAGGAACCAAGTGCTGTTCAAGAAAGAGAAGTCTTACCGAGAAGCAAGATATGAAAGCTAAGTTATTAGAATTTGAGCAGTTCAAATTTTTAATTTTTTAGTTGTCTTCCTTGAACAATCACACTTTGTATGGGAAACCTGTGCACGGAGGAACCTACCCGTGGCTAGCCGCACCCTTGTCTTGTTTTTGAGTACGCTCAACGACTTGAGTGAGCTGCGACAAGTGTCGCGCCCTTGGTTCGTTTTCGAGTTCACTCAACAAGCTGAGTGCGTTGCGACTAGCTGCGACAAGGTTGCTTGCCGGTAAGACCTTGGCCAGCAGGCTGCTCAGAGTCCAGCACTCAGCGCTCACGGCAAAGGACCCTTGCCGGCAAGCTCCCTGGAAGCGTAGGGTGAAAAACGTACAAAGTAGATGACCAAGACAAGGAAGATAACATTGCACTGATTGATTAAAATAAGATAAATATCTTACAAAGGATAACTTGTTGCAATGATTAATGAGTTCATAACACCCTATGCAGCAACAAAAGAGATAAAGGAAAAGGAGGCCTAATCTACGCGGTCGCCCTCAATCCTGGAAATCTTGTTCACTTTGGCGATGATGTGGGCGACCTGCGCTTTCAGCGCCTCCGTGTTCGCGTCGGCCGGCAAGCTGCGGAGAACGTTGGTGAGGTTTATACCGGGATTGCGGTATACAATCTTTGTCAGAACGCGCTCCAAGGTTCCCGCGCAGAGCTGGCGCGACTCCTCGGCCAGTTGCGCGGGGAGCTTCTTCCGAAGATCTGCAAGAGCCGGCGCGATCCCTCTGAAGAAAAGGCTGAGCTTGGCGCTGTGAGGGACGTTTGGATCCGGAGAGTAGATGAGATGCTCAACCTTCAGCGCCAGCAGCTCCTTGTCGATGTTGGATGCAGAGGACACCAAGTCGTCGGTCCACACCTCGACGGTCCGGCTGAAGTTCTCAGCTGCAGTATTGGCGCTCTCCACCAAGCCTCGCTCCCTGCGGAGCTCTTCCTTCAGCTTGGTTTCCCGGTCCCGGACAGCGTCGAGCGAGTCCTTCAACGTGGAAACCTTCAGCTCCAGATCCTCAATTGAATCCTTGGCGGCCTTCAGCTCGTCGCCCTGCTTGGAGAGGCGCACCTGGAGTTCGGAGTTGGTGTGGGCGTCCTTCTCGCGCTCTGTGTTGAGCGCGGTGACCCTCTCCACGCTCGCCTTCAGTGACTCCTCCAGTTGCGCAACCTTGGCCGCGAGCTCCTCCTTGGCGGTCTCCGCGGCAGCCGCGGCGGTTTTCGCCTCCTTCAGCTCTCCGCCAAGGGCCTGCTCCCGAGCGGCAAGGTCTTCCTCGTGGGAGTCGAGGTTGACCTTCCGTTGGGCGAGCTCTCCTTCTCGCCGGGACAGCTCCTCCCCGGCGAGTCGCTGCTGCTCTTCGGCTTCGGCCTTCTCCAGGAGCCACTCCTGGTACTCCCCGGCGAGCCTCTCGCGCTCCTCCGCCACGTCGCGGAGGGCAGCCTGGTTGGCGGCGCGGAGCTCCTCCGCGCGCTTCTCCATATCGGCGGCGGCCTTGGCGGCAAGGGCCTCCCGAGACGCGAGCTTCGCCTGCCTGGCCCGGTAAAGGGCCAGGAGCTGATGAAGCAGCTTCTCCTCCTCGGGCCCGTCGCTTCCGCCGGGCGCCTCGACGATCTTCAGACCCGCGGAGGCGAGGACCTCTCCATCAAAGGCCTCACCCTCCGCGGGGGCTCGCGATGAAGAACCCCACGGCACCTGGATGTAAACCCCGTTAGGGGCCTCAAGATAATAGGCCGACGGCTCCTTCTCGGTGGAGAGGTCGGCGGCCGGCGCAGCGCTCGACGCTCCTGCCGCCTCCGGGCTGGTAGTATGGCCGCCGTCCCCCTCCCCGGCCGCCGCGTCTGCGGCCGGAGCGGTCTCCTCCGCAGCCGGCTCGGCGGCTCCCGCCGTGTCCTCAGCGACGGGGGCGTTGTTGCCGTCGCCCTGCGCGCCCTCCTCCTCGACGACGATGACTTCCGTCTCCATCTGCTCCGGGGGAGGAGGATCTAGAAGAAGAAGAAAAAGTGAAAGAAGTTCAAGCAAATATCCAAAAAGAGACGAATCCAAGAAGACAAAGTTACGGAACTTACCTTGATGAACGTCGTCAGCGGCGGGCTCCCTCGCCGGGGAGCTCTGCCTTGGCGGAGTGGCCGCCCTCGCCGGGCTACTCGCCCTTGGCGGGGTACTCGCCCTTGGCGGAGTACCCGCCCTTGGTGGAGTGCTCTCCCTTGCCGGAGAGTTCGCCCTTGGCGGGGACGGCGGGGCCTGCGGCTCCTCGGGAGCGACCTCCGGATGCTCCTGTGGCCGCGGCTCCACCTCTGCATAAAACAATCAAGACAAAAACAATCAAGATATTAGCACAAGACAAAATCCTCAAGCGCGCCCGTCGAGCAGAAGTATGGAACCCAGACTTACGCTGGGGGCTGCGCTGGGGGCTGCTCCTCGGAGCAGCGCTCGGGTCCGGCAAGCTCGTCTCCGGCGCGTCCTCAGTCGCCGCGACGGGCGAGTCGTCCGCGACCTCGACAACGGGAACCTTGGCCTTCTTCGCCACTCGCTGGGCCAGGGTCCTGAAATCAAAGCAGAAAGCAAGATCAGAATCAGCAATAATCAAGACAAAGTTAAAGAAGATATAAAGCCTCGAGCTCTTACTCCTGTTCCTCGTCGTCGTCATCGTCACTCAGGGCGGAGAAGTCAAACGCTACCTGAGGCGCGTCCGCGCGAGGAGCAGGAGGCGAAGACTCCCTCGGGCGCTTGGCGGTTCCCGGGGCTGGGGGCTGCGAAGACCCGGCCCCTGTGGACGCCGAGGCCCGGGGAGCAGGCGGAGCAGCCGCTCCGCTCTGTGAAGACCCTCCTCCACTTGGCGCTGTCGTGCGGGGCGCCTCCGCCATGGCCTGTGTACGGGTCGCCCCCGCCGTGGCTTGTGTGCGGGTCGCCCCCGCCGTGGTTGGTGCGCCGGGCGCCCCCGTCGCAGCTTGGCTCCCCCGGGTAGCTCGCACCGCCCGGCGAGCTGGTTGTTGCCGGGGCGCCTGCACCCTCGTCCCCGTCGTCGCCTTGCGGAGACGCTTCAGCGGAGATCGCCTAGGGCTTGCCCGAGGCGGGGAGGTCTCCGATGACGAGGAGAGGTCGTCGGCGTAGAGCCCCAGGGACCCGTCGGAGTCCTCGTTGGCCCCGACGTCCTCCTCCTCCTCCTCCTCCTCGGCGGGCTTGCTGAGCCCAGTGCCCTGCACTGTGGCCGCTCTCCCTCCGGCGCCTCCGCTCCCTCCGGCGCCTCCGCTCCCTGCGGCGCCTCTGTTTCCTCCGGCAGCGCTGCCTCTCGCCGCGGCCTCGGTCAGGATTCCGGGGATCCCGGAGTGCCTCAAGGAAGGGACCCCGGCGAGCTCGTTGGGAGGAAGCTGCAGAAGTCTGCGGATCTCCGCCTCCTCCGCTTGGCAGGACGCATCCGCAGCCTCTGCCTCATCGGGCGTGAAGCCAAACTCTCCTGCCGCTGCGGCTGCAGCGGCCTCTTCAACCCGAGAAGCTATATACGCTATCTCCTGGTCGGTGGTGTCCCGTGTGAGCCCCTTGATCTCGTCCTTGTTCTTCGCCACCTCCACCAGGTTGTCGAAGAAGCTCATGATGACGTCTGGCTTGGGCGGAATCCATGTGCGATCGATGCCATGCGAGTCACACGCGGGCATCATGGCGCGAAGGGAATCCCGGGTCGTGCTGTTGCAGAGGGGCACCACTCCCCGGGGAGCTCTGAACCACTCTGGGTGGGCCGGGTCGTGCTTAAATAGTTCCCGGACCATCCCCTTCAGCTCCAGTGATGTGAAGTTGAAGTTTAGCCCGGGGCGCAACCTCATTATGTCCGCCGCGTTGCCTTACTCCCATGCCGGCCTCTTCCTATCCTGTAGAGGGGCAATGCGGCGGCGGAGGAAATCTGCTCCTACTTCTCCGACGGACAACTTGCTACCCGGAGACGAAGAATTCTGATGAGGGCGACGTTGAGCTTGCCGTCGTCCGAATCCAACTCACTCCAGTCCCTGCCGCGCGCGATGGCTGTTGTGCGCGGCGCGGTGAAAGGTTGCGGCTCGTCCTCGACTATCCAACACCAGTCTGCACGCCACTCCTCCCACTTGCCGCGGAGCTCCCCCGGCAAGTAGGACTCCTTCTTGTTCAAGCGGAAGACCCAAGAAATCCCTCCGGAGAGGGGAGCGCCGGCTTCTACTCTAGGGGTGAAGAAGTGCCTAAACAGCGCTACGTTCGGATATATCCCAATATAGTTTTCGCACAGATGTGCGAAAACCGCCATCGTGAGGATGGCATTGGGGGTGAAGTCAAGAAGGTGGAGGCCGTAGGTGTGCATGATATCACAGAAAAAGTCGGAAAAGGGGGGACAAAGGCCGCAATGGAAGAAAGCTGCGAAGAAGAAGTACCCGCCGGGGTAGTTGTCCTTGGCGGCGGCGGGATAGGCTCTGGTCCGAGGGTGCGCCTTGGTCTCCTTGGCCCAGAACAAGTAGTACTTGTTCTAGAGCTCCCGCGCGCTGAGCCTCGGCGAGAAGACGACGTTCCGCTTCCGCAGCAGAGTAAGCCTCGCCGCCTGCTCCGATTTCTCCTTCTTGGTCTTCTCTGCCTTCGCCTTCTCGGTCTTCGGGGCCATGGCGGAGGCGGCGAGGGAAGGGGGACGAAGAGTCCGGCGGCGCCGCAGATGCGGAAGGCGGCGGAGGAGGTATGGAGGCGGAGCGCAAGGGGGGATCTCTGGAGATGGAAGAAGAAGCAATGAAGGCGTAGGAGGGGAACCGCTCCTGCTTCCTCTGCTTTTATGGGGAAGTGGGGGACGTTTCGCTCTTTCCATTAAAAGAACGTGGCCACGTCCCATCCCACGACGCCGCAATCGATGCGTGCCGTTACGGGGGGACGCGGCGGATGCGGAAGTGGATTCGACATGCCGTGGGCCGCGCGTGTCCGTGCACTGTTTTGGGCCTGGCCCAACAGCGCTCGGCACCGTGTGTGGCCCAGGCCCGGGGGCTCCTGTCGGTGTACTAAGGTAGGGGTACCTCAGTACCCCAACTTGTGCACGGGCGGTAGCAGCTTCCCGCGGCAGGGCCTACCACGCGCTTGCCGGAGACCTTCCTGCTCCATATAAAACCATTCAAAAACAAAGTATACAAGACAGAAGATCAAGACCCCGGCGAGTGGAGCTTGCCGGGAAGGCCGTTCCAGGCTCAAGATTACCTCACTCACGCAAGGCCCTGGCAAGAGGAGCTTGCCAGGAAGACTAGAAGATTACGTTACGGAAGACATGCCTCGGCGCAACGTGCGCCCCAGCAGGGCCCGGGGAGCGACAAGCTTCAGAGCCCGACAAGCTCCCGGGCCCGGCAAGGTCAAGACCCCGGCAAGGTGCTTGCCGGGGAGAGTTATGCTGTGTGCCCGCGCTCCAGCTCATCGAACCACGCGTCGCCCTGGGGCGACGCCAGGGACGCGTGGCGGATGGCTGTGCAGCCTAGGGGACACGGTGGCACTCCACGGTGGTAAAGCCATCGCCGTGGCAAACGGAGACGCAAGGGCGGGCGCTTTTGGGGTCGACGGCGACGGGCATTAAATGCTCTTGTCCCCCACTGTCAAAGTAGGTAGCGACCACTGTTCATACACTGTAGCTCCACTATTCCCGCACTGTTACAACTACCACCTCTTTTACATTTTTACCCTTTCTCCTACGTTGACACTTGTCGGTGACCCCTTGCACTATAAAAGGAGGCCCATGCACAACGTAGAGGGGGTTCGGAACCTAGATCGCTCATACGCTCGGTGTAGCTAGTTCTTCAAGCTCCCGAGCTCTCCAACTCAATACAAACTAAGCAGGAGTAGGGTTTTACGCGTCCATCACGGCCCGAACCTGGGTAAACTGCCTGCGTGATCTCCACGATCTGCTCTTTGTGCTCCCTCCGCCCTCTTACCGCACAAGTAAGGGGCTCCGGTCCCATAGGTGTTCGTGGTGGACAGTTTCCCCCGACAAAAGTGGTCTTTTCTTAATCCTCTTTTGACCCAGGTATTTGAGAGAAACAAGAATAGCCATGTAGAAAGCAAAAATGTGTATGTTTGGATAATCTTTCTAGCATTTGATCAATAAAAGGTAGAGGGTAATGATCCTTTTTAGTAGCTTTATTTAATTTGTGAAAATCAATTACCATTCTATAGCCTATAACAATTCTTTGTGGGACCAATTCATCTTTATCATTAGGAACAACAGTAGTACCTCCCTTCTTAGGGACACAATGGACAGGACTTACCCACTGACTATCAGCCACATGATAAATTATACCTGCCTCTAGAAGCTTTAGTATATCTATCCTTACCACTTCTTTCATCCTAGGATTTTACCGTCGTTGGTGATCAACAACCGGTTTAGCGTCTTTCTCCAATTTTATTTTGTGCCGGAATAGAGTGGGACTAATGCCCTTAAGATCATCAAGAGTATATCCAATAGCTGCACGGTGCTTCTTCCGAGTTTTCAATAATTTCTCTTCTTCCTGGTCTGAAAGGTTAGCACTAATAATAAGAGGATATATCTTCTTTTCACCAAGATAAGCATACTTAAGATTGTCAGGTAATGGTTTGAGCTCGAACACGGGATCACCCTTGGCTAGGGGAGGATCCCCTAGAATTTCAACATGCAAGTTGTGTTTCAATAATGGCCCATGTTTAAACAATATTTCATCTATTTCCCTTCTCTCATTCATAAACATATCATTTTCATGGTCTACCAATTATTGTTCTAAAGGATCATTTGGAGGCACAACAATAGAAGCAAGACCAATAATTTCATCCTTACTAGGCAATTCTTTATCATGGGGTTGTCTACGAAATTTAGCAAAGTTAAAATCATGAGACATATCCTCTAAACCAATAGTAACAATATCCTTTTTGTAGTCTATCTTAGCATTAACAGTATTCAAAAAGAGTCTACCGAATATAATGGGGCAAAAGTCATCTTGTGGAGAACCAAGAACTAGAAAATTAGTAGGGTATTTAACTTCCCCACACAAGACTTCAACATCTCTAACAATCCCCGTTGGTGAAATAGTATCTCTATTGGCAAGCTTAATTGTAACATCAATACCTTCTAGCTCAGCAGGTGCAACATCGTGCATAATTTCTTCGTATAAGGAATGAGGTATTGCACTAGCACTAGCACCCATATCACATAAACCATGATAGCAATGATCTCCTATTTTAACAGAAATAACAGGCATGCCTACAATAGTTCTAGGTTTATTTTTACTACCGGGTCTAGCAATTCTAGCAGCTTCATCACAGAGGTAAATAACATGCCCATAAATATTATTGACTAAGAGATCCTTAACCATAGAAACACTAGGTTTAATTTTAATTTACTCAGACGGTGTAGATGTTCTAGTATTACTCTTATGAACCACAGTAGAAGCTTTAGCATGATCCTTTATTCTCACACGAAAGGGTGGTTTCTCAAGATAATCAGTAGGAACGATAGGATCAACATTATAAGTGATAGTACTTTCTTGAACTTTAATAGGTTCAACTACTTTTACTTCAATGGGAGGATGATATTTAAACCACTTCTCCTTAGGGAGATCAACATGAGTAGCAAATGATTCACAGAAAGAAGCCACTATCTCAGAGTCTAGTCCATATTTAGTGCTAAATTCATGGAAAACATTGGTATCCATAAAAGACTTAACACAATCAAACTTAGGTGTTATACCCGACTCCTTACCTTCGTCGAGATCCCAATCTTCAGAGTTGCATTTAATTCTTTCCAATAAGTCCCATTTCAATTCAATAGTCTTCATCTTAAAAGAACTAGTACAAGAAGTATCGAGCATGGAGCGATTATTGAGAGAAAGCCGAGCATAATTTTTTTGAATAATAATTTCTCTTGAGAGCTCGTGATTGGGGCAAGAATATAACATTGACTTACGCCTCCCCCAAGATTGAGCGATAATTTCTCCTTCGCGAGGCCAAAATTATATATATAATTACGATCACGATGAACATGATGCATAGGATAGAACTTCTGATGAAATTCCAATTTCAACAGGTTGTAGTTCCATGATCCAATATCATCGCATAGCCTAAACCATGTCAATGCCTTTCCCTTCAAAGATAAAGGGAAGACCTTCTTCTTGATCACATCCTCGGGCATACCTGCAAGCTTAAATAATCCACAAACTTCATCCACATAGATTAGGTGCAAATCGGGATGCAATGTTCCATCTCTTGTAAAGGGATTAGCTAGCACTTTCTCTATCATACCCGAAGGAATTTCAAAGTAAACATTTTAAGTAAGTTCAGTAGGTTGAGGAGCAACTCTTTGCTCTACTGTTCGGGGTGAAGATACCCCGAACAAGCCCCTCAAAGGATTATGTTCCATAGTAACAAGTGGCAGTAAATTTCAGCACACTATATAAATTTTTCCTTACCAAATTTCACTTACCAAACGCGCTTCACTCCCCGACAACAGCGCCAGAAAAGAGTCTTGATGACCCACAAGTATAGGGGAGCTATCGTAGTCCTTTCTATAAGTAAGAGTGTCGTACCCAACGAGGAGCAGAAGGAAATGATACACAGTTTTCAGTAAGGTATTCTCTGCAAGCACTGAAATTATCGGTAAAAAATAGTTTTGTGATAAGGTAATTTGTAACGAGCAACAAGTAATAAAAGTAAATAAGGTGCAGCAATATGGTCCAATCCTTTTTGTAGCAAAGGACAAGCCTGGACAAACACTTATATAAGGAAAAGTGCTCCCGTGGACATGTGGGAATTATCGTCAAGCTAGTTTTCATCACGCTCATATGATTCGTGTTCGTTACTTTGATAATTTGGTATGTGAGTGGACCGGTGCTTGGGTACTTCCCTTCCTTGGACAAGCATCCCACTTGTGATTAACCTCTATTGCAAGCATCCGCAACTACAAAAGAAGTATTAAGGTAAATCTAACCATAGCATGAAACATATGGATCCAAATCAGCCCCTTACGAAGCAACACATAAACTAGGGTTTAAGCTTCTGTCACTCTAGCAACCCATCATCTACTTATTACTTCCCAATGCCTTACTCTAGGCCCAAATAATGGTGAAGTGTCATGTAGTCGACGTTCACATGACACCACTAGAGGAAAGAGAACATACATCTCATCAAAATATCGAACGGATGTCAAATTCACATGACTACTTATGGCAAGACTTCTCCCATGTCCTCGGGAACAGACGTAACTACTCACAAATCATATTCATGTTCATAATCAGAGGGATATTAATATGCACAAAGGATCTGAACATATAATCTTCCACCGAATAAACCAACTAGCATCAATTACAAGGAGTAATCAACACTACTAGCAACCCACAGGTACCAATGTGAGGTTTTGAGACAAAGATTGGATACAAGAGATGAATTAGGGTTTGAGAGGAGATGGTGCTGGTGAAGATGTTGATGGATATAGAACCCTCCCGATGAGAGGATCGATGGTGATGACGATGGTGACGATTTCCCTCTCCCGAGGGATGTTTCCCCGGCAGAACAGCTCCGCCGGAGCCCTATATTGGTTCCGCCAAGGTTCCGCCTCGAGACAGCGGCGCTTCGTCCCAAAAACTTCCTTATGATTTTTCCCAGGGCATAAGACACCTTATACCAGAAGATGGGCATCGGGGGGCTGCCAGGTGGCCCATGAGGCAGGGGCGCGCCCATCCCCCCACCCTCGTGGACGGTGGGTGGCCCCCCTCTGGTGCTTTCTTCGCCTGATATTTTTTATATATTCCAAAACTGACTTTCGTGGAGTTTCAGGACTTTTTGAGTTGTGCAGAATATATCTCCAATATTTGCTCCTTTTCGAGCCCAGAATTTCAGTTGTCGGCATTCCCCCTCTTCATGTAAACCTTGTAAAATAAGAGAGAAAAAGGCATAAGTGTTGTGACATAATGTGTAGTAACATCCCATAATGCAATAAATATTGATATAAAAGCATGATGCAAAATGGACGTATCATAACACACTTGATGAAAAATTGTTGTGGTTTTGATGCGTAGGTAAGAACGGTTCTTACTAGAACCCCGTAGCAGCCACTTAAATCTTGCAACAACAAAGTAGATGACATCTAACTTGTTTTTGCAGGGCATGTTCTGATGTGATATGGTCAAGACGTGATGAGTTATACGATATTATATGAGATGTTCATGTTTTGTAAATTATCGGCAACCGACAGGAGCCTTATGGTTGTCTCATTATTGTATGAATTGCGAACGCCATCTAATTGTTTTACTTTATCACGATGAGTTAGCGATAGTAGTAGAAGCAATAGTTGGCGAGACGACCACGACGCTACGATGAAGATCATGGTGTAAAGCCGGTGACGATGGAGATCATGACAATGCTTTGGAGTTGGAGATCAAAAGCACAAGATGATGATGGCCATATCATGTCACATATTTTGATTGCATGTGATGTTTATCTTATTATGCATCTTATTTTTCTAAGTACGGCGGTAGCATTATAAGATGATGCCTTACAAAATTTCAAGGTACAAGTGTTCTCCTTGAGTATGCACCATTGCGACAGTTCGTCGTGCCGAGACACCACGTGTTGATCGGGTGTGATAAGCTCTACGTTCACATACAACGGGTGTAAGATAGTTTTGCACATGTAGAATACTCAGGTTAAACTTGACGAGCCTAGCATCTACAGACATGGCCTCGGAACACTGGAGACCGAAAGGTCGAGCGTGAATCATATAGTAGATATGATCAACATAAGATGTTCACCATTGAAAACTACTCCATCTCACGTGATGATCGGACATGGTTTAGTTGATTAGGATCACGTGATCATTTACATGACTAGAGGGATGTCTATCTAAGTGGGAGTTCTTTAGTAATATGATTAATTGAACTTTAATTTATCATGAACTTAGTCCGGATAGTTTTTGCATATCTATGTTGTTGTAGATCAATGGCCCATGCTACCGTTCCCTTGAATTTTAATGCGTTCCTAGAGAAATCTAAGTTGAAAGATGATGGTAGCAACTACACGGACTGGGTCCGTTACTTGAGAATTGTCCTCATTGTTGCACAGAAGAATTATGTCCTGGAAGCACCACTAGGCGAAAAGCCCACTACAGATGCAACACCGGACGTTATGAACGTCTGGCAGAGCAAAGCTGATGACTACTCGATAGTTCAGTGTGCCATGCTTTACGGCTTTGCAAATGCCCGAGTTGAGAGATATGAAGTCTCCAACAAGTTCTATAGCTGCAAGATGGAGGAGAACAGTTCTATCAGTGAACACTTACTCAGAATGTCTGGGTACTACAATCACATGACTCAACTTGGAATCAAAGTTGATGAAGATAGTGTTATTGATAGGGTTCTTCAATCACTGCCACCAAGCTATAAAGGCTTCGTGATGAACTATAATATGCAAGGGATGCAGAAAACAATCCCCAAGATCTTCGCTATGCTCAAAGCTACGGAGGTAGAAATCAAAAAGGAGCATCAAGTGTTGATGGCTAACAAGACCACTAGTTTCAAGAAAAAGGGAAAGGGAAAGAAGGGGAACTTCAAGAAGAATAGTAAGCCAGTTGCTACTCCCGGGAAGAAATCCAAGTCTGGAGCCAAGCCTGAAACTGAGTGCTTCTACTGCAAAGGGACTGGTCACTGGAAGCGGAACTGCCCCAAGTATTTGGCGGGTAAGAAGGATGGCAAAGTGAACAGAGATATATTTGATATACATGTTATTGATGTGTACCTTACTAATGCTCGTAGTAGCTCCTGGGTATTTAATACTGGTTCAGTTGCTCATATTTGTAACTCGAAACAGGGGCTACAGATTAAATGAAGATTGGCTAAGGACGAGGTGACGATGCGCGTGGTAAATGGTTCCAAAGTCGATGTGATCGTCGTCGGCACGGTACACCTACATCTACCTTCGGGATTAGTTTTAGACCTAAAAAATTGTTATTTGGTGCCAGCGTTGAGCATGAACATTATATCTAGATCTTGTTTATTGTGAGACAGTTATTCATTTAAATCAGAGAATAATGGTTGTTCTATTTATATGAGTAATATCTTTTATGGTCATGCACCCTTGATGAATGGTCTATTTTTGTTGAATTTCGATCGTAGTGATACTCATATATTTGTAGCACTGCCGTTTAGGTCATATTGGCGTAAAGCACATGAAGATAGTTGGGTGGATATTATGTTCAAAGGATATTATGATAAAGCTCAAAGGAAAGATTTACAGCCTAGTGGGGCGGAGAATAACAAGTTTACCTGGGTTGGGTGTTCCGCAAAGTATAGTTGGGCTAGCCATTTTCACCTTGAAAAATTAATATCTAGGCCGGATTTTTGGTCGACATAAACTAATATCTTGGGCTAGACGGACCACAGTGAAAGGATCGATAAGGTTGACTAGAGGGGGGGTGGTGAATACGCAACTAACAATTTATAGCTTTTCTTGACAAAATAAAACTGATACCTCTCCAACGTATCTATAATTTTTTATTGTTCCATGCTATTATATTATCCTTCTAGGATGTTTTATGGGCTTTTATATGATTTTTGGGACTAACCTATTAACCTAGAGCCCAGTGCCAGTTTCTGTTTTTTCCTTGTTTTTGAGTTTTACACAAAATAAATACCAAACGGAGCCCATTTGACCTGAAACTCAACGGAGGATGTTTTTGGACCAGAAGAAGCCCAAGGAGTACCGGAGATGAACCAGGGGAGTCCCGGGCTGCCCACGACGGTGGGGGGCGCGCTCACCCCCTGGGGGCGCCCCCCTATCTCGTGGCCGCCTCGGTACCCCCCTTGTTCCCAAATCCAACACCTCTTATATATACAGAAACCTCTAGAAAATAACATAGATCGGGAGTTCCGCCGCCTCAAGCCTCTGTTGCCACCGAAAACCAATCTAGACCCGTTATTGCACCCTACCGGAGGGGGAATTCCTCTCCGGTGGCTATCTTCATCATCCCGGCGCTCTCCATGACGAGGGGGGAGTAGTTCACCCTCGGGGCTGAGGGTATGTACCAGTAGCTATGTGTTTGATCCCTCTCTCTCGTGTTCTTGAGATGGCACGATCTTGATGTATCGCGAGCTTTGCTATTGTAGTTGGATCTTATGATGCTTCTCCCTGTCGGGGAAACTGATCACCCACGAACACCTATGGGACCGGAGCCCCTTTTCGGTACGGCAAGGGGGCGGAGGATGCACAAAGAGCAGATCGAGGTGAACATGCGAGCAGTTTACCCAGGTTCGGGCCGCACGGATGCGTAAAACCCTACTCCTGCCTTGGTTTGTTATTGATTTCTTAGCTCGGGAGCAAGGAGAGCTACAATATGCTCTAACCGCTGGCAAGACCGAGCGCGAGAGTGATCGATTTTCGGAACCCCTTCTACGTTGCGCATGGGCCTCCTTTTATAGGTCAAAGGGGTCACCGACAGGTGGCAACGCAGTCGAGGGTAAAAAATGTAAAATGGGTGGTAGTTGGAACAGTGTCTGTATAGTGCTCTATACCTAACCCTGATGGCAGGGGACAAGGGCATTAAATGCCCATCACCGTCGCCCAAAAAGTGCAAAAAGTGACCGTCAAGGGCGCCTCCGTCCGCCATGACGGTGGCCTCGTCATCGCAGCTTGCCACCGTGTTCCCCTGGCTGCACAGCCTTCCGCCACGTGCGCCTGGGAGGGTCCCAGGGCGACACGTGGGTGGATGAGCTGGAGCGTGGGTACTAAGTAGAAGCTTGCCGTGGCAAACGCTTTGCCGCGGTGGCTAGCTTGTCGCTGCCGGGAGCTTGTCGCTCACCGGTCCTTGCCGGGACGCGTGGCGCGTCGCGGCAAGTTTCTTGATATGCCTTGGATTGCCTTCCCGGCAAGCTCCTCTCACCGGGGTTTCGTGTCTTGAGTGATTATGTGCCTTGAGTGGCCTTCCCGGCAAGCTCCTCTTGCCGGGGCCTTGTCTTCTGGACTTGGATACTTTGTTCTTGAATGGCTCTAAAGGATCCACGAGGGGTCTTGGCGGTCGCCTGGCTAGCCCTGCCACGGGACGCTACAACTGCCCGTGCACAAGTTCGGGATACTAAGGTACCCCTACTTTAGTACACCGACAGGAGCCCCCGGGCCTGGGCCACACACGGTGCCGAGCGCTGTTGGGCCAGGCCCAAAACAGTGCACGGGCCCGCGTGCGGCCTGCAGCACGCCGTATCCCACTCCGTATCCACCGCGCCCCTCCCTAACGGCACGCGTCAATCGTGGCGTCGTGGGAGAGATCGTGGCCTGATTCTTTAATGGGAAATGCAGAACGTCCCCCCTTCCTCCCTTAAAAGCGGGGGAAACAGGGGCAGTTCCTTCCATTCGCCCGTTGCTTCTTCATCCTTCAGAAACCCCCGCCGCTCCCCTCCTCCCCGAAGGTCGAAAGAAAGCAGTGCTCCGCCCCCCCATCTGCCGCCACTAGCATCACCAGCGCCGTCGACTTCCCCCGCCGTCCCCGCCATGGCTCCGAAAGGCGAGAAGGCGAAGGCCGCGAAGTCCGCCGAGGCGCTGCAGCTAGCAGCAATGCGGAAGAAGATGTCGGTTTTCCCGCCAAAGCTTGACGCGGAGGAGCTAAAGGATACCTTTTACCTCTTCTGGGCGAGGGAGACGAAGGCGCATCCTCGCACCAAGGTACTCCCCGCCGTAGCCTGCGATATGTTCCCGACTGGCTACGCCTTCTTTGCTCTGTTCTTCTACTGCGGGCTCTGTCCGCCCTATTCCGAGTTCTTCTGCGACGTCATGAATACCTACGGGTTTCATCTCATTGACTTCACCCCCAACGCCGTCTTGACCATGGCCGTTTTCGCACATCTGTGCGAAAACTTTGTCGGAGTCTACCCCAATGTAGCTCTTTTCCGCCATTACTTCACGCCCCGAGTCGAGGCAGGGTCGCCTCTGTCTGGCGGAATCTCTTGGATCTCGAGGACGCACAAGAAGGAATCCTATCTGGAGGGGGAGCTCCGCGACAAGTGGGATGAGTGGAGAGCCAACTGGTGTTGGATTGTAGAGGATGACCCGCAGCCCTTCACTTCCCGGCGCCAAGCCCCAGTAGTACGCGGCAACGACTGGAGCGATCTGGCCCCGGAGGACAGTAAACTGAAGATAGCCACCACCCGGATCCTTCGCCTCCGGCACGTCATGCTCACTGTTGGCGATGTCGGAGCAGACTTTCTCCGCCGCCGCATCGCTCCCTTGCAGGAGAGAAAGAGGGCTGCTTGGGAGTTTGAGAATGCGGCAGACATCATGAGGCTGCGCCCGGGCCTCAATTGGAATTTTACTGTGCTGGAGCTCAACGCGATGCTCCAAGCGTTGTTTAAGTACGACTCCGCCCATCCTGAGTGGTTTGCGCTGCCGCCGGGCGTAGTCCCGCTGTGCAATAGCTCTGCGCTCAGCGCCATCCGCGCGGCGATGCCGCTGTGCGACTCCCACGGGATCGACCCCACCTGGCAAGAGCCTTCCGACGAAGCCGTGCAGACGTTCTTCGACAACCTGGTGGAACTGCCAGTCGATGCCGACGAGAAGAGGGGCCTCACCCACGACACCACCGACCAGGAGATGGCATATATTGCCACCAGGCTGGAAGAGGCAGCGGCAGCCAGGGCCGCGGGCGAGTTCGGGTATACTGTGGAGGAAGCGGAGGCAGCGGAGGCGACAAGCCTCGCCAAGGAGGAAGAGCTTCGCAAAGCGGGAAAGCTTGCCGGGCGACTCGCCGGGACAAGCGAACCCACCGAGCAGGGCGCCGAGTCGAGCGAGCCCGCTGAGCAGGGCGTCGGGTCAAGCGATCCTGCCGAGGACTCGGGCGGCTCGCTAGGTCTCGACTCCTCTTCTTCGTCCTCAGGTAGCTCACCGCCACCAGCAAGTCCTCCAGCTCAAACAAGGAGGCGCCTCCGCAAAGTCGCAGACGTGGCGGGGCGGCAGGCGGGCCAGCAGCCGCAGCGCCGCCCGACACGCGCCACTGCGACGAGTAAGGCCGCCAAGGGAGCGCCTCGTGCTTCAGCGACAACAGGAGGGGGATCTTCCCGGGCTAGCGCCCTTGCTCCCGCTGTTCCTCGTGCTTCGGCGGCACTCGGAGCGGGGTCTTCCCAGACCACCGTCCCTGCTCCCGCCAAGCGGCCGAGGGGGCCCGCTCCTCCGCCTCCTCGCACTGGGGCGCGCGAGCCGGATTTTGACTTCTCCGCGCTCAGCTCCGAAGAGGAGGAAGAAGAGTAAGTCTTCGCAATCCTTGTGGTTCTTTTATTTTCTTGTCTTGCATCTCTTTTGCCTAACTCTGAACCTGTTCTTCTTTTCAGAACTCTGGCTCAAAGGGCGGCGAAGAGGGCCAAGGTCCCGGTGATCGTCATCGAGGGCGAGCCCGCCGCAATGGCAGGGGGTGCGCCCGAGACGAGCTTGCCGGACCCGGCGACTGGTCTTCAGAGCAGCCCCCAGCGCAGCCCCCAGCGTAAGTGTGGTTCACTTTCCGCTAGTCGGGCGCGCGTGGGTCTTCTTTCCTTACTGGTATCTCGTTTGTTGACTTGTGCAGGAGCAGAGCAGCAGCATCAGGAGCGTCAGGAGACCGCCCCCGACGTGCCGCACGCCTCGACCACACCTCCAAGGGGGAGCTCCCCGGCAAGGGAGAACACTCCGCCGAGGGCGAGTACCCCGCCGAGGGCGAGCACCCCGCCAAGGGCAAGCACTCCGCCAAGGGATGGCGCCAGCGGCCCCCCGCCGGCGGGAGCTACAACTTCGCCGCCAAGGGAGAGTTCCCCGGCAAGGAGCCGCGCCGAGGAGGAGGCCCGTGCAGGTAAACCCTTGGACTTTCTTCTTTCGATTCTTCTTTTTTTTGGATATTTGCTTGACTTGTTCGTCTTTTCTTTTTCTTTTCTTCCGTCAGATCCGTCCGGAGCCGAGCCCATGGAGATGGAGGTCGCCGCCGATGACGCCGCCGTTGCTGAAGAGACGGTTGGCGCGGAAGATCCCGCTGGCACAGAGGCCGCCAAGGCTGCCGCCGCGGCAGCTAGCGAAGAGGCTGGCAACCGTACTGACGGTATCGGGGCCGCAGGAGTGCCAGGCGCTACGCCGGCCGCCGAGCCTTCCGCCGCCGCCGCAGCCCCGAGCTCCGACGAACCCGAGCCCAGCGCTCATCTGAAGGCCGGGGACGACGTCTTCATCCAGCTCCCGTGGGCGTCCATGTCCAGGGCGCCAGTCGAGGGAGAGGTCTTCGACGGGGAGGTCCTCGCCTCCGCCGGACTGAAGATCGTCGATGCGCCGAGCAGCAGCAGCGAGCCCAAGGAGGAGCGGTTGCTGCGCAAGCTTCTGTCTCTGTATCGCGCTCGGCAGGCGAAGCTGGAGTCCCGAGAGGCTCTGGCCGCCAAGGCGAGTGGTGACTTGGAGAAGCGCGCAGAAGAGCTCTGGGCCGCCAACCAAGCAGCTCTCCGATCCTTGGTGGAAGAGCGGGAGCAGCTTGCCGAGGCGCAGCAGGCTTTTATCTTGGAAAAGGCTGAAGCGGAGGAGCAGCAGCGTCTCGCCGCCGAGGAGCTGTCCAAGCGAGAAGGCGAGCTGACGCAGCGGAAAGTCGACCTCGACAGCCACGAGGACGAGATTGCCGCGTGCGAGCGGTCGCTTGGCGGAGCTCTCCAAGAGGCGAAGGATGCTGCCGCGGCCGCCGAGACCGCGAAGAGGGAGTTGGAGCAGAGGGTGGCACAGCTGGAGGCCAACCTGAAGACGAGCGGCGAGGAGGTTGCCGCCCTCAAGCTTGAGAGGGAGAAGGACACCCACAGCCGCTCCGAGCTGCAGGTTCGCCTCTCCGACTAGGGCAAGGAGCTCGCCGTCGCCAAGGACTCCATCGCCGATCTGGAGCTGAAGCTGACCACGCTGACCCAGACGCTGGACGGCGCCAGGGAGCGGGAGACGGTCTTGAAGGAAGAGCTCAGGGCCGAGAAGGTGTTGCTGGACAGTGCCGCCATTTCGCAGAACAACTTCAGGCGGAACGTCGAGATATGGACTGAAGGTCTTGTCAACGCCGCCGCGGACATCGACTCAGAGCTGGCGGAGCTGGGGGCGGAGTATCTCGGGTACTCCACCGACGAGAACCTCCACGCCAGCGCCAAGCTCACTCTGTTCTTCAAGGGCGTGGCGACGGCCCTCCAGCAACTCCGGGAGAAGATCCCGAAGCAACTGGCGGACGAGTCGCGCAGGCTCTGCGCGGGGGCCCTCCAGAAGGTGCTGATGAAGATAGCGTACCGCAACCCAGGGCTCAACCTCACCAACGTCCTCCGGACTCTGCCGCCCGACGCCGACCAGGAGGCGCTCAAGGCCCTTGTCGCACCTATCGTGGACAAGGTGGGCGGGATCAAGAGAGTCGAGGGCGACCGCGCAGACTAGGCTGCTTACTTTCTCCTTTCCTTGCCGCTGCCAACCATGTTATGAACAATAGTCTATTAGAATTGCGACAAGTCATTTTGTAATATAACTCTATCTTAGGTGGTTAATGCAACGTTATTTCCTTTACTTGACTTCCTTGCTTTGTATGTTTTTACCCTATGCTTTTAGGGAACTTGCCGGCGTAGGGACCTTTGCCGCGAGTGCTGAGTGCAGAACTTCAGCAGCCTGCTGGCAATGCCGTTGCCGACAAGAAACCTTGTCGCGACTAGTTGCAGCAAGCTTAAATTATTGAGCGGGCTCGGAAACAAAGTAAGGGTGCGACACTAGTCGCTGCACACTTAAGCTGTTGAGCAAACTCGAAACAAGGTAAGGGCGCAACTAGCCACGAGTTGGTTCCTCTGCGTACAGGTTTTCCATACAAAGTACGGTCGTTCAAGGAAGATAACTTAAAAATTTAAAAATTTGGTTGCTCAAACTTTGGCAACTTAGCTTTTGTGTTGTCTGCTTCCTGGCAAGGCGAGACTTTCTTGAACGGCACTTGGTCCATACCACTATCTTCTCCTCCCCCCGGGAAACTTGTGCACGAGGGAACCTTCTTTTCCTTGAGAAAAATGAAAGAGGAGAAAACACAGATATGGAGCCTTGCGGCTCGTTATTGCTTACCGGAGGTAGGTGCTGCACAAGGTGTCAGATAACTCATGCAAAATATAAAAGCATGAAACGACAAGTTGTGCGGGGTACATAAACTTTACTGATGCACGGGGTCTGCGCCCGGCTTTGTACAAAGGATTACATGCAACAGCGGCAAGACTTGTACAAAAGGTGGTTGCCGGAGCGGATCACGGCAACCGCGCCTTATGGGTAAACTTACGAAGATGCTCGATGTTCCAGGAGTTGCTCACCGGCAAGCCATCTTCGGTCTCAAGGCGGACATCGCCGGGCCTAGTGACTCGTTTCACCCGATAAGGGCCTTCCCACTTCGGCGTCAACTTGTTGGAATTCTTGGCGGACTGAACATGCCGAAGAACAAAGTCGCCTTCCTCGAGACTTCTGGCGTTAACTTTGCGGCTATGATAGCGACGCAAAGCTTGCTGATAGCGAGCAACTCGCACAGCGGCCTGAAGACGGTCCTCCTCAAGGAGCAGCGCGTCATCTTGTCGCAGCTGCTCTTGCTCGAGCTCATCATAAGCGAGCACTCGAGGTGACCTGTATACGAGTTCCGTGGGGAGAATTGCCTCTGCTCCATAGACTAGAGCAAAGGGTGTCTGTCCGGTGGCTCGATTTGGCGTCGTCCTGATCGACCAAAGAGCCGCCGGCAACTCCTCGATCCAGTTTCTTCCGCACTTGTGCAGCCTGTCGAAAGTTCTTGTCTTGAGTCCGTGCAGCACTTCAGCGTTTGCCCTCTCCGCTTGACCGTTGCTTCTCGGGTGAGCAACAGAAGCGAAGCAGACCTTGGCACCAAGATCTTGGACGTATTGCATGAAGGTGCGACTGGTGAATTGTGTATCGTTGTCGGTGATGATCCTGTTAGGGATCCCGAAACGGCAAACAATCGACCTGAAGAACTTGACTGCTGACTGTGCGGTCACCTTTCTCACTGGTTCCACTTCCGGCCACTTTGTGAACTTGTCGATGGCGACGTACAAGAACTCGAAGCCCCCGGCTGCGCGGGGAAAGGAGCCGAGGATGTCGAGCCCCCAGACCTTAAATGGCCAGGACAAAGGGATTGTCTGGAGAGCTTGAGCTGGCTGATGTATCTGCTTCGAATGGAACTGGCACGCTTCACACTTGGTTACTTGTGCAGTTGCATCCTGGAGGGCTTCTGGCCAAAAGAAACCTTGCCGGCAAGTGCTCTTGCGCCAATGTGGTGGCCACATATGCCTCCATGTATCTCTGCCAACAGCTTCTGTCCATCTTCCCGGGGAATACACTTCAATTTCACACCATTGAGTCTTCTTCTGTACAGTTCGTTGTCGACGAACTGGTACATACTTGACCGCCGGGCTACTCTTTCAGCTTCTTCTTTCTCTTCGGGAAGTTCTCCTGTCTGAAGGAAATGGATGATCTGTTGTGCCCATGCTGGAGCTTGTGGCTCGACAACAAGGACTAAAGGCGCTTGTGCTGCTGCGGGAACGTCCGCTTCTACGACAAGAACCTGTATCTCAGCCGGAGCGTGACGATCCCCGGCAAGCTTGTCGGAGCAAAACTTGTCGGGAGCTTCCACTTCAACGAAACAAGTCCTGGGACTTGCCGGAGCGGATCGCTCCTCAGCATTTTCGGTGTTGATTTTTGGGACTTTTTTGGCGGCGGTTTCTGGAAGCTCTGCCGGAAAATAGTCACCAGAAACCAACTTTCTCTTCTTGTTATGTCCAGTTGATGGTGTTACGGATGGTTGAGTCAGCTTGAGCACAAAGATCCCTGGTTCCACAGGTAACTTAAGTGCGGCGCACTTTGACAAGCCATCTGCGATGTCGTTCTGAGCTCTTGGAACGTGCTCCATCTGTAGGCCGTCAAAGTGTTCTTCAAGCTTCCTCACCTCATCCACGTAAGCTTCCATCAACGGACTCTGGTAGTTCTTGTTTACTTGGCGGACGACCAACTACGAGTCACCCCTTACAATAAGCTTCTTGATCCCAAGGTCAGCCGCGATCCTGAGACCGGCAAGCAAACCCTCGTACTCTGCAGTATTGTTTGTCGCTTGCTCCTTGGGAAAGTGCATCTGGACCACGTACTTGAGGTGCTCTCCGGTGGGTGCGACAAGCAGCACGCCAGCACCGGCGCCTTGCAGCGAGAAGGCACCATCAAAGTACATTATCCATTCCTTGCTCGCTTCTTTGACGGGGATGCTTGTTTCTGGAATCTCTTCGTCTGGTGTTGGCGTCCATTCTGCTATAAACTCTGCCAATGCTCTGCTTTGGATAGTTGAAGTGCTTTCGAACTTGAGACCAAAGCTCGACAGTTCCAGTGCCCACTCAACAATCCTGCCTGTCGCTTCTGGGTTCTGCAGTATCCTTTTCAGCGGAAAGCGAGTGACCACTGTTATCTCATGTGCTTGGAAGTAATGGCGCAGCTTTCTCGAGGCCATGAGAAGGCCGAAAAGCAACTTTTGCACGCCAGAGTACCCTGACCTAGACCCCTAGAGAAGGGAGATGACAAAGTAGACTGGGCGCTGCACCATCTTCTTCCGTATCTCCTCTTGCATCTGCGCAGATCCGTCCTTGTCGGGACCAGATCTTGTCGGAGAAGCCCCTTGCTTGTCGCTGGACGTGCTTGCCGCGGCCGCTGGCTCATCATCTGCCTCCCTCTCCGCTACTAACGCAGCACTAACCACTTGATTGGTTGCCGCTAGGTATAGAAGCAACTTTTCTTGTGGCTTAGGTGCGACAAGTATTGGAGTGGAGGACAGGTACCTCTTCAAGTCTTGCAGCGCTGCCTCCGCTTTCGGAGTCCATTTCATTGGACCTGCCTTTTTAAAAAATTTGAAAAATGGCAGGGCGCGTTCAGCAGACTTAGAGATAAACCTGCTGAGAGCAGCTACGCAGCCGGCGAGTCTTCGCACATCCTTGACGCGCTTCGGTGCTTCGATTTGCTCGATGGCCTTGATCTTGTCGGGATTGGCTTCAATCCCCCTCTGAGACACGAAGAACCCAAGAAGCTTGCCGGAGGGGACTCCAAACACGCACTTCTCGGGGTTGAGCTTGAGTTGGATCTTGCGCAGATTTGCAAAGGTTTCATCTAGATCTTGTATCAGAGTCGCCCTGTCCTTGCTCTTGACCACTATGTCATCCATGTAAGCTTCTACATTCCTGTGTATCTGTGGCTCAAAAGCTGTATGGACAACCCTTGCAAACGTTGAACCCACATTCTTCAATCCAAAGGGCATGCGTGTGAAGCAATAAGTGCCACATGGAGTAATGAATGCGGTCTTCTCCTCATCTTCTTCAGCCATGAAGATCTGATGGTATCCTGAGTATGCATCAAGAAACGAAAGCAACTCACATACAGCCGTGGAGTCAACAATCTGGTCAATGCGCGGCAAGGGAAATGGATCTTTGGGACAAGATTTATTCACATCAGTGAAGTCTATACAAAACCTCCACTTCCCATTTGCTTTACGCACGACAACAGGATTGGCCAACCATGTGGGGTGGAGTACACCTCTGACAAGGCCTGCTGCCTCCAGCTTCTTGATTTCTTCTGCGATAAACTCTTGGCGCTCTACTGCTTGTTTCCAAACCTTCTGCTTGACGGGCCGCGCGTGAGGACAAACGGCAAGCTTGTGCTCAATCACTTTCCTGGGAACACCGGGGATGTCAGACGGTTGCCATGCGAACACGTCGACATTCGCCCGCAGGAAAGCAACCAGCGCGCTTTCCTATTTGGGGTCGAGCGTGGCACTGATGGTGAAAGTACCACCAGTGCCGTCCTCCTTGGCGGACACCTTCTTGGTCTCGGGTGGAGCTGGCATCGTCTTCTTACACTTGCCGGTGGATCTCGATGGTGCGTCCTCGACGGCAGCGCAGCACTCCGAAGAGGTGCGTTTGCCGGAGTGGGCCCCAGAGCTCTTGCCGGTCTTGGTCTTGTTCTTCCCCCCGGGAGCTTCAGCGGCAAGTGTCTTGCTATCTGTTGCGGCTGCTGCATCCTGGTAAATCTTGTCGGCACAGATAAGGGCATCCTTCTTGTCGCCGGGGATAGAGATGACGCTTATCGGGCCTGGCATCTTGAGCATGTTGTAGGCATAGTGAGAGGCTGCCATGAACTTGGCGAGCGCTGGACGGCCAAGTATTCCATTGTAAGGCAAAGGAATATCGGCAACGTCGAAAGTGATCCTCTCGGTCCTGAAGTTCAGCTCTCCGCCAAACGCTACTGGCAGTGTAATTTTCCCCTTCGGCTTGCTCCTTCCCGGGTCGATCCCTTGAAATGTGCCGGTTTCTTCGAGCTCGCTGTCGGGGATTTGGAGTTTCCGGACCACAGCGGAGGAGATCAAGTTCAGGCCGGCCCCGCCGTCGACTAGCATCTTGGTGACCTTGAGGTTGCGGATGGTTGGTGAAACCAACATCGGCAAGCACCCGACCGCAGTTGTGCGATCAGGGTGGTCCTCAATGTCGAAGATGATAGGCGTGCTGGACCACTTCAGAAGTTTGCGCGACTCGACGGGCGGTTCTGCTGCATTAACTTCCCGCACCCATTGTTTGAGTTGGCGGTGGGAAGTATGCAGAGAAGCACCACCGTCAACGCACAGAACCTCCGTGGCCTTCTGGAACTCCTTCTCGCTGTTCTCTCCATCATCCATATCTTCGTCATCGTCTTCGCCTTCGTCCTTGTCGCGGCCGCGGGGAGGTTTGTCTCCTTGCCGCTGCTTGGCCTTGCCGCGGCGTCCTCCCCGGCCGTTGAATGGCCGCTTCTTGCCGGACCCACCATCACCTCCCTGGGCCTTCTCCTTGTCGTGTCGCTCGTACTCAGCTTTCTGCTGCTCGATGAGGTATTCGACTTTCTTGCAGTTCTGAAGATCGTGGCCCTTGGTGCGGTGGATCTTGCAGTACTGCTTGTCGGTGTCGTCCTGCTTGTCGGCGGCTACCACAGCCTGGCAGTTGGTGCACGCGACAGTCTCCTTGCCGGAGCCACCAGCCTGGGCTTTCTTGGCGTCAGCCTCCTTGCCGGACTGCTCAACGACTAGCACTTCCTTGTTCTTCTTCTTCCTGTTGTTCCGCCGCCGGTTCTTCTTTGCCGGGGCGGCATCTTCGCTGTCTGATCCTCCTGCTCCAGTATCCTCTCCGGGGAGTTTCCTCCCCTCCTCAGCGCGTGCGCACTTGTCGGCCAGGGCATAAAGCTCACTGACGTCTCGGATCTTGCACATCGCCATCTCCTCCCTCATCCGGCGGTTACGCACGTTCTGATGGAACGCGCTAATAACCGCGGCAGGGTGGACGTCTGGGATGTTGTGCTGGACACGGCTGAACCTCTGGATATATTTACGCAGGGACTCTCCTTCCTTCTGGGCAAGTATGTGAAGGTCACTCTCCTTGCCATGGGGCTTGTGGCCACCCATGAAGGCGCCGACAAACTGATGGCACAGGTCGGCCCAAGAAGAAATGGAGTTCTCCGGCAAGTGCATGAGCCAAGATCTGACGTTTGGCTTGAGCACGAGCGGGAAATAGTTTGCGAGTATCTTCTCGTCTCGTCCCCCGGCAGCCTGCACCGCGATGGTATAGATGCTGAGGAACTCCGACGGATGTGTCTTCCCGTCGTACTTCTCGGGTACGTCGGGCTTGAAGTTCTTCATGTTGGGCCACTGGACTTGCCGCAACTCACGAGTGAACGCAGGGCAACCTGCCGCGTACGGCAAGTCGCCTGGTTCTTCGGGCGCGTGCGAGTCAACAGCGGGCCCAGCACGCTGGTCTGATTGACGCCGCGCTTCCCTTCGACGCTCGATGCGGGTTCGAGCGTCCTCTTGTTGTCGATCGTCAAGGACTTGGCGCTGATCGCGGCGAGCTCGTGGATCCGACGACGCGGTGGAGTCGTCGTCGATATTGATCCGGCGAGTCGGCGATTTTGGCCTTCGGGGCGGGGACTGCACGGTGGTTGCACCCCCGGCAGTCTTGTCGCCATCAGCCCGCGCTTGGCTAACTTGCCACGGCCGCGACGTGGTTGGCTGCTGCGGAGTGTCGCCGTTGGCGAAGGCGATGAGGCTTTGGATGGTGGCCCTCCAGTCGTCGGCCTTGTCTGCCGCTGGAGGGAAGTCGAGGACCAGTTGAGCCCGAGCTAGAGCTTCTGCTGGAGTGGCGGGGAGCGGTGGCGAGCGGTGCGAGGAGCGGGATATGCTCGGACTTCTAACTACGTTAGAAGGAGCAGCATCCCGTCCTGGCGACCGTGCTTTGCTCGTGCCAGCATGTTGATGTGCATGCCGGCCTTGAGCGTCCCGGGACCCGCCAGTTTGACCTTGGCCCAGCAAGCGTATGGTACCTTGAGTACCACGTCGCTGCCGGTCCCGCGCCTCCTGAGAGGGGCGCGGCGCATGTACGGACGCCGAGGCCTTGGAGTGCGCCCGGTCGTCCGTCTTGTCCTTGGACTTGGCGGCGCCGTGAGTTTCCTCGCCGACGTCCGTCCTTCCGCCGGCGTCTACCCCACCAGCCGTTGGCTCCGGCGGTGGCGGGATCGACGCGGACGGGCCTGCTGCCTCCGAAGCCTTCTTCTTCGGCGGCATGTTGATGAAGTCGATGAAGTTGATGAAGTTGGTGAAGATCTAGCTCGCGTGGACGCCGGATTAGGTTCACACAACCTCGACGCACCCCCTACCTGGCGCGCCAAAGATGTCGGGGAAACTGATCACCCACGAACACCTATGGGACCGGAGCCCCTTTTCGGTACGGCAAGGGGGCGGAGGATGTACAAAGAGCAGATCGAGGTGAACACGCGAGCAGTTTACCCAGGTTCGGGCCGCACGGATGCGTAAAACCCTACTCCTGCCTTGGTTTGTTATTGAGTTCTTAGCTCGGGAGCGAGGAGAGCTACAATATGCTCTAACCGCTGGCAAGACCGAGCGCGAGAGTGATCGATGTTCGGAACCCCTTCTACGTTGCGCATGGGCCTCCTTTTATAGGTCAAAGGGGTCACCGACAGGTGGCAACGCAGTCGAGGGTAAAAATGTAAAATGGGTGGTAGTTGGAACAGTGTCTGTATAGTGCTCTATACCTAACCCTAACGGCAAGGAACAAGGGCATTAAATGCCCGTCACCGTCGACCAAAAAGTGCAAAAAATGACCGTCAAGGGCGCCTCCGTCCGCCACGACGGTGGCCTCGTCATCGCAGCTTGCCACCGTGTTCCCCTGGCTGCACAGCCTTCCGCCACGTGCGCCTGGGAGGGTCCCAGGGCGACACGTGGGTGGATGAGCTGGAGCGTGGGTACTGAGTGGAAGCTTGCCGCGGCAAACGCTTTGCCGCGGTGGCTAGCTTGTCGCTGCCGGGAGCTTGTCGCTCACAGGTCCTTGCCGGGACGCGTGGCGCGTCGCGGCAAGTTTCTTGATATGCCTTGGATAGCCTTCCCGGCAAGCTCCTCTCGCCGGGGTTTCGTGTCTTGAGTGATTATGTGCCTTGAGTGGCCTTCCCGGCAAGCTCCTCTTGCCGGGGCCTTGTCTTCTGGACTTGGATACTTTGTTCTTGAATGGCTCTAAAGGATCCACGAGGGGTCTTGGCGGTCGCCTGGCTAGCCCTGCCGCGGGACGCTACAACTGCCCGTGCACAAGTTCGGGATACTAAGGTACTCCTACTTTAGTACACCGACACTCCCCATCTATCTTCTTGTAATGGATTGAGTTTTCCCTTTGAAGTTATCTTATCAGATTGAGTATTTAAGGATTTGAGAACACTTGATGTATGTCTTGCGTGGGATACCCGTGGTGACAATGGGGTATTCTATCGATTCACTTGATGTATGTTTTGGTGATCAACTTGCGGGTTCCATGACCTTGGGAATCTATGCATATGGGTTGGCACACGTTTTCGTCTTGACTCTCCGGTAGAAACTTCGGGGCACTCTTTGAATTTCTTTGTGTTGGTCGAATAGATGAATATGAGATTGTGTGATGCATATCGTATAATCATGCCCACGGATACTTGAGGTGACAATGGAGTATCTAGGTGACATTAGGGTTTTGGTTGATTTGGATCTTAAGGTGTTATTCTAGTACAAACTCAATGATAGATCGAACGGAACGAATAGCTTCGTGTTATTTTACTACGGACTCTTGAATAGATCGATCAGAAAGAATAACTTTGAGGTGGTTTCGTACCCTACAATAATCTCTTCTTTTGTTCTCCGCTATTAGTGACCTCGGAGTGACTCTTTGTTGCATGTTGAGGGATAGTTATATGATCCAGTTATGTTATTATTGTTGAGAGAACTTGCACTTGTGAAAGTATGAACCCCGGGCCTTGTTTCAAAGCATTGCAATACCATTTGTGCTCACTTTTATCATTAGTTACCTTTCGGTTTTTATATTTTTATATTACAAAAACCTATATCTACCATCCATATTGCACTTGTATCAGCATCTCTTCGCCGAACTAGTGCACCTATACAATTTACCATTGTATTGGGTGTGTTGGGGACACAAGAGACTCTTTGTTAATTGGTTGCAGGGTTGTTTGAGAGAGACCATCTTCATCCTACGCCTCCCACGGATTGATAAACCTTAGGTCATCCACTTGAGGGAAATTTTCTACTGTCCTACAAACCTGTGCACTTGGAGGCCCAACGACGTCTACAAGAAGAAGGTTGCGTAGTAGACATCAAGCTCTTTTCTGGCGCCGTTGCCGGGAAGGTGAGTGCTTGAAGGTATATCTTTAGATCTTGCAATCGAATCTTTTAGTTTCTTGTTTTATCACTAGTTTAGTTTATAAAAGAAAACTACAAAAAAAGGAATTGAGGTTGCCTCATATGCTTCATTTTTTAAATATCTTTCATGAAAATGATGGGAAGGAAAATAGTGCGCAAGTACTAGAAGAATAATTTCAAAGAACGTTTGGCACTAAATCTTGGAATGATGAGCATGATTGCAATGTTGTTAGTATGAACTCTTTGAATATCCATTGTACTAATGATGATTGCACTAGTCATGATGGAAATATCTCATATAAGCATGTCAATTTTTGTGGAGTGCATAGAGTTTGCAAGTATACACCAAATAGGGAATATAGATTTTGCAAGCGGCATAAGTATTTGGAAACTAAATGGTTGCAAGAAAGGCTAGATGTTTGTGCTGAAAATTTAAATTGGCTTAGCCGTACTTGTGAACTTTGCAATGAATGTGGTCATTTAAATCTCCAATGCAAATTGTTTTATGATCTAATCGTGTCCAAAAATTGTGAAGACTTGATTTCCCTTGCACATCATAATGAACTTAGTTTGCTTTTGGGTTATGAAGAAATGAAACGTATAACTAAGAATATTCCAGAATTTGCTCTTGATGAACTTCTGGATTTTGATCTAGAGGAAATTTATATGTATTGTGCCGGGAATTGCATTGAAAATCCTTATATTGCCAATTACAAAAAGACAAGAAAACATATAGAAGATGAAGAGAATACTAATTAAAGGGAAGAGATTTCCCAATATCCTCCTATTCTTTCTTATGATGAATCAGGTAACGAGGAGGAGCCTTCTACTCAACCAATCTCGTTAATAAGGAGCTCCAAAAAGAGGATTAAACCCATACTTAATGTGAAGAAGAAAAAGAAAAGACGGAGAAGCAAAGATAAAAAGGTATCCCTCCCAAATGATGTTGCTCCGATTACTCATTTTGATGATGATAATTGCTATACTATTGGTGCTATCCATACTATTAATGAAGAGAGTGATTATGCTTATGACATGCAAAGGTCCAAGCTTGGGGATGCTATGTTTGATGAGAATGACATGTTTGAGAATTTATTTGCTGCAATTAATGTTTGTCCCAAGCTTGAGGATGCTACGTTTGATGAAGATGATATTTTTAGCCTCCCAAGTTTTGATATGCAAATCTATTATGATGATAGCATGCCTCCTATTTATGATGATTATTGTGATGACACTTATGCTATAAAAAGTAGTGATTATTAAATTTATAAAGCTTTTCATGATTATGATTCCCCTTTTTCTGAACATCACTCTTTTAATGTGGACACAATCTATAGTATTAAGTTTCTTATGATGCTCCCACTATTCTGAATGAGAAGAATTTTGCTTATGTGGAGAGTAATAAAATTTATATGCTTGGGGATCATGAAAAGAATGCTTTATGTGATGGTTATATTGTTGAATTTATCCATGATGCTACAGAAAATTATTATGAGGGAGGAATATATGCTTGTAGGAGTTGCAATAATATCAAGTTTCCTCTCTATGTGCTCAAAGTTTTGAAGTTATGCTTGTTTTGCCTTCCTTTGCTAGTTGATTATTATTCCCATAAGTTGTTTGCTCACAAAATCCCTATGCATAGGAAGTGGGTTAGACTTAAATGCGCTAGTCATATTCCTCATGATTCTCCCTTTATGTTTCAACTCTTATCTTTTAGGTTAGCATCATTGAAATCATCATGCCTAGCTAAAAGGCATTAAAGAAAAGCGCTTGTTGGGAGACAACCCAATATCTACCCCTACTGCTTTTGTGTGTTCACATGATTAAGATAATGTAGTAATCATGTTTTATATCTTTTGTTTTAATAAAGTGCCAAGTAGAACCTTTGGGAAGATTTGGGTGAATGTTAATGTGATCTTGCTGTAAAAACAGAAACTTTGCGCTCACGAGATTAATATACAAATTCCTCACGTCCACCGATTTATTTCAGAATTTTTTGAGTTACAGAAGAGTGCTTTTAAGTTGATTATTTTTGCATAAGATTAATATACAAATTCCTCACGTCCACCGATTTATTTCAGAATTTTTTGAGTTACAGAAGTATTCGAAAGTTACAGATTGCTACACACTGTTCTGTTTTTGACAGATTCTGTTTTCTATGTGTTGTTTGCTTATTTTGATGAATCTATGAGTAGTATCGGAGGGTATGAACCATAGAGAAGTTGGAATACAGTAGATATAACACCAATATGAATTTAAAATGAGTTCACAACAGTACCTAAGTGGTGGTTTTATTTTCTTATACTAACGGAGCTTATGAGTTTTCTGTTGAGTTTTGTGTTGTGAAGTTTTCAAGTTTTGGGTAAAGATTTGATGAACTATGGAATAAGGAGTGGCAAGAGCCTAAGCTTGGGGATGCCCAAGGCACCCCAAGGTAATATTCAAGGACAACCAAGAGCCTAAGCTTGGGGATGCCCCGGGAAGGCATCCCCTCTTTCGTCTTCGTCTATCGGTAACTTTACTTGAGGCTATATTTTTATCCACCACATGCTATGTGATTTGCTTGGAGCGTCAATTTATTTTATTTTGTTTGCTTGCTGTTTGAATTATATCCCAAGATCTGAAATTCTTAAATGTTAGAGATTCTTCACATAGTTACATAATTATTCAACTACTCATTGATCTTCACTTATATCTTTTGGAGTAGTTTGTCATTTGCTCTAGTGCTTCACTTATATCTTTTAGAGCATGATGGTAGTTTCATTTTGAAGAAATTGATAAACTCTCATGCTTCAATTATATTATTTTGAGAGTCTTAAACAACATGGTAATTTGCTTTGGTTATGATTTTAGTCCTAAATATGATGGGCATCCAAGAGGGATATAATAAAAACTCTCATATAAAGTGCATTGAATATTATGAGAAGTTTGATGCTTGATGATTGTTTTGAGATATGAGGATGGTGATATTAGAGTCATGCTAGTTAAGTAATTATGAATTTGAGAAACACTTGTGTTAAAATTTGTGATTCCGATAGCATGCACGTATGGTGAACCGTTATGTGATGAAGTGGAGCATGATTTATTTATTGAGTGTCATCCTTTGTGTGGAGGTCGGGATCGCGCGATGGTTAACACCTACCAACCCTTCCCCTAGGAGCATGCATTGAATATTTTGTTTTGATGACTAGTAGATTTTTGCAATAAGTATATGAGCTCTTTATGACTAATGTCGAGTCCATGGATTATACGCACTCTCACCCTTCCACCATTGCTAGCCTCTCTTGTACCGCGCAACTTTCGCATGTACCATACACCCACCATATACCTTCCTAAAAATAGGCACTGTACCTACCTATCATGGCATTTCCATAGCCATTCCAAGATATATTGCCATGCAACTTTCCACCGTTCCGTTTATTATGACACGCTTCCTCATTGTCATATTGCCATGCATGATGATGTAGTTGACATCGTATTTGTGGCAAGGCCACCATGCATAATTCATTCATACATGTCACTCTTGATTCATTGCACATCCCGGTACACCGTCAGAGGCATTCGCATAGTCATATTTTGTTCTAGCTTCGAGTTGTAATCTTTGAGTTGTAAGTAAATAAAAGTGTGGTGATCTTCATTATTAGAGCATTGTCCCATGTGAGGAAAAAAAAGGCCAAAAAAAGAGATGGCCCCCAAAAAATAGGGGGGCTAAAAAGAAAAAAAAGGAAAATACCCTTCAAAAAATTAGAGAAAAGGAGAGAAGGGACAATGCTACTGTCTTTTTCCACACTTGTGCTTCAAAGTAGCACCATGATCTTCATGATAGAGAGTCTCTTGTTTTGTCACTTTCATATACTAGTGGGAATTTTCGTTATAGAACTTGGCTTGTATATTCCAACGACGGGCTTCCTCAAATGCCCTAGGTCTTCATGAGCAAGCAAGTTGGATGCACACCCACTTAGTTTCTTTTGTTGAGCTTTCATACATTTATAGCTCTAGTGCATCCGTTGCATGGCAATCCCTACTCACTCACATTGATATCTATTGATGGCCATCTCCATAGCCCATCGATACGCCTAGTTGATGTGACACCATCTTCCTCTTTTGTGTTCTCCAGAACCACCATTCCTTTCCACCTATAGTGCTATGTCCATGGCTCACGCTCATGTGTTGCGTGAAAGTTGAAAAAAATTGAGAATACTAAAGTATGAAACAATTGCTTGGCTGAAATCGGGGTTGTGCATGATTTAAATATTTTGTGTGATGAAGATAGAGCATAGCCTGACTATATGACTTTGTTGGGATAACTTTCTTTGGCCATGTTATTTTGAGAAGACATAATTGCTTTGTTAGTATGCTTGAAGTATTATTATTCTTATGTCAATATAAAATTTTGTCTTGAATATTTCGGATCCGAACATTCATGGAACAATAAAGAAAATCACGTTGAGAATTATGTTAGGTAGCATTCTACATCAAAAATTCTATTTTTATCATTTACCTACTCAAGGACGAGCAGGAATTAAGCTTGGGGATGCTTGATACGTCTCCAACGTATCTATAATTTTTTATTATTCCAGGCTATTGTATTATCCTTCTAGGATGTTTTATGGGCCTTTATATACACTTTTATATCATTTTTGGGACTAACCTATTAACCTAGAGCCCAGTGCCAGTTTCTGTTTTTTTCCTTGTTTTTGAGTTTTACAGAAAAGGAATACCAAACGGAGCCTAATTGACCTGAAACTCAACGGAGGATGTTTTTAGACCAGAAGAAGCCCAAGGAGTACCAGAGATGACCAGGGGAGTCTCGGGCTGCCCACGAGGGTGGGAGGCGCACCCACCCCCCTGGGCGCGCCCCCCTATCTCGTGGCCGCCTCGAGGACCCCCTTACTTGCTCCCGACTCCAACACCTCTTATATATACAGAGACCTCCAAAAAAAACCTAGATCGGGAGTTCCGCTGCCGCAAGCCTATGTTGCCACCGAAAACCAATCTAGACCCGTTCTGGCACCCTGCCGAAGGGGGAATCCCTCTCCGGTGGCTATCTTCATCATCCCGGCGCTCTCCATGACGAGGGGGGTAGTTCACCCTCGGGGCTGAGGGTATGAACCAGTAGCTATGTGTTTGATCTCTCTCTCTCTCTCTCTCTCTCTCTCTCTCTCTCTCTCTCTCTCTCTCTCGTGTTCTTGAGATGGCACGATCTTGATGTATCTCGAGCTTTGCTATTATAGTTGGATCTTATGATGCTTCTCCTCTCTACTCTCTTGTAATGGATTGCGTTTTCCCTTTGAAGTTATCTTATCGGATTGAGTCTTTAAGGATTTGAGAACACTTGATGTATGTCTTGTGTGGGATACCCGTGGTGACAATGGGGTATTCTATCGATTCACTTGATGTATGTTTTGGTGATCAACTTGCGGATTCCGTGACCTTGGGAATCTATCCATAGGGCTTGGCACACGCTTTCGTCTTGACTCTTCGGTAGAAACTTTGGGGCACTCTTTGAAGTTCTTTGTGTTGGTAGAATAGATAAATTTGAGATTGTGTGATGCATATCGTATAATCATGCCCATGGATACTTGAGGTGACAATGGAGTATCTAGGTGATATTTGGGTTTTGGTTGATTTGTATCTTAAGGTGTTATTCTAGTACGAATTCTATGATAGATTGAATGGAAAGAATAGCTTCGTGTTATTTTACTACGGACTCTTGAATAGATCAATCAGAAAGAATAACTTTGAGGTGGTTTCGTACCCTACAATAATATCTTCGTTTGTTCTCCGCTATTAGTGACTTTGGAGTGACTCTTTGCTGCATGTTGAGGGATAGTTATATGATCCAGTTATGTTATTATTGTTGAGAGAACTTGCACTAGTGAAAGTATGAACTCTAGTCCTTGTTTCAAAGCATTGCAATACCGTTTGTGCACACTTTTATCATTAGTTACCTTGTTGTTTTTATATTTTTATATTACAAAAACCTATATCTACCATCCATATTGCACTTGTATCACCATCTCTTCGTTGAACTGGTGCACCTATACAATTTACCATTGTATTGGGTGTGTTGGGGACACAAGAGACTCTTTGTTATTTGGTTGCAGGGTTTTGAGAGAGACCATCTTCATCCTAGGCCTCCCACAGATTGATAAACCTTAGGTCATCCACTTGAGGGAAATTTTCTACTGCCCTACAAACCACTGCACTTGGAGGCCCAACAATGTCTACAAGAAGAAGGTTGCATAGTAGACATCATAAACTTAGCAACAAAATAGGTTGTCTAGATGTGCAACTACGTTGGCAACCTATATGATGCAATAAGTACAAGTACACAAGCAAGCACAAGGGACTAACACAATAAATCTTGCACAAGTAAAGGTGAGAGATAACCAAGAGTGGAGCCAGTGAAGACGAGGATGTGTTACCGAAGTTCCTTCCCTTTGAGGGGAAGTACGTCTCGGTTGGAGCGGTGTGGAGGCACAATGCTCCCCAAGAAGCCACTAGGGCCACTGTATTCTCCTCACGCCCTCACACAATGTGAGATGCCGTGATTCCACTATTGGTGCCCTTGAAGTCGGCGACCGAACCTTTACAAACAAGGTTGGGGATCTCTCCACAACTGAATTGGAGGCTCCCAACGAAACCACGGAGCTTCACCATAATGGAATATGGCTCTGAGGTGACCTCAACCGTCTAGGGTGCTCAAACACCCAAGAGTAACAAGATCCGCAAGGGATAAGTGGGGGGAATCAAATATCTCATGGTGGAAGTGTAGGTCTGGGCCTTCTCAACCAAACCCTAGAAAATCAACAAGTTTGATTGGCTAGGGAGAGAGATCGGGCCAAAATAAGCTTGAGGAGCAACAATGGAGTTTGGGGGAGAAGAGGTAAGTCTTCTTGGAGAAGAAGACCCCCTTATATAGTGGGGTGACATATCCAACCGTTATGCAGTCCGGAGCCCGCATCAGCGCGGTACTACCGCTGCCACAGCGGTACTACCACTGTGAAAAGCAGTCATAGGGCAACCAGGACAGAAGAAGGAGGAGTACACACACTACTGCGGTACTACTGCTCCCTACAGCCACTCGGAAGTAGAGGAGGGCTGAGTGCAGAGCGGCAGTTGGGGCGGTAGTACAAGCGGTACTACCGGCTACGAGCGGTACTACCGCGCCCTACTGTCGTCCCTACTACCACTCCCCTGCATGGTCTTTGACGGAAACCCGACACGAAAAATCGAGACCACAGCAGGGGCGGTACTAGGCAGCGGTACTACTGCCTATAGGCGGTACTACTGCCCGGGCCGCAGTACTACCGCTTAGTACTCAACACCCCTTGTTTTGCACAACATAGATACTCCAAAGAAGCAGGAAGAAGGTGAGGGTGCGTGGAAAGTGTGTACGTGATGATTCCACCCATACTCTTCTAATACGGACCCCCTCTTGATAGTACGGTTATCCCTACGACTCAATTCCACCGAAAAGAAACGAAGGAAAATAATCCGTCTATAGTGAAGTCCTCGAGGGGTAACAATCGTATAGTGCCCTTATAATAGATAAACCTGAGAAGATTAATGCACACGATTAGTCCACAAATGCATTTTCATCAATCACCAAAACCAACCAGGGAAAATTATGCCCTAACAATCTCCCCCCTTTTGGTGTATTGATGACAACACGGGATTCGCACAAACTATAGTAACTGGAAATTAAGCAAACCAACTCCTTACAAAATATAGACGGGCTCCCCCTAGATGTGTGCACCAAGGAGATTATAGCATGAAAGGCTATGTGCACATATTTAGGATCAAAACTCCCCCTATATTTTATAGACAGGCAACATCCTTGCATATAAGAATATCAGCAAGTATAGCTAAGCAAGTATAAGCATGAGAGCAATAATATAAGGGCAAATAATGATGATCTCACACGATAACAGGGTAATGAGACTTAAGTAGATAAGATAGGGTAGTTCTCATATGGCTTACACCATATGGTCTCACTCACAACCGAACAGAGTTCAAACACGAAAGCATGAATCATGAAACACAAAATGACGACACAAGAGAACAAACACGCAAACACAAACCCCAAAGCAAATCCCTAACTCTCCCCCTTTGGCATCAAAACACCAAAGGGGAAGGAGAGACACCTAGACACGACGGTTGTAATAGATCTCCATGGAATCACCAGTCATGCTCCTCCTCCTCCTCAGAATCCTCTGCCACACGGGGAGCGGCACGAGCTCCAGTGTCTTCCCCAGTGTCAGACCACGGGCAATGTAGTCTGGTCCAAGTCTCCTCATTAGTAATCCTCTCCTGAGAGCCATCGTTAACCTCAAGGACAACCTGCCTCATAATGGCCTTGTCACGACAAGGAGCCATCTTGGCCTCCTTGTGAGCCCTGTACTGGCCCTTGGGCTGAAAGCAGAATAGACGCTGCATCTTCTCCTTGAGCTTCTTAGCCCACGAGGGCTCCTCGGATGGGGGCACATACTCCTCCCCATCATCTCCGGCATAATCATCAGATATGACAGTCTCCTGCTCTGGAGGCGCGGGAGTAGACGTACTCCACTTCTCCTTCTGACGCAGCTCAATAGTGTCATGAGAGACCATGTAGTTAGTGACAAGCTCCTCATCTGGGAACCTAGCTGCCCAAGTATCCTCGATAAGCTGCATGAGGTAGGGTCCATAAATGATGCACTTGCGCTCCATGATAGCAGAATGTAGTTCAGACCACATCACATGAGATACATCAAGCACCTGCTGAGAGCCCTTCTCTTCCTAACATAATAGTAACATATCAACTAGGTAAGAGTGCACCTTATCCAAGTTGCTGACCCAAGGAAATAGGGAGTTCTGGAAGATCCAGTGCATGATGTCTAGAAAGGGGAAGAGCTCATAAGATACATTCCCATTCTCAGACACCTTCCTGGTAGAGTATGGCCAAAGCAACTCCTTATGTGAAGCAACAATCTCCTTATGAGGACGAAACCCAAGTGGGGTTTGGGCACCCTCATCATTGTATGATAAGCTTTCCATGAAGTCCTTCCACGGAGCAGACAGACAATGACCATTGATCATCCAAGTAAGAGTGCAAGCCTCATCATGCCCAAAGTGAACTGGGGCAAAGAACTGGGCCATGAGCTCGGCGCCAAAATCCTTGTTGAAAGAAATGATCCTCTTAATATCCAACTCCTCATACCTCTGAAGAGCCCCAACAAAGCAACGCAAGTCCTTCTCCATGTGCGAGATATCAATGGACTTGACCTTCACAAACAAGTTCTTCTTCTGCTTCAAAATGTCGTGTTAGATGGACTACTGGAACCTATTCCAGAAAGGACTCTGCTGAAGAGTGGGCTCTTGAGCCACATGGTAGGGATTGTGCTTCCTCTTGGTACAGAACTCCATCCCAGACATCTAATGAGCACCCTTCCGTCCATCAGAGATCTTTGATGTTGGAACCTCGGCCTTGTGCTTTGGCGGCTTAGACGAACCACCCTCGGGAGCGGAAGCAATAGGTGCATCTGAAGAGCGATAGCGCTTGGAACCGGTTGCATGGTCTGGATTCTTGCGGCAAGCCTGATGCCCGGAGCTACTACCACCTGAAACACACACACAATAACCACAAGAACAAGAGTGCATAAGCCAAGGAAAGACAAACACCAAAGATGAAAAATTAGGCAGGGAAACATGGGCATTGGCATCGCAAAGCGGTAGTACCGCACCCCAGAGCAGTAGTACCGCTTATAAGCGGTAGTACCACATGAGCGGTTGTCAGCGGGCTGACATCTACCGCGGCAAGATCTGGTACTACCGGAGATGCAAAAGTCCATATTTCTACACCTAATCATCAATCTACCTAGTCTAGCAGTCTCCCATGTCCTTCCTAGGCCTCAATTCAACATATAAATTGATGAATGCAACGAATATAGCCCAAAACATAGATTTAAGAAAGAGAATCAAGGAAGAGAAGAACGGGGGCAATACCGGCATGGCAAGAGGAGAAGGCGGGGATCGATCCCACCGGTTGGAACCGAGGGAGACGGCCTGGATCCGGTGGCCCGGCGGCGGACCTCCGGTGTTTGGGGAGTCGCCTGACAAAGGAAAGGACGAGGGGATGGGGTAAACTGAACGGGTATGGGGGAGTGGTAACTCCTCTTGCCCGATACATACCCCACGCGCCCAGCACTAAGCGGTAGTACCGCGCAAGGCGCAGTAGTACCGCTTGGGTACAGAACTGGAGCACAACGTGCCCCGCAGTACCGCTCCATGGTAGTACTGTGGCGGCAGGGCGGTAGTACCGCTTATAAGCGGTAATACCGCTCTACTGCCATGGTAGTACCGCTCAGGCGCCTCAAAGTAGGATCAAGGGGGAAAGGGTGGCTTACGCACGACTAACAAAAAACCAAGAAGAACACACAAGACGCGAGACAAACCAAAACAAACCCGAACACGACAACACTAGAGCACAACAACTCAAAAGAGAGAAGCACAAGCAAACGGAAACAACACACAGACAAACTCTCTTGAAGAGAGGGTGGTGGTCGAGACCACCTATGTTTGAGCTATATGGTATGGCGCCGCGAAGATTTTAACCTTGGGCCCATGACCAACACTCATCTTTGAAGCACAAGTGCCATAAAAAATAGCTAATGTGAAAGACTTGATCAATTTATGCATAATGGGGGAGGAAGAGTTCATTGAGAGAACAACACTCCCCCTATGTCCATGCCTACACCTACACAACATAACATAATGAGTATGGGGAGGTGTGCCTAGTTTCAATCCACATTGCTCAAATCTATGGTATTTAGCTCATGCCTTAACTCGCGAAATCTTGCTTCATCCAAAGGCTTCGTGAAGATATGTGCAAGGTTATCATGAGTGTTGACATAGTGAAGATCAATTTCCCCTCGCCGAATATGCTCCCGGATGAAGTGATACCGAATCTCAATATGCTTTGTCTTGAACTGTTGCACAGGGTTGAGAGAGATCTTGATGGCACTTTCATTATCACACCAGAGAGGCACTTTTTCACAAATGACACCGTAATCCTTTAAAGTTGGCCTCATCCATAAAAAATGAGTACAACAACTGCCGGCTGCCACATCTCGGCTTTGGTGGAGGAGAGAGATACACAACTTTGCTTCTTGGAAGACCAACTCACCAAAGAGCAACCAAGGAATTGGCACCCTTCGGAAGTTGACTTCCTATCCACTTTGTCTCCTGCCCAACCCGAATCCGAGAAGCCTACAAGGTTGAAGTTTGCTCCTCTTGGGCACCATAAGCCAAAGTTTGGGGTATGAGCCAAATATCAAAAGATTCGCTTGACAGCCACAAAGTGACTTTCCTTAGGTGAGGCTTGAAACATGCACAAATTCCCACACTCAACATGATATCTGGTCTAGATGCACAAAGGTAAAGCAAGGATCCAATCATAGAACGATATACCTTTTGATCCACCGCTTTACCATTGGGATCAATGTCAAGTTGGCACTTGGTAGGCATTGGAGTAGTGGCCGGCTTGACATCACTTAGATTGAACCTCTTGAGCATGTCTTGAGTGTATTTGGCTTGTTTGATGAAGATTCCTTCTCTTCTTTGTTTGATTTCAAACCCGGGAAGAACTTCAACTCTCCCATCATGGACATCTCAAACTCCGTGGTCATGAGTGCAGCAACCTCATCATTGAAAGCTTTGTTAGGTGAACCAAAGATAATATCATCAACATATAGTTGGCATACAAACAACTCCCCTTTGACTTTCTTAGTAAAAAGAGTGGGGTCGATTTTCCTAATTTCAAACCCACGATCTTTCAACAACTCACTAAGATGCTCATACCACGCACGTGGGGCTTGTTTAAAGCCATAGAGTGCCTTATCGAGTTGATACACGTGATTGGGAAACTTAGGATCCTCAAACCCCGGGGGTTGTTTGAGATACACCAACTCATGAACATGACCATTAAGAAAAAGCACTTTTCACATCCATTTGTTGCAATTTAAAGTTATGATGAGAAGCAAAGGCAAGCAACAAATGAATAGATTCAAGGCGAGCAACGGGGGCAAAGGTTTCACCGTAGTCGATACCCTCGACTTGGGAGTAGCCTTGAGCCACCAAACGAGCCTTGTTGTGAATGACAATCCCATGAGGATATTGCTTGTTCTTAAAGATCCATTTGGTTCCAATGACATTATGGTTCTCCTTCGGTCTTCGCACCAAACGCAACACCTTGTTGCGCTCGAAGTTATGGAGTTCTTCATGCATGGCGTTGAGCCAATCGGGGTCTTCAAGCACCTCATAGACCTTTTGGGGTTCAACACAAGAGACAAACGCATGATGAGCACAATAGTTAGCTAATTGTCTACGTGCGCTTACCCACTTTGTAATGCTTCCGAGGATATTCTGCATGTGATGCTCTCTGGAAGCGAGCCTGGAAGAAACTTTTGTAGCATGACACTCCAATTGCTCTTCAAGTGTTAGTTGAGGAGCTATAAGTTGATCATCTTGAGCATCGTCATGAGCTTGTTTTTTATCTTGAGCTTGCTCTTGATTTTGAACATGCTCGGGATAGGGAACTTGTCCTTGTGCATCACTTGGTGGATCAACACCATCTTGTGGTTGATCTTGCACTTGGACTTGTTCATCGGGTTGAGGGCCTTCACTTTGTTCTCCGGAAGCATGTGGGTCTTGGGTTGGTGATGGTTCCACTTGAGTGGAACATTTTCCTTCTCCTTCGTCCACAAGGGGTTCCTCAAGGGGTATGATATGACCAACACCCATTCTTCTTATGGCTTGAGGAGGAATTTCATCACCTACATCACAAGTACCACTTTGCTTCACTTGGGAGCCGTTATTCTCATCAAACTCCATGTTACACGTCTCCTCAATCAGTCCGTTGGACTTGTTGAGGACACGGTAAGCATGAGAGTTTGTAGCATAACCAACAAATATGCCCTCGTGAGCTCTAGCTTCAAATTTAGACAACCGAACACCTTTCTTGAGTATGAAACACTTACCACCGAACACCCGGAAGTACTTGAGGTTGGGCTTGTTACCGGTAAGTATCTCATATGGAGTCTTGTTCAAGCCCTTGCGGAGATAGAGCCGATTGGATGCATAACATGCAGTGTTGATGGCTTCAGCCCAAAATTTGTACGGAGACTTGAACTCCACCATCATGGTCCTTATCGCGTCCATCAAAGTCCGGTTCATTCTCTCCGCCACACCATTTTGTTGAGGGGTATAAGGTGCGGCATATTGATGCTTGATCCCCTCATCACTAAGGAACTCATCCAAAGTGTAGTTCTTGAACTCAGTGTCGTTGTAACTACGAATCATCAAGATCTTTGCATCATGTTGACGTTGAGCTTCATTTGCAAAGTTGATGACGGTTTGTTGGGTCTCACTCTTCCTCTTGAAGAAGTATACCCAACTGTAACTTGAATAATCATCTACAATCACCAAGCAATACTTTCTACCCCAAGACTATCAAAGGATGGAGGCCCAAAGAGATCCATGTGAAGGAGCTCTAAAGGCCTCGTCGAGTATATGATAGTCGAGGGAGGGTGAGCCTTCTCATGTAGCTTTCCTTCGATACAAGCACTGCAGGCACGATATTTGGCAAAACTTACATTTGTTAGTCCACGGACATGGTCCCCCTTGAGAAGACTTTGCAAAGATCTCATATTGGCGTGGGCTAAATGGCGATGCCAAAGCCATCCCACACCAACTTTATCCATTAGGCATATCGCGGTCTTAGTGGGTTGCTCCGAGAAGTTAACCACATAGAGACCGTTCTCGACATGCCCAGCGAAGGCTAATTTAAGAGTCTTGCTCCATAAGAGGGCCACGGTATCAATATCAAAGAATGTCGCAAAGCCCATGAGTGCAAGTTGACGAACGGAAATTAAATTGTATGCAAGGGACTCAACAAGCATGACTTTCTCGATCGTGAGATCATGACAAACGACAACCTTGCCAATCCCCAATACATTCGAAGATGAAGCATCACCCCATTTGACATTGGTGGCCATAGATGAACCTTTGTGCACGTCCACCACCAAGTCTTTGCTTCCGGTCATATGATTTGTGGCTTCACTATCAAGCAACCATGATCCCCCACCGGAAGTAAACTCCTACAAGAGATCAATGCTTGGATTTAGGTAACCATTTTGTAATGGGACCTTTGAGGTTAGTAACAAGGGTCTTGGGAAGCCAAATAGACCATTCAATGTACTCATAAGAGGAACCAACAAATTTAGCAAAAACATGTCCATCACTAGCACGGCATAACACATAAGATGGGTTAAAGTCGCCAGCTTTGTTGGAAGGAGTGTCAGTGTTTTTCTTGACTCCACTACCCTCCACATTGTTCTTCTTCTTCTTAGGAGTACCCTCTCCCTCCTTCACAAAGTTTTGCTTGAGAGGAGGGGGTTGCTTGGTCTTGTCGTTCTTCTTCTTCTTCGGCTTGGTAGCAAACTGATGAACCACAAGTATAGGGGATCTATCATAGTCCTTTCGATAAGTAAGAGTGTCGAACTTAACGAGGAGTAGAAGGAAATGATAGGCAGTTTTCAGTAAGGTATTCTCTGCAAGCACTGAGATTATCGGTAACAGATAGTTTTGTGATAAGGTAATTTGTAACGAGTAACAAGTAATAAAAGTAAATAAGGTGCAGCAAGATGGCCCAATCCTTTTTGTAGCTAAGGACAAGCCTGGACAAACTCTTATATAAAGGAAAGTGCTTGCTACTTCTCGAGCTTGCGTTGTATTCCCTCGAAGAGGAAAGGGAGATGCAGCACAGTAGTGTAAGTATTACCCTCAGTTTTTTAGAACCAAGGTATCAATCCAGTAGGAGACCACGTGCGAGTCCCTCGCACCTGCACAAACAAATAAGAACTTCGCAGCCAACGCAATAAGGGGATGCCAATCCCTTTACGGTCACTTACCAAAGTGAGATCTGATAGAGATGATAGTTTGATATTTTTGGTATTTTTGGATATAAGAACAAAAACTAAAAGCGGAAAAGTAAAGTAGATTGTAGATTGATATGTTGAGAATAGACCCGGGGGCCATAGTGTTCTCTAGTGGCTTCTCTCATGATAGCGATATTCTACGGCGGGTAAACAAATTACTGTCGAGCAATTGATAGAAAAGCGAATAATTATGAGACTATCTAGGCATGATCATTATATATAGGCATCACGTCCGAGACAAGTAGACCGAAACGATTCTGCATCTACTACTATTACTCCACACATCGACCGCTATCCAGCATGCATATAGTGTATTGAGTTCATAAGAACAGAGTAACACCTTAAGCAAGATGACATGATGTAGAGGGATAAACTCAAACTTAGTGATATAAACCCCATCTTTTTATCCTCGATGGCAACAATACAATATGTGCCTTGCTGCCGTTGCTTTCACTGGGAAAGGACACCGCCAGATTGAACACAAAGCCAAGCACCTCTCCCATTGCAAGAACTATAGATCTAGTAGGCCAAACCAAACCAATAATTCGAAGTGACTTGCAAGGATATTATAATCACATATATAGAGTTCAGAAAATAACCAAATATTTCTCATATATAATCTTGATCATAAACCCACAATTCATCGGATGTCGACAAACACACCGCAAAAAGAGATTACATCGAATAGATCTCCTCGAAGACCGAGGAGAACTTGGTATTGAGATCCAAAGAGAGGGAAGAAGCCATCTAGATACTAGCTATGGACCTGAAGGTCTGTGGTAAACTACTCACAACTCATGGTGAGGCGATGATGATGATGTAGAAGCACTCCGTGGTAGATCCCCCCCCCCTCCGGCGGAGCTCCGGAACAGGCCCAAAGATGGGATCTCACGGGAACAGAAGGTTGCGGCGGTGGAACTAGGGTTTTCTGTGTTGTTTTGATAGTTTCGGGGTACGTAGGTATATATAGGAGGAAGGAGGGCACCGGGGGCCAAATGTGGGGCCCACGAGGCAAGGGGCGCGCTTTGTAGGGGAGGGGGCGCCCCCCACCCTCGTGGACGCCACCTCAGCCCTATTCCGTGGTTCTCAAGTCTCCCGTGCGTATTTTGCTCCAAAAATATCTCTCCCAAAGGTTTCATTCCATTTGGACTCCGTTTGATATTCCTTTTCTGTAAAACCCTAAAACAGGCAAAAAACAGCAATCTGGACTGGGCCTTTGGTTAGTAGGTTAGTCCCAAAAATAATATAAAAGTGTATAACAAAGCCCATTAAACATCCAAAACATCATTGTCGGTGTACTATGATAGGGGTACCTTAGTACCCCAACTTGTGCACGGGCAGTAGTAGCTTCCCGCGGCAGGGTCTATCACGTGCTTGCCGGAAACCTTCTCTGGTCCTTATTAAGCCATTCAAAAACAAAGTATACAAGACAGAAGATCAAGGCCCCGGCAAGTGGAGCTTGCCGGGAAGGCCGTCCCAGGCTCAAGACTATGTCATTAACACAAGACCCTGGCAAGAGGAGCTTGCCAGGAAGACCAGAAGACTGTATCTAGAAGACAAGCCTCGGCGCACTCTGCGCCCCGGCAAGACCCGGGGAGCGACAAGCTTCCCGGCCCGACAAGATCAAGACCCCGACAAGGTGCTTGCCGGGGGAAGTTTGCACTGTGTGCCCGCGCTCCAGCTCATCGGCCCACGCGTCGCCCTGGGGCCCTTCCAGGGACGCGTGGCGGATGGCTGTGCAGCCTGGGGGACACGGTGGCACTCCACGGTGACGAGGCTACCGCCGTGGCGAACGGAGACGCAAGGGCGGGCGCTTTTGGGGTCGACGGCGACGGGCATTTAATGCTCTTGTCCCCCACTGTCAAGTTAGGTGATGACCACTGTTCATCCACTACCCATGTACTGTTCCCGCACTGTTACAACAACCACCAAAGTTACATTTTTGCCCTTCTTCTACGTTGACACCTGTCGGTGACCCCTTGAGCTATAAAAGGAGGCCCATGCACAAAGTAGAAAGGGTTCGGAACCTAGATAGCTCTCTCGCTCGGTGTAGCTAGTTCTTCAAGCTCCCGAGCTCACAAACTCAATACAAACCAAGCAGGAGTAGGGTTTTACGTGTCCTCGCGGCCCGAACCTGGGTAAACTGCCCGCGTGCTCTCCTCGATCCGCTCTTTGTGCTCCCTCCGCTCCCTCACCGCAACGACAAGGGGCTCCGGTCCCATAGGTGTTCGTGGTGGACAGTTTCCCCCGACATCTTTGGCGCGCCAGGTAGGGGGTGTCGAGGTTGTGCGAACCTGATCCGGCGTTCACGCGGGCGCATTCTTCATCAACCTCTCCAACTTCGTTAGCTTCATCAGCAACAGCAACATGGCCCCGAAGAAGAAGGCTTCGGAGGTCGCAGGCCCGTCTGCGTCTGTTCCACCGCCACCAGAACCAACGGTGGGTGGAGGAGACGCCGGCGGAAGGGTGGTCGCCGGCGAGGAAACTCGCGGCACCGCCAAATCCAAGGACAAGACGGACGACCGAGCCTCGGTGTCCGTAGACGCGCCACGTCCATCTCAGCAGATGACCACCCAGCAGCGCCGTGGTACAGGAGGTACCATCCGCTTGCTGGGGCAAGGGCAAACCGGAGGATCGCGGGATGCTCCAGGCCATCGTCCTGGCACAAGCAAGGCGCGGTCGCCGGGGCGAGACCCTGCTCCTTCTAACCCTGTCAGAAGTCCGAGCATATCTCGCTCCTCACACCGCTCGCCACCGCTCGCCTCCTCTCCAGCAGAAGCACTCGCAAGAGCGCAGCTGCTCCTCGACTTCCCTCCAGCGGCAGACAAGGCCAAAGACTGGAGGGCAACCATCCAGAGCCTGATCGCCTTCGCCAATAACGACACGCCGCAGCAGCCGGCGACCTCGCGGCCAAGGCAAGTCGAGAAGACGAAGGCCGACGGCGACAAGACCGCCGGGGGTGCAACTACGGTGCACTCCCCGCCGCGGAAACAGAAGACGCCTCCCCGCCGGATTAACGTCGACGACGACTCCACGGCGTCGTCGGATCCGCGGGCTCGTCGGGACCAGCGCCAAGTCCTTGACGATCGGCGGCAAGAAGATGCTCGAACTACGATCGAGCGCCGGCGAGAAGCCCGGCGACAATCTGACCAGCATGCTGGGACTGCTGTCGACGCGCACACGCCCGGTGAACCAGGCGACTTGCCGTACGCGGCAGGTTGCCCTGCGTTCACCCGCGAGCTGCGGCGTGTCCAGTGGCCCAGTATGAAAAACTTCAAGCCCGACGTACCCGAGAAGTACGACGGCAAGACGCACCCCTCGGAGTTCCTCAGTATCTACACCATCGCGGTGCAGGCTGCCGGGGGGCGCGACGAGAAGATACTGGTGAACTACTTCCCGCTGGTGCTTAAGCCGAACGTACGTTCTTGGCTTATGCACTTGCCGGAAGGCTCTATTTCTTCGTGGGCGGACCTGTGCCACCAGTTTGTTGGCGCCTTCACGGGCGGCCACAAACCCCACGGCCAGGAAAGTGATCTCCACATTCTGGCCCAGAAGGAAGGAGAACATCTGCGCAAGTACATCCAACACTTCAGCCGCGTGCAGCACAACATTCCCGACGTCCACCCCGCCGCGGTTATCAGCGCGTTCCACCAGAACGTGCGTAACCGTCGCATGCGGGAGGAGATGGCCATGACGAAAATCCGGGACGTCAGCGAGCTCTACGCTCTGGCTGACAAGTGCGCACGCGCCGAAGAGGGGAGGAGACTCCCCGGGGAGGATGCTGGCGCAGGGGGAAGCGACAGCGAGGATGCCGCCCCGGCAAAGAAGAGCCGGCGGCGGAACAATAGAAAGAAGAAGAACAAGGAGGTACTTGTCGTCGAGAAGTCCGGCAAGGAGGCTCCCGCCAAGACGACGCAGGCTGGCGGCTCCGGCAAGGAGCCTGCCCCTGTAGCGGCAGCCGACAAGCCGGACGGCTCCGACAAGCAATATTGCAAGATCCACCGCACCAAGGGTCACGACCTCTCCAACTGCAAACGCGTCGAGTACCTCGTCGAGCAGCAGAAAGCTGAGTACGAGCGGCGCGACAAGGAGAAGGCTCAAGGTGGCGGGGGAGAGCCAAGCAAGAAGCGTCCATTTAATGGCCGGGGAGGACTCCGCGGCAAGGCCAAGCAGCGGCAAGGTGATCGACCTCCCCGGGGCCGCGACAAGGATGAAGAGGAAGACGACGACGACGACATGGAGGAAGGCGATAACAGCGAGCAGGAGTTCCAGAAGGCCACGGAAGTCCTGTGCGTCGACGGCGGCGCCTTTCTGCATACTTCCCACCGCCAACTCAAGCAGTGGGTGCGGGAAGTAAACGCAGCAGAGCCGCCCGTTGAGTCGCGCAGGCTGCTGAAGTGGTCCAGCACGCCCATCATTTTTGATCTTGAGGACCACCCTGACCGCACCACTGCGGTCGGGTGTTTGCCGATGCTGGTCTCACCCACCATCCGCAACCTCAAGGTCACCAAAATGTTGGTTGACGGCGGGGCCGGGCTGAACTTGATCTCCTCAACTGTGATCAAGAAACTCCAGATCCTAGATGGTGAGCTCGAAGAGACCGGTTCATTCCAAGGAATAAACCCGGGAAGGAGCAAGCCCAAGGGGAAGATCACTCTGCCAGTGACCTTTGGCGGGGAGCTCAACTTCAGGACGGAGAGGATAAGCTTTGATGTTGCCGATATCCCATTGCCATACAATGGGATACTTGGACGTCCTGCCCTCGCCAAGTTGATGGAAGCTTCCCACTACGCCTACAATATACTCAAGATGCCGGGGCCGATAAGCGTCATCTCTGTCCATGGCGACAAGAAGGATGCGCTTATCTGCGCCGACAAGATCTACCGGGATGCAACAGCCGCAGCGGAGAGCAACACACTTGCCGCTGAAGCTCCCGAGGGGAAGAAGACCAAGACCAAGTCCGGCAAGTGCTCTGGGGCCCACTCCGGCAAACGCACCTCTTCGGAGTGCTGCGCTGCCGTCGAGGACGTTCCATCGAGCTCCACTGGCAAGTGCAAGAAAGGGATGGCCGCTCCACCGGCAACCAAGAAGGTGTCCGCCAAGGAGGACGGCACTGGTGGTACCTTCACCATCAGTGCTACACTTGATAGCAAATAGGAAAGCGCGCTCGTTGCCTTCCTGCGGGCGAATGTCGATGTGTTTGCGTGGCAACCATCTGACATCCCCGGCGTTCCCAGGAAGGTAATTGAGCACAAGCTTGCCGTTTGCCCTCGTGCGCGGCCCATCAAGCAGAAGGTCAGGAAGCAAGCCGTGGAGCGCCAAGAATTCATTGCCGAAGAAATCAAGAAGTTAGAAGCAGCAGGCCTGGTTAGAGGCGTGATCCATCCGATGTGGTTAGCAAACCCAGTTGTCGTGCGTAAGGCTAACGGGAAGTGGAGACTGTGTATAGACTTCACCGAGGTGAATAAAGCATGTCCCAAGGATCCATTTCCCTTGCCGCGCATTGACCAGATTGTTGACTCCACTGCTGGATGTGAGCTGCTCTCCTTCCTTGATGCATATTCAGGCTACCACCAGATTTTTATGGCCAAGGAAGATGAAGAGAAGACCGCATTCATTACTCCGTGTGGCACATATTGCTTTATTCGCATGCCTTTCGGATTGAAGAATGCAGGCTCAACATTTGCAAGGGTGGTGCACACTGCTTTTGAGCCACAGATCCACAGAAATGTGGAAGCTTACATGGATGACATAGTGGTGAAGAGCAAGAGCGAAGATACCCTGATCCAAGATTTGGAAGAAACTTTTGCAAATCTGCGCAAGATCCTGTTTAAGTTGAACCCCGAGAAGTGCGTTTTTGGAGTCCCCTCCGGCAAGCTTCTCGGGTTCTTTGTGTCTCAGAGGGGGATTGAAGCTAATCCCGACAAGATTAAAGCCATCGAGCAGATCGAAGCCCCGAAGCGCGTCAACGACGTAAGGAGACTTGCAGGTTGTGTGCCTGCCCTCAGTAGGTTCATTTCAATGTCTGCAGAACGCGCCCTGCCTTTCTTTAAAATTTTGAATAAGGCAGGTCCTATGAAATGGACTCCGGAAGCGGAGGCAGCGCTGCAAGACTTGAAAGGATACCTATCCTCCACTCCAATACTTGTCGCACCTAGGCCACAAGAGAAGTTGCTGCTATACCTAGCAGCAACCAATCAAGTGGTTAGTGCTGCGTTAGTAGCGGAGAGGGAGGCCGATGAGGAGTCTACGCCACCGGCAAGCGAGTCCAGCGACAAACAGGGGGTTGCTCCGACAAGCTCTGGCCCCGACAAGGACAACTCTGCGCAGGAGCAAGGAGAAGTGCGGAAGAAGATGGTGCAACGCCCGGTGTATTTTGTGAGTTCCCTCTTGCAGGGGGCTAGGTCAAGATACTCCGGCGTGCAGAAGTTGCTTTTCGGCCTCCTCATGGCCTCGAGAAAGCTGCGCCATTACTTCCAAGCACACGAGATAACGGTGGTCACTCGCTTTCCGTTGAAGATGATATTGCAGAATCCAGAAGCAACAGGCAGGATCGTCGAGTGGGCACTGGAACTGTCGAGCTTTGGTCTCAAGTTTGAAAGTACTTCAACTATACAGAGCAGAGCTTTGGCAGAATTTATAGCTGGATGGACCCCAACGCCCGATGAAGAAGTTCCAGAGACAAGCGTACCCGTACAAGAAGCGACAAGAGAATGGGTGATGTACTTTGATGGTGCCTTCTCGCTGCAAGGCGCTGGAGCCGGTGCGGTACTCATATCACCCACTGGAGAACACCTCAAGTATGTTATCCAGATGCACTTTCCCAGGGAACAAGCGACAAACAATACTGCTGAGTATGAAGGTCTGCTTGCCGGCCTCAGAATTGCAGCTGAACTTGGGATTAAGAAGCTGATTGTGCGGGGAGATTCTCAGTTGGTGGTCCGACAAGTCAACAAGAGTTACCAGAGCCCTTTGATGGAAGCTTATGTAGATGAAGTGAGGAAGCTTGAAGAACACTTTGAAGGTCTGCAAATGGAGCACGTCCCGAGAGCTCAGAATGATATAGCAGATGGCCTTTCAAAGTGTGCTGCGATGAAGTTACCTGTGGAACCAGGGACCTTCCTGCTCAAGCTGACTCAGCCATCCATTACACCATCAGTTGGGCAAAGTAAGAAGAGAAAGTTGGTCTCCGGTGACTACTTGCCGGCGGATCTTCCCGAAGCCGCCGCCAAGGTTCCCAAGATCAACGACCGGAACGCTGAGGAACAGTTTGCTCCTGCAGACCCAAGGGTCTGTACAGTTGAAGCAATCGTTCCCGACAAGCCTCGCCCCGGCGAGCTTGCCGGGGGACCATCAGCTCCGGCAGAACCGGAGGTTCTTGCCGTAGAAGCTGAGGTTCCCGCAGCGGCCCTCATGCCTTTAATCCTTGCCGTTGAGCCTCGAGCTCCGGCATGGGCACAGCAGATCGTCCGTTTTCTGCAAACTGGAGAACTTCCCGACAACCCAGCAGAGATAGAGAAAATAACCAGGCAGTCAAGTATGTACCAGTTCATGGACAATGAACTGTACAGAAGAAGGCTCAATGGTGTCAGGTTGAAGTGCATTTCCAGAGAAGATGGACAGAAGCTGTTGGCAGAAATACATGGAGGCATATGTGGCCACCACATTGGCGCAAGGGCACTTGCCGGAAAGGCATTCCGGCAAGGGTTCTTTTGGCAAGAAGCCCTCCAAGATGCAACTGCACAAGTAACCAAGTGTGAAGCATGCCAGTTCCATGCCAAACAAATTCATCAGCCAGCTCAAGCTCTCCAGACGATCCCTTTGTCCTGGCCCTTCTCGGTCTGGGGGCTCGATATCCTCGGCCCTTTCCCCCGTGCTGTCGGGGGCTTTGAGTACTTGTACGTTGCAATCGACAAGTTCACAAAGTGGCCAGAAGTGGAACCGGTGAGAAAGGTGACAGCACAGTCAGCGGTCAGGTTCTTCAGAGCAATTGTTTGCCGTTTCGGAATCCCTAACAGGATCATCACCGACAACGGTACGCAGTTCACTAGTCGCACCTTCATGCAATACGTCCAAGACCTTGGCGCCAAGGTCTGCTTCGCTTCTGTTGCTCACCCAAGGAGCAATGGTCAAGCGGAGAGGGCCAATGCTGAAGTGCTGCGCGGGCTCAAGACGAGGACCTTCGACAGGCTGCGCAAGTGCGGAAGAAACTGGATAGAGGAGTTACCGGCGGCTCTTTGGTCAATCAGAACGACACCAAGTCGAGCCACCGGGCAGACACCCTTTGCCCTTGTTTATGGGGCAGAGGCAGTTCTCCCCACGGAACTCGTATACGGATCTCCTTGAGTGCTCGCTTATGATGAGCTCGAGCAAGAGCAACTGCGACAAGATGATGCATTGCTCCTTGAGGAGGAACGTCTCCAGGCTGCTGTACGAGCTGCTCGATACCAGCAAGCCTTGCGCCGCTACCATAGCCGCAAGGTCATGGCCAGGAGTCTCGAGGAAGGCGACCTTGTTCTTCGGCGTGTTCAGTCCGCCAAGAATTCCAACAAGTTGACACCGAAGTGGGAAGGCCCTTATCGGGTGAGACAAGTCACAAGGCCCGGCGCTGTCCGCCTTGAGACCGAAGAAGGCTTACCGGTGAGCAACTCCTGGAACATAGAGCATCTTCGAAAGTTTCACCCATAAGGCGCGGTTGCCGTGATCCGTTCTGGCAACCACCTTTTGTACGAGTCTTGCCGCTGTTGCATGTAAACCTTTGTACAAAGCCGGGCACAGATCCCGTGCATCAGTAAAGCTTTGTGTTTTCGCACTATTTGCCATTCTCGTGCTTTTCTTTGTTATTTGCATGCGTCATTTGGCATTTTGTGCAACACACATATCCGGTAAGCATTACCATGCCGAGAAATCCTATACTTGTTTCCTCTTCTCCTTTTTCTTTCCCTCTTAAGCAGGAAGAATGTTCCTTGTGCACAAGTTTGCCGGGGGGAAGGAGGTGGAGGATGAACCAAGTGCTGTTCAAGAAAGAGAAGCTTACCGGAGAACGAACAGACTATGAAAGCTAAGTTACCAGAATTCGAACAGTTCAAATTTTTAAATTTTAGTTATCTTCCTTGAACAACCACACTTTGTATGGAAAACCTGTGCGCGGAGGAACCTACCCGTGGCTAGCCGCACCCTTGTCTTGTTTTCGAGTACGCTCAACGGTTTAAGTGAGCTGCGACAAGTGTCGCGCCCTTATTTCATTTTCGAGTTCGCTCAGCAAGCTAAGTGCGTTGCGACTAGCTGCGGCAAGGTTGCTTGCCGATAAGGCCTTTGCCAGCAGGCTGCTTAGAGTCCAGCACTCAGCGCTCGCGGCAAGGGTCCCTTGTCGGCAAGTTCCCTAAAAGCGTAGGGTAAAAAGCATACAAAGTAAAGGACCAAAACAAGGGAGATAACACTGCATCAATTGCTCGAAAATAAGATAAATATATTACAGAGATAACTTGTCGCAATGACTAATAGTTTCATGTTCATGGCACACTTTGCAGCAACAAAAGAAATAAGAAGAAAGAGGCCTAGTCTACGCGATCGCCTTCACGCCTGGAGATCTTGTTCACCTTGGCGATGATGTGGGCGACCTGCGCCTTCAGCGCCTCCATATCTGCGTCGGCTGGCAAGCTGCGGAGGACGTTGACGAGATTTATACCAGGGTTGCGGTAGACGATCTTCGTCAGGACGCGCTCCAAGGTACCCGCGCAGAGCTGGCGCGACTCCTCGGCCAGCTGCGCGGGGAGCTTCTCCTGTAGACTTGCGAGTGCCGGCGCGATCCCTCTGAAGAAGAGACTGAGCTTGGAGCTGTGCGGGAGATTTGGATCCGGAGAATATATGAGGTGCTCCACCCTCAGCGCCATCAGCTCCTTGTCGATGTTAGCAGCAGAAGCCACCAGATCTTCAGTCCATATCTCGACGGTCCGGCGGAAGTTGTTAGCAGAAGTGGCGGCGCTCTCCACCAGGCCTCGCCCCTTGCGGAGCTCGTCCTTCAGCTTGGTTTCGCGGTCCCGGACGGCGTCGAGTGAGTCTTTCAACGTGGAGACCTTCAGCTCCAGATCAGCAATTGAGTCCTTGGCGGCCTTGAGCTCGTCGCCTTGCTTGGAGAGGCGTACCTGGAGTTCAGAGTTGGTGTGGGCGTCCTTCTCGCGCTCTATGTTGAGCGCGGTGACCCTCTCCGTGCTCGCCTTCAGGAACTCCTCCAGCTGCGCCACCTTAGCCTCAAGGTCCTTCTTGGCGGTTTCCGCGGCGGCTGCGGCAGCTTTCGCCTCCTTCAACTCCCCGCCAAGGGCCTGTTCCCGGGTGGTAAGGTCTTCCTCGTGGGCGTCGAGGTCGACCTTCCGCTGGGTGAGCTCTCCTTCTCGCCGGGACAGCTCTTCGCCAACCAGCCGCTGCTGCTCCTCGGCCTCAGCCTTCTCCAGAAGAAACTCCTGCTGCTCTCCGGCGAGCCTCTCGCGCTCCTCCGCCAAGTCGCGGAGGGCCGCTTGGTTGGCGGCGCGGAGTTCAGCAGCACGTTTCTCCAGTTCTGCTCCAGCCTTGGCGGCGAGGGCTTCTCGGGAATCCAGCTTCGCCTGCCTGGCCCGGTAAAGGGCCAGGAGCCGGTGAAGCAGCTTCTCCTCCTCGGGCTCATCACTCCCGCCAGGCGCTTCGACAATCTTCAACCCCGCGGAGGCGAGGACCTCTCCATCGAAGGTCTCTCCCTCCTCGGGGGCTCGCGACGAAGACCCCCATGGCACTTGTATAAAGACGCCATTGGGGGCCTCAAGGTAGAAGCCCGACTGCTCCTTGCCGGCGGAGGGATCGGCGGCCGGCGCAGCGCTAGACGCTCCTGCCGCCTCCGGGCCGGCAGTGTGGCCGCCGTCCCCCTCCCCGGCCGCTGCGTCCGCAGTCGGGGCAGTCTCCTCAGCCGCAGGCTCGTCGGCTCCTGCCATGTCTTCGACGACAGGGGCGTTGCCGTCGTCGCCCTGCGCGCCTTCCTCGCCGACGACCTCGGTCTCCATCCGGTCCGGCGCGGGAGGATCTAGAAGAAGAAGAAAAAGAAAAGAAAAAGTTCAAGCAAATATCCAAAAAAAAGACAAGTCCAAGAAGACGAAGTTGCAAGACTTACCTTCGCGGATTTCGTCGACAACTGGCTCCCTCGCCGGGGAGTTCACCCTTGGCGGGGTGGCCACCCTCGCCGGGCTGCTCGCCCTTGACGGGGTACTCGCCCTTGGCGGAGTACCCGCCCTTGGCGGAGCGCTCTCCCTCGCCGGAGAGTTCATCCTTGGCGGGGACGGCGGGACCTGCGGCTCCTCGGGAGTAGTCTCCGGGCGCTCCTGCGGCTGCGGCTCCGTTTCTGCACAAGACAAGCAAGACAACAAAACATCAATACCAAGCTGGAACCTCAGACGCGCCCGACAAGTAGGAAGTTCAAAACCAGACTTACGCTGGGGGCTGCGCTGGGGGCTGCGCTGGGGGCTGCTCCTCGGAGCAGCGGTTGGGTCCGGCAAGTCCGTCACCGGCGTGTCCCCTGTCGCCGCGACGGGCGAGTCGTCCTCGACCACTACCACGGGAACCTTGGCCTTCTTTGCCACTCGCTGGGCCAGGGTCCTGAAATCAAAGCAAGAAGCAAAATCAGAATCATCAAAGAAAGAATCAAGACTGAATCAAAGAAGCCACAAATTGCAAACACTTACTCCTCTTCCTCGTCGTCGTCGCTCAGGGCGGAGAAGTCGAACTCCACCTGAGGCGCCTCCGCGCGAGGAGCAGGGGGAGAAGGCTCCCTCGGGCGCTTGGCGGTCCCCGGGGCTGGGGGCTGCGAAGACCCGGCCTCTGTTGACGCCGAGGCCCGAGGAGCAGGCGGAGCAGCCGCTCCGCTCTGGAAGGATCCTCCTCCGCTTGGCGCAGGTGCGCGGGGCGCCTCCGTCGCGGTTTGGCTCGCTCTGGTGGCGCGCGCCGCCTGGCGGGCGGGCTGCTGTCGGGGCGCCTGCGTCCTCGTCGCCGTAGCCGCCTTGCGGAGGCGCTTCGGCGGTGTACGCTTGGGACTTGCCCGGGGCGGGGAGCTCTCCGAGGACGAGGAGACGTTGTCGTCGAGCCCCAGAGATCCACCAGTATCCTCGCCGGCTCCGGCGTCCTCCTCCTCCTCCTCGGCGGGCTCGCTAGGCCCGGCGCCTTGCCCTGCGGCCCGATTCCCTCCGGCGGCTCCGCTCCCTCCGGCACCTCTGCTTCCTCCGACAACCTCGCCCCTTGCCGCGGCCTCGCTCACAATCCCGGGGATCCCAGCATGCCTCAGAGAGGGGACCCCGGCGAGCTCGTCGGGCGGGAGCTTGAGCAGTTTGCGAATCTCTGCCTCCGCTGCTTGGCACGATGCGTCCTCCGCCTCTGCCTCCTCAACAGTAAATCCGAAGTCTCCTGCTGCTGCGGTTGCGGCGGCCTCTTCCACCCGGGAAGCAATATAGGCCAAATCCCGCTCCGTGGTGTCCCGAGTGAGACCCTTGATCTCCTCGGAGTTCTTCGGCACCTCCACCAAGTTATCAAAGAAACTCATGATAGCGTCCGGCGTCGGCACTATCCAGGTGGGGTCGACGCCGTGAGAGTCACACGCAGGCATCATTGCGCGCAATGCGTCCCGGGCGGTGCTGTTGCATAGTGGTACTACTCCCCGGGGAGGTCTAAACCACTCCGGGTGGGCCGGGTCGTGCTTGAAAAGCTCCCGGAGCATCCCCTTCAGCTCCAGCGCCGTGAAGTTGTAGTTCAGCCCCGGGCACAACCTCATTATGTCCGCCGCACTGCCAAACTCCCATGCTGGCCTTTTCCTCTCTTGTAGGGGAGCGATGCGGGGGGCCGAGGAAATCTGCTCCTACTTCTCCAATGGTCAACTTGGCTACCCGGAGACGAAGAATCCTAACAAGGGCAGCGTTGAGCTTGATGTCATCCGCGGCCAAATCGCTCCAGTCCCTGCCGCGCACGATAGCTGTTGTGCGCGGCGCAGTGAAAGGCTGCGGCTCGTCCTCAACTACCCAGCACCAATCCGCGCGCCACTCTTCCCACTTGCCGCGGAGTTCCCCTTTCAGATAAGATTCCTTCTTGTTCAAGCGGAAGACCCAAGAGATCCCTCCGGAGAGGGGAGCGCCGGCCTCTGCTCTAGGCATGAAGAAATGTCGAAAGAGCGCTACGTTTGGATAGATCCCTATGTAGTTTTCGCACAGATGTGCGAAAACCGCCATCGTAAGGATGGCGTTGGGGGTGAAGTCTAAGAGATGGAGATTGTAGGTGTTCATGATATCGCAGAAAAATTCAGAGAATGGAGGACACAGGCCGCAGTGGAAGAAGACAGCAAAGAAGAAATACCCGCTGGGGTACAGATCTCTGGCGGCGGCCGGGTAGACTCTGGTGCGGGGATGCACCTTGGTCTCCTTGGCCCAGAACAGATAGTACTTGTTCCAGAGCTCCCTCGCGCTGAGCCTTGGCGCGAAGACGATGTTCCTCTTCCGCAGAGCGACAAGCTTTGCCGCCTGCTCGGATTTCTCCCTCTTGGTCTTCTCCGCTTTCGCCTTCTCGGCCTTCGGAGCCATGGCGGAGGCGGCGGAGGAAGGGACGAGAAGCTCGACGGCGCCGCGGATGCGGAAGAGGGCGGAGGAGATGAGGAGGCGGAGCGCAGAGGGGGATTTCTGGAGGAGGAAGAAGCAATGAAGACGAAGTAAGGTAACGGCCCCTGCTTCCTCTGCTTTTTAAGGGGGAAGTGGGGGACGCTCCGCATTTCCCATTAAAGAACGTGGCCACGATCTCCCCCACGACGCCGCAATCGACGCGTGTCGTTAGGGGGAGGGGATTCGGCGTGCCGCGGGCTGTGCGTGCCCGTGCACTGTCTTGGGCCTGGCCCAACAGCGCTCGGCACCGTGTGTGGCCCAGGCCCGGGGGCTCCTGTCGGTGTACTAAGATAGGGGTACCTTAGTACCCCAACTTGTGCACGGGCAGTAGTAGCTTCCCGCGGCAGGGTCTACCACGTGCTTGCCGGAAACCTTCTCTGGTCCTTATTAAGCCATTCAAAAACAAAGTATACAAGACAGAAGATCAAGGCCCCGGCAAGTGGAGCTTGCCGGGAAGGCCGTCCCAGGCTCAAGACTATGTCATTAACACAAGACCCTGGCAAGAGGAGCTTGCCAGGAAGACCAGAAGACTGTATCTAGAAGACAAGCCTCGGCGCACTCTGCGCCCCGGCAAGACCCGGGGAGCGACAAGCTTCCCGGCCCGACAAGATCAAGACCCCGGCAAGGTGCTTGCCGGGGGAAGTTTGCACTGTGTGCCCGCGCTCCAGCTCATTGGCCCACGCGTCGCCCTGGGGCCCTTCCAGGGACGCGTGGCGGATGGCTGTGCAGCCTGGGGGACACGGTGGCACTCCACGGTGACGAGGCTACCGCCGTGGCGAACGGAGACGCAAGGGCGGGCGCTTTTGGGGTCGACGGCGACGGGCATTTAATGCTCTTGTCCCCCACTGTCAAGTTAGGTGATGACCACTGTTCATCCACTACCCATGTACTGTTCCCGCACTGTTACAACAACCACCAAAGTTACATTTTTGCCCTTCTTCTACGTTGACACCTGTCGGTGACCCCTTGAGCTATAAAAGGAGGCCCATGCACAACGTAGAAAGGGTTCGGAACCTAGATAGCTCTCTCGCTCGGTGTAGCTAGTTCTTCAAGCTCCCGAGCTCACAAACTCAATACAAACCAAGCAGGAGTAGGGTTTTACGCGTCCTCGCGGCCCGAACCTGGGTAAACTGCCCGCGTGCTCTCCTCGATCCGCTCTTTGTGCTCCCTCCGCTCCCTCACCGCAACGACAAGGGGCTCCGGTCCCATAGGTGTTCGTGGTGGACAGTTTCCCCCGACAATCATAAATAATAGCATGGAACAATAAAAAAATATAGATACGTTGGAGACGTATCAAGCATCCCCAAGCTTAATTCCTGCTCGTCCTCGAGTAGGTAAATGATAAAAACAGAATTTTTGATGTGGAATGCTAACCAACATATTTTTTCAATGTAATTCTCTTAATTGTGGCACGAATGTTCAGATCTGAAAGAATCAAGACAAAAGTCTATGTTGACATAAGAAATAGTAATACTTAAGCATACTAACAAAGCAATCATGTCTTCTCAAAATACTATGGCTAAAGAAAGTTATCCCTACAAAATCATATAGTCTAGCTATGCTCCCTCTTCATCACACAAAATATTCATATCATGCACAACCCCGATTTCAGCCAAGCACTTGTTTTCATACTCTATTCTTCCAAACCTTTCAACTTTCACGCAATACATGAGCGTGAGCCATGGACATAGCACTATGTGAAATAGAGAGGTGGTTGTGGGGAAGACAAAAAGGAGGGAGATAGTCTCACATCAACTAGGCGTATCAATGGCCTATGGAGATGCCCATCAATAGATATCAATGTGAGTGAGTAGAGATTGCCATATAATGAATGCACTAGAGCTAAATATGTGTGAAAGCTCAACAAAAGAAACTAGTGGGTGTGCATCCAACTTGCTTGCTGATGAAGACCTAGGGCATTTGAGGAAGCCCATCGTTGGAATATACAAGCCAAGTTCTATAATGAAAATTCCCACTAGTATATGAAAGTGACTAAACATGAGACTCTCTATCATGAAGAACATGGTGCTACTTTGAAGCACAAGTGTGGAAAAAGATAGTAGCAATTGTCCCTTTTTTTTCTTTTTTTTTTGGGCCTTTCTTTTTTCTTTGGCCTTTCTTTTCCTTTTTTTCTTGGAGGGGATTTCTTGATTTAGCCTTTCCTCACATGGGACAATGCTCTAATAATGATGATCATCACACTTTCATTGAATTACAACTCGATACTAGAACAAGTATGACTCTATATGAATGCCTCCGGCGGTGTACCGGGATGTGCAATGAATCAGAAGTGACATGTATGAAAAATTATGCATGGTGGCTTTGCCACAAATATGATGTCAACTCTATGATCATGCATGGCAATATGACAATATGAAGCGTGTCATATGAACGGAACGGTGGAAAGTTGCATGGCAATATATCTCGGAATGGCTATGGAAATGCCATGATAGGTAGCTATGGTGGCTGTTTTGAGGAAGATATATGGTGGTTGTTTTGAGGAAGGATATATAGTGGGTGTATGGTACCAGCGGAAGTTGCGCGGTACAAGAGAGGCTAGCAATGGTGGAAGGGTGAGAGTGCGTATAATCCATGGACTCAACATTAGTCATAAGAACTCATATACTTATTGCAAAAATCTATGAGTCATCAAAACAAAGCAATCAACGCATGCTCCTAGGGGAGAGGTTGGTAGGATTTAACCATCGCGTGCCCCCGACCTCCACAGAAAGGTTAACACTTTACAATTACCTCATGCTCTAACTTCATCACATAGCGGTTCACCATACATGCATGCTACGGGAATCACTAACCTTAACACAAGCATTTATCAATTTCATAATAACTCCACTAGCATGACTCTAATATCACTATCCTCATATCTCAAAACAATTATCAAGCATCCAACTTCTCATCATATTCAATGCACTTAGTGTGAAAGTTTTTACTACATTGATATTGGATGTCTATCATGTGAAGACTAGTTTTATAGCCTAAGCACATTACCATGTTGTTTTAATAGACTCTCAAAAGGATATAAGTGAAGCATGAGAGATCAACAATTTCTACAAAATAAAATCACCACCGTGCTCTAAAAGATATAAGTGAAGCACTAGAGCAAAACTATTCAACTCAAAAAGATATAAGTGAAGCACATAGAGTGTTCTATAAATTCCTAGGCCATATTTAACTCTCTCTTATAGGTGTGTCCAGCAAGGATAATTATGGCAAACTAACAAGCAAAGACTCAAATTATACATGGCGCTCCAAGTAAAACACATATCATGTGGTGAATAAAAATATAGCTCCGAGTATAGTTACCGATGGATGAAGACGAAAGAGGGGATGCCTTCCCGGGGCATCCCCAAGCTTAGGCTTTTGGTTGTCCTTGAATTTTACCTTGGGGTGCCTTGGGCATCCCCAAGCTTAGGCTCTTGCCACTCCTTGTTCCATAGTCCATCAAAGCAATACTCAAAACTTGAAAACTTCACAACACAAAACTTGGACAAAAATCTCGTGAACTCCGTTAGTATAAGAAAAAAAACCACTACTCAAAGGTACTGCAATGAATTCATTCTTTGTTCATATTGGTATTAAACCTACTGTATTACAACTTCTCTATGGTTCATACTTCTCAATATTACTCATAGATGCATTGAAATAAGCAAACAACACACGAAAAACAGAATCTGTCAAAAACAGAACAATCTGTAGTAATTTGCAGTTTTCGCATACTTCTGTAACTCCAAAAAAATCAAACTAAATTGGTAAACGTGAGTAATTTGTCTATTAATCATCTGCAAAAAGAATCAACTAAATAGCACGCTCTAGTAAAATCTGGTGACCATTCTAGCAAGCGCTAATGATTCTGTATTTCACAGGAAGATCATATAAACTTCACACAAGTCTTCCCAAAGGTTCTACTTGGCACAAACACTAAACAAAATACAAAACCACATCTAAACATAATATAGATGCAATATTTATTCCTAAACAGAATAAGAAAAAAATAAAAAATAAAATTGGGTTGCCTCCCAACAAGCTCTTTCTTTATAGCCATTAAGATAGGCTTGAGAATTCAATGATGCTCACATGAAAGATAAGAATTGAAGCACAAAGAGCGCATCATAAAACATGTGACAAACACATCTAAGTCTAACATACTTCCTATGCATAGGCATTTTATAAGCAAACAAATTATCAAAGCAAGCAAGATCTAGCGTATGCAAGGAAGAAGAAAGAAACAAGATCAATCTCAACATGAAGAGAGGTAATTTAGTAACATGAAGATTTCTATGACCATTTTTTCCTCTCTCATAATAATTGCATGTAGGATCATAAGAAAATTCAACAATACAGCTATCACAAAACATATTCTCAACACGATCCACATGCATGCGAAGTTGACACTCTTCCAAAATCGTGGGATCAACATTAACTAAAGTCATGACCTTTCCAAACTCACTTTTATCAAAAATTTCATAAGATTGATCAATATCTAAGGTAGTGGGATCAAAAGTTGACATTCTTTCAAATCCACTTTCAATATTATGGCAAACATTATTATCAATCTCATATTCATGATGGGGTTTAAATAAATTTTCAAGATCGTAAGAATCATTACCCCAATCATGATCATTGCAACAAGTAGTGGGCATGGCAAAATAAGCATCACCAAGCTTAGGGTTTTGCATGTCATTAAAACAACTGACATTAATAGAATTTAGAATAACATCATTGCAATCATGCTTTTTACTCAAGGAGCTATCGTGAATCACTTTATAATTTTCTTTCAATACTTCATCACAATTTTCAGACTCATAAATTTCAAGCAAAACCTCATAAAGATAATCTAGTGCACGCAACTCACTAGCAATAGGTTCAACATAATTGGATCTCTTAAAAAGATTAGCAAGTGGATGAGGATCCATACTTTAGCAAGCGAAGATGCAAGCTAATTGAGGGCACATAGCAACACAAGCAAACAAGAGGCACGCGAACGGTAAACACACGCAGAAGAAGGGCAAATACAACGGCAAGGGTGAAGTGAGGGAGAGGAAAACGAGAGGCAAATAAATGTAATGCGAAGGATACGGGTTTGTGATAGGTACTTGGTATATGAATTTTGCGTAAGCCTCCCCAGCAATGGCGCCAGAAATACTTCTTGCTACTTCTCGAGCTCGCGTTGTATTCCCTCGAAGAGGAAAGGGAGATGCAGCACAATAGCGTAAGTATTTCCCTCAGTTTTTGAGAACCAAGGTATCAATCCAGTAGGAGACCACGCGCGAGTCCCTCGCACCTACACAAACAAATAAGAACTTCGCGGCCAACGAGATAAGGGGTTGTCAATCCCTTTACGGTCACTTACGAAAGTGAGATCTGATAGAGATGATAGTTTGATATTTTTGGTATTTTTGGATATAAGAACAGAAAGTAAAAGCGGAAAAGTAAAGTAGATTGTAGATTGATATGTTGAGAATAGACTCGGGGGACATAGTGTTCTCTAGTGGCTTCTCTCATGATAGCGATATTCTACGGCGGGTAAACAAATTACTGTCGAGCAATTGATAGAAAAGCGAATAATTATGAGACTATCTAGGCATGATCATTATATATAGGCATCACGTCCGAGACAAGTAGACCGGAACGATTCTGCATCTACTACTATTACTCCACACATCGACCGCTATCCAGCATGCATCTAGTGTATTGAGTTCATAAGAACAGAGTAACGCCTTAAGCAAGATGACATGATATAGAGGGATAAACTCAAACATAGTGATATAAACCCCATCTTTTTATCCTCGATGGCAACAATACAATACGTGCCTTGCTGACCCTACTGTCACTGGGAAAGGACACCGCAAGATTGAACCCAAAGCCAAGCACTTCTCCCATTGCAAGAACTATAGATCTAGTAGGCCAAACAAAACCAATAATTCGAAGAGACTTGCAAGGATATTATAATCACACATAAAGAGTTCAGAAAAGAACCAAATATTTCTCATATATAATATTGATCATAAACCCACAATTCATCGGATCTCGACAAACACACCGCAAAAAGAGATTACATCGAATAGATCTCCTCGAAGACCGAGGAGAACTTGGTATTGAGATCCAAAGAGAGAGAAGAAGCCATCTAGATACTAGCTATGGACCCGAAGGTCTGTGGTAAACTACTCACAACTCATGGTGAGGCGATGATGATGATGTAGAAGCACTCCGTGGTAGATCCCCCCCTCCGGCGGAGCTCCAGAACAGGCCCCAAGATGGGATCTCACGGGAACAGAAGGTTGCGGCGGTGGAACTAGGGTTTTCTGTGTTGTTCTGATAGTTTCGGGGTACGTAGGTATATATAGGAGGAAGGAGGGCACTGGGGGCCAAACATGGGGCCCACGAGGCAACGGGGCACGCCCTGTAGGGGGGCGCGCCCCCACCCTCGTGGATGCCACCTCAGCCCTATTCCGTGGTTCTCAAGTCTCCCGTGCGTATTTTGCTCCAAAAATATCTCTCCCGAAGGTTTCATTCCGTTTGGACTCCGTTTGATATTCCTTTTCTGTAAAACCCTAAAACAGGCAAAAAACAGCAATCTGGACTGGGCCTTTGGGTTAGTAGGTTAGTCCCAAAAATAATATAAAAGTGTATAACAAAGCCCATTAAACATCCAAAACATCATAAATAATAGCATGGAACAATAAAAAATTATAGATACGTTGGAGACGTATCAGCGCTCCCGAGGACACATGGGAATTATCGTCAAGCTAGTTTTCATCATGCTCATATGATACACGTTCGTTACTTTGATAATTTGGTATGTAGGGTGGGCCGGTGCTTGGGTACTGCCCTTCCTTGGACAAGCATCCCACTTATGATTAACCTCTATTGCAAGCATCCGCAACTACAAAAGAAGTATTAAGGTAAACCTAACCATATCATAAATCATATGGATCCAAATCAGCCCCTTATGAAAAAACACATAAACTAGGGTTTAAGCTTCTATCACTCTAGCAACCCATCATCTACTTATTACTTCCCAATGCCTTCCTCTAGGCCCAAACAATGGTGAATTTTCATGTAGTCGACGTTCACATAACACCACTAGAGTAAAGACAACATACATCTCATCAAAATATCGAACGAATACCAAATTCACATGACTACTTATAGCAAGACTTCACCCATGTCCTCAGGAACAAACGCAAATACTCACAAATAATTTTCATGTTCATAATCAGAGGGGTATTAATATGCATAAAGGATCTGAACATATGATCTTCCACCGAATAAACCAACTAGCATCAACTACAAGGAGTAATCAACACTACTAGCAACCCACAGGTACCAATCTGAGGTTTTGAGACAAAGATTGGATACAAGAGATGAACTAGGGTTTGAGAGGAGATGGTGCTGGTGAAGTTGTTGATGGAGATTGACCCCCTCCCGATGAGAGGATCGATGGTGATGACGATGGCGATGATTTTCCCCTCCCGGAGGGATGTTTCCCCGGCAAGCTCCGTCGGAGCCCTAGATTGGTTCCGCCTCAAGACGGCGGCGCTTCGTCCCGAAAGCTTCCTCTATATTTTTTCCAGGGCAGAAGACACCTTATACCAGAAGATGGGCATCGAGGGGCTGGCAGGGGGCGCGCCCAGGGGTAGGGCGTGCCCCCACCCTCGTGGACGGTGGGTGGCCCCACTCTGGTGCTTTCTTCGCCCAATATTTTTAATATATTCCAAAACTGACTTTCATGGAGTTTGAGGACTTTTTGAGTTGTGCAGAATAGGTCTCTAATATTTGCTCCTTTTCCGGCCTAGAATTCCAGCTGCCGGCATTCTCCCTCTTCATGTAAACCTTATAAAATAAGAGAGAAAAGGCATAAGTATTGTGGCATAATGTGTAATAACAGCCCATAATGCAATAAATATCAATATAAAAGCATGATGCAAAATGGACGTATCAACTCCCCCAAGCTTAGACCTCGCTTGTCCTCAAGCGGAAGCCGATATCAAAAAATACGTCCACATGTTTAGAGATAGAGGTGTCGATAAAATAAAATACGGACATGAGGGCACCATGATCATTCTTATAATAGCAATATATATATATATATATATATATATATATATATATATATATATATATATATATATATATATATATATATATTGTCATATGATTTCTTATGCTGAAGTAACAATCTATTCACAATGTCAAGTATGAATCAAAAACTTCATTGAAAACTAGCAAACTATAATCTCGGTCATTGAAGCAATTGCAATTTATCATAACATCGGAAAGAGTCAATATAAGAGCTTTTCAGCAAGTCCACATACTCAGCTATCATTTAGTCTTTCACAATTGCTAACACTCACGCAATACTTATGGGTATGGAGTTTTAATCGGACACAGAGAATGATAGGGGCTTATAGTGTTGCCTCCCAACCTTTTACCTCAAGGGTAACATCAACAATAATAGTTTATGATAACTTACATTCAATTGGGTATATATGTCATGATCTTTCCAAAACAATGTGCTTGCCAAAGGATAAAATGTAAAAGGAATGGTGAATATCACCATGACTCTTGTATAAGGTATAAGATAAAAATAAAAGATAGGTCCTTCGTAGAGGGAAGCAGAGGTTGTCATGTACTTTTATGGTTGGATGTACAAAATCTTGGTGCAAAAGAACGTCATTTTATATTGCCACTTGTGATAGGGACCTTTATTATGCAGTCTGTCGCTTTTATTTTCTTCCATATCACAAGCTCGTATAAAGCTTATTTTCTCCACACTAATAGATCATACATATTTAGAGAGCAATTTTTATTGCTTGCAACAATGACAACTTACTTGAAGGATCTTACTCAATCCATAGGTAGATATGGTGGACTCTCATGGCAAAAGTGGGTTTAAGGATATTTGGAAGCACAAGTAGTATCTCTACTTGGTGAAAGGAGTTTGGCTAGCATGAGGGGGAAAGGCAAGCTCAACATGTTGGATGATCCATGACAATATACTTTATTTCAGATATAAAAAAACATAACCCATTATGTTGTCTTCCTTGTCCAACATCAACTTTTTAGCATGTCATATTTTAGTGAGTGCTGACAATCATAAAAGATGTCCAAGATAGTATATTTATATGTGAAAACCTCTCTTTCTTTATTACTTCCTATTAATTGCAATGATGACCAAAACTATGTTTGTCAATTCTCAACAACTTTTATTCATCATACTCTTTATATGTGAAGTCATTACTTTCCATAAGATCAATATGATATCTTTATTTCTTTTTATACTTTCTTTTATTCCCTCATGATCATAGTGAGATAATCAAGCCCTTGACTCAAAACTAATCTTTATTATATATAGCTCACGGACTCGATTACATAGATAAGGATCATAAAGTAAAACTCACAACTAGATCATACTAAATTTTATTCTACTAGATCAAGATTGTAATGCCCCAAATGTAACACTTTCCAATAATGGCAATAAAGCTTCCTCTTTGATCCTTGTCATTATCCTTGGGGGTCCTTCTCATTTATTTTATTTGCATTGTCATACCTTTTATTATTTTTGCATCCTTGCATTGCTCATCATCATATCATCATGGCATCATAGTTTATTTTATTTTGTGCATGTGTGAGACCCTTGTGATGTTGTTGTGTGCGGGTTTAAGCTAACCTAGCTAAAACCCTACCCCTCTCCCTCTTCTTCTTCTTCTTTTATTCTTATTCTTCTTCTTCTTTCTTCTGGCCTTTTCTTTGATCTATTTTGCAAGCCACCTAGCCAAGTGCCATTGTGGTTCTTTCTCCTCCTTTAAATCTTGCACCATGTGAGAAACCTCTCCACCAAATATCACCACATTTGAATATGATTTGGTTGGGTTTTAAAATATCAAGAGTTTGGCCTATATTCAAACTCCTTTTATTTTTCTGCATCTAAAAATGTCCAAGTCAATTTATTTAAATAGAGCATAATTCACTAAGCTTAGGGGTATTTTTCTCTTCCCCTAATTCTTCTTCTTTATTTCTGTGCATTCTTTTCTTTCTCTGCCTCAAGAAATAAAGAAAAGAAGAGGCAGCAGCAGCCTGCAGCACAACCTGGGCCTCCTCCTTCTCTCTCTCTCTCTCTCTCTCTCTCTCTCACCGAGGCCCATCTCCTTCTCCACCCGCAGCGCAGCGCAGCCCAACTCCACGCAGGCCCAGCCACAACTGCGCAGTCGCGCCGTAGCCACTCCGAGTGCGAGGCCCCACATGTCAGTGACACATCCCCCTCGCCTCCATCTTCCTCCGTCCGAAAAGCAGAGCACGCCGCACTCACCGTCGCGCCGTCAGCTCACGGACGTCGAGGCCGTGCGCCGAGCCCCTCTTTTAAACCCAAATCGTGTCCCCACTCCTCTCTAGGTCTCCTCCTTTCCCCTCTCGCCGTCTGGAGAGCTGGGATCCTCCAGATCCGCCGCCCCCATCGACACCCAAGCGCATATGAGAGCAGCCTCTCGTCGCCGGCAAGCTCCGCGTCGTCCTCGGCCTCGCCAAAGTTGTCTACCTGCTTCCTCGACGTCGTCTTCTTCCTCGACGTCAACTACGCGGACCCGAGCGTCTCTCCGTCGAGCCCTTCTTCCTCTTCTTCCTATACGGTGGCCGTAGGTGTTCGAGGCTCGCCGTCGTCGACTCCGTCCACGCCAGGGCCAGCCGAGCACACCGCCGTGCTCGTGGTTAGCTCCTCTCTCTCTCTCCAAGCTCTTTTCCCCTTTCTGCGCATGCTCTAGGCCATAGTTCCTCGAGCACCCGATCGCGCCACCGTCGGACCTCGTCGCCGGCGAGTGTTCCGACCCCTTTAGCTGTTGCCTTGCTTCCCGTTTGCTTCGCCTAGTTGTGTAGGACCTCTTTGTGCTGTCGCCGTGCCGCCTAGGTCCTTGCTTCGTCTCGCCGTCGTCCCGTCGCCGCCGTGCTGTAGTTGCTCGCCGCCGGCGAGTTAGTGCCCCGTAGGCGTAGCTAGTGTGCGGGTTGGATGCGGGACTCTTCAAGGATTCTCTCGCACCCCTCCGCCGTGCCAATTGGTTGTCGGAGCGGCTCCGACGAGCAGCTCCGACGACGACCAGTGCTCCCCTGTTCTGCATGTGCTTTATATTCTTCAGACATAGCGCCTCCTATCTATCGAGATCGATGCAGTGGCGTAGTGGTTTGTCTCTGTCAGTTTCGTCAGTAGGGCGTGGGTTCGATCCCCCGCGGGCGCTGTGGTATTTCGCCCATTTTTCATTTTTGTGTGAGGCTGACAGCAGGGCCCCACCTGCCAGCCTCTCAGCTCCAGTTCCAGCCCCCGCGCGCACCCGCCTCGCCAGCTCAGCTCCGCCTGGCCCCCTTGTCAGTGTCAGTGGCTAGCTGAGCCTGGGTCACTTTAGACCCTGGCGCTTATTTAGTTTATTTCTTTTTCTGTTTTTCTTTTTCTTTTCTATTTTTCTGTTTTATTTAATATCTGCATATTTATATTTCAGATGAATTTGAGCCTTATATGAAAAGTGCTTAGAATTTTGTGTAGATTATGAATATGTCACTTGCTGCCATGTTTAAAAACATTTAAAATGTTGTTTGAATTTAAACTTGTTTTAAATATGCTTAAACTTGCAAAAATCATATCTAAATATCTACAACTCCAAATTTACTAAACTTTATATGCATTTGGGATAGAAAAATGTGTAGAATATTTTGGTGATGTTGTTTAGCATGTTTGACAACTCTTTCACAGAAGTTTTCAAATCTGTCCCAAATGCAAATAAATGAATATGGGAGTTTCTGGATATTGTTGTATTTATTTTCCAGCCCATTTAAATATGCTAGCATGTTGCTGTTATGTTAGTTGCACCCTTGCCATGTTAACCAACCTCTTTAAAACATGTTGGTTGCTTGTTTGATAAACTACATAAACTTGTTAGTTGTTACTTTACTTGTTTCACATGTGTGGTTGATCTTGTTTGTTGGTGTTGATATTGCATTCTTGTGACCCTAGGCCATGCATCATGTTTTTCCTTATTCATATGCTTCATGTTCATGCATCATGTGATTGAGCACTGCATGTTGATTGATTTTGTCCCGTTGTTGCATTGTTGTGTTTGGTTAGAGCCTGGTGAAGATACGGAGTACGAGGTTTCTACCGAGGTTGAGTATGAGGAGCAAGGTTACGTTCCCTCCGAGGATTCAACAGGCAAGATGACCTGACCCAGATATCATTACTATCTTTGCCTATGCTATATGTCTCGCTCTTTAGCTTATTGCCTCGATGCATATGTCTGTTTGTCAGCCTCCTATTTGTTGCCATGAACCCCTCTAACCACCCAACCTAGCAAACCTTTGATTGGCTACGTAAGCTCCTCTCAGCCCCTCTTATAGCATTGTTAGTTGTAGGAGAAGATTCGAAGATTCTTGCTTCATGATGTAGTTATTGTTGGGATAACACACTATATAATCTGTTAAACTAAATCATCTATATATTTGGCAATGGGTGGAAGGCTAAGCCTTTGCTTGGTGTTTTGTTCCACTCATGCCTCCCTAGGAACCATTTAAACCGGTGTTATGTTCCTTGATTTTGCGTCCCTAACACGGTTGGGGTTTATGGGCCCCCCTCAATAACCCGCTTAGCGCTAAAGCTTTTCCAGCATGGTGTAATGCCCAGGATGGGACTATACCTCCTACGTGTCGAGGCACGACTTAAAGGTATTAGCCCATTCTGGAATGATCTCAAGTTTGGTATCTTTGCACGACTCATGTAAAAATAGGGATGAAATTGCAAAAGGGATAGTTGGCTTACACTCGCCACGTCACACCATACATTACATAAGCAAAACATCATTCAAAACATCACAACCCGACTACGGGTGAAGATCCAAAAGAAAGATACCAAAAACATAAAGCCATAGGTCCAAATCTCCCCTAGTAGAAACCACTACTGATCGTCGAAAACGTCACAAGCATACGGCCACGCTCTTCATCGAGCTCCCAGTGGAGTTCTGATCCAGCTCCTGCATCATTCTCGGCTGAACCTGCATCTGGTGTTGTAGTATCTGTGAGCCACGAGGACTCAGCAATCCCATAACCATGGGTATCAAGACTAGCAAAGCTTTATGGGTAGGAAGAGGTAAAGTGGTGAGGTTGCAGCAGCGGCTAAGCATAATATGGTGGCTAACTTACGAGTACAAGAATAAGATGAGCATCTACGCAAACGGTCGCAACTAGTAGTGATCGCTAAAGATCCTGAACTACATACGACTAAAACATAACCCCACCGTGTTCTCTTCTCAAAGTGAAAAGAGACAGTCACGGTTACTCACACAGTTGTGTGTTTTACTTCGGATCATCTGTCAAGTTTTCTACAACCGGACATTAACAAATTCCAATCTGCCACATAACCGCGGGCACGGCTTTCGAAAGATCATAACCCTGCAGGGGTGTCCCAACTTAGCCCATCACAAGCTCTCACGATTAGCTGAAGTGATAAATATAATATCATCACCCCTTATCTTAGGGAAAAACCGATCAGGCTCGGCATCCCGGTGCACAAGACATTTCGACAATGGTAAAACAAGTCCAGCAAGACCTCCCGGCGTGCCGACACCCTGATAGTAGCCGCACGTATCTCGTCTCAGGCCACATCCGGATGAGCAATACGTACAGTAACCGAAGACCCTAGATAACTGGGTGGCACCACAAGTGGCTCTAGTTTGGGACCAACACCATCAGCACTGCCCCCCTGTTATGTAGAATTAAGAACCCGGGGACATGACCCCCTATGCAATTAATTAATTATATAAGTTGTTATTATGAGCAAATTAAAACCAATGTTGGGCCTTGCTGGAGGAGTTTTATTCAAAGTCGAACTGTCAAGGGGTCCCCATCCACCCATCGTGTAATGAACGCAAAATCAAGGAACATAATGTCGGTTTATCGACGCCTAAGGTGGCATGAGTGGAACAAAACACCGAGCAAAAGGCCAAGCCTTCCACCCATGCCCAGTATATAGGTGTGTTAATAATAATTATAGATATTGTGTTATTCCAACAACAAGTTCCCTCCTGGAACGATCTTCATCTTCACCTGCAACTAACAATGCTATAAGAGGGGCTGAGCAAGCGGGTAACATAGCCAAACAATGGTTTTGCTAGGAAGGTTTCAAGGTTAGAGGTTTCATGGCAACAAGGAGAGGCTGACATAAAAGATGGGTAGCGCAACATGTAACAATAGCATCGAGACAACTAAGCACGGCAATGGTAGTAAAGGTATCCAAGGGTATGATCATCTTGCCTGGGATTCCGCAAGGGAGAAGAACGGGTCCATGAAGTAGACGGAGCAACAAGGAGAGTGAATCCTCACAACTCCGGAACGAAACCGAAGCTTACAAGAGAAGCAACCGAAAAGAAGCAAACAACACGGTAAACACACTAGCATAAACATGGCATACGATGCACATCCAAGTATGATGCATGTCCAGTTTAAAGATGCATGGCATGGCATGGCAATGAGCACAAACAAAACTACCAGTTAAGTGGAGCTCGAGTTGCATATTGACGAAACACCACATGTTAATTATTTAATTGACTCTCGTTTATTTACAAGACAAGATTAAATGTTTGTTAACATGGCAAGAGGTGAAGCAAGAGCAAACTACCTATTTAGGCAATTTAAATGAGGCCGGAAAATAACAACAACAATTCCGGAAAATCCCCATATGCATGTTTAGCAATTTGAAGCAAACAACAATTCACACATTTTAATGTTGTTAACATGATGCGGATGACATGATCAAGTTTTATGCAATTTATTAGAAGATGACATGAAGAAGATATGAAGTATTTGTCACCGTGGTGGAAGGAAAGGGTGCCACGGCAACGATCCGAAAATGATGCAACGCAACATCTCGGTTCCGGTAACTCGTTGAGAGAGCGGTGCAAAAGAAAAGGTGGCGTGAGCAAGTCGAACAAGATGAAAGGTGGGGTGATCCCGTCACCGGGTTCCCACGGGTCGGCGACGAGGCAACCGAGGAGCATGACAAAAGACGAATCGGCACGGTGCACACAAGGGAAACATCTCATACAACCACAAGCATTCATCCGCGGGTCATCGACTCGGGGTTATACCTTCGGAACGTTCGTTCTCGAAGCGGTTCGAGTCGTCGAGGGACGTAGTGGAAGTAGTGGAAGTAGACGTTCTCGAGGCGGTCGTTGTCCAAGTTGTCGTTCACGTTGCCAAAAGGAAGTAGTGGTACACGTTCGTCGAGGAAGTAGTGGTACACGGCGACGGTAGTCGAACTTGACGCTTGCATTACACGGGTCCTCGACGACGGTAGAGGAAGTAGTCGTTCACGGTCATCGGTAGGGGTACTTGTCGCATCGCCGAGCGTAGTGGTACTCGTTTCTTCACCGAAGGTAGTCGTTCGGGCATCGAGCGTCGAGGTACTTGTCGCGTCGTGGTACTTGGTGCGTCTCCGAGTAGCCGAACTTGATGGAGAGGAACTTGGCGAATCCAGGGGTCGTCGAGGAACTTGAATCGAAACGGCAACACACAACGCGAGTGTAATAAACAACAGATTGGTGTGGTTCTGGCCACACAAGGTGGTCTCAGCCGCCAGCAGCTCGGGACACGAGAGCGGTTGGAGGAGGGCGCGGGGCGCTGGTGCAGGGAACGACGAGACAAGGTGGTCGGCGGGTGGAGCAGCAGAGGCCATGGCAGGGGCGTCAAAGAGGAGACGAGGCGCAGCCGTACGATGCTCGGGCGCGCGAGGGGATAGCGGCGCTGGACGGCGCTAGACGCGGGGAGGGAGGCCACGACGCGCGGCGGTGCGACGGGGAGGCCGGAGGTAGGCGCTCGGGGAGGCGAGGCGCGCTGGAGTGCGGCTCCTGGCGCGGAGGCAGGGGCGGCTTTGAGGAGGAAGGCACGTCGAGGCTGCGGCCTTGGCGATGGGAGATGGAGGCGCGGCGTGCGCATCCGACGGAGGAGGCGAGCGGCAGTACTGGCGCGCGGGGGGAGGAGGGAGTTGGTCGCGGGGCCGAGCGCTTGCGCAAGGGAGGGAAAGGGAGACGGGAGAGATCGAGGGGATCGGGTGGAAGAGGAGGACGAGCGAGGGGACAGAGCGCTAGGGATCGGGCTAGGGTTCGATGCAGCTAGGCCAAGAGGCCTAGGTGGGGAAAGAATGGGCCGGACTGGGCCAGGGAAGGAGCTGGTGGGGCGCCTGGCCGGCGGCTGGGAGGCCCTAAAGCAGCGCAAGGGCCCTTTCCCCTTCTGTTGTTTTCCAAATTAAAACAGAAAAACAACAAGAAGAAAGAAAGAAGGGAGGTATTAGAAATAGAGTTAGGGCATGGGTTTAATTTTCTCGGACTCATAAAAATGAGCTTGATCCAAGAAAATAGGAATGAGCATGGATGTGACGATGATCTCAAACTCGTTTGAATTTAATTCAAATGAGTTTGAGATGGAAGTGGGTAAATGGTATGACCAAAAAGGTTGAGAATTTTTTATGGAGCTCGGGAAAAAGACAAAAGGATTTATGGACAAAGTTTGAGATCAAGAATTGAGATACAAAAGGCATGGAGAATATTATGCAAGTGTGTTATAGTGATTCCGAAGCAATGGAATAATTATATAGCTCCATATATTAGGAGGATATGTTATAAAGAGAAGTCACACTTCCCTCGATTTAAATGGACCGAAGGTCCACACAATTTATTTAAGTTGAGATGCAAAAGATTAAAGACATGATGGCATGATGACATGATGCAAAGCAAAATAAATAACACAAGCACAAATGAAACACACGGGAGAACCCGGAACATCTGGAATCTTCTAGGACGTCGGTCTTTGGGCGTCACACATGGCCCAACATTGGTTTTACATTTGCCTAATAACTAAAACTTGCATAGGGAGTTATAAACCCTTTTCTTAATCAACAACCCGGGCCAGTGCTCCACATGAGTGTTGGTCCAAACTAGGGGTCCTGCAGGGCCACCTTGGGGAAACCCGAGGACTGGTAAAAACCTGTAGCATCATCCATCTGGTCGTGGCCTGAGACGAGATACGCGCGGCTACTATCAGGGTGTCGGCACGCCGGGAGGTCTTGCTGGATTAGTTTTACCTTAGTTGGAATATCTTGAGCACGGGATTCCGAGAATACTCGAGTCTTCCCACCTTGGAGTTGCGACTCCGCAGATCGTGAGCTTGTGATGGGCTAAGTTGGGACACCCCTGCAGGGATTTGTTCTTTCGAAAGTCGTGCCTGCGGTTATGTAGCAGATGGGAATTTGTTAATATCCGGTTGTAGAAAACTTGACACTATGATCATAATACACTACCAGCATGAGTAACCATGACGGTCGCTTTCCGAAGGGGTCCGGGAAGTGAACACGGTGGGGTTATGTTTGACGTTCTTAGATAGGATCACTTCGTGATCACTTTGACGATCGTTGGCACTTCTCTTCTCGCTCTAAACACGTAAGCTAGTGCTAGTGCAGCTGCAACCTTGTTCTTTAGCCTTGTTCCACACCCAAGGCTTAGATAGTTTTGCTACCCGGGAACGGGATTGCTGAGTCCTCCGTGGCTCACAGATTCTACACCACACCAGATGCAGGTACCATTTGAAAGCACATTTGCTCCTCGGGTGGTTTTGGTAATTAATGACAACATACTTTGTGGTTGGACTAATGCTTTTATCAAGTATGTTTCAGGAAATTCAATCACTTTGGCATGGCAAGGACTGAAGAAGTGGACCCCTCGAAATGCTAAGGCAAGCATTGGCAAAAGCTCAAGACTCCATTTTTGGTTTAGTGATCCAAGATCACATTGAGTCCATAGGAAAAGCCAATACTATTAAAAGGGGATGAGGTTGTGTTGATGATCTGGTTGCTCAAGTGCTTAGTGATACATCTCCTAAACTATCAGCAACTCTCACTGCCAAATACACTCATAAGTAATCTCGGTCCCACCGATTTTCCAAACTCAGTCACACCGAGATGAACCACCTCAGCCATAAGCCAAACCCTAGAAAAATCGGATATTCCGATTTTGAAATCGGTTTCACCGAAACATGGGCTGCCAAGCTTCTGTAACCTTCTGTCATCAAATCGGTGTCACCGAGATGATAAAGTCGGTCCCACCGAAACTGGCATGCTCTTGTCTCTGCTCAAATCGGACTAACCGAGATGGTATTTTCGGTCCCACCGAAAACCCCAACGTTCACATTATTTGAACTTTCGGTCTCACCGAGTTGTCCACTTCGGTCCCACCGAGATTGCTCAAATATGTGTGTAACGGTTGGATTTTGTGTGGAGGCTATATATACCCCTCCACCCCCTCTTCATTCGTGGAGAGAGCCATCAGAAAGAACTACCACTCCTACCTTACATTTCTGAGAAGAGAACTACCTACCCTTGTGTTGAGATCAAGTTGCTCCACTCCCACCATATGAAACTTGATCTCTAACCTTCCCAAGTTGCTTTCCACTCAATCCTTTCTTCCACCACAGCCAAATCAGTGAGGAGAGTTGAGTGTTGGGGAGATTATCATTTGAAGCACAAGAGCAAGGAGTTCATCATCATCTACAACATCTATTACCTTTTGGGGGGTGGTGCCTCCTAGATTGGTTAGGTGTCGCTTGGGAGCCTCCGTCATCGAGATGCGGAGTTGAACCAAGAAGTTTGTAAGGGCAAGGAGATCGCCTACTTCGTGAAGATCTACCCCGAGTAAGGCTAGCCCTCCGTGGGCGTAGGCCATGATGGAATAGACAAGGTTGCTTCTTCGTGGACCCTTCGTGGGTGGAGCCCTCCGTGGACTCGCGCAGCCGTTACCCTCCGTGGGTTGAAGTCTCCATCAACGTGGATGTACGATAGCACCACCTATCGGAACCACGGGAAAAATCATTGCGTCTCCAAATTGCGTTTGATCTTCTCCACTTCTCTTTACTACTTGTGCAATTTACTTTCCGCTGCCCATACTCTAGAATTGCATGTGTAGTGTGCTACTTGACTTGTGTGTTATGCAAAATCTGCCAAAATCTGTCCTTTATAAAAGATAGAATTTTTATCTTGTCGAGTAGTCTAATCACCCCCCCTCTAGACACTCTCACCTTCTTCGATCCCTCAATTGGTATCAGAGCCTTGGTCTCCATTGCTTTGGTTTACACACCATTGGAGGAAGATGGACGTGTCTACGTTTGGGAGTGTTAGCCATAGAGTGCCTATTCTTGATGGAGTGTCCTATAACTCGTGGAGGTCTGAAATGCTTATTATCTTTAAGAAGTACAATTTGTGCAAATATGTTGAGACCCCCTATGTGCCTCCATTTGACCCCTTGCACCCTACCATGGATGAAGAGCTTGATTTGCTTCGTAACCTTAGGACTGTAAATCTTATCATTAGAGGGTTACCCGATAACTTGCTTAAGCTCGTTACAAACTTTGAGTGCGCCTATGCTATGTGGAAGTTCTTGGAAGAACTTTATCCGGACTACTCTTTGAGAGGTCTTGATAAAATTCTATACAAGACTATTGAATTTGATAGGATGCACCCCAATGATCCCAACTTTGATAAATGCTTCTTTGAGCTTCGTGATCTTATGAAAAAGAAGGGTGATCCCGATCTTATCAATGTTTTAATTAGAAATGCTCTTGTATTGCATTCCGAAGATTATTGTCACATTGACAAAACTAATGCAAGTAGTTATCAAATTGACCTAGGTGTTGATGATGAACAATCTATGGGTCAAGATGATGATGAGCATGAGCATGATGATGATTACTCCGATTCGGACACCGAGCTAGACAAGATCATGAAGAGTCTCAATCTTATGGCAAATCTGAGAGACTACATGTCCGGCGGAAAAGAGTGGATTCTTGATAGTGGATGCACCGACCACATGACCGGAGACAAAGACATGTTTCGAGAGCTTGCAAAGAACGATGGTCCACGCAAGTATGTGACTTTTGGAGACAACTCCAAGGGTAAGGTACTTGGCCTTGGTAAGGTGGCCATATCTCATGATAGCTCTATTCAAAATGCCATGCTTGTAGAATCTCTTGGATACAATTTACTTTCCGTGTCTAGATTAGCTGACTTTGGATTCAATGTGCTATTCACCAAAGTAGATTGCCAAGTCTTTCGTCGTGACAATCAAAACATGGCGTTTACCGGTATCCGTAGAGATGATCTATATATTGTTGATTTCACTAAGAAAGCCCAACCTAGAGCTTGTTTCATTGCTAAATCCTCTAAAGGTTGGTTATGGCATAGAAGGCTTGGACATGTTGGTATGCGTAATCTAGACAAGCTGATCAAAGGTGATCATATTCTTGGTGTTAAAGATGTTTTCTTTGACAAAGATAGACTTTGTAGTGCTTGTCAAGCAGGGAAACAAGTAGGTGGAAGTCATCCCGTGAAGAACATCATGACCACAAGGAGACCGCTTGAGCTTCTTCATATGGATCTCTTCGGTCCCAATGCTTACAAAAGCCTTGGTGGTAACTCCTTTGGTCTAGTTATAGTTGATGATTATTCCAGATTTACGTGGGTATTTTTCCTTGATGACAAATCGCAGGTTCAGAGAATCTTCAAAACCTTTGCCAAAAAGGCCCAAAATCAATTCGAGGTGAAGATCAAGAAAGTTCGGAGTGACAATGGAACGGAGTTCAAGAACGCCAATGTAGACTCTTTTCTCGATGAGGAAGGGATTCTACATGAGTTCTCAGCTACGTACACTCCTCAACAAAATGGAGTTGTTGAGAGGAAGAACCGAACGCTCATAGAGATGGCGAGAACGATGCTTGATGAATACAAGACACCGAAGCATTTTTGGGGGGGAAGCGGTCGAGACAGCTTGTCATGCTATCAACAGGCTTTATCTTCATAAGCTCCTCGGCAAGACATCATACGAGCTCCTCACCGGTAACAAACCCCAAGTGGGATACTTTCGTGTCTTTGGTTCAAAATGCTATATCCTTGATAAGCATCGTCGGTCTAAATTTGCTCCTAAATCTCATGAAGGCTTTCTCCTTGGTTATGGATCAAACTCCCACACCTACCGTGTCTACAATAATTTCACCCGAAAGGTTGAAGAGACGGTAGACGTGAAGTTTGATGAATCTAATGGCTCGCAAGTAGAGCAAATGCCTATTGATGTAGGAGACAAGGACCCATCGGAAGCTATCCAAGACTTATCTATTGGAAAGATCCGTCCCATGGAAGTGAAGGAGAGTACCTCATCTACATATGTGGAGCCCCCTACCTCACGGCGAGATGAACCTCAAGGCAACATGGAGGCCTCCACAAGTGGAACTCACCAAGATGAGGAAGTGCAACAAGAAGATCTACCACAACCTCCTTCTCCACCGCCTCAAGACAACACCAACAACAATGAAGAAGAAGAAGAGGAAGATGAAGATGATGAGGATGCTCAGCCACAGCCTCAACAAAAGCCATCCCGAGTCCGAGCAAGAGTCAAGAAAAATCATCCCGTGGAACAAATGATGAACGACATCAACTCCGGGAGAATTACTCGCTCTAAAACTCGCTTAGCTAACTTTTGTGAGCATTACTCATTTATCTCTAGTATTGAACCTATGAAGGTAGAAGAAGCACTTGAAGACCCAGATTGGGTGAACGCTATGCACGAAGAACTACACAACTTCGAGAGGAACAAGGTATGGACTTTGGTAGAGAAGCCCAAGGATGATCAAAACATCATTGGAACCAAATGGGTGTTTCGGAACAAGCAAGATGAAGATGGACAAGTCATCCGCAACAAGGCTCGTCTCGTAGCTCAAGGTTACACACAAGTCGAAGGTATGGACTATGGTGAGACCTATGCCCCCGTTGCTAGACTTGAATCCATTCGCATTCTTCTTGATTATGCCAATCACCATGATATTACTCTCTATCAAATGGATATCAAAAGTGCTTTCCTAAATGGTGAAATTGAGGAGGAAGTATTTGTGAAACAACCTCCCGGATTTGTGAATCCCAAAAAGCCTAATCATGTTTACAAGTTGCACAAAGCTCTTTATGGTCTTAAACAAGCTCCTAGAGCTTGGTACAAATGCTTGACTAGCTTTCTTCTTGAAAAAGGCTTTGAGATTGGAAAGATAGACTCAACGCTGTTCACGAAAAGGGTTAATGGTGAACTATTTGTGTGCCAAATATATGTTGATGATATTATCTTTGGTTCAACTAACCCTCATTTTAGCAAGAAGTTTGGACAGCTCATGTCGGAGAAGTATGAGATGTCCATGATGAGTGAACTCAAATTCTTCCTTGGGTTGCAAATCAAGCAATCTAAGGAGGGTACCTTTGTCTCACAAACAAAGTACACCAAGGATCTCTTCAAGAAGTTCAACATGCAAGAAAGCAAAGGTATGAGTACCCCCATGCCCACAAGTGGACATAATGACTTGACAAAAGATGGAGAACCCATTGATCAAAGGGTTTACCGATCTATGATTGGTTCTCTACTATATCTTTGTGCTTCTCGTCTTGACATAATGTTGAGTGTATGCATGTGTGCGCGATATCAAGCAGCCCCTAAAGAATGTCATCTTAAAGCTGTTAAAAGGATAGTGAGATATTTGATACACACACCAAACTTTGGCATTTGGTATCCTAAGAGGGCCTCTTTCGACCTTGTTGGCTATTCCGACTCGGACTATGCCGGTGACAAGGTTGATAGAAAGTCAACTTCGGGTACGTGTCAATTCCTTGGTCGATCCCTTGTATCTTGGTCCTCCAAGAAACAAAATTCGGTATCATTATCCACTGCCGAAGCGGAATATATTGCTGGTGGTTCGTGTTGTGCTCAATTGCTATGGATGACACAAACGCTTAAGGATTATGAGATACATGTGAGACATGTTCCCTTGCTTTGTGACAATGAGAGTGCGATTAAAATTGGACACAATCCCGTGCAACACTCTCGAACGAAGCATATTGAAGTTCGTCACCATTTTATTCGTGATCATATTGCCAAGGGTGACATTAATCTTAAGCATGTTCGTACTGACAAACAACTTGCTGATATCTTTACAAAACCTCTTGATGAGAAGGTGTTTTGTCGCTTAAGGAGTGAGTTGAACATCATTGATGCTTCAAACTTGGAGTGAGAACTCCATTGATGCATGCAAGGCATGAGCCCACTTGACTAATCCTTGATATTTCTCTTATGATGGTGATCATATATCTTGGACACATTTGCCTCCTTGTATTGCATCTAACTCCTTGCAGGTACTTGGATGATCTACATTCCACAAGATTACCACACACTCAAATCATGAGTAATCTTGTCATTGATCAAGTATCTAGCCCTTTGGGATGTTGAGTTCAAGGAACAATATTCCACATATCCTTTTTTGACATCTTATACATCTAGTATTTCACTCTTGTCACCTTGGATATCCTTGAGTATTCCCTTGCTTGCCTAACCCATGTAGGAAGATGAACTACACAAGTAGAAATGGCGCTCCAACTTCACATTCAATGAGCACCTACATCAAGTTTACCTACATGAGCAAAGCAACAACAAGCCCAAGGTATGTTCTTCACATCTTTAAGGAGCTTTGCTCAAAGTCATGAGTACAGGCAGCTTCATAAGATGTGATCACATCGAATGCTTAATCGAAAAATGGCAACCCCATTTTGAGCTTAAATGATGAGTATGACCTATGATCAAATGTCCTCATTTGACTCCTAAGTCAATATACTCAAACATAGGTGACCTTGTCGCCGACCTTTATCTAGATGAAGTACATATGTTTTGAAGTCTTTCTATTTTCTCTTATGTTCTCTCATTGAGTTTTCAAAAAAAAATATTATTACTTCATCTAGGAATCTTTTTCATTTCTATTCTTCTGTCTTTGTGAATATCCTTCTGGCTCTGATCAATTCCTCGAAAAATCTTTCACAAATTCATTGCAAATCCTTTGAAACATTCCTCGCAAAGTGAGCTGAATTATTTCTGTATTTCCTTGGAATTAAACTCGGCGTCACCGATTTAAATTTTTCGGTCTAACCGAAAAGGATCTACCCTAAGTCCCTGACTTTCGGACCCACCGATCCATCTTAATTCGGTGTCACCGATTTATCTCTTCCAGGATATCATCTTCTGCAGCTCCACTCGATGATTCTCTATGCATGTTCCTATTTGCCCTGTTGTGATTCTTAAGGATCCCACTTCTTTCTTTCCATCTTCCCTGACCTTCCTACTTTTCTGTCCTTTTCGGCATTTGATGTCAAAGGGGGAGAAGACTTAGGGGGAGAAGAGAAGATTTAGGGGGAGAAGAAGAGCAATCTTACCTTATGGGGGAGAGAATCACATCAAAGCTTTGCCATGTTTTACATTGGACATTACAATTGGATTCATTCTCATTTGGCATCATTCTTTTGATTTTGCTCTTTCCATCAAACCCCTTGATCTGAGAGAACTCAAAGGGAGAGGAATCTTCACAATTGATATCTTATGGGAAGCAAAATCTCTCAGAATTCATTGAAAATCTTTTAGTTTCGGAGACATGTTTGCTGATTCAAGCTTGTGCTCAATATGAGACACCCTTTATACATGTCATCCCTGGCTTGGTACTCTTGATGTTCTTGCAGTTGGTTGAAGAAATACTCTTGTGTTATCTAACCTTGTTTTCCCAAGTTTATCTCTTCAGGTACAATGCCAAGGAACCTCAAGGTAAGTATATGCACTTTGCAGAATGTGCATGATGGTGACTTTCTTGTAAATACTTGTTTGCAAGAAATCACCATGCACATATGCATTATCACTCACTTCTTTTCATCTGCTCTGATGCATATAGCCAAGCTGCATGTAGCACATCTTGCTTATCTCTCTTGTGTGCTTGAGGTAGTCCAAAACCATAATTTATGAAAATCTTGCACACTTGTAGGGGGAGCCTGTGTACTACATGTTTGTCAAAGCTTTCGTGATAATTCTGTCCTTCTTTCAATAAGCTTTGATGTCTTGTTTAGTGTGATTTTAGTGTGTTGCCATCAATTACCAAAAAGGGGGAGAGTGAAAGCACATTTGCTCCTCGGGTGGTTTTGGTAATTAATGACAACATACTTTGTGGTTGGACTAATGCTTTTATCAAGTATGTTTCAGGAAATTCAATCACTTTGGCATGGCAAGGACTGAAGAAGTGGACCCCTCGAAATGCTAAGGCAAGCATTGGCAAAAGCTCAAGACTCCATTTTTGGTTTAGTGATCCAAGATCACATTGAGTCCATAGGAAAAGCCAATACTATTAAAAGGGGATGAGGTTGTGTTGATGATCTGGTTGCTCAAGTGCTTAGTGATACATCTCCTAAACTATCAGCAACTCTCACTGCCAAATACACTCATAAGTAATCTCGGTCCCACCGATTTTCCAAACTCAGTCACACCGAGATGAACCACCTCAGCCATAAGCCAAACCCTAGAAAAATTGGATATTCCGATTTTGAAATCGGTTTCACCGAAACATGGGCTGCCAAGCTTCTGTAACCTTCTGTCATCAAATCGGTGTCACCGAGATGATAAAGTCGGTCCCACCGAAACTGGCATGCTCTTGTCTCTGCTCAAATCGGACTAACCGAGATGGTATTTTCGGTCCCACCGAAAACCACAACGTTCACATTATTTGAACTTTCGGTCTCACCGAGTTGTCCACTTCGGTCCCACCGAGATTGCTCAAATATGTGTGTAACGGTTGGATTTTGTGTGGAGGCTATATATACCCCTCCACCCCCTCTTCATTCGTGGAGAGAGCCATCAGAAAGAACTACCACTCCTACCTTACATTTCTGAGAAGAGAACTACCTACCCTTGTGTTGAGATCAAGTTGCTCCACTCCCACCATATGAAACTTGATCTCTAACCTTCCCAAGTTGCTTTCCACTCAATCCTTTCTTCCACCACAGCCAAATCAGTGAGGAGAGTTGAGTGTTGGGGAGATTATCATTTGAAGCACAAGAGCAAGGAGTTCATCATCATCTACAACATCTATTACCTTTTGGGGGGTGGTGCCTCCTAGATTGGTTAGGTGTCGCTTGGGAGCCTCCGTCATCGAGATTTGGAGTTGAACCAAGAAGTTTGTAAGGGCAAGGAGATCGCCTACTTCATGAAGATCTACCCCGAGTAAGGCTAGCCCTCCGTGGGCGTAGGCCATGATGGAATAGACAAGGTTGCTTCTTCGTGGACCCTTCGTGGGTGGAGCCCTTCGTGGACTCGCGCAGCCGTTACCCTCCGTGGGTTGAAGTCTCCATCAACGTGGATGTACGATAGCACCACCTATCGGAACCACGGGAAAAATCATTGCGTCTCCAAATTGCGTTTGATCTTCTCCACTTCTCTTTACTACTTGTGCAATTTACTTTCCGCTGCCCATACTCTAGAATTGCATGTGTAGTGTGCTACTTGACTTGTGTGTTATGCAAAATCTGCCAAAATCTGTCCTTTATAAAAGATAGAATTTTTATCTTGTCGAGTAGTCTAATCACCCCCCCTCTAGACACTCTCACCTTCTTTGATCCCTCACCATTGAGAACTACACAGCTGGTGGTCAGAGTTGTACTGGGAGTTTGACGAAGAACGTGGGCGATACTACATGTCTTATCCAGAGGATCAGTAGGGCTCTTACTAGGATGATCGGGGCCTTGTGTTATTTATTTATGGTATCTTTCATTTGGATCTTCGTCCGTAGTCGGACTCTGATGTTATTTGGTTGATGAATGTTATGTAATGCATTGTGTGACGTGGTGAGTGTAAGCCAACTACTCTTTTGCAATTTCATCCCTCTTTTACATGAGTTGTGCAAGGATACCATTCTTGAGATCATTCTAGTATGATATTATGCCTTTAAGTCGTGCCTCGACACGTGGGAGGTATAATCTCATACTGGGCATTACAAAGATATAACCAAAAGGATCGAACTAAGAAAAACGGTAAAGATAGAAGTGTGATGGTGATACGATACCGGGGCACCTCCCTCAAGCTTGGCAGTTGCCAAGGGGAGTGCCCATACCCATGTGTTTATGTCTCTTTCTTTGGAGATGATGGAGAAGATAGTGGTGATGATGGAGTGTCGTACATCGAGCGTAGGAGATCCTCCAATTTTCGGATAATGCCCTTGAGTGCGGTGGTATGCTCCTTCAACAAAATATTTTCACGCGTGAGATACTTGTTTTGTATGCGAGCTAATTCAATCATCTTGAAAGCTTCAATCTCAGTTGGGGTAAGAAGATTTTGATGAGGGTGAAGGATGCCTTCTTCTTCTGCTGCCGAAGCTTGATCCTCCATGGCCTTCTTGATCCTATCGTCCTTGTTGATCTCCCCGGGTTCTTCTCTCTTCAGCTCTATCTTCATTAGCCCAGCATCATTGCCCTCGTTGTTGGAGGAGGGGGCGACATGATGCCTGGCCTTGACAACTCTGGCAGAAAACAGCTCGAAACAAAAATAGAGGATATTCGCGTGATACGGTGGTCAAAACCTTCGGGAGATTATATAATGAACCTTTACCGACTAAAAGAAGTGTCTTGCAAGAAAACGGAGTCCGGAGAGCACACGAGGTGCCCACGAGGCAGGGGGCGCGCCCAGGGGGTAGGGTGCGCCCTCCACCCTCATGGATGCCTCGTGTCCCTTTCAGACTACTTCTTATTTTCCTATTTTCTTAAATATTCCAATACGGAGAAAAAATGCTATTAGAACTGTTTTGGAGTCAGTTTACTTACCGTACCACATACCTATTCCTTTTCGGAGTCTGAAACGTTCTGGAAAGTGTCCCCTATGTATTCCTCCGGGGTTACGGTTTCAATGACATTAGTTTCAACATTTATAGGATTACCTGAGATATAATGTTTGATTCTTTGACCGTTCACCACCTTTGGATTTGTGCCTTCGAAGTTGTTGATTTTTATGGCACCGGAACGATAGACCTCCTCGATAACGTAAGGACCTTCCCATTTAGAGAGGAGTTTTCCTGTAATTTTTTTTTAAATGAGAGTTGTATAGCAAATCATAATTACCTACATTAAACTCACGCTTTTGTATCCTTTTGTCATGCCATCTTTTAACTTTTTCTTTAAACAATTTGGCATTTTCATAGGCCTGGGTTCTCCACTCATCAAGTGAGCTAATGTAAAATAACCTCTTCTCACCGGCAAGTTTGAAATCATAATTGAGCTCTTTAATGGACCAATATGCCTTATGTTCTAGTTCGAGAGGTAAGTGACATGCTTTTCCACAAACCATTTTATACGGAGACATACCCATAGGATTTTTATATGCAGTTCTATAGGCCCATAATGCATCATCAAGTTTCTTGGACCAATTCTTTGTAGATCTATTAACAGTCTTTTGCAAAATTAATTTCAGCTCTCTATTACTCAGTTCTACTTGACCACTAGACTGTGGGTGGTATGGAGATGCAATTCTATGATTAACATCATACTTAGCAAGCATTTTACGAAAAGCACCATGAATAAAATGTGAACCACCATCAGTCATTAAGTATCTACGGACTCCAAACCTCGGAAAAATAACTTCTTTAAGCATCTTAATAGAGGTGTTATGATCAACACTAGTAGTTGGAATAGCTTCTACCCACTTAGTAACGTAATCAAAAACAACTAAAATATGTGTATACCCATTAGAGGAAGGAAACGGTCCCATATAATCAAAGCCCCAAACATCAAATGGTTCAATAACAAATGAATGGTTCATATGAATTTCTTGAAGTCTACTAATATTACCAATTCTTTGACATTCTTCACAAGACAAGACAAACTTACGGGCATCCTTGAAGAGAGTAGGCCAATAAAAGTCGGATTACAATACCTTATGTGCAGTTTATCTCCAGCGTGGTGTCCTCCATAAGCCTCGGAGTGACACTTGCGTAGGATCTGTTACTGTTCATGCTCAGGTACACAATGTCTAATAACACCATCTACTCCTTCTTTATAAAGGTGTGGGTCATCCCAGAAGTAATGTCTTAAATCATATAAAAACTTTTTCTTTTGCTGGTATGTGAAACTAGGTGGTATAAATTTAGCAACAATGTAATTAGCATAATCAGCATACCATGGAGTAGTACGAGAAGCATTTATGACAGCTAATTGTTCATCAGGAAAACTATCATCAAAAGGTAGTGGGTCATCAAGAACATTCTCTAACCTAGATAAGTTGTCTGCAACGGGGTTCTCAGCTCCCTTTCTATCAATAATATGCAAATCAAATTCTTGTAGTAGGAGAACCCATCTAATAATTCTAGGTTTAGCATCTTTCTTTTTCATAAGATATTTAATAGCAACATGATCAATGTGAATAGTTACTTTAGAGTCGACAATATAAGGTATGAACTTATCACATGAAAATACAACTGCTAAAAATTCTTTTTCAGTAGTAGCATAATTTCTCTGGGCACTGTCTAGAGTTTTACTAGCATATTCGATAACATTTAATTTCTTATCAACTCTTTGTCCTAGAACAACACCTACAACATAATCACTAGCATCATACATAATTTCAAAGGGTAAATTCCAATAAGGTGGCTGGACAATAGGTGCAGAGATCAAGGCTTTCTTAAGTATTTCAAATGCTTCTACACAATCATCATCAAAGACAAAAGGAACATCTTTTTGTAAGAGGTTAGTCAGAGGCCTAGAAATTTTTGAGAAGTCTTTAATGAACCTCCTATAAAACCGGCGTGACCAAGGAAACTTCTTATACCTTTGATGTCCTTGGGACACGACATATTTTCAATAGCATCAACTTTAGCTTTATCAACTTCAATACCTCTTTCAGAAATTTTATGCCCCAAGACAATACCTATTAACCATAAAGTGACACTTCTCCCAATTCAAGACAAGATTAGTTTCTTCACATCTCTGCAAAACTCGATCAAGGTTGCTTAAGCAATCATCAAAAGAAGTTCCATAAACAAAAAAAAATCATCCATGAAAACCTCAACAATCTTTTCACAAAAATCAGAGAATATAGCCATCATGCATCTTTGAAAGGTAGCAGGTGCATTACATAAACCAAAAGGCATACGTATATAAGCAAAGGTACCGAAAGGGCAAGTAAAAGTGGTCTTTTCTTGTTCCTCTTTTGACACAGGTATTTGAGAGAAACCAGAATAACCATCTAGAAAGCAAAAAAGTGTACGTTTGGATAATCTTTCTAGCATTTGATCAATAAAAGGTAAAGGGTAATGATCCTTTTTAGTAGCTTTATTTAATTTGCGAAAATCAATTACCATCCTATAACCTATAACAATTCTTTGTGGGATCAATTCATGTTTATCATTAGGAACAACAGTAATACCTCCCTTCTTAGGGACACAATGGACAGGACTTACCCACTAACTATCAGCAACAGGATAGATTATACCTGCCTCTAGAAGCTTTAGTATTTCTTTCCTTACCACTTCTTTCATCCTAGGATTTAATCGTCATTGGCGATCAACAACCGGTCTAGCGTCTTTCTCCAATTTTATTTTGTGCTGGCACAGAGTGGGACTATTGCCCTTAAGATCATCAAGAGTATATCCAATGGCAGCACGGTGCTTCTTTAGAGTTTTCAATAATTTCTCTTCTTCTTGCTTTGAAAGGTTAGCACTAATAATAACAGGATATATCTTCTTTTCATCAAGATAAGCATACTTAAGAGTATCAGGTAATGGTTTGAGATCAAACACGGGATCACCCTTGGGTGGAGGAGCATCCCCTAGAATTTCAAGAGGCAAGTTGTGTTTCAATAAAGGTCCCCGTTTAAAGAATACTTCATCTATTTCCCTTCTCTCATTCATAAACATATCATTTTCATGATCTAGCAAATATTGTTCTAAAGGATCGTTAGGAGGCACGCAATAGAAGAAAGACCAATAATTTCATCTTTACTAGGCAATTCTTTATCATGGGGTTGTCTACGAAATTTAGCAAAGTTAAAATCATGAGACATATCCCCTAATCCAACAGTTACAATATCCTTTTGGCAATCTATCCTAGCATTAACAGTATTCAAGAAGGGTCTACCAAATATAATGGGACAAAAGTCATCTTGTGGGGAACCAACAACAAGAAAATCAGTAGGGTATTTAACTTTCCCGCACAGGACTTCAACATCTCTAACAATCCCAATTGGTGAAATAGTATTTCTATTGGCAAGCTTAATTGTAACATCAATACCTTCTAGCTCAGCAGGTGCAATATCATGCACAATTTCTTCGTATAAGGAATGAGGTATTGCACTCGAACTAGCACCCATATCACATAAACCATGATAGCAATGATCTCCTATTTTAACAGAAATAACATGCATGCCTACAATAGATCTATGTTTATTTTTAGTATCGGTTCTAGCAATTCTAGCAGCTTCATCACAAAGGTAAATAACATGCCCATCAATATTATCGACCAAAATATCTTTAACCATAGCAATACTAGGTACAACTTTAATTTTCTCAGAGGGTGTAGGTGTTCTAGTATGACTCTTGCGAACCACAGTTGAAGCTTTGGCATGATCCTTTATTCTAACAGGGAATGGTGGTTTCTCAATATAAGCGGTAGGAACAATAGGATCAACATTATAAGTGATAGTTTTTTCTTCAACTTTAACAGTTTCAACTACTTTTACTTAAATGGGAGGATGATATTTAAACCACTTCTCCTTAGGGAGATCAATATGAGTAGCAAATGATTCACAAAAAGAAGCTACTATCTCAGAGTCAAGTCCATATTTAGTGCTAAATTCATGGAAAACATTGGTATCCATAAAGGATTTAACACAATCAAACTTAGGTCTTATACCTGACTCCTTACCTTCGCCGAGATCCCAATCTTCAGAGTTGCGTTTAATTATTTCCAATAAATCCCATTTGAATTCAGTAGTCTTCATCATAAAAGAACCAGTACAAGAAGTATCGAGCATGGAGCGATTATTGAGAGAAAGCCGAGCATAATTTTTTTGAATAATAATTTCTCTTGAGAGCTCATGATTAGGGCATGAATATAACATTGAATTAAGCCTCCCCCAAGCTTGAGCGATACTTTCTCCTTCACGAGGCCAAAAATTATATATATAATTACGATCACGATGAACCTGATGCATAGGATAAAACTTCTGATGAAATTCCAATTTCAATCGGTTGTAGTTCCATGATCCCATATCATCGCATAGCCTAAACCATGTCAATGCCTTTCCCTTCAAAGATAAAGGCAAGACCTTCTTTTTGACAACATCCTCGGGCATACCTGCAAGCTTAAATAATCCACAAACTTCATCCATATAGATTAGGTGCAAATCGGGATGCAATGTTCCATCTCCTGTAAGGGGATTAGCTAGCAGTTTCTCTATCATACCCGAAGGAATTTCAAAGTAAACATTTTCAGTACGTTCAGTAGGTTGAGGAGCAACTCTTTGCTCCACTGGTCGGGGTGAAGATACCCCGAACAAGCCCCTCAAAGGATTATGTTCCATAGTAACAAGTGACAGTAAATTTCAGCACACTATATAAATTTTTCCTTACCAAAGCCGCTTCACTCCCCGGCAACGGCGCCAGAAAAGAGTCTTGATGACCCAGAAGAATAGGGGATCTATCATAGTCCTTTCGATAAGTAAGAGTGTCGAACCCAACGAGGAGCAGAAGGAAATGATAGGCAGTTTTCAGTAAGGTATTCTCTGCAAGCACTGAAATTATCGGTAACAGATAGTTTTGTGATAAGGTAATTTGTAACGAGTAACAAGTAGTAAAAGTAAATAAGGTGCAGCAAGATGGCCCAATCCTTTTTGTAGCAAAGGACAAGCCTGGACAAACTCTTATATAAAGGAAAGCGCTCCCGAGGACACATGGGAATTATCGTCATGCTAGTTTTCATCACGCTCATATGATTCACATTCGTTACTTTGATAATTTGGTATGTGTGTGGACCGGTGCTTGGGTACTGCCCTTCCTTGGACAAACATCCCACTTATGTTAACCTCTATTGCAAGCATCCGCAACTACAAAAGAAGTATTAAGGTTAACCTAACCATATCATAAAACATATGGATCCAAATCAGCCCCGTACGAAGCACACATAAACTAGGGTTTAAGCTTCTGTCACTCTAGCAACCCATCATCTACTTATTACTTCCCAATGCCTTCCTCTAGGCCCAAACAATGGTGAAGTGTCATGTTGTCGACATTCACATAACACCACTAGAGGAAAGACAACATACATCTCATCAAAATATCAAACGAATACCAAATTCACATGACTACTTATAGCAAGACTTCTCACATGTCCTCAGGAACAAACATAACTACTCACAAATCATATTCATGTTCATAATCAGAGGGGTATTAATATGCATAAAGGATCTGAACATATGATCTTCCACCGAATAAACCAACTAGCATCAACTACAAGGAGTAATCAACACTACTAGCAACCCACAGGTACCAATCTGAGGTTTTGAGACAAAGATTGGATACAAGAGATGAACTAGGGTTTGAGAGGAGATGGTGCTGGTGAATATGTTGATGGAGATTGACCCCCTCTCGATGAGAGGATCGATGGTGATGACGATGGCGACGATTTCCCCCTCCCGGAGGGATGTTTCTCCGGCAGAACAGCTCCACCGGAGCCCTAGATTGGTTCCGCCAAGGTTCCGCCTCGAGACGGCAGCGCTTTGTCCCGAAAGCTTCCTCTTTATTTTTTCCAGGGTAGAAGACACCTTATACCAGAAGATGGGCATCGGGGGGCTGCCAGGTGGCCCACGAGGCAGGGGGCGCACCCCGCACCCTCGTGGACGGTGGGTGGCCCCCCTCTGGTGCTTTCTTTGCCCAATAGTTTTAACATATTCCAAAACTGACTTTCGTGGAGTTTGAGGACTTTTTAAGTTTTGCAGAATAGGTCTCTAATATTTGCTCCTTTTCTGGCCCAGAATTCCAGCTGCCGGCATTCTCCCTCTTCATGTAAACCTTGTAAAATAAGAGAGAAAAGGCATAAGTATTGTGGCATAATGTGTAATAACATCCCATAATGCAATAAATATCAATATAAAAGCATGATGCAAAATGGACATATCACAAACCCAATTCCTTCCTTGGCAACAACTTTCTTTTGATTGCTCAAAAGATCGTTGAGGTTCTTCTCACCTTGTATGCAAGACACAAGGCCATTCTCAAGTTGCTTCTTTAACTTGGCATTCTCTTCAACAAGATGCACATGCTCGCAACATGGGTTAGTAGCATTTGCATTATCAATTAAAACCATGCGAGGAAAAGTAGCTTTCTCCTTGGTTAGCAAAACTTGAAGTTGATCATGAGACTTTTTGAGGCTAGCATGTACACTCTTCAAGACCTTGTGAGCTTTTTCAAGTGTATCAAACTCCTCCTTGATTCTAGCATGGTCAACCACAAGCTTTGCCTTCTCAGAATTGAGCACACGAGAGACAACTAAAGCATGATCAAGACCTTTCTTTAATTTAGCATGATCATCGTTGTGTGACTCCTCAAGAGCCAAACGAAGACCACACTCTTCCTCAAGAGCATTAGAGAGATCCGATATCTCATCGGCATAGTCTTGACTATGACCCTCCATTTTAGAGATGGTCTCCTCGTGAGCCTCGATCATGTCATTGGCTTCACCAAGTTGTTCCAAGATAGCAATGAAGTGCTTCTTGGGTTTACCTTTGAGTTTACTCATAAACAACTCAAATTCATTTTCTTCCTCCTCCGCCCCATCACTCTCACCAATGCAATCTGTCAACGAAGGATTAGAAGTGATGGTACAATTGATGTTGGGGGTTACCTTGTTGGTGGCCTTAGCCATGAGGCACTTGGCGGTGAAGTTCTCATTTGGTGAGTCGAAGAGGGATGATCGTGGAGTTGTTGCTATAGCAACGGTGGCCATGGTGACCACCTCGTCATCTTCTTCATCATTGTCATCCTCATCATATTCTTCTTGGGCCACCAATCCATTAGGAGGAGTCTTCTTGGTGAAGTTGTTCTTGTTGTAATAAGACTTGGCCTTATCCTTTCGGATAAGCTTGCCTTCATTGTCTTCTCTTTTCTCATATGGGCAATCTACAACAAAGTGGCTCACATTGCCACAATTGTTGGATGTCCTCACTCGCTGCTTGCCCTTGAAGCCACTTGAATTGTTCTTGTTGAAGTTGGGCCTTGAATTCTTCTTGTTGCCCCAAAATTGTCGTGATGCTAGAGCCATGTGCTCATGATAGGCATATTTGGTGTCTTCTGGGCAACACTCATCTTCATCCTCTTCTTCCACACAAGCCTTGGCCTTCAATGCAAGGTTGGGCTTCTTTGATCGTTGTGCTCGCAACACCGCATTGTCGGCGGTCTTGTCCAAGATCCTCATGGCAACGAACTCATCCAACACTTCACTTGAGGACAAAGTGTGGAAGTCCGGTCTTTGGCGGATGACCGAGGAGATGGCCTTATGGTAAGACATCATGGACTTGAGAAACTTGCGCTTGATCCAATTGTCATCCGTATCCTTGCTCCCATGATCTCGAAGTGAGACCGCAAGAGTGATTAATCTCTGATAAAGTTCACGAGGATCTTCATCTTCGATCATGGCAAAATCACCGGCTTCATCTTGCACAACTATATAGTTTGAGCGTTGAATGCTTGTGCTCCCCTTGTACAAGGAGCCAACATGCTCCCATGCTTCCTTGGCCACGGAGAAGGGTCGAAGATGTGCAATATCTTCGGGGGGGTAACTTCTTGAAGAATGCAAAAAACAGACTCGTTGAATTGATGATCCACAACTTCTCTTGGAGTTAAGTTGTAAGGATCATGCGGGTAGAAACCTTGCTCAATGATTCTCGAAATATTAGTAGAACAATGGTTTAAATGGCGTTTAAAATGAAACGTCAAAGTAGCAAAATCAACATTTTTCACAAACTTAGAAGGAGCACCAACCGAATTTAGATGCGGGGTGGGAACGGGTCCTCCATAATTGGTGGGAGGTGCGGAGTGAGTAAAGATGCCACTCCCATTCTTAGTCATCGGAACTTGCTCACTACTAGCTTCTCCCTTATCGGGAATAGCATCCGACATGTTGTTAGTGGGACGAACCACTTCCAACGGTGCGGCGGGTAATTTAAGACCCTCAAGAAATTTTTTGAACATGCCTTTGACCTCAATCATTAGTGAGTCTTTCAATGTGTCGAAAGCCACATTGAACTCCTCAAGAGAGACCGAGGGTCACCCATCGAACGTAGGCAAGGACAGATTTCCACCGGAGTGTCCCTCCGTCTCGACTACGTTGTCACCCATACTCTTTGGACGGTGAAGTCCTTGATACGTCTCCAACGTATCTATAATTTTTTATTGTTCCATGCTATTATTTATGATGTTTTGGATGTTTAATGGGCTTTGTTCTACAATTTTATATTATTTTTGGGACTAACCTATTAACCCAAAGGCCCAGTCCAGATTGCTGTTTTTTTTTCCTATTTCAGGGTTTTACAGAAAAGGAATATCAAACGGAGTCCAAACGGAATGAAACTTCGGGAGAGATATTTTCGGAGCAAAATACGCACGGGAGACTTGAGAACCACGGAGTAGGGCACACGTGGCGTCCACGAGGGTGGGGGCGCCCCCCTATAGGGCGCGCCCCCTGCCTCGTGGGCCCCACGTTTGCCCTCTGGTGCCCTCCTTCCTCCTATATATACCTACGTACCCCGAAACCATCAGAACAACACAGAAAACCCTAGTTCCACTGCCGCAACCTTCTGTTCACATGAGATCCCATCTTGGGGCCTGTTCTGGAGCTCCGCCGGAGGAGGGATCTACCACGGAGTGCTTCTACATCATCATCATCGCCTCACCATGAGTTGTGAGTAGTTTACCACAGACCTTCGGGTCCATAGCTAGTATCTAGATGGCTTCGTCACTCTCTTTGGATCTCAATACCAAGTTCTCCTCGGTCTTCGAGGAGATCTATTCGATGTAATCTCTTTTTGCGGTGTGTTTGTCGAGATCCGATGAATTGTGGGTTTATGATCAAGATTATCTATGAGAAATATTTGGTTCTTTTCTGAACTCTTTATGTATGATTATAATATCCTTGCAAGTCTCTTCGAATTATTGGTTTGGTTTGGCCTACTAGATCTATAGTTCTTGCAATGGGAGAAGTGCTTGGCTTTGGGTTCAATCTTGCGGTGTCCTTTCCCAGTGACAGTAGGGGCAACAAGGCACGTATTGTATTGTTGCCATCGAGGATAAAAAGATGAGATTTATATCATGTTATTTGAGTTTATCCCTCTACACCATGTCATCTTGCTTAAGGCGTTACTTTGTTCTTATGAACTTAATACTCTAGATGCATGTTGGATAGCGGACGACCTGTGGAGTAATAGTAGTAGATGCAGAATCGTTTCGGTCTACTTGTTTCGGACGTGATGCCTATATATAATGATCATGCCTAGATAGTCTCATAAGTATTCACTTTTCTATCAATTGCTCAACAGTAATTTGTTCACCCACCGTAGAATTATGCTATCATGAGAGAAGCCACTAGAGAAACCTATGGCCCTCGGGTCTATTCTCAACATATCAATCTACAATCTATTTTACTTTTCTGCTTTTACTTTATGTTCTTATATAAAAAAATACCAAAAATATCAAACTATCCTATCTATCATATCTCACTTTCGTAAGTGACCATAAAGGGATTGACAACCCCTTATCGCGTTGGCTGCGAAGTTCTTATTTGTTTGTGCAGGTGCGAGGGACTCGCGCATGGTCTTCTACTGGATTGATACCTTGGTTCTCAAAAACTGAGGGAAATACTTATACTACTGTGCTGCATCACCCTTTCCTCTTCGAGGGAATACAACGCAAGCTCGAGAAGTAGCAAGAAGAATTTCTGGCGCCATTGCCAGGGAGGCTTACACAAAAGTCATATACCAAGTACCTATCACAAACCCTTATCCTTCGCATTACATTTATTTGCCTCTCGTTTTCCTCTCCCCCACTTCACCCTTGCCGTTTTATTTGCCCTTATTTTTGCCGTGTGTTTACCGTTCGCTTGCTTCTTGTTTGCTTGTGTGTTGGATTGCTTGTTTGTCACTATGGCTCAGAACAATACCAAATTGTGTGACTTATCCAATACCAACAATAATGATTTTATTAGCACTCCGATTGCTCCTATTACCGATGCTGAATCTTGTGAGATCAATGCTGCTCTGTTGAATTTTGTCATGAATGATCAATTTTCCGGCCTTCCTAGTGAAGATGCCGCTACCCATCTAAACAACTTTGTTGATTTGTGTGATATGCAAAAGAAAAGGGATACGGATAACAATATTGTTAAATTGAAGTTATTTCCGTTTTCACTCAGAGATCGTGCTAAAACTTGGTTTTCCTCTTTGCCTAGAAATAGTATTGATTCGTGGAATAAGTGCAAAGATGCTTTTATCTCTAAGTATTTCCCTCCTGCTAAGATCATCTCTCTTAGAAACGATATTATGAACTTTAAGCAACTAGATCATGAGCATGTTGCACAAGCTTGGGAGAGCATGAAATTAATGATACGTAATTGCCCTACACATGGTTTGAACTTATGGATGATTATTCAAAACTTTTATGCTGGCTTGAATTTTGCTTCTAGAAATCTTCTAGATTCGACCGCAGGAGGAACTTTCATGGAAACTACCTTAGGAGAAGCTACCAAACTCCTAGATAATATTATGGTTAATTATCCCAATGGCACACTGAAAGATCTACTAGTAAAAAAGTGCATGCTATTGAAGAGATTAGTGTTTTGAGTGGAAAGATGGATGAAGTTATGAAATTATTTGCTGCTAAGAGTGCTTTGGATGTGAATTTTGTTGGTAGGAATAATTTTGGTAACAATGCTTATAGAGGAAACTTTAATCCTAGGACTTTTCCTAGTAATCCCTCTAATAATTATGGAAATTCCTACAATAACTCTTATGGAAAGATGCCTTCTGAATTTGAAACTAGTGTTAAGGAGTTTATGAATTCGCAAAAGAATTTCAACGCTTTGCTTGAAGAAAAATTGCTTAAGATTGATGAATTGGCTAGAAGTGTGGATATAATTACTCTTGATGTTGATTCTTTGAAACTTAGATCTATCCCACCTAAGCATGATATCAATGAGTCTCTCAAAGCCAAGAGAATTTCCATTGATGAATGCAAAGAAAGGACCGCTAGGATGCATGCTAAAAGAGAGAATTATATAAAAGCGTGTTCTTCTAGTTATCTTGAAAATAAAGATGAAGATCTGAAAGTTATTGATGTGTCTCCTATTAGATCCTTGTTTTCTAGTATGAATCTTGATAAATATGGGATTGGAGATGTGTCTACTTTAATTAAAAGGTGTCCCAATGATTCAGAGTTTTTAGATCTTGATGCTAAAATTGTTAAAAGTGGGAGTGAAGAGATTAAAACTTTGCATACTGATGAACCCACTACTTTAGATTTCAAGGGATTCAATTATGATAATTGCTCCTTTTTTTGCGGGGTATGATAATTGCTCTTTGATTGATTGTATTTCCTTGTTGCAATCCGTACTAAACTCTCCGCATGCTTATAGCCAAAATAAAGCTTTTACCAAACACATAGTTGATGCTTTGATGCAATCTTATGAAGAAAAACTTGAATTGGAAGTTTCTATCCCTAGAAAGCTTTATGATGAGTGGGAACCTACTGTTAAAATTAAAATTAAAGATCATGAATGCTTTGCTTTGTGTGATTTGGGTGAAGTGTTTCCACTATCCCAAAAACTTTGTGTGATTTGCTAGGGTTCCATGAGCTTGATGATTGTTCTTTAAATTTGCATCTTGCGGATTCCACTATTAAGAAACCTATGGGAAGGATTAATGATGTTCTTATTGTTGCCGATAGGAATTATGTGCCCGTAGATTTCATTGTTCTTGATATAGATTGCAATCCTTCATGTCCTACTATCCTTGGTAGACCTTTCCTTAGAACGATTGGTGCAATTATTGATATGAAGGAAGGAAATATTAGATTCCAGTTTCCGTTAAGGAAAGGCATGGAACACTTTCCTAGAAATAAAATCAAATTACCATATGAATCTATTATGAGACCCACTTATGGATTGCCTTCCAAAGATGGCAATACGTAGATCTATCCTTGTATCGTGCCTAGCTAGGGACGCAAAACGATAGCGCTTGTTGGGAGGCAACCCAATTTTATATTTTTTTTGCTTTGCTTCTGCCTAGGAATAAAAATTGCATCTAGCTTCTGTTTAGATGTGGTTTTGTGTTTTAATTAGTGTTTGTGCCAAGTAGAACCTTTGCGAAGACTCGTGTGGAGTTTATATGATCTTGATGTGAAAAACATAATCGATAGCGCTCGCTAGAATGGTCACCAGATTTTACTGGAGTGTGCTATTTAGTTGATTCTTTTTGTAGATGATTAATAGACAAATTCCTCACGTTTAACAATTTATTTCAATTTTTTGGAGTTACAGAAGTATGTAAAACTTACATATTACTAAAGACTGTTCTGTTTTTGACAAATTCTGTTTTTCGTGTGTTGTTTGCTTATTTTGATGAATATATGAGTAGTATTGATTTCGTGTGTTGTTTGCTTATTTTGATGAATCTATGAGTAGTATTGGGGAGTATGAATCATAGAGAAGTCGGAATACAGTAGGTTTAACACCAATATAAACAAATAATGAGTTCATTACAGTACCAGTAGTGGTTTGTTTTCTTATACTAACGGAGCTCACGAGATTTTTGGTTATGTTTTGTGTTGTGAAGTTTTCAAGTTTTGAGTATTACTTTGATGGACTATGAAACAAAGAGTGGCAATAGCCTAAGCTTGGGGATGCCCAAGGCACCCCAAGGTAAAATTCAAGGACAACCAAAAGCCTAAGCTTGGGGATGCCCCGGAAGGCATCCCCTCTTTCGTCTTCATCTAACGGTAACTATACTCGGAGCTATATTTTTATTCACCACATGATATGTGTTTTACTTGGAGCGACATGTACAATTTGAGTCTTTGCTTGTTAGTTTGCCACAATTATCCTTGCTGGACACACCCTTTTGAGAGAGATAAATATGGCCTAGGAATTGTTAGAACACTCTATGTGCTTCACTTATATCTTCTGAGTTGAATAGTTTTTGCTCTAGTGCTTCACTTATATCTTTTAAAGCACGATGGTGATTTTATTTTGTAGAAATTATTGATCTCTCATGCTTCACTTATATCCTTTTGAGAGTCTATTAGAACAACATGGTAATGTGCTTTGGCTAAAAAACTAGCCTTCACATGATATGCATCCAAGATCAATGTAGTAAAAACTTTCATACTAAGTGCATTGAATATGAAGAGAAGTTGGATGCTTGATAATTGTTTTGAGATATGTGGATAGTGATATTAGAGTCATGCTAGTTGAGTTATTATGAAATTGAGAAATACTTGTGTTAAAGTTAGTGATTCCCGTAGCATGCACGTATGGTGAACCGCTATGTGACGAAGTTAGAGCATGAAGTATTTGTAGAGTGTCATCCTTTGTGTGGTTAACTCCTACCAACCTCCCCCCTAGGAGCATGCGTTGATTGCTTTGTTTTGATGACTCGTAATTTTTTGCAATAAGTATATGAGTTCTTATGACTAATATTGAGTCCATGGATTATACGCACTCTCACCCTTCCACCATTGCTAGCCTCTCTTGTACCGCGCAACCTTCGCTGGTACCATACACCCACTATATAGCTTCCTCAAAACAGCCACCATATATCTTCCTCAAAACAGCCACCATACCTACCTATCATGGCATTTCCATAGCCATTCCGAGATATATTGCCATGCAACTTTCCACCGTTCCTTTCATATGACATGCTTCATATTGTCATATTGCCATGCATGATCATGTAGTTGACATCATATTTGTGGCAAAGCCACTATGCATAACTTTTCATACATGTCACACTTGATTCATTGCACATCCCGGTACATCGCCGGAGGCATTCATATAGAGTCATACTTTGTTCCAGTATCGAGTTGTAATATCGAGTTGTAAGTCAATAAAAGTGTGATGATCATCATTATTAGAGCATTGTCCCATGTGAGGAAAGGCCAAATAAAAAAAGGAGATGGCCCAAAGAAACATATAGAGAGTGGCTAAATAAAAAGAAAAGAAAAGAAAAGAGAAAAAACCCCTCCAAAAAATGAGAGAAAAGAGAGAAGGGACAATTGCTACTATCATTTTCCACACTTGTGCTTCAAAGTAGCACCATGTTCTTCATGATAGAGAGTCTCATGTTTAGTCACTTTCATATACTAGTGGGAATTTTCATTATAGAACTTGTCTTGTATATTGCAACGATGGGCTTCCTCAAATGCCCTAGGTCTTCATGAGCAAGCAAGTTGGATGCACACCAACTTAGTTTCTTTTGTTGAGCTTTCATACATTTTTAGCTCTAGTGCATCTGTTGCATGGCAATCCCTACTCACTCACATTGATATCTATTGATGGGCATCTCCATAGCCCGTTAATACGCCTAGTCGATGTGAGACTATCTCCCTCCTTTTTGTCTTCTCCACAACCACCTCTCTATTCCATCCATAGTGCTATGTCCATGGCTCACGCTCATGTATTGCGTGAAAGTTGAAAGGTTTGAAAGAATAGAGTATGAAAACAATTGCTTGGCTGAAACGGGGTTGTGCATGATATTAGTATTTTGTGTGATAACGAGGGAGCATAGCCAAACTATATCATTTTGTAGGGATAACTTTCTTTAGCCATAGTATTTTGAGAAGACATGATTGCTTTGTTAGTATGCTTGACGTATTATATTTCTTATGTCAATATAGACTTTTTGTCTTGAATCTTTAAGATCTGAACATTCATGCCACAATTAAGAGAATTACATTGAAAACTATGTTGGTTAGCATTCCACATCAAAAATTCTGTTTTTATCATTTACCTACTCGAGGACGAGCAGGAATTAAGCTTGGGGATGCTTGATACGTCTCCAACATATCTATAATTTTTTATTGTTTCATGCGATTATTTATGATGTTTTGGATGTTTAATGGGCTTTGTTATACACTTGTATATTATTTTTGGGACTAACCTATTAACCCAAAGGCCCAGTCCAGATTGCTGTTTTTTTTGCCTATTTCAGGGTTTTACAGAAAAGGAATATCAAACGGAGTCCAAACGGAATGAAACTTCGGAAGAGATATTTTTGGAGCAAAATACGCACGGGAGACTTGAGAACCACGGAGTAGGGCACACGTGGCGTCCACGAGGGTGGGCCCCCCCTATAAGGCGCCCCCCTGCCTCGTGGGCCCCATGTTTGGCCCCCCGGTGCCCTCCTTCCTCCTATATATACCTACGTACCCCGAAACCATGAGAACAACAGAGAAAACCCTAGTTCCACCATCGCAACCTTCTGTTCCCGTGAGATCCCATCTTGGGGCCTGTTCCGGAGCTCCGTCGGAGGAGGGATCTACCACGGAGTGCTTCTACATCATCATTATCGCCTCACCATGAGTTGTGAGTAGTTTACCACACACCATCGGGTCCATAGCTAGTATCTAGATGGCTTCTTCTCTCTCTTTGGATCTCAATACCAAGTTCTCCTCGATCTTCGAGGAGATCTATTCGATGTAATCTTTTTTTGCGGTGTGTTTGTCGAGATCCGATGAATTATGGGTTTATGATCAAGATTATCTATGAGAAATATTTGGTTCTTTTCTGAACTCTTTATGTATGATTATAATATCCTTGCAAGTCTCTTCGAATTATTGGTTTGGTTTGGCCTACTAGATCTATAGTTCTTGCAATGGGAGAAGTGCTTGGCTTTAGGTTCAATCTTGCGGTGTCCTTTCCCAGTGACAGTAGGGGCATCAAGGCACGTATTGTATTGTTACCATCGAGGATAAAAAGATGGAGTTTATATCATGTTATTTGAGTTTATCCCTATACATCATGTCATCTTGCTTAAGGCGTTACTCTGTTCTTATGAACTTAATACTCTAGATGCATGCTGGATAGCGGTTGATGTGTGGAGTAATAGTAGTAGATGCAGAATGTTTCGATCTACTTGTTTCAGACGTGATGCCTATATATAATGATCATGCCTAGATAGTCTCATAAGTATTCTCTTTTCTATCAATTGGTCGACATTAATTTGTTCACCCACCGTAGAATTATGCTATCATGAGAGAAGCCACTAGAGAAACCTATGGCCCCCGGGTCTATTCTCAACATATCAATCTACAATCTATCTTACTTTTCCGCTTTTACTTTCTGTTCTTACATCCAGAAATAACAAAAATATCAAACTATCCTATCTATTAGATCTCACTTTCGTAAGTGACCGTAAAGGGATTGATAACCCCTTATCGCGTTGGCTGCGAAGTTCTTATTTGTTTGTGCAGGTGCGAGGGACTCTTGCGTGGTCTCCTACTGGATTGATACCTTGGTGTTCAAACTCAGAGGGAAATACTTACGCTACTGTGCTACATCACCCTTTCCTTTTCGGGGAATACAACGCAAGCTCGAGAAGTAGCAGTCCTTAATAAAGAGACAAGGCTCTGATACTAATTGAAAGGATCGATATGGTTGACTAGAGGGGGGGGTGAATAGGCAACTACCAATTTTTAGCTTTTCTTGACCAAATTAAACTTAGCAACAAAATAGGTTGTCTAGATGTGCAACTACGTTGGCAACCTATATGATGCAACAAGTACAAGTACACAAGCAAGCACAAGGGACTAACACAATAAAGCTTGCACAAGTAAAGGTGAGAGATAACCAAGAGTGGAGTCGGTGAATACGAGGATGTGTTACTGAAGTTCCTTCCCTTTGAGGGGAAGTACGTCTCCGTTGGAGCGGTGTGGAGGCACAATGCTCCCCAAAAAGCCACTAGGGCCACCGTATTCTCCTCACGCCCTCACACAACGCGAGATGTCGTGATTCCACTATTGGTGCCCTTGAAGGCGGTGACCGAACATTTACAAATAAGGTTGGGGCTCTCTCCACAACTGAATTGGAGGCTCCTAACGAAACCACGGAGCTTCACCACAATGGAATATGGCTCCGAGGTGACCTCAACCGTCTAGGGTGCTCAAACACCCAAGAGTAACAAGATCCGCAAGGGATAAGTGGGGGAATCAAATTTCTCTTGGTGGAAGTGTAGATCTGGGCCTTCTCAACCAATCCCTAGAAAATCAACAAGTTTGATTGGCTAGGGAGAGAGATAGGGCGAAAATAAGCTTGAGGAGCAACAATGGAGTTTTGGGGAGAAGAGGTAAGTCTTCTTGGAGAAGAAGACCCCCTTATATAGTGGGGTGACATATCCAACCGTTATGCAGTTCGTAGCCCGCATCAGCGCGGTACTATCGCTGCCACAACGGTACTACCGTTGTGGCAAGCGGGCATAGGGCAACCAGGACAGAAGGAGGAGGAGTACACGCACTACTGCAGTACTACCGCCCTGAGGGTGGTACTACCGCTTATAGGCGGTACTACTGCTCCCTACAGCCGCTGGGAAGCAGAGGAGGGATGAGTTCAGAGCGGCAGTTGGGGCGGCAGTACAAGCGGTACTACAGCGCCCTACTGCCGTTCCTACTACCGCTCCCCTGCGTGGTCTTTGACGGAAACCCGACACGAAAAATCGAGACCACAGCAGGGGCGGTAGTACCAGCGGTACTAGGCAGCGGTACTGCCGCCCGGGCCGCGGTACTACCGCTTAGTACTCAACACCCCTTGTTTTGCACAACACAGATACTCCAAAGAAGCAGGAAGAAGATGAGGGTGCAAGGAAAGTGTGTACGTGATGATTCCGCCCATACTCTTTCGATACGGACCCCTCTTGATAGTACGGTTATCCCTAAGACTCAATTCCACCGAAAAGAAACGAAGGAAAATAATCCGTCTATAGTGAAGTCCTTGAGGGGTAACAATCGTATAGTGCCCTTATATTAGATAACTTGAAAAGCTTAATGCACACGATTAGTCCACAAATGCATTACCATCAATCACCAAAATCAACAAGGGAAAATTATGTCCTAACACACAGCCCGCCGAGTCGATCTCATCTAAACAACAATAAAAACATCGCTCAAGAAAAACTCGGCTTACACCTCAAAAAATAAATACGGCTCGAGCTGCTTGGTCCTAGCTGTCGGTCGCTCCTTGTGCAATTCTCTCGTTTATTGACTATATAGGTTGATAATGGTGTGGGACCGTGATGTCAGGAAACCAGGAGGAAGCAAAAAAATGTAGTTGTATATAATAAGGAGGAACTTGCGTACGTACGGCTATGGCCCTGATGGGTCCCTACTGTCATGCTCTCCAAGTAAAGTCATCTTCTGATTCCTCATGTGTGTTGACCATGTTGACAAGTGACAATGCTCGGCGCCACGGCGAGCGCCACAACTCAAAGGACGACGGAGGAGGCCTCGCCGGACACAAATTTTGAGGCTCACAAACTTGCAGAGCAGCTTTATCTCTAGATACTGGTGATGCCATGGAGTAAGAGCATCTCTAGCAGAACCCTCAAACCCCCAAACCCTTTGAAATAACCGCTTTTTTACAGGTTTCGTCCGAAAAACCACATAGACTAGAACCCTTGAACCCTTAAAACTGTAAAAAAATTTAGAGGTCCAACCCTCAAACGAGTTTTCAGCCTGTAGAAGTGAGGGTTGGGAGGAGAAACTCCTCCCAACCCGCACTCATTTCCGTTCTAGCGCGGGAACAACCTCCCGCTCGCCCCATGGAGATCCCCGCCGCCACCTCGCCTCCGCCGGCCGCCGCGCCGGCCGCCGCCCCCGCCCCGGCCGCCCCCGCCCCCGCCGCCGCGCCCGCCGCGCCCGCCCCCGCCCCCGCGCCCGCCCCCGCGCCGGCCCCCGCCCCCGCCCCCGCCCCCGCCCCCGGCCCCGCGCCCTCCCCGGCCCCGGCCCCCGCGCCTCCGCCGGCCACCCTCGGG
>LR738709.1:427361120-427377078 GCA_902687465.1 Secale cereale
GTGGCTATTGTTCTTATGTGATTATGTGTGGTTGATAGGAGACAATTGCCGGCATGAGGTACAAAGAGATGGCCGCTTCCAAGGGCAAGCCATTCCCATTTAAACATGCTTGGGCAATTCTTCAAACATTTGACAAGTGGAAGTTGAGGGATCAAGAGACCGCACCCAAGAGGTCGGCAATGCTTAGGATGGATGATAGTGAAGATGAGGATGGGGAGAGGAACTTGGGCAAGCCCGAGGGAACCAAGAAGGGCAAGGTAAGGGTGAAGATGGAAGAAGAGGCGTCAAGCCTAAGGGAGAAGATGGAGCAAATGATGAAGGCAAAAGAGGAATTGACAAAGAAGACATTGGAGACGAAGCTTCTTATCACCGAGAAGAAGAAAGAGGTCAAGCTTGCACAAGTGGAAGCAAAGCGTGAAGAAGCAAAGCGCAAGGCCGACTTGGAGGAGAGGATGATCAAGGTGAAAGAGGCAAAGGTATGGAAAGAACTCATGATGGAAGAGAAGGAGCACATGATGATGTCCAAAAAGGACATGGATCAAGAACAATTGCAATGGTGGAAGGACTACAAGGAGGACATCGCGGAGAGGAAGAGGATATTCCGTGGTGCGTCCTCTACTCTTCGAGGTGACACTCCGATGAGTTGTGGTGGCGATGGCGGTGTGGAAGACTCCACCACCGATGGAGGTGCTTGATGGACGTGGAAGTGGTCTAGGAAATGGCGCCAAGTGTAATTTTTTGGTGATGGTGCCTAGTAGATGGGGAAGATGATGATTGTGTGATGTAAAAACTATTAAACCATGCATCAATGATCTTTATTTCCGTGTTTGTTTGGAGGTTTATTGTGTTTTTCTAGTGAAAATTATGCAATGCCAAATGACAGGTTTACGGGTTGGGGTTGGGGCAAAGAGTAGAACCCTCAAACCCAACCCGTATAACCGAATATTCGGTTATACGGGTTGGGTTTGAGGGTTCTACTCTTTGCCCCTGTTTTTCAACCCGTAAAAGTGTCAAAATTGGGCAATTCTCAACCCTTAAAACTGGTTTTACATTTAAGGATTTGAGGGTTCTCCTAGAGATGCTCTAATGGCCCCAAATAGTTGTCCCTAAGTTTGGTTAGGCCATCCCCGAAATTTTGATTTCGTCCCGTTGAATAAAGGTTTGTGGGTTTGTCAAAAAAATAAAATAAAAGAGTAATGGCCCCAAACAGTTGGACTTTTGTTGAAAAAAAAAAACAAGACATGTGATTGGCCGGAGACGTTGATAGGAAGAATCAGTCAATCAAAGGCTGGAGCTCGCTCACCTTGTCCTTCCTCACAGCTCGATTGCATAGCTAGTCGCCCCTCGCCCGAGGATCACTTCGCCGATCCATTGGTAAAGTGTCCTCCCTGGAGGTATGTATGTACGCATGCATCAGTTATTTGTAAGCTTATTATAATCGTCTCAGGCGTATTTTTATTTGGGATGAAAATGGGGGACGAATTGAACCATGCCCGGCCCCTACCGCGCCATCATAATTTCATCCTTCAGTTTCTGTGCTATCCTCATATCGACTTTCCATGATGTTCCGGGGAGCCCCGCTTTGCTAGTGGATACATGCGGCTGCGCGGCCGGCGGTGGGCAGTGGAGTGGCGGCCGTAGATGATGCTGTTGGCTCGCTTGCGGGTGCGGCAGCCTCTGACTCGGGCGAGCTGAGAGCGCGCACAGTAGAACTGGATCTGGCGGCTCTGCGGCCGCAGTACCAGCTAGATTTAGCCTAGCTAGATCGGACGCACACGCTCGGTCGAGGCATCAACGGACGGCGTGGCTGGCGCCTGGCGGTTGCCACCGGGGGCAGGGCTGGATTTGCCGCCGTTTACTTTGCATGTTTTCAGAAGTTGATGAATAGCAGTACTACTACATAGCATATACAGTAGCTGCCTGATGACCTTGCTTTTGTTCTTAGCACGATTAGTTTGTTGCATGACTGGGTAGTAGCAGCTAGCCTCACAAATAGCATTAATTTCTCTTAATTCAGGGTTGTTGTACTCATTTCATTGTATGCTTGCAGTGATTGCAAATGGAACACGAAGCCAGCAGTAATAAACACGGCGCCCTGGAGAGGATGCTGCTCGATGAAAGCGCAGAGCCCACGGACCTGCCGTTATCACTTTTGGAGGACATCACAGATCGTTTCTCCCCTGATCAGCAAATTGGCAGCGGTGGATTCGCCGTGGTTTACAAGGTACCACGCCTTTAATCAGCTTCATTTCTCAAACTGCCTCTCAAAACTAATAATCGGCAAAATCTAAAAATTACACTACATAGATAGCATTTGTTGTGGAACATGACAGATATCAGCCGAGTTTGGAGTATGTTGTAGCAGTGTAATACTTTGCGCTATCTTTGCTTCATGAATTCAGCAGAACGCCGGCTTATAAAATTCTTGCAACATCTGCATAAAACTCCTTTTTTGGCATCAGTTCATAAAGCCCTGTTTTTCATGAAGCAGAACGCTTGTTCATAAAACTCTGACATATGCATTTTTTTTTCCTATGAGGAGGCGCCAAATTGGGATTTTGTGGGAGATAAGACTTTCATTTGTACTAAAGATTATCGCTACGATCTCGGCAACTTGTTAATTAACTCTTTTATTGATTAATGAAAATGGTAGTCTTTTGTCTTGTTAAAGGAAAACTCTTTTCTTTTTAATGAATTCGGCAAACTAAACTATATATGCACGCTACAATCACACCACGAGGCACACTCAAGCCGAGGATATTGACAATATGGTTCGCGACCACAGGGAATGATCGGAAAATGGACAGTTGCTGTAAAGAAGCTGTCCAATACAGTTGATATTACTGAGAGTAAATTCCACGGAGAGGTTAAATGCTTAATGAAGACCAAGCACAAGAACATAGTACGTTTTCTGGGGTATTGTGCTGACACACAAGGAAAAATGTCAGAATATGAGGGGAAGCTTGTCATGGCAGATGTACGAAACTGGTTACTCTGTTTTGAGTTTGTGCCCAAAGGGAGTCTTGATAAGCATATGTCTGGTAGAATCATAATCTATTTCTTCAATATTTATTTACTCTATTACATTTTCGACGTCAATCTAAACTAATTCATAAAATACAAAATCCGTCTCTTTCGTGTACAGATGCATCTTGCGGACTTGAATGGAGAGAGCGCTATCGAATAATCAGGGGAATATGTGAAGGCTTACATTACCTTCATGAGAAGCGCATTCTTCATTTAGACCTTAAGCCTGCCAATATCCTGCTTGACATTGGCATGGTACCCAAAATTGCTGATTTTGGTCTCTCGAGGTGTTTTGATGAAGGGCAAACCCGAGCTATTACCCAACATCTGTGTGGATCTCAGTAAGCCAGCATCTTGAAAGCTCTTTTTTTATGCGTGATTTCACGTTTTATTTGGGCATTCATTGATCGAAATTTATATAATCTTCCCTTAGGGGGTACTTGGCTCCAGAATTCTACAGTGGACAAATCGCATTTGCGTCAGATATATATAGTCTTGGTGTTATAATCATGGAGGTACTGACTGGAGCGAAGGGATATCTTGAAGAGGAGAATGTAAGAACAATTTAAGCATTTTTTTACTAAAGGAGATTTTCTCCCCCAATTTCATTAAAGAAACCAAAGTAGTTTTTACAGCCAAAACGCTCCTCCACTAACAGAACAAACCAGGTAGGCAATGGCACCTAAGCTACCAAACAGAAGCCAAAAAGGAACCTATGCTGCAAGCTGGAGACAAACAATGAGAAACTAGGCAAGGCAGAAAGACAGAGGAAGATAACACTCAGACTAAGGTTCTGAAGAACAACACTCAACAATTGTGTTGTACTATGGATAACAGGTGGAATTTAGTTGTGCATGGCAGTAAATCAATATGCGGAATCAAAATTCATCCTTCGTCAATTTATATGTTAAAAGGCTTATTGTTGCTCTTATGTTATATTACATAATTAAAGCTATGGTAAAAAATTCGAGAAGAAAATGAGGTTTATATATTTCTTGGATCAAAATACAGGTAGCAAACCTAGGAGTAAAGTCATGGTAATTTATTTCGGAAGTTATCTAGGATTGCTGCTAGCTATCATGTGTTGAGGTATTTGACCTATTTATATACAGATGCAATGTAATTAGGTATAGTTATGATGATTTAATGTTCTATCTTTCTTATGTGTTTACATACATTCTCAAAGATTTTTTGAGGAATCTTTGCCACAATTTTTTTTTTGAGGAATCCATTCTCAAAGATTACATATCATTCTTATTTATGTATAATAATGAAGATCTATCCGTTCAGGTCCATTTAAAAAAGGATCCACCACATTAACAACCATATGTTTTGCTTTTAGTGATGTTATTTTAAGCATATTTTTCTTTTTTTGGTTGACCGCCTTGTGCAAGTATGTAACACAGATAGATCAGGATACTCATGATTGCAATTTTGTAGGTAGTTGAAAGTTGGATGGATCGATTGGATCAGGCACCAGAAAGGCACACACAGTTAGAACAAGTAAGAGTATGCACTAAGATCGGGATAAAGTGCATGGACTTGGACCCAAAGAAAAGACCGGTTACACGGCACATAATTGATAGGCTTGATAAAACAGCAACTGCTGAATATTCAGGCCAAACTGGCATGAGCAGTTTACTAGTCCAGCTGCAGCCAAGTTTACTCAGGGAGCAGTCTGGGGAAATAATTGGAAAGTTTGCAGATGAGAGCCCAGAAACGGAAGATCACTGCCAGCAGGGTCAAGAAAATGCAGACCAGTGGTCATTACGGGAAGCACAAGATACAAGCATTTTCGGCTCTAAGTCACACACAAATTTCGTGAGGAATAGTGGCCCACATCTTCAGAATGTCAGGGGCCTAATGATATTCAAAAAGGTGGAAATGAAGAAAATCACAGAAAATAATTCAGTGTTTCTTGGTCCTGGAAGGTTTTGTGAAGTCTACAAAGGAACTCTTCCTGACAGTACCGTGGTGGCAGTTAAGACCTTTACTGCGTTAACCGATGATACAAAGCGGGAGTTTATGATGATGATAAACATACATAAAGAACTGATCCACAAGAACATCCTCAAGCTCTATGGTTGCTGTCTGGAGGCAGATGTCCCAACGTTGGTATTTGAATTTGCTGCTAATGGGAACCTCTGGGGCATTCTCCATCGCAGTAAACGAAAGCTTCCTTTGGACACGCGTCTCGGCATTGCAATTGGGTCTGCAGAAGGGTTAAGATACATGCACTCCTATGCAAATTACCCCATACAACATGGTGATGTCAGACCAATGAACATATTTCTCGATGACAATTTGATACCAAAAATTGGAAATTTTGCGTTTTCGAGGCTTCTTAGTTTACAAGAGGAGATAAGGCTCGAGACCTCTGAATCAAGTGATACATCGATGCTGGATGATATGGGTTACCTGGACCTAGAGTTCATGGGAAAGGGACGCGCAACACAAAAGAGTGACGTCTACAGCTTTGGAGCTATTCTCTTGGAACTCATTACCAGGAAGAGGAACGTATTTGATGAAAACTGCATCCTCACCATAGAGTACTGCAAACTTTATGAGAGAGAAAAGAGTGGCAAGGCAATGTTTGACAAGGAGATCGCAACTGAAGACGACGATATCTTCGCCCTGGAAGAAATTGGCAAGGTTGCGATGGAGTGCTTGAAAGAACACAGTAAGGAACGACCAGACATGACGGAGGTGATGGAACAACTTATGATGATCAGGAGGAACAGGAGACTCGTTAAGGCACGCAACAAGGCGATGACTACAAGCGTTCCATCGGCATAGCGGGTGACCATTTGTTCGACCAAATGAACTGAATTTACAAAAGTCAGGGCACCATGATGAAGGTCACAAATTTGCATCCCTACGTGGATTGTGTAGACGCCATCACAAATACAAAAGGACTCGAGATGTTATTTGTTCAGGAAAAATGTCTGCAACAATATGAGGCCTTTGACACTGTGCATTGTGCAACAGCACCTGCACATTCCCGAACAGATGATATCACACGTGCGGATACCCTGGGCACTCAGGCCTGTATTACGCACTGAATTCGCCGGCATCTGTCTTTGTGCCGAAAATATTCCACGCACATTTAACACGCGATTCCAAGGGGCAACGCCGCAAATCATGCGTGCATTCGTAGTGGAAGCGAAAGCTGTGGTGACAATCGTACCACTCGGATCTACCGTGACATTGATCCCCTCCTTTTCTCCACCCTTGAAGAAATCCCATGCTCGGAATAAGAATAATTGTTCATGCCTGGTTATCGAATAGAGGAGCGCGGCCAATATGCAAAATTTCAGGAATTTCAGAAATTCTTTCAGGTTTATCAAAATTCCCTTAATATTAACCAATCCTGTTTAAATTATTTTTTGTTGGAATTATATTTTATCTTGATCGAAATTTTGAGTTTAAAAACATTTCAGTACCCATCGAAATTATAACCTATTCTGCACGATAGCTCGATATGAATCTTGAATTCTAATGAAAAAAAGAAGAAGAAGAAGAGAGCAATAGTCTCCTCCGTGTCCACTTTCCGATATTGTGTGTGTTTTCTTGGTCAGCTCCACTACTTCACTAGTTTTTTTCTTTCGAAAAGAAGGTTGAAACCCAGGCTAGTCTAGCTAGCTAGGTAATTCACACGAATGATATGATGATGATGATCGAAGGCCATATGCCCATGGATACGCGGGCGACAAGTCATCACTGGGTTAAGTGAGTGGGAAATTGGCTGGGTTCCTCTTCCTCGAGATACTCCTCGACTAGACCAGAATATGCGGCCGTTCAGTCAATGGGAAAACACACAACTCATCAACTAACAAAGCTGGCTGAATTTTGGTTCGTGCTGGTTGGTCATGTCTGCCTGCCTGCCCTGGAAGCTAAGATCATGACGACACACACCACTCGACATGCAAATGGAATCCGGTATCTCGTCAACGGCACCTATTTGCATGAATAGGCATGCAAATCAAATGATACTCATCTTGAAACGCAAGCGAGGGCGGCGGGAAAAAGATGCGATGCAACTAGCGCAAGTGCGGTTGGAATCCATCAGATCAGGTATCCTTCCAGGATCCATCGCCATGATTGATCTGGAGAATGACTGCACTGCACTCGACTCGATCATATAACATGCGTGCATGCTTGCTTAGATATGCGTGCGTGCCAGCGCTAGTGCCAGCGCCAGTGAAATCGCATTAGGAGATGCAACACGGCGCCGGCCGGCCGGAGATGACGTCGACGTTGGTGGAGTTGGCATGGCGCTTTGCCGCCGCTCACGTCTTGGTGTTGCCTGCGGCCGTCGGCGGCGTCGCCTACCTCCTCCTCCGCGCTCTACGTGCTTCCCGGCTCCGGCAAGAAGGCAACAGCCCGCCGCCGGGGGGCATCGGCGGCTGGTGCCGCGGCGCGGTCGGGGCGGAGACGCTCTCCTTCCTGGCTGACAACAGCAGCGGCAGGGGCTTCTACCACTTCGTCCACGCGCGCGCGCTCCGGTACGGCGCCTGCTTCCGCACCGTGCTCTTCGGTCGCACCCACGTCTTCCTCCTCTCCTCCCGCGCGCGCGCCGCCGCCGCCAGCCTCCTGGCCGCCGACCCGCCCCACTTCGCCAAGCGCTACGTGCGCACCGTCGCCGACCTGCTCGGCGAGCACAGCCTCCTCTGCACCTCCCACGGGGCGCACCGCTGCATGCGCCGCGCCGTCGCGGGCCTCTTCGCCCCCGCGCGCACGGCCGCCTTCGCCGCCGCCTTCGACCGCCTGATCACCGCCCGGCTGCTGGCCGACGGCTGCAAGGGCCGGGCCGTCGTGCTGGACGCCGCGCTCGACGTCACCTTCAGGGCCATCTGCGAGATGCTCATCGGGCCACGGAATGACGCGCGCGAGCTGGAGCAGCTGCAGAGCGATGTCATGGACGTAACGCAAGCCATGCTCGCGCTGCCAATCAGGCTGCCTGGAACAAGGTTCTACAGAGGCCTACAGGTACCTTTTTTCTTTCTTCTTATACTCCCTCCGTTCCTAAATAGAGTATTTGTCTTTACAGAGATTTCAACAAGTGACTACATACAAAGCAAAATGAGTTAATCCACACTCTAAAATATGTTTACATACATCCGTATATTGTAACCATTTAAAATGTCTAGAACGACAAATATTTAGGAACGAAGGGAGTAATATTTTTACAGTTTTGCTTATTTCTTTTTTACTTTTTCCGCCACTTGAAACCATCACTGTCCGATCTAGATTGACTAGATACCAAGATTCGCGCAAGTATACATATTTTTAATTACTACATATTCACAAGAAGGGAATGATTTCTAGCTAGATTCTTGGTGTGGAATTGCTTTGGTGTCAGGCAAGGAAGAGGATCATGGATGTACTGAGGCAAGAAATATCCATGCGGCGAGAAAATGGCCTGAAACTAGATCGCCGTGACGACTTTCTGCAGACCCTTCTTCTCAAGAGCCATATGGATTCACCTGATGAAGCGCTCACGGATGAACAGATTCTGGACAACATTTTGACACTCATAATTGCAGGTATAGATATATGTCAGTCATAATTCAGTTTTTTTTTTTTTTGGAAAAGGAGGTTAAGACCCCCGGCCTCTGCATCAATCGATGCATACGGCCATCTTTATGGAGACTTAGTTAAAATTTCAATCCAGGTGCATGGGGTTAATCTTGTTTGTAACCGAGTGCAGGGCAAGTGACAACAGCAACAGCAATCACATGGATGGTCAAGTACCTGGGCGACAACACAGACCTCCAAGAGAAATTAAGAGTGAGTGAGGACTGAGGAGTCATTCCATCTCATCTAACCATCTTATCTATATATAGCCCATGTATGAAGAACAAGTTACTTCATTTCTTGATTGCAATTCTCTCTCCACATGTATGCAGTCAATTCAGCTGGATCTGGCATCCAAGCACCAAGGTGCACCTCTCACCCTACAACATCTGAACACCATGGACTACGCATACAAGACGGTCAAAGAATCCTTGAGGATGGCCACCATAGTTTCTTGGTTTCCAAGGGTGGCACTCAAGGACTGCCAGGTTGCAGGTAACTAAACCTCTCTGATCTATCCTTTCTCCTTGCTGGAAGCTACTATTAACAGAGACAAGTCACAACAGGGTTCCACATTAAGAAGGACTGGATCATAAATGTCGACGCGAGATCCATACACTATGATCCGGCCATCTATGACAATCCAACGGTGTTCGATCCTTCCAGGTTCAATGTATGTATTGTTGTAAGCATGCAGAAATTATTACTACATAACTTGCTCATTTTTCATACAGACAGATGATGGTGTTGTTATGGACAGGATGATATGAAGCCATACAGCTTCTTGGTATTTGGAGCAGGCAGCAGAACATGCCTGGGGATGAACCTTGCCAAGATTATGATGCTAATATTCCTTCATCGCCTTGTCACAAATTTCAGGTTTCAACTCTGAAGCCAAGTTTCTTAATTTGATGCAAACAGCCAGAGCTGGAGACTAAAATTAAAATTTCTGATGTTTTCAGATGGGAGATGGCAGACCACGATACAAGCCTTGAGAAATGGGCAATGTTTCCCAGGCTCAAGAATGGCTGCCCAATTCAGCTCACACCGATACGCAAGGACAAGATGCACTGATGAGTGATGACTGATGCACATCTAGTAAATCTGTCAGGATATGCATCCAATTATGAAGCTATGTGATTTTCCTTAGTTGTTACATACTCCAACAGATGAAACAAATTCTTAATTCCTTTTTTTCGATGAGCCAAGATCAAGCCTAGCTAGCTGATAGTTTCAAAATAAAGTCAAATAAAAGAAAGGGACAATGAAGTGCTGCTGGTCTCTGTGGTATTTTATTGACATGTATGCATGCAGTATGATAACTTCGTGCAAGCAGGGCAAACCCTCAGAAATTTCTTTCAGAGTTGAGATGAATTAAAACCAACAGATCATCAAAGTCTCAGCTAATTCAGATATGAGCTGAATCATCAATCAATCTGCATACAAGAAATGAAAACTGACCACAGCTGGAATCAATCCAGCATAGTTTCCCTCCCCTATTTTAAAAAGGGTCGATGAAGAATGTGTTCGGAATATGCCCAAGATGCTACCATGTTCAATGATTTATGTAATAATGTACTTGAACAACCATGGGCAAGTATGTGACTTGCTTATGAAACTCCATATTCATCTTTCTAATACTAAAAGAGTGAATATTCCAAATAAGTCCCTAGTCTGAACTCATATGACGATACAAAATAATTAACCAGCATACACATTTATTAATGATCATGTTTCAGAGGTCATTGAAATACAGATGTCTAACCAGTATGGGCACATCCGCACATGCTAGGGAACATGGGATTGTACCGACCCACCGTGAGACACTGCAGGTACATTGTATCTTAATTGTTACTCATAGGTCGTATACAATATGTATTTGTCTCCATATATTTCAAATTATCATGTGTATTTGAGTTGGGTAATGGCTTGCTTAGGGATTGCCAAATGCTACTCAATAATTGGGCAGCTTAAAAAGTTAGCCTAGTTAAGGATATTCCATGTCAGATGATCAAGAAAGGCCGAGCTTATTTCTACCAAAAAAAGGTCGAACTGATTCCTGAGTTGGTACACAATTTGCCCCATTTTCGATGATTACATCGGAGTTAATGCACCTTTTTTTATATACTTCCTACTGCGTTTGCCAGAGCTGTTTCTCAGGCAATACCATTTTTTCTCAAATTTCATTTAACTCCATCGGAGTTGGTACAGAACTTTTTTGGCATGTCCCCGAACAATATTTTGCTTGAGAAGTTGAGTCACTTATTTTGGGACGGAGGGAGTATTTTTAGGCGCTTAAACAGCTTTTTGATGGATGTCATTATCTAAATTTTCATCGATTCTGTGTATGTTTGCACATGTTTTGATTTCAGTTTTTTCCATTGAGACATCATTTTCTAGATTTCACAGATTCTGCCCTTCGATGTTTTTTCACTCATGAAGACTCTTCCACTTGGACACCTTCTATTTAGATATATCTTATTCAGAGGCAAATAAGTAGTTTTCTCAATGTAATACTATGCTTACAAAATACTCCCTCCGCCCCATAATATAAGAGTGTTATAATATAAGAGTGTTTTTGACACTAGTGTAGTGTCAAAAACGCTCTTATATTATGGGTCGGAGGGAGTAGCTGAGTAATAAGAGCAGTAAAGAAGATGCTAACTATGATGTGACTACAGATAGTTGGATCTACAGTTTGGCTTCAATTTCTTCCAGGGTGAGCCCTTTTGTTTCAGGCACAATGCAGAATATGAATGCGAGAGACGCCACCGCAATCACCCCGAAAGAAGCAAAGAGAACCCCAGTGCCAATCAAGTCCTACAGCACAATGCAGAAAAACAAAAAGATCACTAACTTGATAGTACTAACCTTAAGAAAGGATTAACTTGATAATACACTCCAAGGACCAAGGCAAAACTCAGAAGGAAAGTGCAGCAGGCTTGTACCTCTAGTGGGGAGAAAGCAAAAGTGACAAGCGCGTTGGAGGCGAAGTTCACAAGAACAGCAACACTCAATCCACGGCCACGCAGTTTCAGCGGGAAAACCTCCGAAATCATAAGCCAGCCAATCGGACCAAATGATAGCTGCAAAGTAACCACTTCTTATCAGATAGACAAAGAGCCAAATTTAACTCACAGGCAAAGTTTAACTGCTCAAAGTTTGGTGTAAATGCAAGCCAACTAGTATCTCAGAAATGCAAGGCCAACTATATTCCTCCCTAGAATCCTTTTGTATTATTTTTATGGCAAATAAGGGTAAGCGGACTCTGTAAGTACCTGGTAGCAGCCAACATACAGTAGAAGTGCTATGACAGCCACATAAGGAGCACCCGTAAACAAGGTATAGTATGAAGACAATAAGAATAGGGAGACAGCCTGCACATAAGAACCATCAACACGAAAGTGTGAATAAGTGTGGATACATCTCCATCAAAGTATCTGAAAAAAATTATCATGCTTCCTAGACCCCTTTTTTTTTTCTGACATTGGGGTATATTTGAAAGTTAACAATACCTTGTTCCACAAGGACACATAGTTATGCATGAAAAGATATTATTCAGTTATATGAATATATCATTTCATTACAAGGAATGACAGAAATCATTTGAATACTAACTTCAACTTGGTTATGTTTTTGCGGTTGGTCACATTCAAATAAGAAATCTACATGTTGAAGCCAGACTTACAATTCCACTAACACCACCAATTAGTAATGGTCTTCTGCCAAGTTTGTCAACCACAAGAACGGCAACTCCAGTCATAATCAGCTACAGAGATGAAACCACAGCATTAGTAATACTTTCTTGTTTTTTCAACACAAACACAGACATATGCAATTTAAAAGAAAATCGTACTAAATTTCTTTTGCATTTATCAGCATTGCATCAAATCTTAACAAGACATATATTGGGCTGAATTCAACTAAAAATAATATGGAATCACCTTGTGTATGTTGAATTTTTCTCAAGGCGTTCATAATTTGTATGAGTGAAACCTCTGAACCATCTTAAAGTAGGCAGATATCACTGCTGGTTATTATAAGTTTAAACTAAACTTGTGCAAAAATTGGCACCTACCTTCAGCAAGCCAAGAAGAATTGATACACGAGTGGCATCAGATGCTCCAGAGAATCCAGCACTCTGTGCAAATAATAATAGCTATCAACAACACAGCCAGAAAAGCAAAGAATTGATGGTGTTTGAAGGCAAGGACATGCGAATCTAACTAGCCCAGAGAGATTGACCCCCACACCTATACTGGAAATGGCAACATTAACACCAGATAATGGCATACTTGAGTTGAATAATTTCATATGCAGAAGTATTAGTACCTGAAAAATTGTCGCAGCATAATATAGCACACTTGGTTGACCAGTGACCTGGCAAATACATAGAGGAGAAGAATAAACACCACATAAAGATCAACCTGATATTATTTGGACTGAAAAGATCAACCTGATATCATGGAGAATGTACGAACAGAACTCTAGGACGGGTCAACAAAAAAGATTAAAGAGAGTACCTGCTGAAAGAACACCAAGCCACATCCAATTATCATTGCTTTGAGACACTTCCCTTGAAAAATCTCACTGAAGCCTGCTTTTTTCTCTTCACCAACATATGACAGTTCTTCCAGAATTAAATTAACCTGCTCCGAAACCAAATCAGGTGACGCTTGACCCCTCAATCGACATAAGCAACGTGTAGCATTTTCTTTTGTCTCCCGCAGATCTCCTTTTCCTTGTGTGGCACATAACAGAAGCCACCTAGGTGAACAAGGTAACCAGCACATTCCGATGCCCATAATGACACATATGGGAGCACTGGCGGCATACATGTAGCGCCAACCAGAAATCACTTCAACAAAGAGATTGCCTACTATATAACCAAGCTGCAGAAGGAAATGGAAATAAGTAAGCTGGAAGATAAGTGGGCGGAGAAGGGGAAAAGAAGTATCTACTATGAACTTACAAGCATCCCAAGAACAATAAAGAACTCCTTGAGAGAAATGAGCATGCCTCTAATCTGACTTGGAGCAGTCTCAGCAATATACATCGGAGCAGCGTGCATAGCCTAATGAAAGCGACTCACATAAGCCTCATATAGAAATGTATGTATGTGTCCATATCCAATTCAAGTATGACATCAAGTATTGTTACCAATCCAATTCCTATGCCATATAAAAAGCGACCAACCACCATGATAAGGAAATTAGGAGCCACTGCTGTGAGAAGAGCTCCAATCAAATACATGATAGAAGAAACAACAAGCTCTCTGCGCCTTCCTGTGGTAAGCAATTAGGCACAAATCGTATCAGAACAACAGAGAGATTGCACAGCATGGCATGGAGGAGAACACGAGGGCGGCAGAACAGGCGTACCTAGAAAATCCGCAATGGTGAACGCCGTGGCGGATCCGATCAAAGCACCATAGAGTGAACCACTGACCTGCATCGCAAACAATGGAACGATAAAATGAGTCCAGACGTGGTGATGAGATAATTGCAGAAGATTGGTCTGATGTTAGAGTAGAGCATTACCACGAGGCCAGTTTGCACGGATGACAGATCGTACCATGCTGTACCACTGGATGTGGGGGACTGCAAGCGATGCACAGAACATAATTATGACCAACTGTAAACCGTTGTGGTGTTGGAGAGAGTGGTGAAGAAGTGGTACCTTGAGCGATATGGTGGCACCAGATGTTGCCCCGATGTCATAGCCATAGAGAAGGCCACCCAGAGCTGGGAAGAAGAAGCTGCCAACAGTACAACGAAGCACTCAGATAAGCTATATGATTTGTACTCTGTACTACAAACTCTAAGTCTTTTGATTGCAGAGTAAGCTGATGGTTTTGCAGTGTTGAATAAATGAAAAGCATGGGCTTAATTCGGGTGCTCCCACCCAAGGAGACCCCAGACGAATGAAGCAGCAGCAGCATGGGTGGTGGCAGTATAGCAGTAAGTTAAAAAAAAAACTGAATCTAGCAATGAACGATCAGTTAAGCGAGCGGAAGAGAGGAGGAGAGGGGGAGCGGCGTACGGGAGGATTGCGGCGGAGACGGAGTAGGCCTCGCAGGCGGCGGGCAGCAAGGGCCTGGCGGCGTCGCGGTCGTCGGGCGCTGGGGAGGAGACGTGGATCTCCACATCCCTCTCGTCCTGCACCAGAAATTCGAACCGGCCGAGCCGATGAAATCGATCAGCCGACAAAAGGTACTGGCGGGCGACGTGCCAGGGGCAGGCAGGGGAGCAGCTACAAATGGAAATTGGCGGGGTGAGAAGAAGAGCAGTAGTAGCAACGAACCTTGGACGCCATTAATGTCGATCCTCTCCTGCGCTGTTCTGTTCCGTGCTAGAAGTAGTTGGTACTACTAGTGCGCTGTGCTGAAGAAAGACCCGGAGAGGAAGGGAGGAAGAGGGTTTGGTACCAAACCAACCGATCGGCCAGCACGAGGAAGGCGAGGTTGTGTTCCGTACACGAGGACTTAACCATAACCAAGTGGGAGGCATTGGCCCCTGGAGGAGTCACGTCGTCGTCCACGCCCCGCTCTTTCTCCACCCTTCCACGACTCTCTCTCTCTGTTTTATTGATTTTATTATCTCCACAGTTTTTTTTAAACCCAGGTTTATATCTCAATTTGTTTGTTGTGAGAAGTCATCGCCTTCACTAACAATAATGCACGCGACCGGCTGCATGTTACTTGTCGAGGTTATTCTTTTCTTGTGCAGCGGGGCAAACAATAGGTGTTGCATCTTATCCGGATATTCGTTTTGGAGCCCGGGCTCGGATGATCTTGAAATCATCACCACTCGATGGCACATGTATTGTGGGTAAATATAGTTTGCTTGTGTTGGTTTTGCTCCATTTAGTGCCGAAGTGTCTCGTTTGTAATATTATACGTGTATGGGAAACATCTAGCAACATAAATAATTGATGAACTTCAAACAAAATAAATTACTCCCTCCGTTCGTTTTTATAAGGCGTTTAAGACAGCTAGTTTTGAACTGTTTAGAACACTGTCTGAACATGCTTAAACGTCTTACATAAGTGAACAGAGGTAGTAGATGATGGTAACACTTGATTCTGTACAGGAGGACAGGGAAATGGAAATCTCATCAAACTTACACATGAATCCTTATTTATACCACATGATGCAAGAAACGAACTTTTTTTTTTACATAAATCAGGCATTACTAAAAGTTGTGAAACAGTATTCAAATCAAAACGCAGTAGCACCTAAAGCAGAATAGCATGTAAAGGGCAAGGATCATACAATTAACCCTGGTGGCTCGTATTTGATTTTGTAGAACATGAAAATTGTACCATGTTATACATCTTCATAAGTTTCCCCATA
>LR738709.1:427377185-427442223 GCA_902687465.1 Secale cereale
CACATGGAGAACCAAATGGCAAACCCAAACACAATTGGAAACAATTTGTAACAACATGCTTCGAATCAGATGCGAATACAACCGGTGCCCTACAGCAACGACACACGAACCATACGACCGTACCCACTCATTTCCAGCGCCTATTCATCTGACCAGTGGACCCATGGCAATGGCGACAACCTGAACGCTCACAGCTAGCTAGGGAGCTTGGAGTTTTAAGGGATGTTAGGTACGGAATCAAATTTAAGAATTTTTTGATACTGACAGAAGACCAGGCATATCATAGTCATATACATTGATGCGGGTTATGTGTAGTGGAATACTGTCATTCAGAAAGAGAATAGTATCCTGAGAAACAATCCTCTTGTGTGCAAAACAGGCGTAGAAATGAATTAATTTATGAAACTCGAGGTGCTGTAAAAATTAATAACATGGTGAAACTGTGCCGGAATGGCCTACTAATCGGCTGTCATATTATCCATGCTCTATGACACCATTTTACAGATTTAATAGTCTATAAGCAACGAACCTAGCAATGATTCAATATACGCAATTGAACACAAGTCTATAGGTTTATTAGGATCTAGGAAGCGAGAGGAGCATGTGAATCCTTCAAGAAAAACGGAAGCTAGCATAGAAGCATTACCCCCGGAGGCTAAATTTCGTGTTCTGACCCTTTTGTGGTACAAAATCAAGATCTGACCCCGGTTTCAAAAAAAATGTCATCTGACCTATTTACTATCGTCAAAGGGCTCGGCGGTAGGGTCACGCAGGCTACCGCCAGGGCTTATGGCGGTGGCATGGACAGCCCACTGCCGTTACCTAACGGCCAGCGCAACACCATACCGCCGCATGCCCTGGCGGTAGGTTGACTTAACTGTGACGCCCCCGATTTGTCCGTACACTAATCATGCACGCAAATGTGTACGACCAAGATCAGGGACTCACTGGAAGATATCACAACACAACTCTAGACACAAATTAAAATAATACAAGCTTTATATTACAATCCAGGGGCCTCGAGGGCTCGAATACATAAGCTCGACTACACAAGAGTCAGCGGAAGCAATAACATCTGAGCACAGACATAAGTTAAACAAGTTTGCCTTAAGAAGGCGAGCACAAAAGTAACAATGATCGAAAAGGCAAGGCCTCCTGCCTGGGACCTCCTAACTACTCCTCGAAGCCGAACTTCACGTAGAAACATCCTCGGGATCCTCTGGGTCCTGGACTCCACCATCTGTTTGCGTCATCCGAGAAGAAGGAACAGAAGGGGGGAAATGGGGGAGCAAAGCAACCGTGAGTACTCATGCAAAGTACTCGCAAGCAAGGATCTATACTACATATGCAATGATATCTGTGTAAGGGGGGTAATATCTGTGAACTGAACTGCAGAATGCCAGAATAAAAGGGGGATAGCTAATCCAAACGAAGACTACGCTTCTAGCAACCTCCATCTTGCAGCACTAGAAGAGAGTAGCTGGAAAGTAACAAGAGTCAAAGCTTCTGGTAGCCTCCGTCTTGCAGCAGTAGAATAGAATAGATGGTAAGTTCACCAAGTAACATCGAATATCATAATCCTACTCGGCGATCCTCCCGCACATCACCCTGTGAGAGAGCAACCACCGAGTTATATCTGAAACTTGTCTGGGTGTGTTTTATTAAGTATCCAGTTCTAGTTGTCATGAGGTCAGAGTACAACTCTGGGTCATCCTTTTACCGAGGGACACGGCTATTCGAATAGATTAATTTCCCTGCAGGGGTGCACCACATAACCCAGCACGCTCGATCCCATTTGGCCGGACACACTTTCCGGGGTAATGTCCGGCCTCGGAAGATCAACACGTCGCAGCCCTACCTAAGCACAACAGAGAGGTCGGCACGCCGGTCTAAGTCCTAGGCGCGCAGGGGTCCGGGCCCATCGCCCAACGCATACCTGCACGTTGCGTACGCGGCCGGTGAGCAGACCTAGCAACCTCCATTACTAAGGAAGTTACGTTACGCGGTCCAACCCGGCGCGCGCCGCTTAGTCGCTGACGTCAAGAAGGCTTCGGCTGATACCACGACGTCGAGTGCCCATAACTATTCCCACGTAGCTGGTTAATGCGTATAGGCCAGCGGCCAGACTCAGATCAAATATCCAAACTCGTTAAGCGTGTTATTATGAAATCACCACGAACAACGACCAGGGCCAGGCCACCTCTCCACTGAGTGTCACAACCTGCCCCGTCGCTCCGCCACCAAGATCCACTCGGGGGGCCGTCGGGAACTCAGGCCCACCACTACCTGGATGGAGCCACCTGTCCTTTCAGCCTCCATATCGGAATCACTTGCGGTTACTCAATGAGCCGACCCGACTTTAGTCACATCATGTGTCATGTAATGTATGTATAAAGTATATACCCGTGATCACCACCCGAGGTGATCACGGCCCGATAGTATAGCATGGCAGACGGACAAGGATGTCGGGCCACTGATGGAATACTAGCATCCTATACTAAGTATTAGGATAACATGTAAAGGTATCAACAGTGGTAGCAACAATGACAGGCTATGCATCAGAATAGGAGTTATCGAATCAACAACAGTATCAAACCTAATGCAAGAATAAGAGAGGAGAATGGGCGATATCCGGTGATCAGGGGGGCTTGCCTGGTTGCTCTGGCAAGAAGGAGGGTCGTCGTCGACGCAGCCGATCACAGTGGCACCGTCAACGGTCTCAGTCCCGGTGTCTATCGGAGAGAAGAGGGGGGAGAAACAATAAATATAAAGAAAACATCACACCACAAAGCATAACATGGCAAAACGCGGTGCTACGTGTGTCCTAACGCAGTGCTCGGTGATACAGGCGAAGAGGAATAACATCCGGGAAAGTATTCCCGGTGTTAGGCATTTTCGGTTAGATGGAACAGAGGGGATTGTTCCATGTTCGATATGATAGAGGTGTGTGGCGGACGAATGGACCGCGTATTTGGATTCGGCTCGACGTTCTGAGCAACTTTCATGTAAAAAGTTTTTCCATCCGAGGTACGGTTTATTTTATATTAATTTTAAAAGATTTAATCATTTTTAGAATTTATTTAATTATTTTAAATCAACATTATCCAGAATAGTGCATGCTGATGTCAGCATGACGTCAGCAGTCAACAGGGGGTTAACTGGGTCAAACTGACGTGTGGGGTCCACATGTCAAACTCTGTTTAGTTTAATTAGTATTTAGCTAATCTAATTACTGTTTAATTAAACTAACTAGTTAATTAGATTAATTAAACATGATTAATTATCTTAATTAATTCACTAATTAATTGATTAATTAACTATATTTTAATTATTTTAATTATAATTTGTATTATATTATTATATATATATATATTTTCTAAAACGTTATGGGGCCTGGGCCCCATGTGTCATTGGCCCTAGGGGCCATAGCGGGTCGGGCGCTGGCGAAACGGGGCGGAGCGGCGCGCCCGCCCAGGAGGGGACGAGGCCCCGACCGGTGGCGGCCTCAGGGCGGGTGGCCGCCGGCGGCAGGGGAGCCGCTGGTCGGTGCGGCGGCGAGGCGAGCGAAAGGGGGGGGGGCAGGGCGGACCCGCCCAGGCTCGAGGACACGCCCGAGGCGCGGCTGCGGCCAAGGCGCGCCTCTGGCGAGCTTGGCACGGCGGCGCAGTGCTGGGGCCTGTGATGGCCAGAGGCGGGAGGGGTCGCGATGGGGCGCTGGAGTTGGCCGCCGGGGTGTGGCGGGGCGCCGGAGTTGGCCGCCGGGTGTAAGGGCATCTCTTGCCTAAGGTTTTGGTGATGATGACAATCCTTGTGTGGACTAATCGTGCGTCAATATTACTCAGGTTTATAACATGTGGCGCAAGACGGTTAGGCCTTCCCTCTTTAAGGAAAAGATCGAAGATGGATGTTCCGATGCCTTTTTGTTTCTTTTGGTCATAGGAAATCCGTACTATTAAGAGGGAACCCACATCGGAAGGTAATGGGTGAATCAAGTCACGTACACAGATACTTTGCACCCACTATATTGCCTCCGTTCGTGGAGAGAGAGGTCCCCTTTCTATTCCTCCTTATGTGTAGACTCATCTACTGCGGTAGTACCGCCGTGGTAGGCGGTTGTACCGGTGGCCGGTAGTTCCGGTCGAACCACCGCCCCAAGTACCGCTCAGGGGTGATACCTTCTGTACTAGGTGCGGTGGTAGACCGGTGGTGGCCCGGAAGTACCGGTGTTCTTCTCGCAAAACCAGTACTACCGGTGTTCCGAGCGGTAGTACCGCTCTGACTGCCATCACACAGTAACTATCTGCCTGGCGGTAGTTCCGGCCCAACCACCGTCCCAACTACCGCCCTTGCTTGAAACCTTCTGGTTTCTAAGCGGTAGTTGACCGGAGGTGGGGCGGTAGTTCCGGTTTTCTCCGGAAGACCGGTACTACCGGGTGAGCCACCGTAAGTACCGCCTTGGTGTCATGGGCGCTGGTTCCCTCACTCACCGGTACTACGGGTTGGGTAAGCGGAAGTACCGGTCCTATGTAATTCTGCACATAACGGTTGGATTGGTGGAGACCCTATTTAAGGAGGCCCTTCTCCCACCTCCTTCTTATCTCTTGCCTCTCTCTCTCCACCATTAATGCCATTGAAGCTTTCTTGCTCGATCTCTCTCCCTAGCCAACCAAACTTGTTGATTTGCTAGGGATTGAAGGAGGAGACCTAGATCTACACTTCCACCAAAGGAAACTTGATTCCCCCATACTTTCTTGTGTGGATTTTGTTACTCTTGGGTGTTTGAGCACCTTAGACATAAGAGGTCACTTCGGAGCCACAATCCATTGTGGTGAAGCTCCGGGGTTTCGTTGGGAGCCTCCAATTAAGTTGTGGAGAGAGCCCCAACCTTGTTTGTAAAGGTCCGGTTGCCGCCTTCAAGGGCACCACTAGTGGATTCACGGCACCTTGCATTGTGTGAGGGCGTGAGGAGAATACGGTGGCCCTAGTGGCTTCTTGGGGAGCATTGTGCCTCCACACCGCTCCAACGGAGACGTACTTCCCCTCAAAGGGAAGGAACTTCGATATCACATCCTCGTCTTCACCGTCTCCACTTGTGGTTATTTCTTACCTTTACTTGTGCAAGCATTACTTGTTTAACTCCTATAGCTTGCTTGTGAAGTTGTTATCTTTACTTTCTATTAGTTGTCATCTTAGTAGCATATCTAGACAACTTACTTTGATGCTTAATTTAAAGTGGTAAATAAAAGCTAAAAATTGTTAGTTGCCTATTCACCCCCCCCCCCTCTAGTCAACCATATCGATCCTTTCAATTGGTATCAGAGCCTCGTCTCTTTTTAAGGACTTTACCGTCCAAAGAGTATGGGTGACAACGTAGTCGAGACGGAGGATCATTCCGGTGAAACTCCGTCCTTGCCTACGTCAGATGGGGGAGCCTCGGTCTCTCGTGAGGAGTTCAATGTGGCTTTGACCACATTGAAAGAGTCACTAGCGAGCGAGGTCAAAGGCATGTTTAAAGATTTGCTTGAGGGGCTTAAATTATCCACCGCGCCATTGGAAGTGGTTCGTCCCGCTACCAACGTGTCGGACGCTAGTAGTGAAAAGCCCCTGTTACTAAGAATGGGAGTGGGATCTTTGCCCACTCCGCTCAACCTACTCACTATGGAGGACCCGTTCCTACACCGCATTTAAATTCCGTTGGGCCTCCCCCCAAGTTTATAAAAAATTCTGATTTTGCTACTTGGGTATTTCGTTTCAAACGTCATATAAATCATTGTTCTACTAATCTTTGGAGAATCATTGAGCAAGGTTTTTATCCGCGTGATCCCGACAACATGACTCCAAGAGAAACTGAGGATCATCAATTCAACGAGTCCGCTCTGTGCATTCTTCAAGATGCTATTCCTCCAGAAGACATTGCACATCTTCGACCCTTTACTGTGGCCAAGGAAGCTTGGGAGGATGTTGGCACTATGTACAAGGGAAGCACTAGCATTCAACGCTCTAGCTACGAAGTTGTGCAAGATGAAGCCGATGAGTTTGCTATGATTGAAGAAGAAGATCCTCGTGAACTTTATCGGAGATTAACTACCCTTGCGGTCTCTCTTCGAGATCATGGCAGTAAGGACACGGATGACAATTGGATCAAGCGCAAGTTCCTCAAGGCCATGATGCCCTATCATAAGGCCATGTCCTCTGTCATTCGTCAGAGACCGGACTTCCACCACTTATCTTCTAATGAAGTGTTGGATGAGTTCGTTGCCATGAGGATCTTGGACATGACCGCCGACAATGCGGTCTTAAGAGCTCAACGATCGAAGAAGCCCAACCTTGCCCTGAAAGCCAAGGCTTGTGTGGATGAAGAGGAGGTGGATGATGATGATGAGTGTAGCCCCGTGGACACCAAATATGCCTATCATGAGCACATGGCTCTTGCTTCAAGGCAATTTTGGGGCAACAAGAAGAACACAAGGCCCAACTTCAACAGGAACAACTCTAGTGGGAACAAGGGCAAGCAACGAGTGAGGACATGCTTCAACTGTGGAAATGTAAGCCACTTCGTTGTGGATTGCCCATATGAGAAAAGAGAAGACTTTGGAGGCAAGCTTATCCGGAAGGACAAGTCAAAGTCCTATCCCAACAAGAACAACTTCAACAAGAAGACTCCTCCGAAAGGGTTGGTGGCCCAAGAAGAATATGTTGAGGATGATGATAATGATGAAGATGATTAGATGGTCACCATGGCCACAATTGCTATTGCTACTACTCCGCACTCATCTCTCTTCGACTTGCCAAATGAGAACATCACCGCCAAGTGTCTCATGGCCAAGGCCACCAACAAGGTAACCCCAAACATCAATACTACCATCACTTCTAATCCTTCATTGATGAATTGTATTGATGAAAGTGAGGAAACTAAGGAGGGAGAGAATGAATTTGAGTTGTTCATGAAAAATCTCAAGGCCAAACCCAAGAAGCATTTTGTTGCTCTCTTGGAACAACTCAGTGAGGCCAATGACATGATCGAGGCTCACGAGGAAACCATTACTAAAATGGAAGGACATAGTCGAGACTATGCCAATGAGATATCGGATCTCTCTAACGCCCTAGAGGAAGAGTGTGGTCTTCGTTTGGCTCTTGAGGAGTCACACAACGATGATCATGCTAAATTAAAGAAAGATCTTGATCATGCTTTAGTTGTCTCTCGTGTGCTTAATTCCGAGAAGGCAAAACTTGAGGTTGACCATGCTAAACTCAAAGAAGAGTTTTTCATACTTGACAAGACTCACAAGGCCTTGAAAGGTATGCATGCTACTCTCAAGGAGTCTCATGATCAACTCCAAGTTTCGCTAACCAAGGAAAAGGCTATCTTTCCTCGCATGGTATTAATTGATAATGCAAATGCTACTAACCCATGTTGCGAGCATGTGCATCTTGTTGAAGAAAATGCCGAGTTGAAGAAGCAACTTGAGAAAGGCCTTGTGACATGTATACAAGGTGAGAAGAACCTCAACAACCTTTTGAGCAATCAAAAGGAGGTTGTGGCAAAGGAAGGAATTGGGTTTGTTCCTAAGCCCAAGAAGAAGAAGAATGACAAGACCAAGCAACCACCCCCTCTCCGACAAACTTTTGTGAAAGAAGGAGAGGGCACATCAAAGAAGAAGAAAATGGTGAAAAGTGGTGGTGTCAAGAAAAACTCCACCATACCATCAAACATGGCCGGCGACTTTAATCCTTCATATGTTTTATGTCGTGCTAGTGATGGTCATGTATTTGCTAAATTTGTTGGTTCTTCTTATGAGTACATTGAATGGTCCATTTGGGTTCCTAAGACCCTTGTTACTAACCTCAAAGGACCCATTACCAAATGGGTACCTAAATCCAAGCATTGATCTCTTGTAGGCGTTTGCTTCCGGTGGGGGATCATGGTTGCTCGATAGAGGAGCCACAAATCATATGACCGGAAGCAAAGACTTGGTGGTGGACGTGCATCTAGGTTCATCTATGGCCACCAATGCCGAATGGGGTGATGCTTCATCTTCTAAGGTATTGGGGCTCGGCAAGGTTGTTGTCTCTCATGATCTCACGATCGAGAAAGTCATGCTTGTTGAGTCTCTTGCATACAATCTACTTTATGTTCGCCAACTTGCACTCATGGGCTTTGCTACATTCTTTGATATTGATATCGTGGCCCTCTTGTGGAGCAAGACTCTTAAAGTAGCCTATGTTGGGCATGTCGAGAACAGTCTTCATGTGGTAAACTTCTCGAAGCAACCCACTAAGGTCGCGACATGCTTAATGGCTAAGGTTGATGTGGGATGGCTTTGGCATCGCCGTTTGGCCCATGTCAATATGAGATCTTTGCAAAGTCTTCTCAAGGGGGACCATGTCCGTGGACTAACAAATGTTAGCTTTGCCAAAGATCGTGCTTGCAGGGCTTGCATTGAAGGAAAGTTACATGAGACGGCTCACCCTCCCACGACTATCATTTATTCAAAGAGACCCCTAGAGCTCCTTCACATGGACCTCTTTGGGCCTCCATCTTTTGATAGTCTTGGGGGTAGAAAGTACTGCTTGGTGATTGTGGATGATTACTCAAGATACACCTGGGTATACTTCTTCAAGAAGAAGAGTGAGACCCAACAAACCGTCATCAACTTTGCAAATGAAGCTCAACGACAACATGAAGCAAAGATTTTGATGATCAGAAGTGACAATGGCACCAAGTTCAAGAACTACACCTTGGATGAGTTTCTCAGTGATGAGGGGATCAAACATCAATATGCAGCTCCCTATACCCCTCAACAAAACGGTGTAGCGGAGAGAAAGAACCGAACTCTGATGGATGCAGCGAGAACCATGATGGCAGAATTCAAATCTCCATACAACTTTTGGGCCGAAGCCATCAACACCGCTTGCCATGCATCAAATCGGCTCTACCTCCGCAAAGGCTTGAACAAAACTCCATATGAGATACTTATCGGTAACAAGCCCAATCTCAAGTACTTCCGGGTATTCGGGTGTAAGTGTTTCATTCTCAAGAAAGGTGTTCGCTTGTGTAAATTTGAATCTAGAGCTCACGAGGGCATATTTGTTGGTTATGCTACAAACTCTCATGCTTACCGTGTCCTCAACAAGTCCAATGGACTCATTGAGGAGACGAGCAACGTAGAGTTTGATGAAAATAACGGCTCCCAAGTGGAGCAAAGTGGTACTTGCGATGTAGGTGATGAAATTCCTCCTCAAGCCATAAGAAGAATGGGTGTTGGATATATCCTACCCATTGAGGAACCCCTTGTGGCCGAAGGAGAAGGACAATGTTCCGCTCAAGTGGAACCATCACCAACCCAAGACCCACATGCTTCCGAAGAACAAAGTGAAGGCCCTCAATCTGACGAACAAGGGCAAGTGCAAGATCAATCACAAGATGGTGGAGAGCCACCAAATGATGCACAAGGCCAAGTTCTGTCCTCCGAGCAAGATCAAGGTCAAGAGGAAGCTCAAGATCAAGATCCAGCTCCTGACGACGCTCAAGATGATCAACTCAATACTCCTCAGTTATCTCTTGAAGAGCAATTAGAGCGTCGTGCTGCAAAAGTTGCCTCCAAGCTTGCTTCCAGAGAACATCACATGGAGAACATTCTAGGAAGCATCAAAAGGGGGGTAAGCACTCGTGGACAATTAGCAAACTATTGTGCTTATCAAGCTTTTGTCTCCTGTGTTGAACCTCAAAAGGTTTATGAGGCGCTCGAAGACCCTGATTGGCTCAATGCCATGCATGAAGAACTCCATAACTTCGAGCGCAACAAGATGTGGCGTCTGGTGCCAAGGCCAAAGGAGAACCATAATGTCATTGGAACCAAGTGGATCTTTAAGAACAAGCAAGATGCTCATGGCATTGTCATCCGCAACAAGGCGCGTCTGGTGGCTCAAGGCTACTCCCAAGTCGAGGGTATCGACTACGGTGAAACCTTTGCCCCCGTTGCTCGTCTTGAATCCATTCGTTTGTTGCTTGCCTATGCTTCCCATCATTACTTTAAATTGCAACAAATGGATGTGAAAATTGCATTTCTTAATGGTCCTATTAATGAATTGGTGTATGTTAAACAACCCCCGGGGTTTGAGGATCCTAAGCTCCCCAATCACGTGTACCAACTCGATAAGGCACTCTATGGCCTTAAACAAGCCCCACGTGCGTGGTATGAGCATCTTACCGAGTTGTTACAAGATCGTGGGTTTGAAATTGGGAAAATCGACCCCACTCTTTTTACTAAGAAGGTCAAAGGGGAGTTGTTTGCATGCCAACTATATGTTGATGATATTATCTTTGGTTTTCCTAACAAAGCTTTCAATGATGAGTTCGCCGCACTCATGACCACACATTTTGAGATGTCCATGATGGGAGAGTTGAAGTACTTCCTTGGGTTTGAGATCAAGCAAAGAAGAGAAGGGATCTTCATCAAACAATCAAAGTATACTCAAGACATGCTCAAGAGGTTCAATATAAGTGATGTCAAGCCGGCGACTACTCCTATGCCAACCAAGTGCCAACTTGACATCGATCCCAATGGTAAAGTGGTGGATCAAAAGGTATATCGCTCTATGATCGGTTCCTTGCTTTACCTTTGTGCATCTAGACTGGATATTATGTTGAGTGTGGGAATCTGTGCACGGTTTCAAGCCTCACCTAAGGAAAGTCACTTTGTGGCTGTCAAGCAAATCTTTCGATATTTGGCTCATACCCCAAACTTTGGCTTATGGTACCCAAGAGGAGCAAACTTCAACCTTGTTGGTTTCTCTGATTCTGACTGGGCGGGAGACAAAGTGGATAGGAAGTCCACTTCTGGAGGGTGCCAATTTCTTGGTTGCTCTCTTGTTAGTTGGTCTTCCAAAAAGCAAAGTTGTGTGTCTCTCTCGTCCACCGAAGTAGAGTATGTGGCTGCTGGCAGTTGTTGTGCTCAACTCTTATGGATGAGGCAAACTTTAAAGTATTACGGTGTCACTTGTGACAAAGTGCCTCTCTGGTGAGACAATGAAAGTGCCATCAAGATCTCTCTCAACCCGGTGCAACACTTCAAGACGAAGCATATAGAGATTCGGTATCACTTCATCCGGGATCACATAAGGCAAGGAGAGATCGAGCTTCACTATGTCAACACTCATGATAACCTTGCAGACATCTTCACGAAGCCGTTGGATGAAGCAAGATTTCATGAGTTAAGGCATGAGCTAAATATCATCGATTTGAGCAATGTGGCTTGAGCACGTGCACACCCCACCATACTCATCATACTGTCTAGTCTAGGTGTAGGCATGGAAATAGGGGGAGTGGTGTTCTCTCAATGAACTCACCCTCCCCCCATTATGCATAAATTGATATACTTTTCACATTCGTCATTTTTGATGACACTTGTGTTTCAAAGACGAGTTTTGGTTATGGACCCAAGGATAATTCTTCGCGGTGCCATGCCAATTGACACTAACATAGGTGGCTCCGGCCACCACCCTCAGGCTTGTTTGGTTTCTGGCTTTCGTATTTTTTCATACTACAGTAACTTGCTCCATCATAAGCCATCTCATCCAAGCCATCTACTCCAAATGTACACAAGCTTGTTATCATGGAGTGAGTGGGTGCTCCCTGGCGGTACAACCGGTGGTACAAGCGGTTCTACCGCTTGATCACCTGGTTACAGCCCAGCGGTTGTACCGGTCAAGAGCCAGCGGTTCTACCACTGGTACTCTGACCTGTGCCCCTGGCCGGTACTACCGGTGTTGGTTAGAGGAACTACCGCTTGGCGCGGAAGTACCGCTCCAACCACCTGGTAGCATCCGGACCGGTACTACCGGTGGCTGAACAGGGCGGGTATAAAAGGAACGGGCTGAAGAGGTTTTCCCCTTCACTCGTCCATTCTTTCGCCCTAGCCGCCGGTTTCTCCACTCACTGCCCCGTAGCGCCCTCCGGCTCTACGGATCCGTTGTCCCTTCACCGGATCTGCTCCGTGGAGGCCGCCTCCTCTTCGATCTCCTCCCATGGATACCGGTATTGCCCTACTTCTCCTTTTTGTTAGGGTTCTTCTTGAATCCTTCTTCTAGGGCAATGCGTGTATTCCCTCATTTTTGGCTAAATGTTTTGAGGGAGAGGTCCGTATAGATTCCTATTCACTTGTGCGTAGTTAATAATAGACATCGTGCATGTAGTTTTGAGATCGGGTAGTTCCCCTCCTCTACTTGGCAGATCTGCTCTCAGCGGTACTACCGGTCACACGACCGGTACTACAGCCGGTCCGGAACTACCGGTGCTGTTACCGGAACTACCGGTTGCTCTGAATTTATATGCATTGTCTTTATTCTCCTTACGTACTTGTGAATTATTCTTCTGATCTTGTGTACATTCCTCTCATCTTTTCTGAGTTGCTATGTGTTCTCCGTGTGCGTTTGCAGGTGGCTCTAGCTCTCGTACTGGTCAGTTTGCCAAGAGAAAGGCCCGTAGGGGCAAGAGGCCAGCAGATGATGAAGATGTTCCCGAGGTTGTGGTCCCCTCCAAGACAACTCGCCGAGAAGAGTCAGTTGCTGCCAAGCAGCATGCAGCGCTTCCTATGTACAAGTGGAAGCTTCCGGACTGGGAGAAGTTTCGTTTTCAAGACCCCTACACGGCACCACTTCCTCCACGCTGGAATAATCCTCAATTCCGCAATGAAATGCAATTGAGGATTGTGGATGAAATCTTCGAGCACCACAAGAACAAGTTCACCCGGATGTGGTCCATTGATCTTGCAAAGTGGAGAAGCAGCCCCGATTACTTTGGAGAGGCTCTGGAGGTCTGTGAGGAGTTTGATTTGGTCAAGCTCATGGAGCTGCGATGTGACTTTGATGTGGAACTCATCCATCAGTTCTATGCTACTGTCCACTTCGGCAGTGACGATCAGTGTCACCTTTCATTTATGTGCCGGGATGAGTTCTTCCGTGTTCCCTGGAGTGCCTTCTGCAATGCTCTAGGCTATGATGACACTGGCTTGGAAGGTCAAGGTGGTCTCCGTCCTCACGACCGAGCCAACCCCATGGATAAAGTGAAGCTAGCACCTCTATATATCCCTGGTCATGGCATTGTAGGTAAATCCAATGATCTTCTGCCAGTCTATGACATTCTACACCGTGTGTTCCGATGTGTGCTGCTGCCCAAAGTTGGGAACCAGGATGACATTTATGGTTATCTGGTGGATTTGCTTGTGGCCATGAAGACCAAGCGAGGCAAGGGCATCACTTTTGATGTGTCCAAATGGATGTGGGAGGATATGTACAACTGTGTCTGGTACCACAAGGTACCGATCTACGCTCCCTTTGGTGATGCGCTTCCTATACTCGGTTTGGGAAGTTCGGAGGCCTGGAGAGCCTCTTTCTACTCCGGATAGGCTCACGGAGCATGAGGTCAAGGTGCTGAGACAGAAGAAACATAAAGCTCCTAGATTCGCCGTGGGAAATGAGGAGCATGTCTTTGCTGTTGGAAATATGCCCTAGAGGCAATAATAAAAGAGTTATTATTATATTTCCTTGTTCATGATAATCGTTTATTATCCATGCTATAACTGTATTGATTGGAAACTCAAATACACGTGTGGATGAATAGACAGACTTTGTGTCCCTAGTGAGCCTCTACAGGACTAGCTCGTTGATCAAAGATGACCGCGGTTTCCAGGTCATAGACATGAGTTGTCATTTGATAACGGGATCACATCATTAGGAGAATGATGTGATGGACGAGACCCAAACATAAACATAGCTTTTGATCGTGTCAGTTATCGCTATAGTTTTCTGCATGTCAAGTATAAGTTCCTATGACCATGAGATCATGTAACTCACTGACACCGTAGGAGTGCTTTGTGTGTGCCAAACGTCACAACGTAACTGGGTGACTATAAAGGTACTCTACAGGTATCTCCGAAGGTGTCTGTTGAGTTGACATGGATCGAGACTGGGTTTTGTCACTCCGTATGACGGAGAGGTATCTCCGGGCCCACTCGGTAATACGTCATCTCAATGAGCTCAAAGTGACTAAGTAGTTGGTCACGGGATTATGTATTACGGTAACGAGTAAAGAGACTTGCCGGTAACGAGATTGAACTAGGTATAGAGATACCGACGATCGAATCTCGGGCAAGTAACATACCGACGAGACAAAGGGAACTGTATACGGGATTGCCTGAATCCTTGACATCGTGGTTCATCCGATGAGATCATCGAGAAACATGTAGGAGCCAATATGGGTATCCAGATCCCGCTATTGGTTATTGACCTGGGAGTGTCTCGGTCATGTCTACATGGTTTCCGAACCCGCAGGGTCTACACACTTAACGTTCGGTGACGCTAGGGTTGTTAGTGAGAAAAGTGCATGGTTACCGAAGGTTGTTCGGAGTCCCGGATGAGATCCCGGACATGACGAGGGTCTCCGGAATGGTCCGGAGACGAAGATTGATATATAGGATGAAAGGTTTCGGAGTACCGGAAGTGTTCCGGGGAGCATCGGGAAATCGGCGGAGTACCGGAAAGGTTTTCGGGGGTCCGGAAGAAGTTCTGGGCCTAGTGGGCCACAAGGGGGAACACCACAGCCCTCAGGGGGCTGTGCGCCCCCCCTGGGCCCTCTCCTCATGCGGCTAAGGGGGTGGGACCCCCTAGGGCTGGCCGCACCCCTTGGCCTTGGGGGGGCAAGGCACCTAGGGGGGGAAACCCTAGTGATACAGGGTGGAACCCTAATCAGCGGATCTTTCACGTTTGGAGGTTGGCACACGATGAACACGGGGAAAACACGGAGAAAGATGGGGAAAACACAAGAGAGAACACTCAAATCAACACGGAAGCAATCACACAAGTGCTAGATTCGCGATACAAGGTCGAGATACATGATCCAAAGTCAACAACGGTGATACAGATAGTCTTCTCCCGGAGGAGGTCTTGGAATCCCGTGGGATCTTCCCGTTAGGGGTCTTGAATCCAGAGGTGGATCTTCTCCGTAGAGGCACACCGGTCTCGTGGGAGAAATCCACACAAGTGTCAAATGAGCTAAAACCACAGCTAACCCTAAACGGAATGAGGAGAGGAGTATATGTAGTCTTCGGGGCGAACGGGTACATGGGCCTCGGCCCAGGGGGCTGCCCGCAGGCAGATCAGGGGCCGGATGTCCGGGCGGCGGCCCGGATGTCCGGGTCTTCGAGGGGAGCCGGACGTCCGGGGCGAGGAGCCGGATGTCCGGGCTTGAACGGTCAGGTTTCGGGCGCTCTCTGGACAGAGGCGCCGGATTTCCGGGCCCGGGGCCGGATGTCCGGGCCATGCTTGGCCGGATGTCCGGGCCCTGGCCGGATGTCCGGGCCCTGTAGCTTCAGTTGCTGCTGGCCTTCTGTAGTTGATGGCCCAGGTGCCGGATGTCCGGGCCATGGAGCCGGATGTCCGGGGCCTGGAGCTCCCTTTTGCCCTTCTCGATGCATCAGTTCGTCCGTGGCCTTGGGGACTTGTTCATCTTCACGCTCTTCTCCGAAGCGGTCTCCTTCACACCTGAGCACACAAAGCACACTCGCTTGAGGTAGCAACCATGTCTCGCAAGATTCATAAGGAAGTTGGGCTAGGAGTGACGTCACCTCGGTCTCGAAAGCTCTAGCACGAGCACGTGTCATCGGTCCTTGAGGCACTTGAGGGGGTGAAGGAGGGTCCATGGTGATGGCCCTAGGATACACCGTATCAAATGCTGTGCACGAGACCAGATGTCAGCCTTGCCATAAGTATGGCCGGAAGGTTTCAAAGTAATCCTGGTATGGATCACTGGACAGCGGTCAAGAATATCCTAAAGTACCTGAAAAGGACTAAGGATATGTTTCTCGTTTATGGAGGTGATCAAGAGCTCGTCGTAAAGGGTTACGTCGATGCAAGCTTTGACACTGATCCGGATGACTCTAAGTCTCAAACCGGATACGTATATATTCTCAACGGGGGAGCGGTAAGCTGGTGCAGTTCCAAGCAGAGCGTGGTAGCTGATTCTACATGTGAAGCGGAGTATATAGCTGCCTCGGAGGCGGCAAAGGAAGGTGTCTGGATGAAGGAGTTCATGACAGATCTTGGAGTTGTGCCTAGTGCACTAAACCCAATGACTCTGTTCTGTGACAACACTGGTGCCATTGCTCTAGCCAAGGAACCAAGGTTTCACAAGAGGACCAGACACATAAAGCGACGCTTCAATTCCATCCGCGATTCGGTCAAGGAGGAGGACATAAACATTTGCAAAGTACACACGGATTTGAATGTTGCAGATCCGTTGACTAAGCCTCTTCCACGGGCTAAGCACGATCAACACCAAGACTCTATGGGTGTTAGATTCATTACCTGGTAATGCTAGATTATTGACTCTAGTGCAAGTGGGAGACTGTTGGAAATATGCCCTAGAGGCAATAATAAAAGAGTTATTATTATATTTCCTTGTTCATGATAATCGTTTATTATCCATGCTATAACTGTATTGATTGGAAACTCAAATACACGTGTGGATGAATAGACAGACTTTGTGTCCCTAGTGAGCCTCTACAGGACTAGCTCGTTGATCAAAGATGACCGCGGTTTCCAGGTCATAGACATGAGTTGTCATTTGATAACGGGATCACATCATTAGTAGAATGATGTGATGGACGAGACCCAAACATAAACATAGCTTTTGATCGTGTCAGTTATCGCTATAGTTTTCTGCATGTCAAGTATAAGTTCCTATGACCATGAGATCATGTAACTCACTGACACCGTAGGAGTGCTTTGTGTGTGCCAAACGTCACAACGTAACTGGGTGACTATAAAGGTACTCTACAGGTATCTCCGAAGGTGTCTGTTGAGTTGACATGGATCGAGACTGGGATTTGTCACTCCGTATGACGGAGAGGTATCTCCGGGCCCACTCGGTAATACGTCATCTCAATGAGCTCAAAAGTGACTAAGTAGTTGGTCACGGGATTGTGTATTACGGTAACGAGTAAAGAGACTTGCCGGTAACGAGATTGAACTAGGTATAGAGATACCGACGATCGAATCTCGGGCAAGTAACATACCGACGAGACAAAGGGAACTGTATACGGGATTGCCTGAATCCTTGACATCGTGGTTCATCCGATGAGATCATCGAGAAACATGTAGGAACCAATATGGGTATCCAGATCCCGCTATTGGTTATTGACCTGAGAGTGTCTCGGTCATGTCTACATGATTTCCGAACCCGCAGGGTCTACACACTTAACGTTCGGTGACGCTAGGGTTGTTAGTGAGAAGAGTGCATGGTTACCGAAGGTTGTTCGGAGTCCCGGATGAGATCCCGGACATGACGAGGGTCTCCGGAATGGTCCGGAGACGAAGATTGATATATAGGATGAAAGGTTTCGGAGTACCGGAAGTGTTCCGGGGAGCATCGGGAAATCGGCGGAATACCGGAAGGGATTTCGGGGGGTCCGGAAGTTGTTCTGGGCCTATTGGGCCACAAAGGGGGACACCACAGCCCTCAGGGGGCTGTGCGCCCCCCCCTGGGCCCTCTCCCCATGCGGCTAAGGGGGTGGGACCCCCTAGGGCTGGCCGCACCCCTTGGGACTTGGGGGGCAAGGCACCTAGGGGGGAAACCCTAGGGCCTGGGCGCCTCCCCCTGCCCTGGCCGCCGCCCCCCTCCCCTTGCCCTGGCCGCCGGCCCCTAGGGGGAAACCCTAGGGCGCCCTAGCCTCTCCACCCCCCCTATATATAGTGGGGCAAAGGGAGGGCAGCCAACACAGTTTGTGCCTCGGTGCTGCCCTCCCTCTCCCGTCATATCTTCTTCTCCCGCGGTGCTTAGGCGAAGCCCTGCTGGAGTTCTTCTCCACCATCACCACCACGCCGTCGTGCTGCCGGTTCTCCATCAACCTCTCCTCCACCCCTTGCTGGATCAAGAAGGAGGAGACGTCCCCGAGCCGTACGTGTGAAGAACGCGGAGGCACCGTTGCTTCGGTGCTAGGTCTTCGGCGATCTGAATCGCGACGAGTACGACTCCATCATCCGCGTTCATAACGCTTCCGCTTAGCGATCTACAAGGGTACGTAGATCACACTCCCCTCTCGTAGTTGCTTCTACTAGATTGATCTTGGTGAACGGTAGGAAAAATTTTTGTTTCCCATGCAACGTTCCCCAACAGTGGTATCAGAGCCAGGTTCTTGCGTAGATGCTTTCTCGAGTAGAACACAAAGAAGTTTGTGGCGTTGATGTTTAAATTGCTGCCCTCCTTAGTCTTTCTTGATTCAGCGGTATTATAGGATGAAGCGGCCCGGACCAACTTTACATGTCCACGTACATGAGACCGGTTCCATCGACAGACATGTGACTTTTGTTGCATAAGATGGCTGGCGGGTGTCTGTCTCTCCTATCTTAGTTGAATCGGAATAGAACAAGGCGGTCCTTGTAGAAGGTTAAATAGCAACTTGAATATCACCGTTGTGGTTTTGCGGAGGTAAGAAGCGTTCTTGCTAGATACCCATAGCAGCCACGTAAAACATGCAACAACAAATTAGAGGACGTCTAACTTGTTTTTGCAGGGTATGTATGTGATATGATATGGCCAATGACATGATGAAATATATTTTGATGTATGAGATGATCATGTTGTAATAGTTAACATCGACTTGCATGTCGATGCATACGGCAACCGGCAGGAGCCATAGGGTTGTCTTTATTTTTGTATGACCTGCGTGTCAATCATTAAGCGCTTTGTAATGCTTTACTTTATCGCTAAACGGTAGCAATAGTAGTAAGAGCATGGTGGGGCGCCGACAACCCCGATGGCAACACGATGATGGAGATCATGATGATGGAGATCATGGTGTGGCGCCGGTGACGATGGAGATCATGCCGGTGCTTTGGAGATGGAGATCAAAAGCACGAGTTGATGGCCATATCATGTCACTTATGATTTGCATGTGATGTTAATCCTTTATGCATCTTATTTTGCTTAGGACGACGGTAGCATTATAAGGTGATCCTTCACTAAAATTTCAAGATAAAATTGTGTTCCCCCCGAGTGTGCGCCGTTGCGAAGGTTCGTCGTTTCGAAGCACCACGTGATGATCGGGTGTGATAGACTCTACGTTCGCATACAACGGGTGCAAGCCAGTTTTGCACGTGCAGAACACTCGGGTTAGACTTGACGAGCCTAGCATGTACAGACATGGCCTCGGAACACGGAGGACCGAAAGGTCGAGCATGAGTCATATAGTAGATATGATCAACATGTTGATGTTCACCATTGACACCACCTCATCTCACGTGATGATCGGACTTGGGTTGGTGAATTTGGATCATGTCACGCTCGAATGACCGGAGGGATGTCAATTTGAGTGGGAGTTATAATTAATTTGATTAGGTAATAACTCACTTATCATGAACAATAGTCTAAAAATGTCTTTGCAAATTTATGTTGTAGATGGCTCGTGCAGGAGTTCCCCTGAATTTTAATGCGTTCCTAGAGAAAGCTAAACTGAAAGATGATGGGAGCAACTTTGTGGACTGGCTCCGCAATCTGAGGATCATCCTCACAGCTGCCCAAAAGGTTTATGTCCTAAATGCACCGCTAGGTCAACCCCCCGCTCCTGGAGCCTCTGCAGACGATATGAACGTCTGGCAGACGCGTTCGGATGACTATTCGATAGTACAATGTGCCATGTTGTACGGCTTGGAAGGAGGACTCCAAAGGCGTTTTGAACGTCATGGTGCATATGAGATGTACACGGAGTTGAAATTCATCTTTGAGAAGAATGCTAAGATCGAGAGGTATGAGACCACCGATAAATTCTTCGCTTGCAAGATGGAGGAGAATTCGTCTGTCAGTGAGCACTTACTGAAGATGTCTGGGTACTATACCCGCATAGCTGATCTGGGACTTGTGTTCCCGGATGAGGCTATCATTGACAGAATTCTCCAGTCACTCCCTCCAAGCTACAAGAGCTTCGTCCAGCAGTACAACATGCAAGGGATGAATAAAACCATCGCCGAGCTGTTTTCGATGCTGAAAGTCGCTGAAGCAGACATCCAGAAGGAGTATCAAGTGTTGATGGTCAATAAGACCACCAGTTTCAAGAAGAATGGCAAGGGCAAGAAGGGTAACTCTAAGAAGGGTGGCAAAGCAGTTGCTAATCCAGTGAAGAAACCCAAGGCTGGGCCCAAGCCAGAGACTGAGTGTTTCTATTGCAAGGGGAATGGCCACTGGAAGCGGAACTGCCCCAAGTATCTGGCGGACAAGAAGGGGGCCAACAACAACAAAGGTATATATGATATACATGTTATTGATGTGTACCTTACCAACTCTCGTTGTAGTGCCTGGGTATTTGATACCGGTTCGGTTGCTCACATTTGCAACTCTAAACAGGAACTGCGGAATAAACGGAGGCTGGCGAAGGACGAAGTGACGATGCGCGTGGGAAATGGTTCCAAGGTTGATGTGATCGCCGTCGGCACGCTCGCTCTTCGATTACCATCGGGATTAGTTATGAACCTGAATAATTGTTATTTAGTACCTGCGTTAAGCATGAACATTATATCTGGATCTTGTTTATTGCGAGACGGTTACTCATTTAAGTCAGAGAATAATGGTTGTTCTATTTATATGAGTAATATCTTTTATGGTCATGCACCCGAAGTTAGGGGTTTATTCTTATTGAATCTCGATAGTGATGATACACATGTTCATAACATTGATGCCAAAAGATGTAGAGTAGATAATGATAATACCACTTTCTTGTGGCACTGCCGTCTCGGTCATATCGGCGTGAAACGCATGAGGAAGCTCCATGCTGATGGACTTTTGGAGTCTCTTGATTTTGAATCACTTGACACGTGCGAGCCGCGCCTCATGGGCAAGATGACAAGGACCCCGTTTTCAGGGACAATGGAACGGGCAAGTGACTTATTGGAAATCATACATACTGATGTGTGCGGTCCGATGAGTGTAACGGCGCGCGGTGGATATCGTTATTTTCTCACCTTCACTGACGACTTAAGTAGATATGGGTATATTTACTTGATGAAGCATAAGTCTGAAACTTTTGAAAAGTTCAAGCAATTTCAGAGTGAAGTTGAAAATCATCGTAACAAGAAGATCAAGTTCCTACGATCTGATCGAGGGGGAGAATATCTGAGTTATGAGTTTGGTGATCACTTAAGAAAATGTGGAATTGTTTCACAGTTGACGCCACCTGGAACACCACAGCGTAATGGTGTGTCCGAACGTCGTAATCGAACCCTATTAGATATGGTACGTTCTATGATGTCTCTTGCCGATTTGCCACTATCGTTTTGGGCATATGCGTTAGAGACAGCTGCATTCACTTTAAATAGGGCTCCATCTAAGTCCGTTGAGACAACACCGTATGAACTGTGGTTTGGTAAGAAACCCAAGTTGTCTTTTCTCAAGGTTTGGGGATGCGATGCTTATGTCAAAAGGCTTCAGCCAGAAAAGCTCGAACCCAAAGCGGACAAATGTGTCTTCATAGGATACCCAAAAGAAACCGTTGGGTACACCTTCTATCTCAGATCCGAGGGCAAAGTGTTTGTCGCTAAGAACGGGTCCTTTCTCGAGAAAGAGTTTCTCTCGAAAGAATTGAGTGGGAGGAAGGTAGAACTTGATGAGGTTATTGAACCTCTGCTTCAACCAGAGAGTAGCGCAGCACAGAAAGATGTTTTTGTGGAGCCTGCAGAGGTTGAAGAGGAAGCCAATGATGATGATCAAGGAGCTTCTGATCAAGTTACTACCGAACCTCGTAGGTCGACAAGGGTACGCACTGCACCTGAGTGGTATGGTAACCCTGTCTTGGAGGTCATGTTGTTAGACAACGGTGAACCTACGAGCTATGGAGAAGCGATGGTGGGCCCGGATTCCGACAAATGGTTAGAGGCTATGAAATCCGAGATGGGATCCATGTATGAAAACAAAGTATGGACTTTGGAAGTATTACCTGAAGGGCGGAAGGCCATTCAGAATAAATGGATTTTTAAGAGGAAGACGGACGCTGACGGTAATGTCACCGTGTATAAAGCTCGACTTGTGGCAAAGGGTTTTTCACAAGTTCAAGGGATTGACTACGATGAGACTTTCTCACCCGTAGCGATGCTTAAATCCGTCCGAATCATGTTAGCAATAGCTGCATATTTCGATTATGAAATTTGGCAGATGGATGTCAAAACAGCGTTCCTTAACGGTTTTCTTAAGGAAGAGTTGTATATGATGCAACCAGAGGGTTTTGTCGATCCAGAGAATGCTGACAAAGTATGCAAGCTCCAGCGTTCCATTTATGGGCTGGTGCAAGCATCTCGGAGTTGGAATCTTCGCTTTGATGAGGTGATCAAAGCGTTTGGGTTTATACAAGTTTACAATGAAGCTTGTATTTACAAGAAAGTGAGTGGGAGCTCTATAGCGTTTCTAATATTATATGTAGATGACATATTGCTGATTGGAAACAATATAGAATTTTTGGATAGCGTGAAGGGGTATTTGAACAAGAGTTTTTCGATGAAAGATCTCGGTGAAGCTGCTTTCATATTGGGCATCAAGATCTATAGAGATAGATCAAGACGCTTGATAGGACTTTCACAAAGCACATACCTTGATAAAGTTTTGAAGAAGTTCAAAATGGATCAATCCAAGAAGGGGTTCTTGCCGGTATTGCAAGGTACGAAGTTGAGTAAGACTCAATGCCCAGTGACTGCGGATGACAGAGAAAAGATGAGTGTCGTCCCCTATGCTTCAGCCATAGGCTCTATCATGTATGCAATGCTGTGCACAAGACCAGATGTCAGCCTTGCCATAAGTATGGCCGGAAGGTTTCAGAGTAATCCTGGTATGGATCACTGGACAGCGGTCAAGAATATCCTAAAGTACCTGAAAAGGACTAAGGATATGTTTCTCGTTTATGGAGGTGATCAAGAGCTCGTCGTAAAGGGTTACGTCGATGCAAGCTTTGACACAGATCCGGATGACTCTAAGTCACAAACCGGATACGTATATATTCTCAACGGGGGAGCGGTAAGCTGGTGCAGTTCCAAGCAGAGCGTGGTAGCTGATTCTACATGTGAAGCGGAGTATATAGCTGCCTCGGAGGTGGCAAAGGAAGGTGTCTGGATGAAGGAGTTCATGACAGATCTTGGAGTTGTGCCTAGTGCACTGAACCCAATGACTCTGTTCTGTGACAACACTGGTGCCATTGCTCTAGCCAAGGAACCAAGGTTTCACAAGAGGACCAGACACATAAAGCGACGCTTCAATTCCATCCGCGATTCGGTCAAGGAGGAGGACATAAACATTTGCAAAGTACACACGGATTTGAATGTTGCAGATCCGTTGACTAAGCCTCTTCCACGGGCTAAGCACGATCAACACCAAGACTCTATGGGTGTTAGATTCATTACCTTGTAATGCTAGATTATTGACTCTAGTGCAAGTGGGAGACTGTTGGAAATATGCCCTAGAGGCAATAATAAAAGAGTTATTATTATATTTCCTTGTTCATGATAATCGTTTATTATCCATGCTATAACTGTATTGATTGGAAACTCAGATACACGTGTGGATGAATAGATAGACTTTGTGTCCCTAGTGTGCCTCTACAGGACTAGCTCGTTGATCAAAGATGACCGCGGTTTCCAGGTCATAGACATGAGTTGTCATTTGATAACGGGATCACATCATTAGGAGAATGATGTGATGGACGAGACCCAAACGTTAACATAGCTTTTGATCGTGTCAGTTATCGCTATAGTTTTCTGCATGTCAAGTATAAGTTCCTATGACCATGAGATCATGTAACTCACTGACACCGTAGGAGTGCTTTGTGTGTGCCAAACGTCGCAACGTAACTGGGTGACTATAAAGGTACTCTACAGGTATCTCCGAGGGTGTCTGTTGAGTTGACATGGATCGAGACTGGGATTTGTCACTCCGTATGACGGAGAGGTATCTCCGGGCCCACTCGGTAATACGTCATCTCAATGAGCTCAAAGTGACTAAGTAGTTGGTCACGGGATTATGTATTACAGTAACGAGTAAAGAGACTTGCCGATAACGAGATTGAACTAGGTATAGAGATACCGACGATCGAATCTCGGGCAAGTAACATACCGACGAGACAAAGGGAACTGTATACGGGATTGCCTGAATCCTTGACATCGTGGTTCATCCGATGAGATCATCGAGAAACATGTAGGAACCAATATGGGTATCCAGATCCCGCTATTGGTTATTGACCTGAGAGTGTCTCGGTCATGTCTACATGGTTTCCGAACCCGCAGGGTCTACACACTTAACGTTCGGTGACGCTAGGGTTGTTAGTGAGAAGAGTGCATGGTTACCGAAGGTTGTTCGGAGTCCCGGATGAGATCCCGGACATGACGAGGGTCTCCGGAATGGTCCGGAGACGAAGATTGATATATAGGATGAAAGGTTTCGGAGTACCGGAAGTGTTCCGGGGAGCATCGGGAAATCGGCGGAATACCGGAAGGGTTTTCGGGGGGTCCGGAAGTTGTTCTGGGCCTATTGGGCCACAAAGGGGGACACCACAGCCCTCAGGAGGCTGTGCGCCCCCCCTGGGCCCTCTCCCCATGCGGCTAAGGGGGTGGGACCCCCTAGGGCTGGCCGCACCCCTTGGCCTTGGGGGGCAAGGCACCTAAGGGGGGAAACCCTAGGGCCTGGCCGCCCCCCTGCCCTGGCCGCCGCCCCCCTCCCCTTGCCCTGGCCGCCGGCCCCTAGGGGGAAACCCTAGGGCGCCCTAACCTCTCCACCCCCCCTATATATAGTGGGGCAAAGGGAGGGCAGCCAACACAGTTTGTGCCTCGGTGCTGCCCTCCCTCTCCCGTCATATCTTCTCCTCCCGCAGTGCTTAGGCGAAGCCCTGCTGGAGTTCTTCTCCACCATCACCACCACGCCGTCGTGCTGCCGGTTCTCCATCAACCTCTCCTCCACCCCTTGCTGGATCAAGAAGGAGGAGACGTCCCCGAGCCGTACGTGTGAAGAACGCGGAGGCACCGTTGCTTCGGTGCTAGGTCTTCGGCGATCTGAATCGCGACGAGTACGACTCCATCATCCGCGTTCATAACGCTTCCGCTTAGCGATCTACAAGGGTACGTAGATCACACTCCCCTCTCGTAGTTGCTTCTACTAGATTGATCTTGGTGAACGGTAGGAAAATTTTTGTTTCCCATGCAACGTTCCCCAACATTTGCTACCTCGGATGATGATGACTTTGAGTTAGAGGCTGGGGCCAAGCCTTCTTGGGTGGAGAAGCTTACTGCCAAGGTCAAGAAGACCTTCTGCCTGCAGGCCCACATCCAGAAGAAGCTCTACATGGCTCATGTGACTGAGAAGATGGCGCGCCGCCGGCAGATTCAGATGGTGAGGCACCTCAATGTGCCTAATGTGAAGAGTGGCTCTGAGAAAAGCATCACTCCAGAGGATAAGTGGTGTCTGGCCAACTGCTAGTGGTCTGATGATGAGCCTACAACTTCCACTACTCGAGCGACTGTGTATGCGATGGAGACTGAGGCTGAGGCTGCTAAGGACGATGAGGACATGGAGGACTCTGACGATGGTGACTCGGATGACTCTCTGGCGACAGGCGAGGAGCTTTACTGAGCCCTGGGGCGTTAGTCTCACTCTTTTCCTTTTTGGTGCTTGATGCCAAAGGGGGAGAGTTGAGAATTGCTAGGTCACGGGAGTTGCATGGGTGTTTCTTGGTGTTTTTCTCTTTCCTGTGAACTTCAGTAGCATGGTGTAAGACATGTTATCTAAGTTATCTATGCTCTATCTTAGTTTTCTATGCACCTCGTTCATATGAACTTCAGTAGCATGGTGTAAGACATGTGCCCTTATCTAAGTTATCTATGCACTTATGTTTTTAGCTCTATGCAATCATATGCTCTGTTGACTATTTGTTTTGATTGTGGTCGCTGGTTGGTCTATAAAACCTAGGGGGAGCATAGATCCTAGTTTGAGCACTTTTGCATTTCAAAAGCAAAACTCTAAATAAGTGCTCACACTCAAGGGGGAGCTCTGCCTACATTCTATAGACCCACGTGATTGTCTTGTGGTTGTCATCATTCACCAAAAAGGGGGAGATTGTAAGGGCATCTCTTGCCTAAGGTTTTGGTGATGATGACAATCCTTGTGTGGACTAATCGTGTGTCAATATTACTCAGGTTTATAACATGTGGCACAAGACGGTTAGGCCTTCCCTCTTTAAGGAAAAGATCGAAGACGGATGTTCCGATGCCTTTTTGTTTCTTTTGGTCATAGGAAATCCATACTATTAAGAGGGAACCCACATCGGAAGGTAATGGGTGAATCAAGTCACGTACACAGATACTTTGCACCCACTATATTGCCTCCGTTCGTGGAGAGAGAGGTCCCCTTTCTATTCCTCCTTATGTGTAGACTCATCTACTGCGGTAGTACCACCGTGGTAGGCGGTTGTACCGGTGGCCGGTAGTTCCGGTCGAACCATCGCCCCAAGTACCGCTCAGGGGTGATACCTTCTGTACTAGGTGCGGTGGTAGACCGGTGGTGGCCCAGAAGTACCGGTGTTCTTCTCGCAAAGCCGGTACTACCGGTGTTCCGAGCGGTAGTACCGCTCTGACTGCCATCACACAGTAACTATCTGCCTGGCGGTAGTTCCGGCCCAACCACCGTCCCAACTACCGCCCTTGCTTGAAACCTTCTGGTTTCTAAGCGGTAGTTGACCAGAGGTGGGGCGGTACTTCCGGTTTTCTCCGGAAGACCGGTACTACCGGGTGAGCCACCGGAAGTACCGCCTTGGTGTCATGGGCGCTGGTTCCCTCACTCACCGGTACTACCGGTTGGGTAAGCGGAAGTACCGGTCCTATGTAATTCTGCACATAACGGTTGGATTGGTGGTGACCCTATTTAAGGTGGCCCTTCTCCCACCTCCTTCTTATCTCTTGCCTCTCTCTCTCCACCATTAATGCCATTGAAGCTTTCTTGCCCGATCTCTCTCCCTAGCCAACCAAACTTGTTGATTTGCTAGGGATTGAAGGAGGAGACCTAGATCTACACTTCCACCAAAGGAAACTTGATCCCCCCATACTTTCTTGTGTGGATTTTGTTACTCTTGGGTGTTTGAGCACCCTAGACGGAAGAGGTCACTTCGGAGCCACAATCCATTGTGGTGAAGCTCCGGGGTTTCGTTGGGAGCCTCCAATTAAGTTGTGGAGAGAGCCCCAACCTTGTTTGTAAAGGTCCGGTTGCCGCCTTCAAGGGCACCACTAGTGGATTCACGGCACCTTGCATTGTGTGAGGGCGTGAGGAGAATACGGTGGCCCTAGTGGCTTCTTGGGGAGCATTGTGCCTCCACACCGCTCCAACGGAGACGTACTTCCCCTCAAAGGGAAGGAACTTCGATATCACATCCTCGTCTTCACCATCTCCACTTGTGGTTATTTCTTACCTTTACTTGTGCAAGCATTACTTGTTTAACTCCTATAGCTTGCTTGTGAAGTTGTTATCTTTACTTTCTATTAGTTGTCATCTTAGTAGCATATCTAGACAACTTACTTTGACGCTTAGTTTAAAGTGGTAAAGAAAAGCTAAAAATTGTTAGTTGCCTATTCACCCCCCCTCTAGTCAACCATATCGATCCTTTCATCGGGACGTGGCAGAAGCGGGCGGCGGGAGAGAGAGGCGCGGGGCAGTGGAGCAGCGTGCGACGGAGCGAGCGGCGTGGGCGTGGCCGTGGCCGTCGGCTGCGGGGATACCGGTGAGGCCAGGCAGGGCGAAGCAGTGGCGGCGCGGGGCTGCGGGCGCTGGGTGTCGGCGGCTGTGGCCGTGGCCGCGGCAGCAGCTGGGGAGGACGCGCGCCGGGGCTGTCGTGGTGCGAGGCGGGTGCACGGCGGTGACCGCGGGAAGGGAAAGGAGGGAAGGCCGAGGCCGTTGGCCTCACCGGCGTTGCCGTGGAGAGGGGCGGCGAGGCTCGAGGTAGCGGCCTGGGGAGGAGGATGGGGACGTGGCCGGCGACGTGACGGAGACGAGGCAGCTCCGGCGATTTGGTCCGGTGGTCGACGGCGTGGCGGCGTCGGGGGCGATGGGGGTTTGTCCCCGATCCAGATTGGATCGGGAGGGAGGAGGGGAGAGACGTGGGGAGTGGGGAGATCGGGTGCGAGTGGGACAAGGGTCCCGGGGGTGACCTAATAGGCCAGGGGGCAGCGGGGTTGCTGGGCCGGCCGGCCTCTTTGGCTAACTGGGCCAGGGCCCAGTCGGGGGAGGTGTCTTTCTTTTATTTTTCTTTTGATTATATTTCTTTTCCTTGTTTTGCTGTTTATTAGTTTTCTAATTTATTTTTAATTCTAAAATTATGAAAATGGTATCTAAATTAGTATAACTAATTATACTACTGCCAGGGATAATTTGGCACTAAATAAAACAGTTGTTTGTTTTATAAATTATAAAAGGTATTTAATAAATTGTTATAGCCACTATTTTATTTACTTTAGAGCATTTAAACATGTTATAAAAATGTGATTTCTCCACCATAATTATCTATGATTTTTTTGCTACAATTTGAACATTTTAGATTTGACAACTGAAAACTTTCATTATTTGACTTTAATTCAAATTACAATTTGGGTCGGTTCTGAACTAACACGAAATTATCAACAATAACTGCGGTGACGTGTCGTCATTAGCAGAGGGTTACTGTAGCTTAACTATCCGGGCGTCACAATTCTCCTCCACTACAAGAAATCTCGTCCCGAGATTTAAGCGGTGGAGCACGGGGGAAAAGTGCTAGTAGCAAAAACCTAACGAGTCTTCTCGGTCTTGGCTGCCCTTCTCGAAGAGGTTGGTCCCTTTCGTTGATGTCTTCATTTCTCTGCTTCAAGTCATCGTGATCAAGTCGTCAACCTTTCTTCGAGATCTCCATCGTCCTACGAAAGCGAACAAGGGGAAAAACTTTGGAGGAACGTATCTCCATGAAGTCTGTGCATCCGACGGCGAATTCAGAAAGTGATACACGAAGTACCCTACGAGTAGTATTTCGGTGAATTCGTTGAGTGCACTATACGATGGTACCAAAGTTTCAAATGGGTAGGCAATCATTCGATGCCTAGACAGAAGCTAGAATGGGGGCTTGAACAACGAGAATAACATGGTGTTTGATTCCAGGATGAATAATGCTATATAATTTAGTTCGTGAATCACATACAAAGTCAGGTGCAAAGGATACATTAGAATCCGGGTTGTAAAGAAGAGTTAGGTTTCGATCCAGTGGACCTGTGGGTTATGGGCCCACCATGTGGGTTGAAAATAGGAAGGGTGGTGACATCTTGCACAGCCACGACAGGGAGGCATGTCAGTGGATAGCTTGTCAGCTAAGTTGGCAACAATGTCGGTGCCAAGGACGGGGGACGAAGAGAACCATTTTCTTGCTCGTTGAAACGAGGCATACCAATAGGCAAAGTTTTCATCCATCGGTGGTTACCGGAATGTTACCAACCATAGTAACAGGGTCTTACCGACAGGGTTGTACAACAAGGTGTTTTCATAAGCAGAGAATTATTACTGCTTAGATTATATGTAGATCAAGGAAAGGTTAAACAAACAAATGGAAAGGAAAATTGTGATTACACACAACTAATAGGAGTATATCCTTCTCATGGTCAAGCAGAACCTGGCGTACAGGGTTGGAGAGCAAGTACCCAACTATTTAGATAAAGAGGCAAGGATTAATCAAGATGTTACCCATACAACGGTGTTTGGATAACTGACCAAGAAACATTTAGCATTGGGCTTCAAATGCTCTTGTTTAAAATCGAAATACCACATACATGCTTTGAGATAGCATTGGCATGGTCTTGAAGCAAAGGTCGGACTTGGATACACAAAGGATTCATCAAGAACAACTTATAGAATAAGACTTATAATTTCCTCCTGGAAGAATGGTTATCCTTGCAAAAGAGATTATAATGATAGGTCCTCCAGCCAGGGGTGCTAGACATGACATCATACTACCGAGTCATCAAAGGACCAATATTATAACTCCTGGAAAGTTGTCCCAACCATCATATCTGACCGAGATTCAGATCCGATTGGTGTCATGATACCTCAGACTCAAGATGTTCTAGAAGAAAAGGTGCAACACAAATTGACGAAATGACATTGCAAGATTCTCGGGAAATGAACTATGGGAGCGGGTTCCCGAAATAATAGTCCATCATTAAACCAAGGAGAGGATGAGGAGGTGGCTGATGGGCTCAGCGAAAATTCATCGAGAATTCTAAATGGATGGATTTCCACAATAATGTGAACAAGAAGAAGACACTTGTCAATTCAAATGATATAATGTTGTATGCTCGAGGAAAACATACACCATTAATCATTAGTTGAAAGGCGTGCCCGAAATATGACCTTAGGCAGCAAGATCAATGTTAGAGTGACGATTTAATAACCAACAGTCTAAGAACGAACTATCGATCGTTAAGCAATAGAGTTGCTAGAAGTACAGGACTCAAGCAACATCTTTAGCATATTGGTATCTCGATTGAAAACAACACGAGGTCCAAGGAAGAATGGTGATGATGAGGAGTATCTTCATACCGAGAATTTTTAAGAGGTGGAGCAATCCCCACAACATTCTCGACATAAAAGACAGTAATACTTCAAGGCAGAACACAACACTAGCTGGAGAGCAATTTGTATTCATAATGTGGACAAGTTCGCGATGAAAGGAAGTCAAGGGTGTTGTCGATGATAATAAAAATCATCGGGGGCAAGGAGGGTATTTCTCATCATGAACACAGTTGACATCTCGGAAGAAGTCAAAGTGTTGAAGGTGATCCGACACATTTGTCGAGTGGTTTCAAGAGGATGCAATCAAACAACAATGGCAACAAGCAAGGGAATGACAAAGTGGCAAGTTATAGGATCAATATATAAGATGCAAGCTCGGAACCAAAGTTGCCTTTCAAGACAAGCAACATGATGTTGAAAGCTCGACGTAAGTCGTGCTCACACACTAAAGAATTCGTGCACCAGAGAAGGACGAGGTAGCACAGTCAAAGATAGCAAGACCAGGATGCAGCCGATAGTCTAGGAACGACCAGACTGAGTTCAGAATTTTCCTAGTAAAAATACTAGGGGTATTTGATTTGTAGTGCGAAATAATTTCACTAGTCGGTGTCCTCGGTTGACAACAACCCAGAACCCATAGAGTGATTACGACAAGGAAATACATTACTTCAACAAAGTTAGTAAGATGTGGTGCAATGGCAAGACATCTTCGAGATACCAGGGGGTAATACTTGAAGGTTGAACATGATAGAAGTAGAACCGGGTCATTGACCTATGATAGTGGATACCTCAACCTTGCCAAAATAAGACGAGGCACTGGAATGAATTCCCATCAGATATATCAGATTAGGACAGCATGGTCGGAGCCATAACTGTAAGGTATCAATTCAAGAATACCGAAAGAATCATACAGCTGGATAATCATTTTGCAAGAAGCTTCCGAGACGGTCTACATCATTTTCATGGGCATGAACACAAAGTTCAAGGTCGACTCCCACTTCTTTAATGCATATCATTACATTCACCTCTTGCTTTGATAAAACTGTAGTGTTGAAATTTTATCTGCTAGAACACCGAAAGAGTATGACTTGTGAAATCTTTCGGCTTCACACAGATTTATGGGGCATAGGTTCAACCCATCGGGCATCTTAGTAACATATACCACAAGTTTCAAAAGTAAATACTCAAGCTCGAAAGCAGAGCATGGTTGGCCAAGAAGAGGATACAATCTACCAAAGTCATTATGTATCAGGGGAAGAACTCACAAGGTGATTGAATATGAAGGACACTGTCGGATAACAATCCAACAATGAATCGGGCGATACACAACGGAGCTGATGTGAGTATCGGTACTCACTCAGAGGAATTAAGAATGCAGAGGCATCCGATTCAAGAATCACCTGATTAGTCTGATGCTTATATAGAAAGAAATTATGGTTTCCCAGCGAAGGATCAGAAGCAGACGCTCTGATCAAGGATGGATAAGTTGAAGACACTTAGTTGGACAATCAATAAAGGTTTGAATTGTCGAGAACCAACTCATGTCCAGAATGACGTCTGAGCTGGAAAGATAAATTTTAAAAGGATAACCTGATGACTACGTGCATACACACACATTGAATCAATAGGCTCAAAATGGCTAAGACAAGGGATGTTAACGAAGACTAATAGCCATATGAAATTAACCATAATGCAAGCAGGCAAGAATTTCAAGAGTAATAGGCTGCAGAGGATTTTCGAAAGATCAAAAAGTATTCCGAAGAATTTTGCGAGACACATGAACAATTGAGAAGAACGGATCCTCGATAAATGTGAGGAAATAACCGTAAGGGTTTTCATGTGAAAGAAAACTGCAAGACATTAAACTCAAAGGATTCTCGGGACAACGGAGAATAATTTGAGGCATCTTGTAACAACAAGAGCGACGAGGAATGATCATGAGAATGCCAAGTGCATGCAGATATCCATAGGGATATATCGGTGGCAGTGAATTGCAAAGGCGATGAGCACAAGGGTCTCGGGAAAATATCGAGGGATATCCTCAGAATCTTCTGATGAAGCAGGTGATCTTCCGTAATGAGGGCTCTTCGGGAGAAATAGATTCGAGAACCAAGAGTCAGAGTTAATAAAATCTTTTAACCCGAATAGAAGAGAGATCAGAGTCCCAGAGTATAGACGAGGAATAAAAGATCCTAATACCACCCAATGGTGTTGTGGGCCCTTAAGCCACACAATAAGTTAGTAAATTTGTTTTTCAAAGACTAGACTCGACTTCGGTCAAGGAGTTGGAAAGGGGCTACCTACAAGCAGTCGGCTCTAATACCAACTTGTGACGCCCCCGATTTGTCCGTACACTAATCATGCACGCAAATGTGTACGACCAAGATCAGGGACTCACTGAAAGATATCACAACACAACTCTAGACACAAATTAAAATAATACAAGCTTTATATTACAAGCCAGGGGCCTCGAGGGCTCGAATACATAAGCTCGACTACACAAGAGTCAGCGGAAGCAATAACATCTGAGCACAGACATAAGTTAAACAAGTTTGCCTTAAGAAGGCGAGCACAAAAGTAACAACGATCGAAAAGGCAAGGCCTCCTGCCTGGGACCTCCTAACTACTCCTCGAAGCCGAACTTCACGTAGAAACATCCTCGGGATCCTCTGGGTCCTGGACTCCACCATCTGGTTGCGTCATCCGAGAAGAAGGAACAGAAGGGGGGAAAAGGGGGAGCAAAGCAACCGTGAGTACTCATCCAAAGTACTCGCAAGCAAGGATCTATACTACATATGCAATGATATCTGTGTAAGGGGGATAATATATGTGGACTGAACTGCAGAATGCCAGAATAAGAGGGGGATAGTTAATCCAAACGAAGACTACGCTTCTGGCAACCTCCATCTTGCAGCACTAGAAGAGAGTAGCTGGAAAGTAACAAGAGTCAAAGCTTCTGGCAGCCTCCGTCTTGCAGCAGTAGAATAGAATAGATGGTAAGTTCACCAAGTAACATCGAATAGCATAATCCTACTCGGCGATCCTCCCGCACATCACCCTGTGAGAGAGCAACCACCGAGTTATATCTGGAACTTGTCTGGGTGTGTTTTATTAAGTATCCAGTTCTAGTTGTCATGAGGTCAGAGTACAACTCCGGGTCGTCCTTTTACCGAGGGACACGACTATTCGAATAGATTAACTTCCCTGCAGGGGTGCAGCACATAACCCAGCACGCTCAATCCCATTTGGCCAGACACACTTTCCGGGGTAATGTCCGGCCTCGGAAGATCAACACGTCGCAGCCCTACCTAAGCACAACAGAGAGGTCAGCACGCCGGTCTAAGTCCTAGGCGCGCAGGGGTCTGGGCCCATCGCCCAACGCACACCTGCACATTGCGTACGCGGCCGGTGAGCAGACCTAGCAACCTCCATTACTAAGGAAGTTACGTTACGCGGTCCAACCCGGCGCGCGCCGCTCAGTCGCTGACGTCAAGAAGGCTTCGGTTGATACCACGACGTCGAGTGCCCATAACTATTCCCACATAGCTAGTTAGTGCGTATAGGCCAGCGGCCAGACTCAGATCAAATATCCAAACTCGTTAAGCGTGTTATTATGAAATCACCACGGACAACGACCAGGGCCAGGCCACCTCTCCACTGGGTGTCTCAACCTGCCCCGTCGCTCCGCCAGCAAGATCCACTTGGGGGCCGTCAGGAACTCAGGACCACCACTACCTGGATGGAGCCACCTGTCCTTTCAGCCCCCATATCGGAATCACTTGCGGGTACTCAATGAGCCGACCCGACTTTAGTCACATCATGTGTCATGTAATGTATGTATAAAGTATATACCCGTGATCACCACCCGAGGTGATCACGACCCGATAGTATAGCATGGCAGGCGGACAAGGATGTCGGGCCACTGATGGAATACTAGCATCCTATACTAAGTATTAGGATAACATGTAAAGGTATCAACAGTGGTAGCAACAATGACAGCCTATGCATCAGAATAGGAGTTATCGAATCAACAATAGTAGCAAACCTAATGCAAGAATAAGAGAGGAGAATGGGCGATATCTGGTGATCAGGGGGGGGGCTTGCCTGGTTGCTCTGGCAAGAAGGAGGGTCATCGTCGACGCAGGCGATCACAGTGGCACCGTCAACGGTCTCAGTCCCGGTGTCTACCGGAGAGAAGAGGGGGGAGAAACAATAAATATAAAGAAAACATCGCACCACAAAGCATAACATGGCAAAACGCGGTGCTACGTGTGTCCTAACGTAGTGCTCGGTGATACAGGCGAAGAGGAATAACATCCGGGAAAGTATTCCCGATGTTAGGCATTTTCGGTTAGATGGAACGGAGGGGATTGTTTCATGTTCAGTATGATAGAGGTGTGTGGTGGACGAACGGACCACGTATTCGGATTCGGCTCGACGTTCTGAGCAACTTTCATGTACAATGTTTTTCCATCCGAGGTACGGTTTATTTTATATTAATTTTAAAAGATTTAATCATTTTTTAGAATTTATTTAATTATTTTAAATCAACATTATCCAGAATAGTGCATGCTGACGTCAGCATGACGTCAGCAGTCAACAGGGGGTTGACTGGGTCAAACTGACATGTGGGGTCCACATGTCAAACTATGTTTAGTTTAATTAGGATTTAGCTAATCTAATTACTGTTTAATTAAACTTACTAGTTAATTAGATTAATTAAACAGGATTAATTATCTTAATTAATTCACTAATTAATTGATTAATTAATTGTATTTAAATTATTTAAATTATTATTTGTATTATATTATTATTATTTATATTTTTTTATTTATATATTTTTTCTAAAACGTTCTGGGGCCTAGGCCCCATGTGTCATTGGCCCTAGGGGCCATAGCGGGTCGGGCGCTGGCGAAACGGGGCGGAGCGGCGCGCTGGATCGGGCGCCCGCCCAGGAGGGGACGAGGCCCCGACCGGTGGCGGCCTCAGGGCAGGTGGCCGCCGGCGACAGGGGAGCCGCTGGTCGGTGCGGCGGCGAGGCGAGCGAAAGGGGGGGGGCAGGGCAGACCCGCCCGGGCTCGAGGACACGCCCGAGGCGCGGCTGCGGCCAAGGCGCGCCTCCGGCGAGCTGGGCACGGCGGCGCAGTGCTGGGGCCTGTGACGGCCGGAGGCGGGAGGGGTCGCGATGGGGCGCCGGAGTTGGCCGCCGGGGCGTGGCGGGGCGCCGGAGTTGGCCGCCGGGGCGTGGCAGAAGCGGGCGGCGGGAGAGAGAGGCGCGGGGCAGCGGAGCAGCGTGCGGCGGAGCGAGTGGCGTGGGCGTGGCCGTGGCCGTCGGCTGCGGGGATGCCGACGAGACCAGGCAGGGCGAAGCAGTGGCTGCGCGGGGCTGCGGGCGCTAGGTGTCGGCGGCTGTGGTCGTGGCCGCGGCAGCAGCAGGGGAGGACGCGCGCCGGGGCTGTCGTGGTGCGAGGCGGGTGCACGGCGGTGACCGCGGGAAGGGAAAGGAGGGGAGGCCGAGGTCGTTGGCCTCACCGGCGTTGCCGTGGAGAGGGGCTGTGAGGCTCGAGGTAGCGGCCTGGGGAGGAGGATGGGGACGAGGCCGGCGACGTGACGGGGACGAGGCCGGCGACGTGACGGAGACGAGGCAGCTCCGGCGAGTTGGTCCGGTGGTCGACGGCGTGGCGGCGTGGGGGGCGATGGGGGTTTGGCCCCGATCCAGATTGGATCGGGAGGGGGGAGGGGGAGACGTGGGGAGTGGGGAGATCGGGTGCGAGTGGGACAAGGGTCCAGGGGGTGACCTAATAGGCCAGGCGGCAGCGGGGTTGCTCGGCCGGCCGGCCTCTTTGGCTAACTGGGCCAGGGCCAAGTCGGGGGAGGTGTCTTTCTTTTATTTTTCCTTTGATTATATTTCTTTTCCTTTTTTGCTGTTTATTAGTTTTCAAATTTATTTTTATTCTAAAATTATGAAAATAGTATCTAAATTAGTATAACTAATTATACTACTGCCAGGGATAATTTGGCACTAAATAAAACATTTGTTTGTTTTATAAATTATAAAAGGTATTTAATAAATTGTTATAGCCGCTATTTTATTTACTTTAGAGCATTTAAACATGTTATAAAAATGTGATTTCTCCACCGTAATTATCTATGATTTGTTTGCTACAATTTGAATATTTTAGATTTGACAACTGAAAACTTTCATTATTTGACTTTAATTCAAATTAGAATTTGGGTTGGTTCTGAACTAACACGAGATTATCAACAGTAACTGCGGTGACGTGTCGTCATTAGCAGAGGGTTACTGTAGCTTAACTATCCGGGCGTCACATTAACCTACCGTCATATGGCTTGGCGGTAGGGTCCTGTGGGTTTAGGTTTCTTTGACCAAAATAGCCAGCTGCGCAGCGGTAGGGTTTCACAACCTACCGCCGGGGCACCGGGCGGTAGCATCCTACCGCCAAAATTCCTCGCGGTAGGGTGTGCAACCCTACCGCTGAGTCGCTGGCCCTTTTGGTCACATGAGGGGGCGTGGGGGGAGGCACCCTGCCGCCGGGTGGCATGGCGGTAGGCTGTACAGACGTACCACCTTAGTGTCTGGCGGTAGGGTGACCCAGAGTGCATTTTTTGCAGCTCCTAACTTCTCTTGTCTTCAATTTTTGGCACACAATAATTAAACACACATGTAAACAAGAAGCATATTAAGGACATTATAACCGCACCTAATCCGTGCCCCCACAGCGATTTGCGTTTCTGACCGTTCGTTTTGACGATCTGGGCATTTTTGGCCGTCCGATCTGGTATCCACAGTCATCAGTTTCGCATTTCTTAACTAGTGGGCCGGCTGTCCTGTGGGCTGCTGCTCCATAAACCGAAACGACGCATTGCGGTAAACTGGGCCTTTTCTGCCAGCTGCCGGCCCATTTATTTATCTAACGAACGGTGATGCGCTTGTAAAAAAAAGCCTCCAAGGGGATCCAACGACACACACACAAAGGAGCGGCCGGTCTGCGTTGACCCAGCCCCAATGCGAGGCGAGATCGAGCCAAGGCCAGGCTCGCGCCGGGATTGACTGGAGGCGCGGGATCCGGTCTTGTCGCTGCGCTCTAGGGTTCGATCGGATCGAACAGAGGTGTGGGATTCTGGCGGGATGTGGGTCGCCCGAGGGAATCAAGCCGAGGCGACATGCGCGAGGGGATCAGCGGAGGCGCGTCATGCGGCAATAATGGTCGACGCCTCGTGTGCTAGAAACTGCTCCGCTCACTCTTAAAGCGGACAATCATGGCGTATTCATGGTTGGTAATGTGGCAATCCTTTCCTATGCCGACTGGCACTATATGTTGGTTCTTCGCATGGTTTCTAAATCCTCCGTGGATGTGGAGGTCCAAGTTGGTGCAGGTCCTTCACGTGGTTTCTGAATCCTTTCCTATGTTGAGTGGTACTATTCATGGCTGCAACCCTGACAATCCATCTCTCTTATCTTCTATTTCATTTGTAGTAGCGAAGATGATCTGCGATTATGACGGGTTTCTGGTTGATGATCTCCTCTCTGTTCCATCCAGTTTTCTGCTTGATTGTCCTCGCTCATGTTGCCACCTTCTGATGCTATACAGGTACCACTGAAATCTTTTTTTACTTGGAGAATGCCTGGTACTCATGAGAGATGAAAAAAGCTGATATTCCAGTTCAATGTTATGTTAGTGGGTGCATTTCTATTCATGTTGTACACACAGAAGTTTATTGTTTTTCGTAATTTTCAGTAGCCATACGTACCAGGAAGAAATTAGTGTTCATTGAAAAAACCTGAGATTCCAGTTCAGGGTTGTGTTATTGGGTACATTTTTATTTATGTTGTACATATAGAAGTTATATTGTTTTTTGTAATTTCAGATAGCCATATCGTAGCAGGAAGAATTTAGAAATTAGTGTTCACTGTAATTTTTATGATGTGCACATATGTATTGGTGATGGCTTCTCGCCCCTCGTTGGTTACCCCAAGTGGAAGGTTTGAGATGTAGCGTAGCGGTAGTTTTCCCTTGGCAAAGATACCAAGGATCGAATCCCATGAGACTCCGAGGGTCGACAAGAAGGTGTCAATAGCGCCAGAGACTTTTGCTTGACAGGACCTGCACACAGATACAAATAACTTTGCTCCCAACGAGTACAGAGAGGTTGTCAATCCCTCCGGCCTTGTCGTTTACAAAGGATCAAACGCAAGAGATAATAGTGATAGGTATGACTGCAACTAGTAAATAAGAACTGGAAGTAAATAGCGGGTGTGATCAGTGATAGTAATATGGACCGGGGTCCCATGATGTTCACTAGTGATGTCTCTATCCCAAAAGACGATAAAATAGCTAAGCGAGGTAAACAAATTACAGCTGGGCAATTGACAGGATTATGTGCGCAAACCAATGCTAACTATGATGCAAAGAAAGCTAGAGGCTCAAAAGCATGGGCGGTACGCCAAGGCAAGTAGACCGAAATCCATCTGCATCTACTACTAATCATCCACCTTGAGATATCTATCCAAAACATCTCGCTGGTATTAAGTTGCGAGTCCCACCCAAAGTGTAAACTCAAAGCAACAGACAACTGCATTAAAAGAACTTTGCATAAAGTAAACAATCCTTGCACCCGCGAGTACAAGCACCGTTGTTTTCCCCCTTGTGGCAACAGCACATCCCCTAGACTCATGTTTCTGTCACTCAAGCTAGTCATCGAGGGGCATGAACCCACAATCAAGCATAACGTTCCCTCTTGGAGTTACTACCTACTACTTGGCCAAAGCAATAAACAGCAACGGAGAACATGCAAGAATTACTCAAGAACATAAATATAAAAGAGGTGAATCAAATATATTACTCACACACAATCTGAACATAATCTCATAATCCATCGGATCCCAGCAAACTTAGCATAGCAACAGCATAAAGATTACATATGTGCCTCGATCATGTAGGGCAGCTCACGAGGTCTAATCGGTGAAGAACAAAGAGGGGAGGAGAACATCACATAGCTACTGGTCATGGACCCATGGTCCAAGGGGGACTACTCACAACTCATCCGGGAAGCGTCTATGGTGGTGGTTCTCCCCTCCGGCAGGGTGCCGGGAAGAGTTCTCCTGGTGCTCCCGATCTTGGAAGCGCGGCAGCGACGGAACAGAGATGAGATTGCGAAAAAGGGTTCCGTCCTCGAGGGTTTCGGGACGCGGTGTAAATATATGCCAAAGAGGGTCACCAGAGGAGGTAAGGGGGGCCCAGGCCCCCCCCCGGCGCGGCCAGGGGTGGGGCCGCCCCCCAGGGCGCCTGGAGCCCCTCTGGCCCCCCTCTGGCCCTACTTCTGCCGCATGGAAGCTTCCGGAGCGCTGATTTTTTATATATTTTTCCCGGAATTTTTCTGGCAATTTAAGTAATGGGAGAACCTGAAATACAAAAACAACAGAAAACAGAAACTGGCACTGGGGTGCACTGAGTTAATAGGTTAGTCCAAATATCATCAAAAGTGTATGGAAGTGCATAAATATCATAGCAATATCACACAAAAGAGGCATGGAGCAAGCATAAATTATAGATACGTTTTGGACGTATCAACATCCCCAAGCTTAATTCCTACTCGTCCTCGAGTAGGTAAATGATAACAAGCATAATTTCTGTGGTGACATGCTATCAACCATATAAGAACTTTTAAGTAAAGTAATCAAGGTATGTAATCCAATTCAAGTCATAACAAGCAAGAGTCTATATTAGCATTGTAACAAGTAACATAAGAACATAAAGGTGCAAGAGCTCTCGCTGTCCGTGACTCGAATGTCTCCAAATGGTGTTTGCGTGCAAGAAAGGGGATAGGGATATACGAGAGAGTAAAACATAGTTTTTGTATTGTTGAGAACTTAATCTACTAAAGTTTCACACTTGGTCTTCTTTGGAATCTTATCTTGACTCATCCCCAGACCGTCAGCCAGGTACAAGTCAAAATGATCCACTCCCTTTCGATATTTTGAGCACTCATGCAATGGATGAGCGTAAGCAAGAAAGTCGACACTTAGGATGGCAAATAGAGAAGGATGATAGAGGGGGAAGACAAAAAGGTGTGAAAGGCTCACATCAATAAGGACAATCATCGGCGAGAGAAAGCCAAATGATAGATATGATGCGAGGAGTAGGGATTGCCATGCAACGGATGCACATATGAGCTAAGGTAAGCTCTCCAATGGAACTAGTGGGGGTGCATCCAACTCGTTTGCTCAAGAAGACCTAGAGCTCTTTTGAGGAGGCTCATCATTGGAATATACAAGCCAAGTTCTATAGTGTAAAGGTCCCCACATAGCTATATGCATAAATGATAATCTCTATGGAGTACAAGGTATAAGATGGAGTACGAGTGTGGATCTCTCAAAAGAAATAGTAGTGTGCCCCCTTCTCTCTTTTTATTTCTTTTTCTCTTTTTCTATTTTTTTTTATTTTTTTTGTGGCCTCAATGGCTCTTTCTATTTATCTCTCATTTGTCCTCTTTGGGATCTTTTGATTTTGTCCTCTTTGGGATCTTTTGATTTGTCCTCTTTGGGATCTTTTCCTCACTTAGGGGCAACACTCTATGTATTACAAGAAGTATAGAAGATCTTTCACACTTTACAAAAGTACTCAACATAAAGAAAATGAAACTATCATGATGTATGCAAATGTATGCCTCTGCCAGTGTAGCAGGATATGCAATGATACTAGCGCGTCATGTAGCAATGATTAGGGCAAGACCCAACTAGCATGCGGCTCATCGATCAAGCAAAAAGCATATATGACATGAGGATCAAGTCATGAGAGGATGGATGTTGCATGGCAATGTATCTCGGAAAGGCTATGGAAATGCCTTAATAGGTAGGTATGGTGGCTGTTTTGAGGAAGGATATAATGAGGCTTATGATGACAGAGCGTGTCGTGCCAAGGATTTGGATGCACCGGCGAAGTATGCGCCAACTCTCGAGGTGAGAAAGGGCAATGCACGGTACCGAAGAGGCTAGAAAAATATGGATAGGTGGAAGTGTCAACCTTCGAATACTCACATTAGTCCGAAGAACTCATGCACTTATTATCGGTAACTCTCAATCTAATTAGGAGGTTCACAAAGAGACAAGTACCCCGAGGAGGTGTGTATGGGGGTTTGGTTACCCTTGCTCATCCTCGACCCATGGTACGTGAGTGTACTCTAATATTCGATCCCTCCAAAGATTAGTGATCCATTTAGTAGCTAAAGTTCTCAACTATTTTGTAGGTTTTCGAAAATAAACATGGATTGCCCAAAATACGACATCTAACACTAATAGGCTAAAGCTCTTGACACCAAAAGTTCAGACATTACTCATGGCAATACCTCAAAACTATTGCAAGTTACTACTAAAATTAAATAGCAACCTCAATTACCTACTTTAAGTTAAGACACACAACTCAGTGCAACAGACAAACTCTCTTAACAAGATAAACATGAACACTCAAGAGAATTCAGCAACCAAAAGCTCTTTAAAAAGAAAAGCATGAAAAGTAAGAGCTAAACATGACAGTAGCTATTGAAAGACAAAGAACATACACAGCAAAGATAAGCATGAAAATCCTATGTTGTGTTCTAGGTTGAAGTGGAGCCTGTTTCTCTCCCACACAAAGAAAGCTGGGTTCTAACTCGTTATGAACAGCAAGCAAAGCTAAAGAAAACTAAAAAGGAAACTAAAAGCAAGACGCTCCAAGCATAGCACATAACGCATGAAGTGATTAAAATATAGTAGAACGAAAGACGAACTGATAATTGTTGATGGAGAAGGGGATGCACGGGGGCATCCCCAAGCTTAGACGCTTGAGTCTTCTTGAATATTTCTTGGGGGTGCACGGGGGCATCCCCAAGCTTGAGCGTTTGACCCTCCTGAATCTTTTTATCATCTTCCCTCGCACACTTGAAAACTCCCTTCATACATAACTCATCATAATCTGATTAGCGAGGTTAGTACCCATAATAAAATAATTTTTCCTTGCTGGAAATAAGGATAATCTTGAAGGGCTACTGTTTCTCAAGATTGCCAAAAGGTTTTTGCAAAGAAAAAACAAGCTCAAGGTTTGCAAAACGAAGAAAAGGCAAAACATGACAGAATCTGTGAAAAACATACCAGCAGGTAGTAAATAATTTTTTCGGGGCACTTCTGCAACTCAAATAAAAAAACTCAGAACAGACGCCCGAAAGCCAATTGTATAGAGCACGCTGTCGAAAAAATTCAGACCAAAAAGATGATCTGGTGATTTTATACGAATTTTTCTGCCCAAGGACAGAATCTGTTTCCTGGACAGCACGTCACAACTTTTGAACTTTCTTGCAATCGGAGGCTAAACTTGGCACAAAGCTGAAAAGTAAAGATACAATGATGATGCTACTGTAGTAACAAACATCAAGACACAACAAAAGCAAAATAAAACTTTATTCATTGTGGGCTGCCTCCCAAAAGCGCTTTCTTTTATGCCTTTAAGCTAGGCATGATGCAAAGAGGAATCGATAATCATCATAATAATCGGAGTTATAAATTGCTTCAAATGGTTCCTCAACAAGTTCATCCTTGTTCCTTCTAGGAAAGGGGTACGTACCTTTTGCCTTCCCGCGTAGGCGGATTTGTCCCTTACCTATATCGATGAAGCCTTTTACGGCTCGGAGGAAGTCCCTTCCAAGCACTATATTTCCTTGGTTTGGCTTCATGATGAAGAAATCAACCATTGCAATTCCTTTAAGGAATGTAACTGGCACGTCTTTTATTCTTCCCTGGATCTCAGAAATATCTCCATTAGCATGTTCATGATAGGATGATAATCTATCCATGTTAAATTTTAAAGAATCATGAACAATTTTTGGCATAGTAGAAACCATAGATCCAATATCACAATAAGCAAGGAAGTCTTGATTAGAGATGCTAATCCTAACAAAAGGCTCCCAATCATTGTCTATTTCCAAAATATCTCTCTTATTGGGTTTGGGTTTCTCTACCTTCATCAAGTCTAGAGCATCCATTCTTTTCTCAATAGTAGCAAGTCTATCTATGACAGTATCAAAACCATGATCATAAACAAAGTAACTAGATAGACCATGTATAATTTCAAGAGCTCTAGCTTCATCACACTCTAGGAAATCTCCTTCAGCTATAATATCAAGAGAGTGTTTACACCATTTAAAAAGACCATGGTAAAAATTTCTAAGCACAATTTTTATAGGTATCCAAGGCATAATTCTCCTATGTGCATCAGAAATTCTGTCCCATGCCTTTTTCATATTTTCTCCATCCCTTTGATGGAAATCTAGAACTTCTGATTCCCTCAAAGCACCGAATCCCAACATGCTTGACTAAACAGAAAGGACTACTAACAGAAAAGTAAATAAATTTTTTTGTGATTTTTGGTGGAAGACACTAAAGCAAAAACTAAAAAGTAAACTAACAAGACTAATAAGCAAAGATAAAAGATAGCGTGCAACTCCCCTATCTTGAAGAGTGGAGTCCCCGGCAACGGCGCCAGAAAACTTTGCTTGATGGCTTCTCGCCCCTCGTTGGTTACCCCAAGTGGAAGGTTTGAGATGTAGCGTAGCGGTAGTTTTCCCTTGGCAAAGATACCAAGGATCGAATCCCGTGAGACTCCGAGGGTCGACAAGAAGGTGTCAATAGAGCCAGAGACTTTTGCTTGACAGGACCTGCACACAGATACAAATAACTTTGCTCCCAACGAGTACAGAGAGGTTGTCAATCCCTCCGGCCTTGTCGTTTACAAAGGATCAAACGCAAGAGATAATAGTGATAGGTATGACTGCAACTAGTAAATAAGAACTGGAAGTAAATAGCGGGTGTGATCAGTGATGGTAATATGTACCGGGGTCCCATGATGTCCACTAGTGATGTCTCTCTCCCAAAAGACGATAAAATAGCTAAGCGAGGTAAACAAATTACAGCTGGGCAATTGACAGGATTATGTGCGCAAACCAATGCTAACTATGCTGCAAAGAAAGGTAGAGGCTCAAAAGCATCGGCGGTACGCCAAGGCAAGTAGACCGAAATCCATCTGCATCTACTACTAATCATCCACCTTGAGATATCTATCCAGAACATCTCGCTGGTATTAAGTTGTGAGTCCCACCCAAAGTGTAAACTCAAAGCAACAGACAACTGCATTAAAAGAACTTTGCGTAAAGTAAACAATCCTTGCACCCGCGAGTACAAGCACCGTTGTTTTCCCCCTTGTGGCAACAGCACATCCCCTAGACTCATGTTTCTGTCACTCAAGCTAGTCATCGAGGGGCATGAACCCACAATCAAGCATAACGTTCCCTCTTGGAGTTACTACCTACTACTTGGCCAAAGCAATAAACAACAATGGAGAACATGCAAGAATTACTCAAGAACATAAATATAAAAGAGGTGAATCAAATATATTACTCACAAACAATCTGAACATAATCTCATAATCCATTGGATCCCAGCAAACTCAGCATAGCAACATCATAAAGATTACATATGTGCCTCGATCATGTAGGGCAGCTCACGAGGTCTAATCGGTGAAGAACGAAGAGGGGAGGAGAACATCACATAGCTACTGGTCATGGACCCATGGTCCAAGGGGGACTACTCACAACTCATCCGGGAAGCGTCCATGGTGGTGGAGAAGCTCCCGTGGTGGTTCTCCCCTTCGGCAGGGTGCCGAGAAGAGTTCTCCTGGTGATCCCGATCTTGGAAGCGCGGCGGCGGCGGAACAGAGATGAGATCGCGAAAAAGGGTTCCGTCCTCGAGGGTTTCGGGACGCGGTGTAAATATATGCCAAAGGGGGTCACCAAAGGAGGTAAGGGGGGCCTAGGCGCCCCCCGGCACGGCCAGGGGTGGGGCCGGCCCCCCAGGGCGCCTGGAGCCCCTCTGGCCCCCCTCTGGCCCTACTTCTGCCGCATGGAAGCTTCTGGAGCGCTGATTTTTTATATATTTTCCCGGAATTTTTCTGGCAATTTAAGTAATGGGAAAACCTGAAATACAAAAACAGCAGAAAACAGAAACTGGCACTGGGGTGCACTGAGTTAATAGGTTAGTCCAAATATGATCAAAAGTATATGGAAGTGCATAAATATCATAGCAATATCACACAAAAGAGGCATGGAGCAAGCAGAAATTGTAGATACGTTTTGGACGTATCAATTGGCAGGGCAGAAGATGTGGAAGATCCAATACACTGGTAAACACCACAGAGGACGTGGCATGATATCGGCCGCAAGGGGATGGCATACATTTAGCAGGCCAAGAACTTGAGCAACGCCACGCATTACCACTGCATCTGACGCAAGGTCTCATGCCCCCATGGCAACATCAGCATAGTCCACACCAAGTTCATCTCCAACCTGCCGGTAGTGGCCATGGTGCGTTTGGTTAAAGTAAGATTTTCTATTTTTCTTGTCCGGTCGCATGCTTGCTATTTTTGATGCCATTCCTTGTGGTGCCTGCTGATGTTGTTCTGGTATTTTCTTTGCTTAGGGGCGTACGGTCGGTGTCTTAATGTACCTGAGCAGCATCTGAAGGTTTGAATCGATCAATTGTTGGCTATCTACATACCATTCAGGCGTTGATTCCAGAATTTGTTGCTGCCCAATGGGCAGTTTTCTAAAGCAATTTGTTAGTTGTTCTTGATTCAATGATTTATTTATGGTTTGGTCAATGTTTCAAATGTTGATCGCACACTTGCAATGTGCTGTCATTTTTCTGTAGAACGAATTGTGCAATTTGAAAGTGTGAAAATGGGCACTAGGTGTGTGTATTGATTACTGAATTTGGCCTCACATAAAAGTTTGCACTATAGGCGATATTTAGGCCATTCTCCTCTGCCCATCTGATGGGCATTGTGTATGGATATTTATATTCATGCAAAATTGCTGGACATGTGACTTCACCATGATCAAACAAGGAATAGTCTCTTGGATTTTGCACATCCTTTGCCACTTCAGGCATTTGCATGGACTGTCAACAGTTAATTATTTTTATGAAGAACGTCTTATATACACTGGATAAGATCAGATAGGGGTGGACAAACTGGGGCTGCTGCCGAGGCCGAGGTGCCCTCTGAGAAGACGGGCTAATTATTAGAGTGATGATTTCCACATGTAATGATGCTTCGCTCATATTTCTTGCATAAGAATCTTCAGAGTATTCTGTAGCTTTCTTGGGTAAGAATAATGTACACTCATCTTTGCATAGTTTTCAAATAGTTGAGTTTGTAATGGGCATGACCAAGTGCGGCCACACGGCTCACTAAGTACTATCTGTTAGACCAATGTTGTTCCTAGAAGTTACAACAGAAGGGTTTGTCTTTCCAGATGCGGAAAAAAGATGTGGGAAAATGGCAGAGCTCTTTTTTCTTAAGATGGTGTCTTTGTACCCCGTTTAAAAACAAGAAGTAATGATCACTGCCATTTCCATACTTTAGTCATAGTTTATATGTATGGAGTTATTAGGTGGCCTGGATCTCGGTAGTAAACATGCTTCTAGATATTTATATAATTCCTATCATTCCATTGTAAAAATAGACGGGTGCGGCAACGCGCGCCTTCAATGATCTAGTGTATGATATATCAAGCACACATCCACAAATCCATAAATAAGATAGGTTGGATACATAGCAAGCAGACATCCACAAAGGTTTTCACCAAGTTATACATAAGCAAATTAACGAAACAGTTTCACGAGCAAATCCATATGGTTCATGAATCAAAGATGCAAGTTTTTTTAGTTCAACGACACGGCAGCAACTTTAATCCTTCCTTCCCCTCTTCGCGGTCCAGTCCTCGTTGTTCTTTGATCGCTTCTCGGCGGCCTTCTTGCGACGAGTAGGACGCGCTCTCTGAAACAGGGGTGGACTCTTCCAATCCTTCTTCGGTGCCTTTCTCTTCTAAAGTTGGGTTGTCTGAGTTGGTGGAGGTCCGTCGGGATCATCATACTCCTCCTCCTCGTCGTCCTCTTCCTCTTCTTCAGCATGTTCTTCTTCTGCTCCCTCTTCCTCGCCTTCTTCTTCATCTTCCTCTTCATCATCATCGTCCTCGCCCTCCTCCTCGTCATCTTGAACCGCCGTAGACGATGAGGCGGCCTGGCTCGATGAAGCGAGGCTACGCATCGGTGCTGCAGGAGCAATCACATCAGCGGAGGAGGTGGCACACCCAAGCAGGCCCACAAGCTTGCGACATTTTTTGACGAACTTCTGCAATGAGAACGAAACAATAAGCACAATATGGATCAACTTCATGATGAACATAAGCAAATGAACTCCATGTTACCTTCACCATTCCCCTCAACTTGTTCTCACTAGCTCGAGTCCCGGGATAGAACTAAGAGCATCAGAGGCATCAAAAATGCTTTTGTTTAGCTGCAAAGCCTGCAATGGAATAAAATGAGTCAGTAGCACTAAAGTTGATTTCATCCAAACGTCGGTTGAAAACAGATAAAAATAAGTTACCACTCTATTCATGATGGGTCCGTACTCCCTCAATCCGCCCTGTAGCTCTCTGATGTTGTCATTGTAGACTTCATTCTCGGAGTCGTCATCGTACAGACTTTCGGCGTCCGCCATCGTCCACTGTGGCCTTAGGCGCAGACGATGCTTGATGCCATTGTCGAACCACAACAGGTGATCTGAGTACTCCTCCCAGTCAATCACTCTTCTCTCCACATCTTTGCGAGTTTTCCACTGGTTCCATTCAGTCACGTATTTGGCATGTTGCTCTCCCCAATCGATGATAGACTGATTCTTCTGCCTGCTCAGCCTGCAAAGCACAAGAAAGATTGTAAAACACCATTAGGAAGAATATGAAATATCAAAACGAAAGTTGGTAACGATGAGAACGGGTGGTGGTACTCACAAGTGTAGGTCGTGGCCACCAGTATTTTGGACGATGCCGGCTGGTGGTGTATGTTGTGCCTTACCAAATTGTGCAGCAACGCGCTGTGGCAAGTGGTACTTGACGGCATAGACACAAATCATGGGCACGATGCACCGCCAGAGAAGCCGGTCCTGCTTGCACATCACGTTCAGCTCGAACCCCCACTCTCGGTCCTCAGTATACGACCGCCAGTTAACCTAGCACGAAAAGTGGTAAGCTCAAGTGAAAGTGATGTCGACCACATTTGAAATCTAGGCCTTATACCTGGAAAGGCGTCAGAGCATCAAGCTTGTTGATGAAGATCTTGTACAAGGCCTTGGATTCACCCAAGATTGTACCCGCAACGTCCCAAGCGTATGCGGCGGTTGGGTATCGAGCATCGTCGCCATCTTCGCCATAGTCAGTCCAGGGCTTCGTCTTAAGCTTCTCCGGACGACCCACCGGGATTCGCTCCCACATCCAAATGGAGCGGCCCCACACACATCCACACATACCGGACGTAGCTTCTGTCCTCCGGGTTGCATCGTCAAGCTACAAAACAAGTGTAGATGATAAGATGCCAAAATCCAAAGCAGCGCACGTCCATGATATTTGAAACAATGATGTGATATTCACTTACCGAACAGTATAGGTAGGCGAGGCCGGCGGCCCCCCAGCTGTACCCCACATCCCAGTCCGACAGGAAGTCGAGATACATCCAGAGGGCAGTGTCCCCAGAGCAGTCTGGAAACACTACCTCCATAAGAAGAAACCGCGGGTAGGCCCTGGCGTACTGCTCCATCACCCGGGGTTCGGCCCCTTCTGGGCACTTGCTCCGGTACTTCAGGAGCTAGGGAAGCGGGACGCCAGAAGTCCGGTTCTTCTTATCTAGGGGGCAGTCGCCGATGAGGGCGACAACCCTGTCGTGCCAGTTCTTCCTCTCCACTCGTCCTGTCAGAGCACGACCCTCGAGCGGTAGGCCCGTAATCATCCCCCAATCCTCGAGTGTAACCGTCATCTCCCCACATGGAAGATGGAAGTTGTGCGTCTCTGGCCGCCACCAATCGACCAAATCCGTGAGAGCTGAGTGGACGAGCGTCGGCGGCTTGCGCTTGAACCGCATGACGAAACCCAGCAGTTGGGCTCTCCTGTAGAACGGCGCGTACCGCTCGTCGTACTCCATCTTCACGGTCGTCCCGTGACCCCTCATCCGCAGTGGCGGGAGCATCTGTCGAAATGAAGACCCAAACAATTAGTAACTTTTTTTCAGCAATTCAAAAAATTTGTTTTAAGAAAGTTACTTACCACTCCGTTCTCAATAAAACAGGCACGATGGCCCTTGTCGAACGTAGGGTCAAGCATAGTATACTTGATGCCAATGTCATCCGCAAGAGGTGGCCTCCTAAAAAAATGCATGAACATAAGCATAAGCATATAAAAAAATTAACATGAACTAGGGGACATATAGATGCATAACAAAGGCTCATCAAGGCTCAAATGCATCATATCACATATTTCTCCAACAGCATCCAACATGCATCATCTTATATTTCCTTAAAAAACAAAAAACATGAACTAGGGTTCATCTTGAGGGGTTCACCATTTTTGCCCCGATAAAATCTAGTATTTGCATCATCTAACATACACTACATGCAACAAATATGTCCAATATTCATCATATAATAAAAAATTTGATAACAAAAAAATATGAACTAGGTTCATCTTGAGGATTCATACACTACATATAACAAATATCTCCAATATTCATCATACACTACATCCAATACTTGCATCATAGCATAGGAACATGCATCATCTATCACAACAAATGCCTCCAACATGCATCATATAAAAAAAGCATCCAAATCAAATATGAACTAGGGTTCATCTTAACAAAACCATACCATCATATCTAACACAATATAACATCTAGAATCAACCTAAATCAATCCTAGGGTTAAAAAAATATTCAATCTAGTTCAAAAAAGGAGTGATTTCAATCGAATAATGCGACGATCGAAAGGTGTTTGATTAAAACTAATTGGAGGAATCGAAAGAGCTTACTTTTCTCTCTTCGGGGCCATCTCGATCCGCAAAATCCGTGAAGAAACGAAGAAGATCGGAGGGGGGAGTGGAGGGGATGAGAGAGGGCGAGTTGGAGGAACTCCTCTGTTCTTCGTGGTGGGGGGCGGCTGGGTGGGGGGAGAAGGGGGTGGGGGCGGCCGGCCCGCGGTTTATATATGTCCACACCCTACCACCAGAGACCTCCGCGATAGATTCAGACATCCTACTGCCAGGCGTAGCGGCGGTAGGGTGTGACGGAGGGGGCATGGAGGCCGTTATCGCTGCTGACATGGATAAGTTTGCTACCGCCACAGGCGCTGGCGGTAGGCTACATGATTCTACCGCCGTGCCTCGTGGCGGTAGGAAAAAGGGTCAAATCATGATTTTTTTGAAAGGGGGGTTAGATCTCGATTTTATATCACAAAAGGGTCAAAACACGAAATTTTGCCCCCCGGGACAAAGATCTGTAGGGCCTGACTGAACTCGAATTCATCTCGTGGCAGAGGAGATCCTGCTATAGCCACCACCACTTGCTGCTGAGAGAGCTCCATCGGCGCTCATCCAGGCCGCTGTCGCACGGCCGTCAGGGCGCTGCCTACCCCAGACAAGGATGTTGCGCCCTTCTCCAGGAAATAGCCTTCGATCTGTCGGTTGTTTCCCTGGGCCAGGAAGTTCCCGGTCCACGCTCCCAAGGTCATGGTCCAGATCGCTACACGCACGACGCACACTAATCTCTGGCACCGTCACTGGGTTGACGAAGAAAGATCTACCTCTCAGACAGGCTTGGTCAATGCATCCACATACTGACAGCCAGGACCGATGTGGTAACCTAGCCCCGACGCACCACAACCCTCCTTTCTAGGCAGCTTAGTATTTGTACACAAACGCAAATAATACACGCTAAACACTCTAGGCCTCAGAGTAGGATGCTATCTATAAAATAGAGTCTACTCCCTTTGTAAGAAATATAGGAGTGTTTAGATCACTACTTTACTGATCTAAACGCTCTTATATTTCTTTACGAAGGGAGTACATCCAAAGTTTGATTGAACTAGGAGATTAAGCAGCAAAAAGGAAAATTTGAGAAAGAACAAAACATATAATATATTTCATCAAGAGAGGAAAACTGATTTAGAATACCATTGGCTTTGGAGTCTGAAACCTACTCCACTACCATTTTTCTTAATGACAAATATACTTAAGAACATCGATGTTTTTAAGAACATCGATGAACACAATGGCATCTTAATTAAGTAGCTTAAAGTAATGACAAACACAATGACATCTTAATATTTAAACTTTTCTATTTCCTTTCAAGTAGAATGTTTTAGATTCATCAGGTGTTGTAGGGAATAATGACAAACACTTTTTCCATACTTCTGTGTTCAACTACGACACGAGTGAAGCGCTAAAGTTGATTTCCCTGTAGCTTAAAGTAAACCTGAACAACCATGCTTTTATCAATAAAGGTTGAAGCTGGAAAGGAGTGCCAAATGAAAATTCTTACTTGCATGATGCAGATAATGGCCAATTGAAAAATAGGGAAGGAATATCTTCATATTTTAACCGTTATACTTCCAAAAGCACTTATTCAGAGATATAAATCAAGTTCTCACTTCATATATTGGAACTTTGGATGCACCACAAATCCACAAATGTAACATGAAACAAAGTGAAAGCCTAAACATGAAGTAACTGATCTATGCAACACAAATTACCAGTATGAGTCGTTCTTTAAATTACCATCCAAGCTGCTAGTCTATACCTTCTTCATTAGAGTATGACTTCTTCCAGTGCCACCACACAGAGAGTTTTGGAAGTAGAAAAATGGCGAGGTATTGAGTCTCTAGTTGGGACACAACCAAACCATCGGAACTAACTAGAGTGCTACCAGCGTAGAAATTCCTTTGCCTAAGAGCTCAGAGGGGGTTACAACAACGCTAAATTTCTTCAATGTTCTTATCCAATCCACCAAACAAACACCCAAATCCTACGCCCCTATCACACAATCACACAAACAATCCAACTCGAGAAAGCCAAATGGGGCGCAACAATTTCAATATCCGCCAAAGAGGACATGAGTAGGGCTTTTTTTCTTCTCGAATACGCACGAGTGTGCGTACTTTATATTAAAGAGAGGGTGGGGAAAGAAGCCCCTCCACGTTGGAAGTTACAAGTTACATGTACCCCAACTCCACGCTAAAGCCCAATTACAGAGTTAACTCCTCCTGTCAACCCACCTAGCTAATGCTTGCAGCATCGGCTCTACACTTTCCTTTAAGATCCCTGCTTGCTTCCAATACGCGCACTCTTGCATGATGGTCTGTGCTAGCCTGGTCATGGAAGGAGAGCACCCATCGAACACTATGGAGTTTCTATGTTTCCACAGCTCCCAGAGGGCAAGTAAGAGCACTGCACGCATCTCCTTTGTGCATGTCGCGCTGGCCTGCACGTTTGCACACCACGGGAGCAGCTTGGATTCCTGATCCGGCATCCAGGCCGGCCTGTTCAGGCCCTCACAGACGATGTTCCACAATTGCCTTGCAAAGACACAAGTGAGGAGGAAGTGATCTATGGTTTCTTGCTCTTGATCGCAGAATGGGCAGGCCTCTTGATGATCAAGACCGCGCCTCTCCAGCCTGTCGGAGGTCCAGCACCTGTTCTGGAGCGCAAGCCACGCGAAGAAGCAGCATTGTAGCGGCGCCCTGGACTTCCGAGTGAAAGTGCCCGTGGGGCTAACCTCTCTAGCCCAGAACTTTGCCGCATACATCGATCGAGCCGAGAAGGTACCGGTCTTTTCCCAAACCCAGGCTATCGAGTTAGCGACATCGTGGTTGAGTTCTACGTTTTGTCGGTGTCAGAACCGGTAGATCTCGGGTAGGGGGGCCCAAGCTATGCGTTTAGAGGATCTATGGTAACAGGAGGCTGGGGACACGATGTTTACCCAGGTTCAGACCCTCTCGATCAAGGTAAAACCCTACTTCCTGCTATATTAATATGGTTGGATATGAATACAAGAGTTGATCTACCTCGAGATCGTAATGGCTAAACCCTAAGTCTAGCCTATGAGGATATTGTGATGACGATGATCCCCTCTACAGACTAAACCCCTCGGCTTATATACGCGCCAGAGGGGACCTAGGGTTACAAGAGTGAAATCTTATGTGTGTGTGGGGGGGGGGGATGATAATTTCCTAGCCTTCTATGCTGATATTTTCAACTGCCAGATTGGACACTTCCCAATGAAATATTTGGGAGTGCCTGTAACCTACTCTACCATGCGAAGTTTGGATTGGAGCTTCGTGGATGACAAATTTCTTAAATGTTGTGAAACATGGATTGGGAAAGCTGCATCATCTGGGGGAGACTTGTACTCCTGAATTCTTCCCTCTCGAGCATTGTCTACTACTATATGGCTATGCTCTTACTTCCTAAGATGGTGATTTATAAACTTGATAAGCATCGAAAAAAGTTTTTTTGGCAAGAAACCAACGGCAGAAAGCGATACCATCTTGTTAAGTGGACCAGAATATGTAGATCTAAAAACGAAGGGGGGCTTGGGGTGAAAGACCTCCACAAACACAACATCAGTCTCCTTGCTAAGTGGTGGTGGAAGCTTGAGACCCAACAAGGACTTTGGCAGGATGTTATTCGGGCCAAGTACTTGAAAAATGACACCGTGAATTCAGTTCGATGCAGATTTGGAGACTCGCCGATCTGGAAAGCCATCTTGAAAGTCAAGGAATATTATATTGCCGGTAGAGGGGTTATATTGAAATCTGGCAACGTGGCCAGGATGTGGATTGATCCCATTGAGAATGGAACTCCCTTGAAAGATAATTCCCTGAGTTGTACATCATTTGCAATGATCAAGAGATTAGTGTGGCGAACTTTAAGAACAATGTGGGCCCGGATTTCTTCAGGAGACGCTTGCACCCTCTGCTGATGGATCAGTGGAGGGAAGCCAAGCAGATAGTGGAATCCTGGGTGATGTCGAATGAGCCGGACCAAATTGTTTGGAACCTTGGGGAAAACAAGTGTTTTACTACCAAGTATGTTTATGCATACTTGGAAAGGAACCTTGCTGGCTGTGATTATAGATGTATATGGAAAGCTAAAATCCCCCTTAAAATCCAAATCTTCCTTTGGCAATTATTTCAGGATGCGATACTGACATGGGACGTCATGAAAAAACGTAACTGGGCTGGTAACCCGAAGTGCTCCTTTTGCAGGGGGAGGGAAACCTCGCAACACCTTTTCTTCACCTGCCCAGTTGCAAGGGTGGTCTGGAGAACAGTGGGTTGTGTCCTTGGCATGGACTTGTGCCCCAATAATCTGTGGCGGTATTTTTCCTGGTGCTACATTTTCCTACCTGATGGATCTAAGTTCTATACCTTTGGCCTTGCTGCGATATGCTGGGCCATGTGGAATTGTCGTAATCGGACCACTTTTGAACATAAGAAAATGAGAACCCCTTTTGATGTGGTGTTTTCTGCATGTGGATATATGACCTATTGGGCAGGCCTGATGGGGGGAGTTGATCGTGAGGCGATGGAGCGCGGCGTCAAGATGCTCAAGACCAATGCGGCGGCCATGATGAGAATCTGTGCGGCCCCAGCTGAAGCGGTGATGGATTGATGGAGTTGCTACCAACTTACTTCTCTTCAGTAGCAGTTCTGCTTTCGTCCTAGAGGATAGTCCCTGGCCTTTTGCTCCTGCGTGGGCGTTGCTATTTTGCTCGTCTTGTGAGCCTTTATATTTATGGAGACTGTGGGATGATACCTTTGGATCGTGCTGGTTAGGATAGGTGGTTTTAGATGGCGTTGGATTTTCGCCCCATGGCATGCTGCTCGACGACGAGTGCTTGCAGTGGGTTTCCCAGCGGTGTCTTGAACTCGCTTTCCCCTTTCCAGTTTTCTCAAGACTTGGATGATGTATTTCCGTTATGTCATGTAATGGAAAGGGGTTATGCCCGGTTCAAAAAAAAAAAAAAAACACCAGAACGGAACAACTCGTTCCGGTGGAGTGGAACCATGACATTACATTCCACTTCCTTACCGAACGAAACACATCCGTAGCTTCTTTGAGATGAAAGATGACGGTCACCTTTTCTTAAAATGAAAATGAAAAGAGAAGAAACAATCTAATAACAACTATCAAATCAAATAAAGTACTACACTTCAGTGTGACGTAGTAACACCAAAACAACACGGACATGTTACAACGCCACCGAATTTACCAACAATATTATCTCCTTTCAGCATCTCAACATCCACGCACCATTGACATCAGTAGAAAAAGAAACTCTTCAATGCAAAACACCGACGACCGAATCGCCAGTTTCACAATTGCCACATCCATACAGAGATTAAAATTGTTCAGTGGCAGGTATTCAGTATCAGATAGAGTACATTATTCAGGTCCAGTCCATGAAACCAAGCTGACTGGCGGTTTTAGATCGGCGATCCCAAACCAAATGTGAAACATAGAAGAGGATTATCAAGTACCATTAATACAGATCAGGTGGCCTCTTCTTTCTTTGGTTCCCAAGGCTGGTACCTTGTCCAGTCCCTTTGCCCTGGGTTCAGAGCATGCCCCTTGGAGTGGTAGATCAAGTCGTCACCCTGTCCGGTGTAGTTCTGTCTGTGCTCCCTAATGAACTTTTTAGTCTTCTCCTCCAGCAGCTGTCCCCTCCAAAAGAAAGTCATATTTAAGAGCTACTTGGTTTTGAATTACCAATAGTAAAACTAGTGCACTGAATCTACTTGCACACATCAAAGGACATTTCAGCTAACAATAAAATAAAAGGTGGTAATATTTCTCAGCAGCCTATTGCAACATTCAAATAATAATCAAACTTTTAAAAACATAGAGGGAAAATAAGAAACTTCCATGGCCTTATACACACACCTAAGTGCTCATTTATTTTATACTCCCTACGTTCGGGAATAAGTGACTTTTTTAGTTCAAATTTGAACTAAAATAGTGTTACTTATTTCTGAACGGAGTTAGTACAACTTAGGTAATACTCCCTCCGTAAACTAATATAAAATCGTTTAGATCATTATTTTAATGATCTAAATACTTTTATAATAGTTTACAGAGGGAGTACATGTTGTTCAGGAAGCCCTGCCTAAATGGATAAAGCATCTCAGAAATTTTATATGCGCAGGAAAATAGCACAAGGAATATTAGAGAAAGCTTGCCTTGTCCCCAGTGCTGTCTGTAATGTGGTGCAACCATCCATGCCATTCAGCGGGCACTTGGGATGCATTGTAGCGACCCTTGTCCGCATACTCTACCCACCTATGCCTTCCTGAAGATTGAACAATGTTTAGTTTCTACTACATCATCAGGGAGAAACACTGAAGCACAAGAAGTATGCTCACACATAGTACAAACCGTCAAGCTTGGAATGTTCATTAGCAAAGTTCCAATCTCAGGTGTTAGAGAAAAGAAGAGACGAGAGACAAAATCTCAGACAAAAGGAGATGATGAGTAGAGTCCGATATTGTTCTTTCTAAAGTGGCAATGTCTATAATTTTGATGGTCAACATTCTAATGTGGGCATGCAGTAGAATTCAACTAAACAATTGTAGTAGCTCAACTAAGGGGTGATGCACTAACCATACTGAGTGTCATGTAGTTTCTCATAGTACTTGTTTCCGAAAGTGTCAACTCCTACAAGGGTTGCACCAATGTTGTGAATTTTGGTTTGCCTGAAAAGAAGAGAAGTCTGCACACTTAGACACACAACCACATACCCCTTCCTACAAAACTGGAGAGATGGGAGGGAGGACTTACAATAGGTTTCCGTCCCCAAGGCATTTTCTGCAAATAAAACCATGTTACAACATTAAATTAGAAGCATAAACAAAGAAAGACATGTACTCCCTCCGTCCACAAATACTTGTCGGAGGAATGGATGCATCTAGACGTATTTTAATTCTAGATACATCCATTTTTATGCATTTCTCCGACAAGTATTTTCGGACGGAGGGAGTAGAATTTAGCTCTCTTTTTTCCTCCTAGTATGGAATTCTATGAGGGCTATATCATTTTAGAAATTTAAAAACAGCCCAGAGAATACCGACAAGAATAGGTTAGTGTACATGGTGATGCTCCGCCGAAAAGCAACACAACTATTGCATTTAGAAAATTGAAAGAGTGAAAGCGATTCCTTTTAAGAAGTGGGGACTCCAACTTGAAGGCTTGAAGCTGCAGGCCGTAACCAGTATTCATCACAACAAAAATCTGTTCTCTGATGGAACGATATACCTATCGAGTAATCACTGGAAGCAGCAGCAAAGTTGTGCACGTGCTTTCACAAAGAACATGCCTTAATGTGAGAATTCCCAACTGTTCGATCTAATTGTAATTCATACCTAGGTTTGGAAGTATTATACTCTGGGATGCTAGAGTCCTGCTACTAATCGAAAAGTATTACTATGTGGAAGGTGAAAGCACATGAAAGTTTTTAAAGGCCAATGAGTACAGTGGCGAACCGATGGTATGAATTTTTCAATGCTCCACACTTTCTCGTTGTGTTGTGTTGTGTTGTATTACCTTATTATTTTCTTGAAGGTATGCTGTGTTGTGATTTATTATCGAGGAAAATGGTAACATCGGCAGATGCATCTGTGTACCGGATGATTTTGTCTTAAACTGCATAGACCAAGAGGAAGGAACATTCATTTGTGTTTTAGGTTTCAGGCCTTGCAATCCCGGCAGAACAATTTCAAAGGTATGTGAGCTCCTATGTAATTTGGGGCAGTAGGTGAACATGTGCTGTTGCCTGCTCATTTGGGTTCATTAATTTGGATGCCAACGAAACTAGCGATCCCAATAATCAGTAAACTGCTACGCGAGGCGTTCGAAATTGAAGAAGCCCTAGATGATAATCGGATGGGATTTTGACCGAACAGACAGAGGACAAGGAGCATGGACGAATCTCAGATCCGGGAGGGGGCGAGGGGGGTGGGGGAGTCTTACAGGTATCCCTCGTCGCGGGCGTAGCGGAGGAAGTTTGCGAGGCCCTTCTCCCTGATGCCCTGCCACACGCTCCGGACCACCGCGGCCATGGATGATGCCTTCGCCTCCTCCGCCGCTCTCCCTTCGTTTTCTCTCGATGGCCGATCCGCCGATGCGATGCCTCTCTCTCTCTCTCTCTCTCTCAAGAATGGGAGGTAGGAGGAGATAGGCGAAGCGGACCAAGGCAGTTTGGGCCGGGCCTAACTCTCTTCTCACTCACAAGACAGTTTGGGCCGGGTCTACTCTCTTCTCACTCACTTCCATGTCAAAATGAGCCAACACTTTGCAACTGGGCCGAGCCTAAAAGATAAATTAAAAAAAAGTAGCGGCTGCACCCACCTTCGCTGAACCCGTGGATGCACCGTGGGTGCATCGAGAGGGTGTAGAAAAACCACTCCCTTAAAAAAAAACAGCTAGCTTTCGATGGCAGCCTTCTTCACCTAGAATGAACGCCAGTTCTGCAACCCTACCTTAGCTAAGCTCAATTCAGCAGTGTCATTCCATCGGCCACATGCAGCAAGCTAGCCACCCATCTATCAAAAGATCATCGATCCACCCGGCCGGAAAAGAGGAAATATATGGGGAACAATCATTAGCTGCTACTATAGTTCAGATTCTTCCGCACAGCTTATAGCTAGCTGCTAGCTACTAGAGCGTCGATCGAGTGAGTGAGTGTGCGCACGTACTCGATCGTCCATGGACGGATGGGCTAAGGCGAGGCGACGGGTTGATGGGGCCTGCGCAGCTCCATCCAATTCCAAGTGGTAAAAGGCGGGCGGGCGGCTGGCCGGCCTACGACATGCCATCCAATCTTTTCTGTCCCTCGAAGCGTCTCGTCGAATCCATTTCGCCACAAGCATACGCATCGTCGTCAACCAATCATGCATGCCACAACTTCGAGCCCCGTCGACGATCAGGTCCGCCTCTCGCCTCTGCTCTCTTGGTGCGTGTAGCTGTCAGTCTGAATGTGACCCTGTTAATCTCCCAGTAATACGACCGGACCAGCTATATTACTACGATCGATGTAGTGGACCGTGATGGACAATACTAGTAGTATGTTCAGACTGATAGATAATTCAGGATATGATCGATGCGTGTTGGCGACTTGATGGTTGACTGACCAGCTTGCTATCTAGTGAACTTAGCTTGCTCACCAATCGGGCGTTGACATGACTCCTTGCAAACCAATCGAATCATTACCTACTTTGCCCGATGAAATCATCAACAGATTAATTGTATATATACTACTGCTACTATAGCAAATTAGGTGGTCATGGATAATTAGGGGCGAATCAGTGATATCAGTTCAGGCATCAGCTCTTTTCTCGGGCCAAGAAAGTATATGCAACAGTCCATGCACTCACTGTCTCGATCGCCATTTCTCGTTGTCTGCTTAATTTCACTATAAATTCATTCTAGCTAGCTTGTCGTTTATACATTGGAAATAAGAATCTTGTTGTGCTCCTTCCATGTTATTTCTTTTATGGTGCCCTCCACCTTATGAATTTCATCTCTAGCCTACCCCAATTTGTATGGGACTAAAGGCTTTGTTGTTGTTGTTGTTTGTTGTTGTTGCCCTCCACCTTACCTAGCTAGTGTAGACATCCTAAAGCAATGTTTATTTTGCTTCTCAAACGTTAAAAAAAAAAACAAGACCATCCAGGACTAGCCCTTGGAGGCATATCTTTATAGAAGAAATTCTAAACACCACGGGTCACTCCGTGACTTGAACCCTGTTCCCGTGTTTCTCAAACTTTACTACCCCCTAAAACCACGATACTTATTTCGGAAAGGGAGTAGTTACTAAGTTATTGTATCCCTTTCGAAATGTAAATAAGACATTTAAAAAAAAATACGGTGAGACATTTATAAACTTGACCGTATATAAAAAATACTCGTATCCAAGACATCGTATTGACATTATTGAATTTTTCATCAATTATATAAGTATTTCTACATGAAATATGTTGGTTTACATATTTATGGTCAAAGCACCATCATTAAGACCATGTATATGCCCTAAAAGATTTATACTCCCTCCGATCAAATTAATTGATATTGGTTTAGTACAAAGTTAGTACAACTTTATACTAAACCAACGTCAGTTAATATGGACCGGAGGGAGTATTACATTTAAGATCAAAGAAATATAGTATTGTAGTCGAAAATATATGTCAACTTTTTTTATCTTCATTTTTGCCTTTGTCTGGATTAGGCCATATATATAATTAGTGTTGACAAAAAAACCTTTAAGCCTGCATCGATCCTAGATAGGTAAAATTGCATGTATCATTGTTGTCTGGGGAACTCGTTAAGGTTCGTTAAGATTTAAAGGTTAATTTCTTTTACAAGAAATATGAAACAAATGGTGGGACATGACGCCAATGATATAAGATGATCCAATGGGGCGATTGTGAAAATAAGCTTTTGTGTGCGCTCAGCAAAGAAAAGGTTATTTTTCGTCCAAGGCACACTAAGCCGTACTTTTTAATCCCTCCATTAGATCACCTTACATTATAATGTTACCATATGTTTTTTTCATATCTTTTGGGAACTTCCACACCGGGGAAACCTCAAACAGGTTCCATAGTAACTACAGAAATAAAATTCTCCTCGTGATAAATTAATCCCAATTGTCAATAGCTTGACATTTTGTCTTAATTTCAGTTGGAGGACATGCATTTTTTTAAGATAGCTTAGTCCTTCCGTCCAAGTTAATAAGGCTAAATAAGTTTCCTTTGGATTACTTTGACCATCATTGATAATATTATATGTGGCGTGTGTGTGAAATAAAAGTTACTCCCTCCGTCCCAAAATGTACATTTTGGAACGGAGGGAGTATATCACTGGAAACTTCTTTCTAATACAAATTTGATGGTATATTTATTGTGGCATACATATAAATCATATATTATTGGTATAACTCTGATGGTCAAAATAGATCTTGAAATATATGTTAGCCCTTATAAACCCTGTCAGAGAGAATACCACATATGCCATGTGTGGTAGCTGGAGGGCATGCATATATGTGGCAGTAAATTCAGAAAGCTGCTGCCCAGGATAGATCAATGCATCCCATTTCTACCCCCTTCTTGCCGGCCAGTTTAACAAGCTGCTAGTGCTCGCCGAAACCCATGAAATGATTAAAGATGTGGCTGGAATCGGCGGGATACAAAAAGGCAAAAGAAAAGATAAAAGCTAGAGAAGGTATTGAAACCGAAGGGCCGGCGAGAGGTCCTTTTTGACAGAAAATAAAAAGGAGATGGATGGATGGATCGATCGCCGAAGCGATAGTAGCCATCGACGGATGATGGTCGATAGGGGGGTTGCTGATTTGGACCGTGCAAGACGAGACCACCGGAATGGCTGGCTCTATCAGTGAGCAGGCATATGCAGTAGCCCGTTCGTTCAAATATTGTGATCAATTGATTAGATATAGTTACTTACAGTACATGCGTGCTCCTTGGCGAACTAGTTACCGTGAATTTTATTGGATCTATATAAGTTGTCTCCTTTCTCGCCTGTATGATGGTAGCACCACCACCACCTTGGTCTTGCTTTGCCGCCGCTTTTCCTTCCTAGTGTTAAAAGTCAGCCCCGGGTTTCCAGTTTCCACTCATTTGCACTACTACATGTGTGTAGCTAGCTGGCTGCCCTCATGCACATATATACAACAAGCGCTCGCTCGGCTGACTCTGATATGCATGCATGGTAGGTCACGGCGCTGCGCTTGAGCTACACCGGTGAATCAATACCGGCGTCGTCGGCCGCGGCCATCGGGTCGATCATGTGTGACCTGTTTTGGCTGTCGCCGGGCGAGCAAGGGGATCTCTCCGATGTCGTGAGGGCAAGCCTGCACCCGCCTCATCAGCTGCCAGCCCCGGCTGCCGACGATGAGGAGGAGGAGGAGTACAGCTCGCTGCTGCTGGAAGGAGGAAGCGGTGGAGGCGGCATGGTCGTCGGCCATGGGCATGGCGATGAGCAGCTGGGAATGGTGGCCATGATGATGGGTGGCAATACTAGCCAGCCTCCTTCGTATGATCATCACGTGATCTCGCTGCATTCACCGCCGGCGATGACATATACGCGGCCGCATCCAGAGCCACTGGCCGGGATGCTTCGTCGGCCGGGCATCGAGAGGGAAGGCGACATGGTGGTCGCGCCGCCGCCGGAGATAGGCGAGCGCCTGCAGCACATGTCGATCGTCCATCACCCTCGTGTGCCTGCCGCGATGAAGCCAAGGTTAACATATTATCATCTGTATATCTAGTCTAGCTTCCACACAGACCGATGACACCAGTACGTGTTAAAACATGCCATAACCGATGCTGCGTGCAGGAAGAGCCAGTCGAAGAAGGTGGTGTGCATTCCAGCGCCGACGGCGGCGCCGGGGGCGAGCGGGCGGCATAGCACGAGCGGCGAGGTGGTGCCATCGGACCTGTGGGCGTGGAGGAAGTACGGGCAGAAGCCCATCAAGGGGTCGCCGTACCCGAGGGGCTACTACCGCTGCAGCAGCTCCAAGGGGTGCCCGGCGAGGAAGCAGGTGGAGCGCAGCCGCACCGACCCCAACATGCTCGTCATCACCTACACCTCCGACCACAACCACCCGTGGCCGACCCAGCGCAACGCCCTCGCCGGATCAACACGCCCCTCCTCCTCCGCCGCCGCCACCGCCAGGACCGCCGCCTCCTCTTCCTCTTCATTGGCGGCCGCGGCAGCTCATAATAGTAGCAACACCAACGTCGACGTCGACTGTGCTGGCGCTCACCATCGGCTGAAGCAGGAGAGCGACCTGGACCTGTTCGCGGACATGGACGCCCTCAACGTCTTCTCCTCCATCGACAAGATCCAGGAAGATGACAGCAAGCAGCAGCTGTTTGATCCTTTCAGCTCCGGCTTCTGCGACTACATCTAATCCACAATTCATCATCTGAACCTACCGCTGAAGGCCACGAAATCGAGCAAGCAATCGACGCTTACACAGTCCTGATGATGAGACTTTTTACTTGTGTCAGTAGTAGTAGCTTCTATGGCGCCTTTTTAAGTTTACTTGAAGGAAAGAGCATGTCACTATAGTTTTTTTTTAAACGAGGAGCATGTCACTATAGTTAGCAAGAAAAGAACATGCCAGGCCGGATTCGAATGTACTTGTCGATGACAACTTGGTTAATTATACTGAACCCAGCTTAAGGTATATAGCTTACCAATGCATGCAATTTTCACTCGCTTCTAAAAGCTATCTAATACTCCATCCGTCCCAAAATAAGTGTCGCTGGATGGATGTAGTAGTTTACGAACACGGCAACTGTTTCTGAATCTCTTGATCTATCACTTCAAGTTCCACCAATCTCCTTTTTCATCATGATGATTGATGGCGAAATCCGGCCACGCCGCACTGTTAAAAAAGGTTAAAAAGAAAGATAAAAAGGAAAGGAGGAACATGCTGAAAGGAAAACCTGAGGCCCGAATGCGCAGATAAAAGCCCAGACGACAACAAGAATCTCATTACCACAATGCAAGCCCTGTTGCCCATAGTCTCTGATGAGACTGGACAATGCAAGCCATTATATTCTACTCGTTTCATGCATTATTTTCTAGACCAATTGCAGCCCAAAAAGATAACTTTCTATATGGCCAATAAACGATGCTCTTTATCCTTGGGTGCACAACACATTCATACTCAGATTCAATCTGCTCCCATAGCGTATCATGGCACAGAGTTGCCCAGTTACCAGCAAATACAACATTCACCATGCAGCCGAAAGTTTACCTTGACAGATGGTTTCACCAGTAAGATCTCCGAATCACAACCACAATACAAAGCGGTGAACTATGTGATTTGAGAAAACACAGCACAGAACAATGTCCTCTGAATTTCTACAATTGAACTCCAGGTCAAAACATTGGCATGTGAAGCTCACTGAATCTGAAGCTAGGACAAGGGGCATAAGAGTTTCCTTACTGGCAGCAGGTTGTCTATCATCACTATGGTGAGTCTTCTCCATGTGCATAACAAAACACAGGGGAGCCTTTATCAACTGATTGTTTAGAAAACAAGTGGATGGTAGTAAAATAAAATAATCATCGGCATCGGTGAAGAGATGGGAGCACAAAAATCTGATGGCAATGCATCAAAGGACAAATGTAACAAGAGAACAGTTGGCAATCAGTATTCATTGATCAGATTCATGTGCCAATCACCATCCTCCATCCATCCATTTCCTAGCCGCAGAAGTTGAGCTTCTTTATAACTTTGGCATAAGCTAAATGCACTAAAGCAGGCTTCCGAAGTCTTCGCTTTGCTTCCTTGGACTGCAAATTCAGAAGTACATCACAAGCAAATTCAAAGAAGAAATCCAATTGGAATCATATGTACAACGACAGAACCTCCATGTATCGAGTTAAGTCCGTTTAACGTTGAACACCATAAACTATCATTAGCTTTGGGCCGTTTAC